>OX595852.1:6313293-7513293 GCA_951392215.1 Epirrita christyi
ACCCACGCAACTGCGCAACTTCGAGCAGACTTACATAGAGCTGACCAACTGCCGGTCTGATCAGGCTACTCACGCTGGCTTCGTGCCGCCCTCAGTCACGCACGCCAATAGCTACGGTAAGATCCCTTTCTATCCTTAATAAGTATACCGTTATTACTCATCAATGAAAAATTAAAAGCCCTCTCGCCCATTAGTCATCAAACCATACTATGTTCCAGTTTTCAATGGAAATATTCAATATACTCGGATTTGTTGGGGAATTTTCGTTGGTATAAAATTTTTCTTGGCTGCTGGCTTATTTAGGAACTAACATTTGCTGGCGGCTCCACCCGCGTGGAACCTCTATCATAAATTATAGCCTATATGTTATTCTGATGTATAAGCTATAATACTGTAAAGTTAAATCAAAACCAGTTCAGTAGTTTATGCGTGAAAGAGTAACAAACATCCATTCATCCTCACGAACTTTACATTTATGATGTTATAGTAGGATGTGTTATCAAAAGCAATAGCGGCGATGAGCTCAACACTAGTCACGTCTATATTCCTGTGATTGTGCAACCCATGGTGAGAACAGCATAGCCCTTCGAGGAAAAAGGCTTATGTACATTCAACTGTAAAATGTATTCAACATTATGTACGTCAAATAAAATACCCCATCTACGATGAATCAAATCATGTCATTGTCGTTACGAGAACCTTATAGCCTCAAAAGTATTCTTCATAACCTTACTAGTTTTTGATCATTTCCACCCCTCCAGTGCTTAATGTTTCTGAGGATAACATTGTATTCAAAAATATCTTTGACACTACAGGTATGCTGAACTCGGTGGGGTACTGTGACTCGGGCCCGACGACGGCGCTGCACGTGTCGCCGGGCCCGCTCTCCGCCAGCGGCGACAGCATGAGCAGCAGTCCCGGACTCCCGATGCCGAAGCGGCGCAACATGGGCGGGCGCCGGCCCACTAAAGCGCCCCAGAACATATCCCCGGAAGAAGAGGAGCGTAGGAAGGTTCGCCGCGAACGCAACAAGATGGCCGCCGCTAGGTGCCGCAAGCGTAGACTCGACCACACCAACGAGCTTCAAGACGAGACAGACAAGCTTGAGGAAAAAAAACAGTCGCTTCAGGAAGAAATTCGCAAATTGAACTCTGAGCGCGAGCAGCTACACTCTGTCCTAGAATCACACATGCTGTCGTGTCGTCTACATAAGCGGTCAGTGAGCCCCCCCGACGTGAAGCCCTTCCAGGAGCCCATCCCCTACCCCTACCCGATGCCTGATGACGGGGTGAGAGTGAAGGTGGAGGACGTGGAACCCTCGGCCGACCCGGTTATGGGTCACATGGATAATATTATGTTCACATCTCCGGCTAACAATAGAAGGTAAGACAACAGAATGTATTTTTGTTATCTCTGCTTATTAGAAGTTTTTTATTACTGGAAGCAAGCGTTCACCACTGAGCTCACCACTGGTCACATCTATATTCGTATGATTGTGTGACCCTCAGTGCAAAGAGGCCCATTGAGGCTCTGCCTACCCTTTTTCGGGGACAAAATTTACTAGTAGTATGTCCTAAATTTGATAACTCGCCCGCGGCGCCACTTGCGTTTCACCCAAAGATGAGCGAGGATGCGTTGTGAGCTTAGAGAATTTATAGTAGGGAGATGGCAAGCATACGCTTTCCCCTCTGCCGAAGTACATGAACGGTCGTTCGTGTCAGTTTATAAAAACTAGTTTAGCCGCGATCGTTCGCCATTCTGCGTTCATACCTGTCGCTATACGGAGCTCCTAAAAATGGTTGGGTGTGCTGTGGTTTCGTGTAAATGGCGGTCGGAAACATCAAATTTAACAAAATATGGAGTTTCTTATCACATTTAAGTAATTGAAAACACAATTAGGCCATTAATTTCACCGTAAAATATATTTTCTTAGTGCAAGCATACGACAGAAATAACGATACGTAATTTCTTGGTACGGGGACAAGTGATGTGAAAACAACGAACGAATGAATGAACGAAAGAGGCTGCAACGATTTTTATGAAATTAACAGGATAGGTAGTTTTCAGGCCGAAAAAACGATCTCAAAGCTGTAAAAAAAACCTGTTTCCAAAGAAAATATCAATACCTACGTCGTTCAATACCAGCCTAAAATATAGGTTAAATGGGCTTGATTAGCTGTTTTTCGGGTTTAAAGGGGTTGTAAGGTTATTTTAGAGGTTTGTATTTCCGATTTTTTTACGGTTTTAGGGTTATTTCGTCAATCACAATATTAAATTAGGAAGGTATGCAAAAGTATACGGATATTCGAATCTCGTTTCGTATGAAAAAAGCAGATCCACGAAAATACATTTTCTTAACAATAAATTAATCCATTTTAAAACCAATAGCTTATATTTTCATTTAAAAAATACAATATAAAATGTAATCCCAGCTTATAATTGTTAAATCCATGTATGTGGCACAGAATCATAGACTTTCTTATAATCAATACAAGCAGCCGAGAGGTTTCCCTTGCTCCTCCTGACCTTCTGTCTGATGGCCATGTCAATGAGGAGAAGCTCCTTATTACCACGGGACCCAAACTTACATCCATTCCGTGCAGGAGCCAAAAAAATATTGTTTTTTTTAACACTCAACAGTCACATACGTAGTTTTGATCCCACACTAGGATTCCCTGTATCGTAGGTACCTATCAGGAACTACGAGTACCTGGTACCATAACACCCAGACCCGGAACAAATAATTGCAGATCATACATGCCTGATGCGTGTGATTTGGAAACCATATAATTTTATAAGAAACCAACGCACCACGGGTCTATATATATTAGTGTACAAATCATGAATACAAAATTTGAAGAAATAATAGCCAAAATAGAAGCAAACTTCGTTCGCGTGCAAAAGGACGTACGAGTCCTACCGGTGAGCACTTAAATCCTAAAACAATTTTTAACTATGTTTTTTTTATGTTTGTTACGCGATTACTTTTGATCAACATGAATCAATTCACCCATTCAAACATACATCCATAGACTAGATCCCTAGACAATTAATAATCTTAATTTCATTCAATCTTTCACACCCCATCACTAGTTTTTGCGCTAGTGTGCAACTAACCAATAGTGTAATTACAGAAATTATTTATTTGTGTGCTTGTTTTATGTTTGTGTGACAGCTTTTATTTCCGTGTGCGTTTATAGAGACGCCTCAACTTTCTGCATGAGTGTGCGTGAGTATGCAAATGTGTGCTGTACGTGTTTACCTCGCCTCCCGCAAAAAGTGGCAGAAATAATTTAGTACTAGAAGTTGAGCATGCCATCTCCCCACATAAATTCTCTAAGGTTGTGAGGGATGTGTTTGTTAAGAACCAATAGAATCACTTCATTTACCCAGCCTCGCTTAGCGCATCTCTGGTGGAAACGGCTTAGCGAGCGAGGTTTTTATACGTACAAAACAAGCGAGGTGCGTGCGAGGGATGTGTTGCGAGGAATGTGTTGCGAGGGATGTGTTGCGAGAGATGTGCGCGAGGGATGTGTGCAAAGGATGGACGCGAGCTGAACTACTAGCAGTCAGTCTGAAAAGAGCCCGCTACACATCCTCGCATCGCTCATCTACGCACCGTTCCACAGCCTCGCTACGCATCTTCGCACCGCTCATCTACCTCGCACATCTTTGGTGGAAAGTGGCAGCCTTAGGTCGTCATGCTATTTATTCTATTGATGAGAATATGGTGTGAAATTGTACTTCGAAGACTAACCCCAAAATTTTGTATCTTTTCAGAATAATGTTGTCGGCAGCGAACCCTGCCGTGGTGACGAGCCCCTCCTACGTGACGCTGGACACCCCCCCAGCCATGTCGCGCCCCAACCGACCTAACTCTCTGCAAGTGCCGCTTACACTTAACCCAGCACAGGTATGTACTTTCTTAGTTTAATCAGCAGCCCACTGTACAAATATTTGTGCGATCTGCAGATAATTGTTTCGGGCGTTCTGGGTACTTTCTATGTATAATAAAAAATATCTATCTATGTAATGTATTGTAATAAGTATATCAGTTATCTAGTACCCATAACACAAGCCCTGCTTAGCTTGGGGCTAGATAATGTTGTGTGAAATGTCCAGCATTATTTATTTATTTATTGATTTACTGTTCCTACTGTTGGAACTTAGGCCTAGACAAGACAAGTGGGAACAAACGAGCCGTAATCCACAACTAATCAACCACTTACGGGGCCACCCAACGCTTATGGAACACTTAACTAATGTAAAATTTGAAAGACTCTGAAACCTGTTAATTTGCCATGTCTTAAGTGTCCTGTGAAATAAGAACTATTGCATTCTATGGGGGAGGCCTCGTTCAGCAGTGGACGTCTCACGGATGAAGAGTATAATGGGCAGTCTTCTTGCTTAAGAGCGATTTCTTCCAGACAACTTTTGGATGGAGTGGAATCTATAAGATTGTAAGAATGGCCGGGGGTGTACGCAATAATTTACGTATAAAATAGAATTAAAAAAAAAACATTTTAGCAATATTGGATGCCAATTTGGATGTCCAATTCCAATTTGATGACCTCCATAGCGTGGTGGGCGAGTAGCCGGCTGAGACGCAAGAGGTGCGATTTCGATTCCCACTGCGGAACAAATATTTGCATGATCTGCACATTTTTGTTCCGGGTCTGAATGTTGTGGTATCATGGTACTCGTAGCTCCTGATACCCACGACACAAGGAATCCTAGTGTGGGATCTGGGCTATGTATGTGACTGTTGGGTTTTATATTATGTCGTCTTTTACCTCCAACCGAACCGAACCGAACCTCCAAAAAGGATAAACACGTTCTGCTATTAATAATTGTTGTATTAATTGTTTCAGATGCACAACAACAAGGCGCTCGGCAACAACAAGATAGCGGGCATCGAGATCAGCACGCCCTCTAACGGTATCCCCTTCAACTTCGATAGCATCATGGAGGGCGGCACGGGGCTCACCCCCGTGCATCCCCATCCGCACCCCTGCGCGCATCAGCAGCGCGCTGCCCCCGAAGTCACATCCCCCGACTCGCACAATAGCCTCGTCTCCCTCTGAGATGAGCTCGACGCCACCTGCTCGCTCTTCGAACAACTTAATGATATCTAAGCGACATTGTGTGGCCAGCGCGTACCTAGTTCGCGTACGAGTTCTTAAGACTATTTTATATGACAGTGTTTCCAATAATTCGATTCCATCTATGATCCGAGAACAGTGATTGGAAGAAAATCGCGTCATGTTAAAAACCTTGATGCGTCATACGAAATTTCACGTCTTCTTTTAATTATGGCCTCTGAAATCTCTTTAATTTTGCAAGTGTCAAGTAGGTATATTACTTTGATAAAACTAGATCAAGTCATGTTTTAGTAATGCGGTAGCAGTTTTACTAGAATGTTCCATCCATTTAAAAAGACATGCAATACACTTATATTTAAATTCACTACCATGTGCTCTATAAATAAGCTATACCGGTTACAATTTCACCTAAATTACATGTGCTCAAAAAAAAATATAAAATTACAAAAAATTGTTCAAATGTTATATTTCACGTCATCTCCTTGACGATGATACGGTGAGAGATACCATATGTAACTGGTATTGGATAATAGATGAATTATTTATTGAAAATCGGTCCGATCTATCTATTCTTGAATCTTCTCTTCGGTCTATGACTCTTTCTATTTGAGCTATATTGAAAACTATTGCTCATGTGCTTTGTATTTAAAAAGTAGTCTTAAAGCGATGGCCTAGCGTTGCCTATGGAAGTCAATTTACGAGTTTTTATAACGTATTGAAAATATTTTTATATTATAGATGTGTATTTCGGCATATAAAAATAATAATTGTGATCTAAAATAAAACAGAGTTTTATTTGAAGCATTTCAGGGATTTATTTGGTGTTGTGCTTTATACTAGCGAGGCTAGAGCAATAGGTGCGTCTACTATGTAAGTGTATACTAGTGTAAAAAAACTCTTAAGAATCGAAATAAAACATTATCGGCACAAAATATTTATCACGCAATTCTCGAAGTATCTTGTCATAATAAAACTAGTGCCATTAACTACGTCTACTCTCAGGGATACAATAATTATAGTTAACCATTAATTAACAGCAATATATATTACATACTTAAAATTATTAATATATTTGATATAAGCTAGCTCAATGTTAATGTAACGTTAACCGTTCCATTGGTTTAGGTAATGGTAGTTTGCAAATCATGAGATTTGCCTTTTGTGATACCGTCCAGTGTTTTCTGTATTGCTCCGAGTTGGAACTGCTTTGTATTGTCCATATTTAACTCATGCCATTGTACATTTCTATATTAGGGCAATTTATTTATTTAAATTTATTTGACAAATATATGATGACGAATAAAGGGTAAGTTTAATCTCAAATACTCTATGTATAATTGCATTTAGTAACACATTTTGTATTAAAATATATTATGGCGTGAGTTGACTATTGGTAAAGAACACTGGAATAAAATATTTTAGATTAAGGCAATAATTAGTGCACTAAAATTAATTTTAACGCATAACTTAGACCAAAATATTATTTTGTATGCTTTATCGTAGTTTTAATGTAAAATCTAAGCCAAATATTGATTTTATGTTAAGTTTAGTTAATAGAGATTCCCTTCAAGTATTAGAACAGTGCCGAGATAGCGGAGACTATTTATTTAATAATGTATGTTTCAAATCATCACTTTTATATGCATAATAAGAGTATAGATTATCAAATGTAACTTTTCTAAAGCATTTTATAACTCATTGTAGTACATTTTGTACTTTTTCATTGAAGCAATATATTTGATACTAGTTGAAATTGTAAGCAGATTAAGTGGATATTTAATTATCGGAGAATATAAATTTGTTTACATACACCTATTTAATGTTTTTTATTTTTAGATTTTCCTTATTTCCTTGATCCATTTACAGACAGCAGGAAAAATTAAAATACATATTAATTTAAAGCATGTTATTCTGTTATGATCGTAGGTACCCATGCTATTTACCTACAATAAAGGCACACTTCGAAAGAAACACTTGTAAATATCCGCTGTTTAAGAGATGGTTACGCCCATTTGTAGGCAAACGAAGTTAGCTTTTATTTTGACTATAATTTCATCAAACTCCATGAAATTTTGTACACATGATTAGCACACTAATATCTAGAACCGAGGAGCGGCAGTATTTTAAAAATTAGTTTATTTTTTGATAAACATATAATTTTTAAAAAATTAACGCACCACGGTTCTAGACATTAGTGTACTGATCATGTGTACAAAGTTTTATGGAGTTTAAAGAAATAATAGCCAAATTAGAATCAAACTGATTGATCCTGATTTGATTGCCATAACACAAGCTCTGCTTAGCGTGGGGCTAGATAATGTTGTGTGATATGTCCAGCATTTATTTATTTTATTTATTTATTATTATTAAACTTCGATGCGCCCTTTTGCTAGCTACCGATGACCTCGTATGAGGAGTGTACTGCTAGGACGTATATACAATCGTAGTTTACTCCTATCTTGGATAAATAATAACTCCATTAAATCTTGTAAACATGACTAATAATGTAGACCCGTGCTTTGTCAGTTTCTTACAAAACTATTATGATTTCCAAATCGCACCGAATTAAAGATTTGTATGGGAATCTTACATGCCATGCTTTTTTGATTCGATACAATTTGATGGGAAACTGATAAACCATAGATTTGTCTCTACTATGTCTTAGTCTAGCTAGACTGTGTCTACAAAATTTAATTGACTTGAATTAATTAATATCCAAATGAGCAGCAAACTTCGTTTTGTATGAAACGGGCTGGTGAATTGAACTGAATAAAATGTAGAATTGAAACTTTCGTGGTTGGGAATCATTTTAAATTGAAAAAACGCCGGTCTACCGTCGAACGCGGTCGTGGGCGGTGCTCATGATGAAGAGGCTTCTGAACTTAGCCTCGAAACGTCAGGAAAAGTGACGAAAAACAAAGGTAATTAAATTAGCCGTTTTTTCAATTTAAAATGAATAAAATGTGATCAGTTTTTATAGTCAATGTAACTGACGTAGTTGCGCTGCCACCGTCGCCGTAAGTAGTTTCTGATGAGCATATACGTATAGAACAGTATCTCCAGCACGCTGATACAGCTGCAGCCCAGGCAGAGACCAGCTACCCCGCCGAGGTTCGCTACAAAATAAATCGAAACAAGTACAGTCAGGACAAGACTGTGTTACATTTTGGTTTTCCATACCACGCGGTGCAAACGGGAACTCGTACTGTAACTCTGGTACTACAGATAGATATGCTAATATGAAATAGTAAGATCTGATACTTGGATGCTGGGTTTGTATGTAATTGTTTTGACCATGATCCAAGAAAACAAGGTCTGTCTGCTACTCGGAGAGTATCACCTACGTCACTATCCAGTTGCCACTTAATTGCTACAATTACGGTAGCAATATTTTGTGATCATTTTGTTAAAAAATATTTTTACCAATATTTTTTTGTCAATCATATTGAAAATGAATCTTTTTAGTAAAAACCTCGTGTTTTTGTCGGGTTCAGACAGGTTACCAGGGGTCGGGGAGTAAGATTACATGCCACTGGTAGCACAGAAACGAGCTGTCTCTATTCTCATTGATGATGACGTAGGTGGTCGATGACGTAGGTGGTCGATCACCACATCTCGGAAGGGCATACCGCGGACAATAATATTGTTATGTTATACTATGAGTAGATTGAGTAGACAGTTTACACCGCGGTTATTATTAATTATAAGCAGCGATGCGCTTGCAACCTGTCACGTTTGCAGCGCTAAATACCGGCTAAACATAAACGTAAGTACTTACTTACGTTTATGCTTAGTAGGCATAATTTATATTTAGCTACTACAACGCCGCCTTTAAACGGAATCCTCCGAAGAGCTTTTCGACCTCATGTCGGCATCGAGATTTTACCATTGCTCTTTTCGGCACCATGACAAAGTTCATCCATATATCGTAAATAAAACCCTGGGTTTTTCGAACGATTCGTTTCTTAAGATCTTTTTTCCCATGCTTATAAGATGTGGAATGAGCCATCTGACGTTTTCCCGTAAACCGCTTCAAAAAAAAAATGTTAACACATTTTAACACAAATGGCAACCCAGTGTTGCCAGTGTCGGTTATAAGCGACGGTGACCACTTTACATCAGTGGCCAGAAAGCTAAAGTGCGCGCAAGATAAGTTTGCGCGCGCCTGGAGGCGTATTGACTCTGGCTGTTCAGATTAGAATTACTGGGCATAGGTACTAGCTGTTCTTTTTATATTTATCTAGTTTCCATGAGTGGCCCAAGATTTAAGAGAAGAGAGGTAGAAGATTGATTTGTATCTATTCAATCATGAACCTAAGCTGCGCGCAGACTTATCTGGCGCGCACTTTAGTTTGCCTGTATCATATATAAAAAAAACTACTTCAAGCCCTTATTATGGACTCTTTACGAATCTCTGAGGGTATGTATACTATGTATGTACCTATTAATGTATATGATAATACCCAGAACGATGTGCCCCTTCTTGCACTGCGTGGTTTTAGAATAGCGTCCGTATGTTGCGTGTACTCACAAGTTAATATTGTCAGCGACATCACAGTCTCCTGTTTTTTCTTTATATACATTGAATTTGTGAAGAAAAAATTCATGATTAGTGTACTCTTGTTGAATTTGATATCGGCACTAAAAACAAGAAATCAATCATAGGTACCACTCGTAATACACAACACATACAAACAACAACCACACACACCAGTCCAAAAAGGCCACTTGATTCATAAGTGGTAAAAGGAATTGCAAAGGATTGCTTGGATTGAATTGCTACCAGATGAATTTGCCACATTGAGCAATTCATTTTCCGAATTCTAAACAGATCCATTGCAATTTCTTTATATGAATCGTGGCCTTTTTAGACATGCTGATCCCACACTAATCTTAGTGTGGTTACACCCTGTGTCGTGTGTATCAGGAACTACGAGTACCAACGGTAGAGTGCGTCTAAAACGGGACGTCCCTCTATTTAATAACGTAAAAATATAATATTCCTTATCCTGTAAAAAAAAGGACTATTTTCGAACAACAAGCTTTGTGTCAAGTGCTAAATAAAACCGGTGGAGGGGCGTGCAGTTACAGATTAGACGAACTCTACCACAACATTTGGACACCGAAACAAAATTTTGCCGATCATACAAACATCTGTCCCGCAGCGGGAATCGAACCAGTACGTTCTCAAGTCTCAGCCGGTTACTCGCCCACTGAGCCGCAGAGGTAGTCGTATATAATGTATGATGGATCATCATCATCATCTTTTTCATCACCAGCGTTCATGACCACTGCTGGACAAGGCCGTAATCACCACGCTTGGCAGGCGGATTCGTGATCACAATTTGGTGGTAAGTACTCAGATCGATGATGCTGCCCCTTCCCTGATGTAATCCCTCAGTAAAGGATTTCACTACATCCACGGGAGACGGAGGGGTCTATTCCAAGTACGAAAAGTGTGTTGAGTGGTGTGTTCCGTCAACACACCACGAATATAGGTATGTTCAGTGACGGATTAACCCTTAATCAAATTAAGCAATTGCTCAGGGCATCACGTCTGGGGGGCACCAGGAGAAGCACAAAAAAAATGCGTCCTTAGGTCATCACGTCTCACTCTCACGTAACCAAAAACCACACCAAAAAAGTTTTTAGGACTAATTTGAAATTTCGCGCGTTGTAAGTTGACATAGAGCCCGACCTAGAGTCCGTTAACGGTAGCGGCTAAGGTACGTTACATATCATCATCTTATTTTACAAACAACTAATGTTTTTAGTAAAGGTTTAAAGACCGATTCTAGTTGACATACGGACAGGGGGGCCCACAGGCGTGGATTGCTTAGGGCATCAAGTAGTCTTAATCCGTCACTGGACCGTATGTTGAATTTTAATCAAAAGATTTCTACAGAGTTTCTACAAATATTTACTTACTAAATATTATTGAGCATGTAAGGCATTGCTTTGAAGTTACCCACATCTATGTCTGTCGCATAAAGCCGCGATTCACAGTCAGGTAAACAGTCACATGAGTACATTGACTTGCTGGAATCTGAAAAAAGTAATTTTCACACTTTCTAGCACATCTGGAGTTTGGGTACCGCTAGATATAGTTTTTTGTATTGACTATTTTTTAAGTGACGCCGCCATCTAGTTTAGGTTACGTGAGGTTTCCGTATCCGAATTGTGCCAAACGGGATCCTATTACTAAGCCTATAATACCCTCCGTCCGTTTGTCTGTCTGACTGTCTGGATTCTGTCACAAAGATAAATCTTGGCAGCATTAAGAGGTAGGCAGTTGAAATTTTCACAGATAATGTGTTGATTGGGCATAAACCCTATGCAAAAAAACAAATGCGGATCTCCGTACAAGAGATATCGAACCAAGAAATAAAACCGATATCGCGTTCTAATCTACTAGTTGCGACATCTAGTCTTGAGTTGAGGAAACTTCGGAACTTCCGGTAACTATATGCGTGGTTCGAGTTTAAGTGATGCATGTCTTGTTTTTTTTTTTTGTTTTGACGATATCTGTGTCGGACGACATCTGTGTCGCGGCGGGCGAAGGTTCGTCTGTGACGCAGGAGGTTGCGGGTTCGATTCCCGCCTCGGAACAAATATTTGTACGATCTGCAGATGGGTGTTCTGGGTATTTTCTATGTATAATAAAAAAATATCTATCTACCTATGTAATGTATTGTATTAAGTATATCAGTTATCTAGTTGCCATAACACAAGCTCTGCTTAGCGTGGGGCTAGATAATGTTGTGTGAAATGTCCAGCATTTATTTATTATTATTTATTTATTTAAATTGATAGATTGACGGACCTTTGTCCATCAGTCTTTATCTGTATTCAAGTATCACTTGAATGTGAGAAAGGTTGATCTTTTCAAAGCCACATTACAAGCTGATTAATTGGCATCAGACGGCTTGTGCATTTGTCAGTTTCAAGTTTTTTTAGATTAATTTGCAACGTTGCACTTGTTCCAAGTCATCAAAGTATCAGTCAAGTCATGTTTTAGTAAAGTGGTGGTTTTACTAAAACATTGGTGGACAGTTTGAACCCATTTGAAAAGTCACGCATTACAATTCTATTTTATTTGACTGCGCTTGTTATTTTAAAATAAGTTACATTGGTTAAAATGTTACAAAAATTGCACGATATAAGTTATTTAAAAGAACACTAGGAAATATAGCTAAACAAAAGTAGACGAAGTCTCTCTTAGAAAAAAACTAAAATTACTTACATTTGACCTTCATAACACAAGGTATGCTGGTGATGTTGCAGGTATGCTGTGTTGTCGCTGTCGCATGCGGTACGTAAAATAGCAGGCAGTCGCATTGTTCCAGTACTGCTTGCACTACACACATCAGATCGCAGTCTGATTTGCTGTATCTGTGGAAGTATGGCAGACTGGCTTCGTGGTCTAAGTAGCATTTACGACTGAAAGAGCAGATGAAAATGAATTCAGTCAGGATAGCCCGAGGGTGGGGTGAGAGGGGGTAGGAGAAGGTGTGGCAATAGGATAAAAGACCTGCCTGAATACTTAACAACAAACTGCGATCACCAATCCTCATGCCAAGCGTGGTGATTATGGAAAATCCCCCCATTATATACAATAGGGGAGGTCTCATGGAGCATTGGACGTAAACCAGCTGCTACTGATGATGATGATGATGATGATGTGCGGAAAGAGAATAGGCGTGGGGCAAAACGTAACTAGCATTAAGTATCACATGATAACCCACCCAGACATTAAATGTTTACCTATGTGATGATAAACTTTTTTTATTACAAGTATCTTTGTCCCCAAGACAGTGTTCTAGCGGTTAGAACCATGGGAAGCAGAAAAACAAAAGGGGTAGATCAATATGGGTTAGAAACATTTGTAAAATTATCAATCTCAGATAGAATGTGTGAAGTGAGGGGCCACAATAATCGTCATTATGTAAAAAAATACAAATCTTCATTTACTCCTCAGGTCTCAGAGTCCTCACATCTTTAGAGCAGTAGGTGTACGCAGCGTTGATGATGTGGAATGACTCCGTGTTGGTCTCCACGAGGGTCGATTCGAAGTCCGTAGGGAACTCAAATGAATCTGTGTACATTACCTAAACAATACAAGATAAGCTTTGGAGTTATATAACCCGAGACTATGAGATCGTAGAAGAGCCAACATCACCGACATAGCTCTCAGAATTAGTAAGTCGAAGTTGCAATGGTTAGGCCATATAGCAGAACCAATAACCCTTGGGGAATAAAGGTTTTCCAGTGACCACCACGAACTGACCAGTCGTCGTGTTATTCTGGGGAAGGCCTATGTCCAGCAGTGGACGTCTATATACTTATATAAGCTGATGATATGACAAGATAAGAGATATTTCCTAATGCAACTGGTAGCTGGTAGAGTCTTATTAAGTACCTATCTATCGATATTAATAGAGCATCTCAGCAACAGACGGTCTTTAGTTGTGACTATTCGAGCCTCCAGTACCTAGACTGCTCCTCTAGAGATTATTTCAACCATTCTCAGAGATAGGTAAATTATTGAGACAAGCAAAACCATCATCAGGAAAGAGGTATCAGGCTTTTGTTAGTAGTAGAACTTAGAGAACATAGAGTGCATCCGGGGTAGTACCTACCGTATTTATGTATTTCTGCCGCCAAGCAGTAGTGCTCGCATTGCTGTGTTTCGGTTTAAAGGGTACGAGTGCCGGTGAAATAACAGGCACATTAGATTTGTCATCTTTAGGTCTCAGGGTCGGCGGCAGCGTGCGTTTGATGCTTTTGGTGTTGCAGGCGTCCATCTACCTATTTGCAATCGAAATGAACTCTGAGAGAAATCTTAGTGCGATCCAATTCCATAATTCATTGTAAAACGTTATTTTTGGTGCACTCATAATCGCTCTTCCCCCTTTAGGTAAAATATCATCAGCATTATATGTTCCGAAACAAAAATCAACCTTACTCACTCCCTCGTAGGGTCATCACAATCCTAGGAATGTGCCACTCCTTCAAAAGATCTTATTACCTGAGTAATTAGAGTTACGAGTGTTTTACCTTGATAGCACCTCTGCTTAGAATAGTCCCTTCTATAGCATCATCAGCGTCATAGTCTGCTACGACAATTAAGCCTCGACCCTGGCCCGTGGTCTTCACTGTTTTGGTTATCGCATCAGGAATGTGTTCGTTCCTTCAATATAAAGACACGGATACATATCCGTCTGGTTTATCCAGAACCAGCCACTTCAAATCCGTACACATGTTCGGATTTGAAGTGGGTGGTTCTGGATTTGTATGGAAACATGTGGTCCTACTTGATTCTCCAAGAAAACATGCATTTGCCGTAGAATAAAAATACTCGAGAAGAGACACTGGCGCTTGTGTCACACTCAAAGCTTAGTACTTGTACTAATATTAATTCTGTGCTCAAAGCCACGATACATACCTACATACTAATTCGCGTATACTAAGACTAATAGTCAGTGCGGGTCGGCTCTCGGAGCAGGCGTACGCGCCGAGCCATTTTTTTTCATACATCCGTACCAGGAGTTGGGCATGCATGCAGTCAGAATATTCTTCGATAGAACTTTGTCATCTCTATGTTACTTACCTTTTTCCATTGAAAAAGTATTTGCTATTAAAAGTACAGCAAAGTCCATGAGCAGTTAAAATCGGTAGAAATAATCTTTCACAGTTTTTATACGGCTGCATTTCAAAGTAGCACAGTTTCAGGAAACTATCACAGCTCTGCGCTATTCCACCCATAAGCTCTGGAACCTGCGATCAATGCATACAATTTGATCGCCTCATCTCCATTCCGTCTCTTGACGACCAGACAAAGAGAGTAATTTCACCCATTTGCTGTCGACATATACCACCAACCGCTTCACAAACTCATTCATCATGCGGACAGCAAAGGGGTGGGACTCGTGGAACTCTCTTCCGTCAACTGTATCCCTGTATTATATAACTTTGGGTCTCTTCAAAAGAAGAGTAACTAAGCATCTTCTGATGAAGCGTGCTGAAATATATATAGGCTCCATCGTCGCTTCTTATCAGGTGAGATGTAGCCAGAAGAAAGACCATTTTTGATTTTAAAAAAAAAAGACCAAACAATATCCAGTAGAAATCCCCGTAAAGAGAGTCCATTCTGTATAAAATTGCACGCTTGCTTGCTCATTGCTTTTACTTGGCCGTTTGGCATGACGTTCGAAAATGGTCCTTGTAGTTACGGATTATGGAATACTAGCGGTTCCACCAGCATAACTCTCGATCCGGTCGGAATATCGGGATAAAAGATAGGCTATATGTTAATTCAGGGCATAAACTATTTTCATTCCAAATTTCAACCAAATCGCTCTTGCTGTTTCAGCGTGAAGGAGTATCAAATATACTCACAAACTTTCGTATTTATAATATTAGTGAGATTTAATTTTGACGTCATGAAATAGCGTTTATTCCATCCTGTCCTACCAGAAGTTCGATCATCTAACTGTTTGGACAAAAATATTCCAAACTGTTAGATTGACCAGTCGGACAATTTGGAATTTGGATTTTTCAGCCAGTTTTAGCGGGGCGAGCAGTTTTACTGCTCGAACTCTACCCTTGTATGAGAGCTTCCTTTCTGAATTTGGCTAAAGCTATACTAAAATTAATGATGTAGAAATACTTGATGAATCTTTAATCAAGACACTTACAGTGATGTTATTGAGGTTCAAAATTGATTGCATATTGACTAGAGTACTTCCATTCACGCTGGGGAGTATTTCATAAAGACCCAAAAGATTAGGCAGAGCTTTTTCTAGGTCAATTTCTACGGCTCCATCACTATAAACAAAAAGAATTACCTTACAATATGTTTTGTTGAATGTGAAGTACCTTACTTAGGTACAGAAAAAGTCTTGAGAAATCAACATTCTTAGCAAAATTAAGAAACTTGAATGAACCAAATTGTGTAAGGGTTCGCTTGTCTCAAAGATTAAGCCATGCATGTCTCAGTATATTGATACTGCCTCAATTGAATTTAAATTGAAATGAATTAAATGGCTCAATATATCACTTTTGTTTTTGTTCCTTAGATCTTACTCAGTTACCTACTTGGATAACTGTGGTGATTCTAGAGCTAAAGTACTCGTTCGTCCCAATTGACTATGCAATAGATTACTAAGTATTTGCAATCACAGATCAAATTATGATCATCATCATCATCAACAGCCTTAAGGTGTACATTGCTGGACGAGGCCCGCATCAAACACAATGGGAAGTATTGCCATAATCACCACGCTTGGCAGGCGGATTGGTGATCGCAGTATTTGTGTAATCCCTTAGTCGGCTTTTACGCCATCCACGGGAGGAGATGGAAGGGTCTTTTTTTAAGCCGGACACACCATGGTATGATATAAGAGCGTAATACTGTAAACACACACTCGATTCGTGGAGGTCACCTTGCTTACCCTCCACTAAACTTCGAATGCTACGTAGATATTTACCTTGTACTCTGATTAAACTTGTTCATAAAGCTATTCGTAATCTGGTTGGGTGAGCATATCGTAATGGCAGGGTAAGGCAGGTTGCCGAACGGCTCATACTGGTTCTCAATGGTAATCTGAGTGGGCATTTCGGCAAATCGCGAGTTAAGTCGCTGAGTCAGGACGCATGCTAATAACAGGACGGCCACGATGTTCACGCACCAGAAACATCTGTATGAAAATTCAATGAGCAGATATTGCAAAGGAATTCTTCTTCTTCAGCTGGTAAACATTAACTGCTGGACAAAGCCTCCCCATACATAACGGGGTATTTGCCATAATCCCCACGTTTGGCAGGCGAATTGGTTATCGCAATATTGGTGTTTAGTACCTCAAATGGATGCTGCAGCCCATTTGTGTATAATCCCTTAATCACGACATCCATGAGAGAATTTGGAGGTGTCCTATTCTAAGGCCAAGACCACCACAGCACATTTCAAAGGACTTTGAAAGAAATTTCGTTCTTCTCTCTTGATGCCTACGTGGGAAAGTAGTAGTGATGCATCATGATTTTATGAAAATGCTGTTGTCGAAGATCTTCTTACAAAATAAGCAACGCGCGATGGCGTAGCAGCGTAGCTAAAACGACGTAGCGATACCATAACGTAGTACGAGCGTAGCGAATCGGTTACGTAGCCGTAGCGGCACTACAACGTAGTCCTAGCGTAGCATAGCTGTAGCGCAGCTACACCGTAGCCCTAACATAGAGCAGCCAAAAAGCTTACAACGGCCATAGCATAGTTGGAACGTAGCCGTAGCAAAACTATAACGTAGGCCTGGCCTAGCCGGAACGTAACCATAGCGCCGCTACGATTTAGCCTAGCGTAACTGGAACGTAGCCATAGCACAGCTACAACTTATCCGTAGCACTGCCGTCACCGAAACATAAGAACCGAGCCGGCCTACGTTGTAGCTGTGGTAGCTACAACGTAGGCCTGGCGTAGCCCTACCGGCTATCCGTAGCAAGAAATCTTCCTACATTTTATGTAGGTTCGTGTTCGAAACACGTTTGCGACACAGAAAAATATGAAACGAAGAAATATCGGCTATGTCTGGAATAGGAGAGCCAATGGGAATTACTCAAAATAAAATACTAACATTCCCCAACGGTGCTTTTTTGAGGAGTTCTAAAATTCCCGTAATCAAACAAAACTCACCTTGATAAGCGATCCGGATACAAGTAGAAATATTTTAATCCCAGTACAGTGCTCCCTAGGCAAAATTTTCGTAACAGGGTCCGAAAGTTGCCCTTCATTGTTAAGACCGCGCGCCTAGCGCAGGCTAGCTGCCTTTTCGATTCTGGAACAAATAATACCTATGTAGCCATAGACAAAGAAAACAAACGTATGTAGCGAATACGAATGTTACAATCAGAATCTCTTTTTAACCAACTTTAACAAAAGGAAGAGGTACTCAATTGGGTTGTATATTTTTTTCTTCATGTTTCTTACCTCTCAACTCCTTTATTTATAAACAGATTTGGTAAATTATTTTTTGGTTTAATATTTTCGGACCGGAATGAATATTAGATGTATATAGGTATTTATTTGTAACTTATCGTCATGATGACGTTAGGATTGAAAGGCAATTTGGTAAATAAGGAGGGAATAAGTGTTTCACAAAAAACATAGCTTACCTTACATGAACCACGTTAAATCGTTGTACAGGGTCTGTTCGCTGTCAGGTCTTCACTTTATAGCTAAAACCGCTTAACAGCTAGTTACAACTAGCTAGTTTTAGCTAGTTTAAAAGTACCCTTGAAAAAAGGTTGCTTGGTTTATTTTAATTTCTATCTGTCACGATATAATTATCGGTTAATTTATTAAAGTTCAATTAAAACAGCTAGGCATTATTAGTGAGAAGGTATCCACACGATATTAACATATGCACATGTTCTAATTAATTTTTAAATGATAATATACAAGCACTATTATCATTCTCTTGCCCTTTATCTATTATATTTGGGGTCGGCGCAGGCTTTTTTCCACTCTCCCATGTCAACCGTCATCTCATCATTCACTCCTCTCTCATTCATACATGGATGTGGTACGTAGTATAAAATTTCCTTGCATTAATATCATCTCTCACGCAATCCGTCCATCTTTTCTTAGGTCTTCCTCTTCCTTTCCATCCACTAACCTTCATATTCATCATCCTCCTAGTAACATGCGTTTTTCAACCCTCTCATAAAATGCCCAATACCAAGATATATTATATTATTACCTGGATTGAGAAATAGGCTAATTTAAACCACGGTACAATGCGGGCAAAGCCGCGGGCGGACATTAGGTTGTAATAAAACAAGATTTAGGAAAATGTATAAAGTTTATTGAGAAATCCTCATGTCAAATGTGTAGCTTGGTAGTAATTTTGTTTCATTGGAACTATTAGAAAGGCTTACGTAAATTATTAGGTATTTAAAATTATTAAAAATCTGTCAAAAGTTAAGTAATGCTTAAAATATTGCCATCCCTTACTTAATGCCAAACAGAGATGGGACAAATTTTAAGCAATACTTAAATTTAAATAATGTTTATAAAAATGGGGTAACTACTGAATTGAAAGTTATGAACATATTGCTGTTAGTGGGTTGATAGAACAGTTTGCTAAAAAACACCAGGAAATAGTTGATAAGCTTTAACTCGTCAAACAAAGTGCCACAGATCTCAGTACTCTTAGTAGTCTTAGTAGACTCTTAGTCACCCGAACAAGTAGGGTTTTACCAACTGTTTAAACAATGTAGGTAGGTACGTAATTTCCCAATAAAAAAATCAACAAAGCTGACATATTGAACTATTTGGGAATGACGTTGCAAAAGAACCTACAAATCTATGCGATAGATCGGTCCGGTCTGCGTATAAACTAAACGAGACAAAGTTGTAATATCTCATGTTCCAGTAACTTTTCTGGCAATCCTGCCTTCCTAACCGCAGTCAGGCAGTAACAAGCAGGACGGTGGTACCGCCCCAGTCGGGCCCTGCACAGAGAGCCCTACCACCTACCACATGTTAGAATGTATCTTTACAAAATTGCAGTTATAGATGCTTTAAAAATCGAACGTGATGACAGTTATGCCAATATTTTTTATGTGGTTACAAATATATGGATGTATACATTTACATATATATTACTAGCGTATATAAAACTATATAGTAATCGAACGAAATTTTATATTGTGTTGAAAAATTTACATTCAAGAATTTTAAAATCTAGCGTCGTTGTTATAAAGACAGTAATTTTTATTTCAATTAATGTAATAAATAGTAATTTGTCCTAAAACAAGCTATTATTGTAAAATTCAATAAATTGTGTATCTTCGTAATATCCTCATTATTTTAGAATAACATAACTATCACATACCAAGAATATCAAATAGTTTATTTTTAAAACGTTATGTAAATAAAAATTTCTTTAGTAGGTACTAATTTGGCTATCTTTCGAATTTTACTTACAGATTTTGGTGTAAAAAGTTTCCTATAGGAATTGAGAAATTATAATAATCTTAATTTAATTCAATGTGTTATAATGCTGCTTACTTACTTTGACTATTCTGTATCAATACACAATACAATATTCAGCTTTGATGTAAATACTTACATCATAAATTTATGATAAATAAATGCCAATGCCAACTTCGTTTTGTAAGGATAAATTAATACATCTAAATTTAGCAAGTTGAAGAGGTCATTTTACACTATTAATTGGTCATTTCAGCAATACAAATAGATATGAAAGCTATTTTATCATTACCAACATTACTATATTCAATCTGATATAATATTCATGGCAGACTACTTATTATTGTTAAATATATGCGTAGCCTGCTAAAAGAAGCAAGTCCACTCTCAAAAAGACTCTCTACAATTTGGTATCAACGAGCTTTAAGTTACTTTGGTTTTATCGCTCGGAGACCTCCTGATAATCTTGACAAAACGGTTTGACCAAGTCAAGATATTAGAAGGCCTCCTTGTCACTATTGCCTTATGACAAGCCGAAGACAGTGGCGAGGAAACTTGTCAATTCCTCTAGAAGGCTTCTGTCAAGCCTTCCAAGATCTTTAGCAATAATCCGCAGCCTCTTTTATTATACAATAAATGACACGCTCTCGAAACCAAGTAAGCCAACAATTCAAACCCCTTACATACCAGTTTCAAGCGAGAAAATTGTATGATGGTCAATTTAATGAACTTTTCGGAAAGCAAGCAAAACACAGTGTCAGCATGTATCTAAATAATGAACTAAGTACTGCTCCATTACTGTATAATTAGAAAAAATATAGATTTAGGACAGTTAAAAATGAATTAAAGCTGTTAATCCATTTAGTGGTTTTAGATAGAGTAACAAAGCGAAAACCGACTCTTAATTATAGGTAGGGATGTAAAGTGTATGATACTCAACCAGAAAATGAATTTAATTACCTACTTGCAGCTGAAAATACTTTTCATGTTAATAGAAGGCAAATAACAAAGTATATGGTAAGAAGTTATGAGAATAATTAAAGTTCTAGACAAATAGGGGGTCGTTAATACTTCAATGACACTGTCAATTCAGATAATGCCATACTTGGAAGCATATACCTACTTTTTATAAGTAATTTTTGACTAAACGTGCTACTTGCTGAAAGATGTCTAAATAGTAAGATAAAGATGCAAGTACAATAATTATATTAATTAATTCCACCATTTAACTATTTTTTTGTTTAATGTAGTACAAACTTAATTATTCTTAAAAAGTAACTATGTTCCTTTACACCTAGAACCGCGTATAAGTATAAAAAATCTACATAATACCAACTTTACCTAAATAACTAAAGTCTACATTGAATTAATCGAAATTTAATGTTATAATTTAAGTAGGTTTACCTATTTGTCTAAAACTAACCTCCTATATACGTTTATTTATGATCTTGTAAATATAATTTCAATAAAGTTCTATGCAGTATGTAAATAAATTTAAAATTGCATGAAAATAGTTTTTGTCACAGTTCGGCTAAATTGTTACTTGACGAAGTGTCTCAAAGATGAATGCGCAAATTTTGAATGAGTTTCTAATTTTATACACATAACGACATAATACCTACTTAGATAAATATAAAATGCTTTCCAATAAAATATATGAATTACATAAAGTAAAGAAACGACAAAAAGTCTTAATAAATTTATAATAAAATCTACTTACACACACAT
The DNA here is from genome assembly GCA_951392215.1 of Epirrita christyi. Lineage (NCBI taxonomy): Eukaryota > Metazoa > Arthropoda > Insecta > Lepidoptera > Geometridae > Epirrita > Epirrita christyi. Next base: position 6,335,110 of record OX595852.1, read on the forward strand.
TAGCAAATATTCAGTTTTTGAAACGCGATTTTACAAAAATATGATCACACCAAAATTGTAGAACAATAACGAACTCCAAGTGAAACACGAATTTAGTTTCTCAATTAAACATAATATGAATACCTACTTATAATAATAAACGACTAAGACGGATATAATATTGGGTATACCTATATAATGATAAATATCCTTCTAGAACACTATTCTATCTCACATGGTTGTGCGCTCCAAGTCTTCATCATTATAACTACATATCTGTTAACAGTTTCGAAATAATCTTCACTATACACATTCTAACAAGCCTCAACACGAAGAACCGTTATAAAATTACAATATCCAATTTACAATTCCTGTGCACAGCACATCTTTTCAGTATAAATTCAAATTTTCAGTAACTCTCGTACATTCTTGTCCGCGAAACCTCAGTCAAAGTGCCCTATCGTAACAATCCGTGCCAGTTCAATCTAAAACTCATCTTATATGTAGTTACACACAAAACCAGAAAGCAAATCGATAGTGCTATTACAACAAAAGCAACCACAAAGTGTTTAAACACCAAAAAGATCCGTGAATCTTAAAAAGTATCCGACGGTATGCGATACAAGGTAAGCGAACCTATTCGCGCTGTCTTCGGGCTGTATGGAAAGGACAGGCAGGTTCACGTATGTTCGCGAGTTGTCGGTCCCAGCGGGCCGGTGTCGGCCGGACGTGCTCAGATATGCGCGGGCTCATCGCGCTACGTCTCCGAGCATCAGGAGTCCAGCAGGACATGCCAACGTTGCACCTTTCAAAGTTATCTTAATGTGTCACTCTAAGCTAAGAAGTGATGATTGTAGATGTATAATTATTAGTGATGAACTGCTCTGAGAAATAGCACGTCGAAGTGGCAATGGCTCAAAGCATAAAATCGAAGTCACGCAGCGGGCTATGGAGACAGCTATGCTCTGAGTTTCACTACGTGGTAGAATCTGAATTAAGGAGATCCGTTATAGAACCAACATCACCGATAGCTCTCAGAATTAGCAAGTTGAAGTGGCCACATAGTTTGCAGAACCGAAAAAGGTTCTCGCGACCACGAACCGGACGACGCAGTGTAGGAAGGCCTCTCGATGGATCGACGACATTTTAAAGGTAGTGAGAAGTCGGTGGATGGAGGCGGCTCAAGACTATTCGTCCTGGCATTATATGGGGGACGTTTTATAAGCTGATGATGAGCGGTTATGGGCTGCGAGCTAGCAGAAGCGACAACCCCTGGGGAAAGGTTGTCGACTGACGATCGCAAGAAGACGTAGTACTATAGAATGGTCTCCCACTCGATAGACCGATGACGTTGAGTAGGATTGGAGTAGTTAGTTACCTGGTCGTGCCGTTCGCACAGGTCATGCCAGTGTCGTTGCTCGTCGCGGCCCGACGAGCTGTGTCCCAGAGAGAACCAGCCCACCATCTCGTTGCGTTTCACGCTGCGGCGCCACCACACCGACACCATAAGAGTCACCTCGCTCAGTTGGAAGAGAGCCACCTGCATAATAAACTCAAAATTTATCAAAAAGTACCCCACAATTGACTAAGCAAACTTAGCTTCGGTAGTCAATTGCCGAAGCTAAGTTTGCTTAGCTTGCTTATCCAAAGCCTTCAAACCAGAAAAGAGTCTTGCTGGGCAGGCAACGAATCGGCAATGCCCCTGGTGTTGCAGATGTTAATAGGCCACGGTAACTACTTATTACTATCAGGGGTGCAATTTTTTTATGTCAGCGAGTAACTCAATTTCAGGAAAATGTCCGTAAATCAACGATTTCGAAAAGTTTTTACATCTGAAACTCTTTGATGACTCATACCTTTATTAACAATACAAGTGCCTATATACAGTTGATCAGCAGGAAACCGTTAATTTGCGGCCATTTTGCTAATTTAAAGTCGCATACTGTTTTTAAAAATCACACTCCTGGCGGGCCATAAGCCTGTTTGACGAGCCATTACATAAAACAAGTGTTAGAGAGAAGAGATGCCAATTAACGTAGTTAAAGATGGTCAGCGCACCGACCCAATACCTTAGAACAGCATACCTGAAATATGAATAACTCCTTGTAGAGCGGGTTCGACTGCGCCCGACGAGTGGTAGACTTGCAACGTCCCATCTCCATCCCCAGTGAGCTGATGAGGCACAGCTTCACGTAGGTGTCAGGGGCTTTGTTAGGGGAGAGCTTCCGAAAATGAGTGCCTTTTATAACCTGCAAGAAAACGTACGATGACTTGCTGTTTGACGAAGATAAGACTTGATCTCATTTCAAATACAGTTTTCAGTAAATGAACTATCTATTTGCCTGGAAGAGATTTTATTGATAATACCGCCCATTCCACGTTGTTAGCCAGTTTACTTTCCTTTACCACCGACTAAAATGAGGGTGTTTTAAGTTTGTTTTAAGTTAAATATTGTTGTGTTTGCTTGTCTATGTCTGTGGCCTCATAGCTCTGGAACCCGTTCCGGTACTCTGATTTCAATGCGTTTTTTTTCATAAAAGATGGTGTTTGCGATGTGGTTCTCATAAGAATCATCAGTTCGCAACACTTTTTTTTAAGGGAAATCAGGCTAGACTTCAGGCTCTAGGGTCTAATGATCACCAGCATACAATAAACAGGAACTAGGGTACTACTGAAGCTGTATCTTCGAGTTTGAGTTTGAAAAAACACATTATAGACACCATTGTGAGTCCATATGTGTTTTTGTGTTTTTTTTTTAATTTTAATAAAATACTGAATAGTGAGTAGTCAGAGCGTTTTAAATACTTATGTAATTAACTTATTAAATTCAATTTTACCCCCCGAGCGATGTTACTGAACCTCACAGAAGATATGAGAAGATGTAGTCTACGCTCTTACCTCGACAGATAAGTGGCCAGTTGCAGCATTATACTGCAGTCCCAATAACAGCTCTGGGGCAGACCTTGTGCTGCAGCATGATGACGCGGAGTCAGAGCGAGCGAGGCTGCAAGCTTCGCCGCCCCCACCTAGAGGTGTCACCACGGTAGATATGGAGGGACTAGCTAGTATGCCTGACATCGGGCTGGCCAATTCAAGTTTTGGGAGCTGAAATAAGAGGATAGTAAGATTTAATTGTCCGAGGGATTAGTTTGATAACAATGGAATAGCTGTAGTTCAGTTGTAATCAGTACCTGAAGACCAGCCTGATGATGCTGTCTCGCAGCTAGTTGAAGCCACAGACTGTTCTCCAGCTCAAAGTTCAGAGTCGCAAAGCTGACAGCTGCTTCACCAAGCAATCGCTGCCGACGCATACGTTCGCACCCGTATATGCGGATACGAAGACCCAGGCCGTGGACGTCCTCTGTAGATATAAAAGAAAACTATAGATTTAAGACCGGCTTCAAAAGAGCCAGTCACACAAGAAGACAACGTACATGATCACGGAAATCAGTGCAAAACTAAGTTATCCTCTGCTACAGGGCACTCACTGACCTGGATTGATTTTGTGAAGCACGAAACTCTCCATGTATTGAGGATTTTCTCCATTACGAATCTTGGATTTGAATTTCTGCTTCTTCAACGGCAATAGAACTACTCGAACCTGTAAGCAATTTCGTGGTCTTCAATAGTTATGTTCACAAATTACATTCTCGACAAGTATTAATTGAATCTTGAATGTAGTAAAACCGTCTTAACCAGATTAGAACAGTGCTACCTCTTTACCAGCTGAATTATATTTGTTCCTATATGAGCTTCGCCACAGAGCACATAGCTTACCTGACTTTGAAGTATCTGCGGCGGATTCTTCTGCTGCAATCCACGGGCTTGCAACACATGGACTGTCATACTCCGTACGGGAGCGTCATACAACAAAGTGAGCTCCACGGCACCCCGCTCTTGGCTACTTCCACTGTCAGCGCAGAGCAGAGATGTGTCCTGATAAGGTACATGAATCACAATGAACTGGGCAAAATATGAAAGAATATTATATTCTTCAACAACAGCCTTTTAGACGTCCACTGTTGAACGAAGCCAATAGAATGTAATGGGGGATTTGCCATAATCACCATGCTTGGCAGGCGGATTGGTGATCGCAGTTTGGTGATAAGTATTCAGGTGGATGCTACTGCCCATCTCCTGGTTTAATCCCTTAGTAAGGCATTTACAACACCCACGGGAGAAGGAGCGGTCCATTCTTAGGACATAGGCCCATATTCCAGAACTATGCCCAAGCGTGTATCAAGACTTGAGCATAGATTTGTTAACAGTTTTTCATTGAAATCTGTCAAAAAATCTATGCTTGAGTGTCGTTTCAGTTTGAGTTTAGATCTTAAATACGGACCTTAAACTTGGAAGAAATTTCTGTTTGTTAGCATACACGGTCACGTAATTAGAACACCTTATACAGTGCTACGACGACTTGTAGGTATATATTATGTTCAATTCCTTCAAACCAGCCTGCCTGCTGCTGAAGTGCTGACCCTGGAATATAGGGTTTTTAGGAATTTTCTATTTGGGGTACAAAAATAGTTGTAACAAATTGATGATAATAGCCTGAGTAGACCTGACTAAAAAAACCGCTGGGTACCTATAGAGTTGATTGAAATTGGATGAAAAACACCCAATATTAAGGGATACCAATACCACAGGGGATTTAATACCGTAATATAATATAACATAACACCCAACAGTCACATACGTAGTCTTGATCCCATACTAGGATTCCCTGTATCGTGGGTATCAGGAACTACGAGTACCATGGTACCATAATACCCATATTTCTTACGTTATGTGCAATAACATCGCTGTCCACACTGCTCTGCGCCTCCAAGGTGTGAATATACTCTGCGCGCTGCGAGACCGCTTGGTCTATCCTGGTCTCTCTGATGGTTGTCTCCCTCAGGCTGGTCTCACGAAGGTTGGTCTCTCGAAGGTTGGTCTCTCGAAGGTTTGTCTCTCGGAGGCTCGTCTCACGGAGAGCGGTTTCAACCAGTTCGACGTCAAGCTTGGTTGATGGGGATACATTCTCATTCTTCTCTTCGTAGTGGCATTCGACTTCTTCCTTGTCCTAACGATAGCAGTTAAGAATTATTTTGATGTTAATTTATTTAGCAATTTCGGCACTAAACATTGGCACGTCCAATTAGTAATTAAGTACCTATACTAATAGTAACACTAATATCAAGGATATAATATTTTTTTTGATTTAATTTAATTGAAAATTACTGATCTGGTTTCTACAGGCGAGTTTAAAACGGCTCCTTGGTAACTTGCTCGTAAAATTTGCTATGCTGAGGCATAATCCACCCATGAGGTTAATAAGATGAATAATTTGATTATTAATGATTGTGTACACTAATAGTATGGATGCTGCAATATCTAGTCTAGGGACATGCATTACTAAAAGATCCACTAATTCAATTTACTACGATACTACTTAGATAGTTAATAAATAAAATAATAAGCACTAAACAAACAACATTCATCTTAACATTGAAAAATGATGGAATATTTACTTTTATAAACACCAAACTAGAAGACACAACAGTGAGATTTTTGGGAAAATAAGGAGCACAATATGTATTCAGAGGTCGCTTTTTAGATAAAAAATACGCACCTATCAAACATTTTAGACAATTTCAATACGAAGAGATTCGTGGATGAACTTGATGCTGCTTTCACAGGTAGCCATAACCGAGCCAGGGCAAAGGACAGTCAGCATTCCAGCCAACAGGCCAAAGCAAGTAAAAGCAGCATTGCACAAATTGAAAGTGGCACAACACAAAATACATCCAGTTGATATACGTTCCATCTATTCTTACCTGTATGCGCAAGCGCAACTCGTCATCCGAATCGGAGGCCTCGTACGTGTATATTCGATCGGGATAATGTTTCGGTTTCGACAAAGCATCTATAACAACACAGATTTACGGACAACGTCAATAAAACATACGAAACCTAGCAAAGACGAATCTACGGAACACCTACAGTACCTACGCACGATTGATCTTGGCCGCCAAGTAACGTAGGGTAGGGGTAGGTACCTATGTTAAGCATCGTACGAAGTTTAGGAACTGAAACTTTAGAAACCTTACGTACGCCTAATTTCACGGTGCCCAAGATCCATTGCGCGTACCTACTATACTAATCTAGTACCTACCTAAAGGTATTAGCTTGAACAACAAAGGAGGAGGCCCCTAAGTAGTACATAAGTAATTGGCGAGGGACCTCAATGACGCATTAAACGCCCTTGGAACTACATTTACAACAAACAAACTTATTAATGAGTTTATCTATTTTACACGCTAACGCTTTCATATAGCTTGGCAAACGATCACATACATTAATAATTGAATAGCGAATCGATACCATGACTTTTGTGTGAAAAGTTGATTTGTTATTACTAGCTTTTGCTAAACTTTTCAATAATGGTTTATGTGTTTCTAAGTACAATACAATATCAAACTCCTATAGGTTTGATCAAATGGATGGGTACTAGAGTTTAAAATAGTTAAGATACACAAAGGAATAGTCGTTGCTATGGAGGGCTAAAGACTTACCAAACTGAGCATTGTCGCGAGACGAGCAAGGCTCGACAGCGACGCCGACGCGAGGGTTCACAGGGAGGATGTCATCGTGGCACTTGCGGTTGAAGGTGGTAGAATGACACCATCTTCTTCCGAGGAACAGCAAAACCACCAGAACAATGGCAGCGAACGCTGCTACCGCGCTTATATACGCTGTCGCCTCCACTATAACATTATTTTATTATTAAGAATCTTGTATTAGGAGCAAACTGTTGTGACCATTTTTATTTTTAGATACCATTCGAGTTGATGAAGCCGATGTTGGCCACCATACTGCCTCACTGGACACCATCGATGCGCATCGCTCTTTATCACCTCGTACAACGCTTTGCAGCTTTTAATTTCTTGTTAAAACAATGCAAGGGAAGTTTATTGAGACATGTTGGCACGATCGGACTGTCAAAGTAGATACAACCCGAGACATGCGCAGAAGGCGAGAGGCACGAAGGGGTGTGTGGGGCGTTCGGCGCGGCTATAGGACGAAGGGTCTAGCTTACAGGTGTGATACACAAGTAGGTACCTATCTATCTATAGGTAAAAGGACCCTGTCCTCAAGGCCGAGGCCGGTACTCGAAGCGGCACGTTCTTTTCAGCCTTCGGGGTAAAGATTAAAGAAAAATTTAATTCGATTCGTTGAAGCGAACACCGAATGTTCATTATTTTTAACGCAGTCGATTCAATATCGTAGCAAATGGAATCAGCCACTGAACAACACTGAAGCTTAATTTTCAGGGAATTTATTTATTCAAATGTGAAAAGGTAAAGCGCATTACGAAAATATGCATCTGGATTAAGTGGCTGTTCCAATTAGGAGACTGGAGTGATGCCAAGTGCTTATACTGAAAGTACTTATATTGCATTAAAATACAAATAAACAGTTTCACATCACATGCGGTTATCCACAAAACAGCGTATGCTATGTTTTAGCTAAGTGACCTTTGAAAACGTGAAAAAATTCAACGAGCTTTAAATAAATAAAGGTTCTGAAAGCTTCACCAGTATCGGCAAGATGAATGTGTGCTGTCTTTATGAAAATTGCTGAAAGAGAAGAACATAAACAATTTTCGACGACATATAGGTAAATACGCCCATAGAAGCATACATAACGAAGGCCAAACCCAAAATAAGTTTTCTTCTTTGAATAAAAACCCTGAAAACCTGACAATATGTGTACGAGCTATAATATATGTAGTACTAAGGGTGATAAAGGGGTATCCTTTTTTTTCTTTTTTATAGTCTATGAAAAACTCAAACAGTCTCTAAGAAAGGCTTTACAGACTCGAAAGCTGTACTATTCAATACTGAAAGCTCCAACAGTCTTAAGATGAAATTCACACTTGCGTACACACCGTGTCTGCTACTGCCTGTAACTGCGGGGTGAAGCAGTAGGGGTATATATGTAATTGTTTAACAATAATTGATGGTTTAGTATCACACTCCAGTAAATCCTTGTTTTTTTAACAGAATATTTTTCCATAATCATTGGGTATCTTCCGCCTCCATAATAAGACCTTGAGTGGTTTTTAACACGTAGGTTTAGTTTACGTGTAACACGAATTTTGTATGGAGCCACCGAAGAGCGTCCCTTGCGTACATTTTGTAAATAGTATTTTTCATACATAAATCCGTATTACACTACACCATACGTCCGTGTCAATTATTGTTTGTAAAACTCTGACTTCGGTCCTGATATAATTAGTATAAAAATTTCTTGCCATCGATAGAAATGGCACAGATTAATGGCTAGTTACTTGTTGTGATGTGTTCATCGTTACGTGGTTGCTGCATAACCCGGACTACAGCCTTTACCCTTCTTCAACAATAATATTTTTGAGTTGCGTGATATCTCTATTCATTGATATATTTTTATCGAAATATACTAATTCGATAGATACCTACATTAATCTAAATGTATAAACGATGTCGGCTTAATTACTGCAGTAGGTAGGTACTTATAATTTACCCTATCTATTGTGTACTTTGTAGCATTAAGTAGGTTCCTACTTCAGTTACATAGTTGTAACTTACCTACTATTTTTACTTTGGTGCTTTGTATTGTAGGCATAAATAAAAGTAGGTTTCATAATAAATAACATAACACCCAACAGCCTCATACTTATACGGGGTGTAAAAAGACAGCTCCCGAATACTGAAGGTACCGGTAAAGCTACCTATATCATAGCTATATAAAATAGCTTTCCCCTGAGGAGTGATTCATACCGGAGAAAACCTATTTTTTCGTTTCGGATCGTATTTGTCAGCCAGCAATGTACGCATTTATTTCGGCCGCGCGAGTTCAACGCTCCCGGTCAGCTGATCGACCCGTACGGCCAATATTTCTCATGTGTTTTTCATTGCTTTTTTTGACGTTTTTATTTATTAACGTGTTTTTAATGATGGAAAATAGGTTTTTGTGTTTCTTTAACGATATGTTATGGATATTAGTAAAGAAAACACGAAAAAAGCGGACCAAAAGTGAGCATTTTTTTTTTCATGTTTTTTCAGCTTAAAATTTTCAGAATCATGGTCTGAATGCACTGTTTCAGTTTTCGGGAGTAGTCTTTTTACGCTCGGTATAGTTCTGATCCCACACTAGGATTCCCTGTCGTGGATATCAGGAACTACGAATACCATGGTACCACAACACCCAGACCCGGAACAAATATTTACAGATCATGCAAATATTTGTCCCGCAGCGACAATCGAACCCGCACCTCTTGCTCTTGCTAGGTTAGTTACCTCTTACATAGCTGTACTACTTATAGGTAGTGTTACTACTATTTTGTGTCACGGGTTCTTTCTTGGTGGTCCTGCGTTAAGTCAAGTAACAAGCTTGTGGTAAGGTGGCACTGAACGTGAGAGCACGTAATACACCACACATAGTTTTTCAAGTGGAAAAATCCATTTGGGCATGACCGGGATTTAAACCTACGACCGGAAACCCGATCGCATTTCTAAAGTGCATCACACACGCAGCAGACGCGGTAATATTTTATATGCGTATAAAAACTTATCGCATCTGAAGGTATCACATACGCAGCAGATACGATAATATACGAAAATGATACATTCACGCGGAAACCTTCAAACTGTATTGTATTTCAATTAGTATACATAGATATAATCTGTCCATCTTTTGATATATGTCGGTGCCTACAGATGCTTGACGGTAAAATATAAGTGATCTGCTACGTGTGTGTTGCTCCTTGAGTTTAGTATAGAGAGCGATATGGACAGATACGATAGATACAGATATCTTACCGCATCTGCTACGTGTGTGACACACTTTAGGATCGGAAACCCTACTTTACCATCAGGCATCAGTGCTCTCCCACTAGGTCATCAATGTCGTTTATTCCACCCAGTCCTACTAGTCCGATAATCTAACTGTTTGGACATAAATATTCCAAATTGTTAGACCGACTAGTCGGACAAATACCATAATGTAGAGATATTTTGATTTGTATATGTATGAGAATATTTTGGTAATGTCCACTGCTAGATGAGACTTCCCATAGAATAGGGAGATTTTGCCATATCACCACGCCTGGCAGGCGGATTAGTGATTGCAGTACTCAGACGTCTAATCCCTTAGTCGGATTTTACGATATCCACGGGAGGAGTTGGAGTCCTATTCTTAAGCCGAGACCACCACGGCCTTGGTAAATATATACGGCATTCAATTAATAAGAGATAGGTGTTTTACTAAAGGCTTATTTATTATTACAATGTATTATAAATAATGAATACTTTCTACTGGACACAAGTAATAAATAAACGGGTATCAAATAAATTATTACCGGTTACAATGAAACGCCATGATAATATGTATTTTGAAAATGTTTTTTTTATTAACACTTACATTTTTACAGCGCACCTAGCCAACAGAGTAATACTATAAAAAATTAATCTGTGTAAATAACTGTCGAACGCAAAACAAAGTTAGTTCTACAGTGTACGTAAACAAATCGCTTACAAAGATCAGATCATCAATAATACATCAACGCAACGACTATTGTCAGTGAGATGTACATCGTTCTCATCAAACAAGCACAGAAAGACACCCTAGAAACGATCATTAAATCTATAAACATTTCATATAATTTAGATTTTATTAGACGCTATAATGTTATATTTTACTTTTGTAACCATTATTATAATGTTATATGTATTCGTTACGAAAAATTGAAATATGTCGCCGCGTTCGGTCCTTCTATCGGGCGGGTGCCCGCGCCCCGCCCCGCTGTGCGCCCGCGCCCTCGGCCGGCCCGCGTCCTCCGCGCACCTAGAAGAACCGACCGGCGACCAAAACAAGACGACTCTATAATAACTGTATAATTTTAAAAATCTCTAATTACGCATCCCTACGTTTGTTATTATCCTTTAATTAAGAAATAAAATCTTACGTTATTACCATGAGCAGACTATTTTAATTAAATTTGACAAAAATCGCTAATAATCTGATTATTTTAGAAAAGAAAAGCGTCGTGTAGTCGCTGCCGGGGCCGGCACGGGCTCGGGCCGGTGGCGGAGGCCCTCGCCCGCGCCCGCGCCCCCGCCCCGAGGCGCCTCGCCCGCGCTCGCCTCTCTAAGCCGAGCGTCTGTGTATGCTTTATTTATCTACTTTACGATTGAAAATACGGCATCAAAATTTCAACTACCTACCTAACAGTAAGCAGTAGTACACTAAAACTCAGGCACTCCACATCGACCTCTCATACGCCACTCACCCGATCGAATCGTCAACTAAATTTTATTCACTCGAAAAATTCAACTTAATACTAATTCACTTAAATTATAATAATAATAATGGCTCTTAACCGGTAATTTTACAACAAATGCTTTTCGTTGGCCGCCGAGCACGGAGCGCGGCGGGCGTCACTTCGCCACTCGCCCTACTACCTCTAAACGATCATTTTTATTACTTATTATATAAGTATGTGAAAAACAATTTATCGGTATTACATTAATTACTCTCTAACTTATATGCATTATAGTGTTAAAGGGCGAACTACTGCAACATGAAATCCGAGTCGGCGGCCGCTCGCCGTTAGCTGCCGATACCGACACGTCACAATACACTTAATACAGATTCAAACTGAACATTCACATACCGAGACGAGATTCACTTCTATGTTATAACGATATCCAAATACAAAAATAACATGTTTTACGATTTCAAAACAATAATAATTGGTGTATAACATTATTTAATATCAATCACGAATACCGACTCAATACTCCACTGTGCATATATACATACAAAAGTTCATGTTATAAACGATAATAAGAATGATGTGTTGTGCGGCGGCGGGCGCAGCCGCGTGCCCTCTCGGTCACGTTACGTTGAGATGGTCGACACTCGACAGGTACTATGTAGTGGTATGTACCGTGCGGAGCGATGCGGACTGCGGTAACAAGCGGTGAGAAGCGTACACGACAGCGCAACCTCTGTCAGTCTGTATAGAACACAAACGAAGGTATTGCACGCAGCGAGCGATGCGGACAGTGGTCGGGTGGTGTTTAGTAGTAAGTCTCTTGTTCCAGCCAGCCGCCGGGGTTGCGGCGCAGGTAGAAGCGCCGAATCTCGTCGTAGATGAAGATTGACAGCATGAACGGGATGGCAGGCAGCCACCACACGAACCTGTACACAAACAACGTATATCATACAACTATGTTTTGTGTATTGATTGTGATCTGTGTGGCATGTGTTGTGTTTGACGACCTCTGTGGGGCGGCCGAATAGCCGGCTGAGTTGCAAGAGGTTGCGGGTACGATTTCCGCTGCGGGACAAATGTTTGTATATCTGCAAATATTTGTTTCGGGTCTGGGTGTTATGGTACCATGGCACTCGTAGTTCCTGATACCCACGACACAGGGAATCCTAGTATGGGATCATGACTACGTATGTAACTGTTGGGTGTTATGTTATGCATAAAATATTGTTGTTTTTATTTGTATAATTTCATAAGTCCTCGAACCATCCCAGTTATCACTTGCTTGATATGGTTACTATATTATTATTATTATTTTACTCCCAAGATCAAAACAATAATTTGTATTTATATTATTTTTTGGTGTGTTTTGTGTGTGTAAATAAATAAGTTAAATAAAAATGGATATAACATTATTCTTATTTTTTCAAGCTTGTCTAAAAACCAATTCTCATTCATTGAAATCACAAGGATCATTTTGAATCGTCTTTTATGCTAGGTGGATTTACACCTCCTAGCGACAAATCCCTAGTTTCACATTTTTTTTTATACATATCTTACTAGTGCCTTTGGCGTGTCTGACTTAAGACAGACCCCTCAGTCTACTTCCGTGGGTATAGTAAAAGTTGACTAAGTTTACAACGCATGGGCAACAACATTTATTTTATTCGGAAAACAAATAGTATGTATAACTTGTAAACCAAAGATTAAAATACTAATTACCATTCAAATGATTGTCCATGTTAATAATTAACATCTACCTGAGTACTTAGCACCAATACTGCGATCACCAATGCTGTGCAAATTATGCAATATTATGGCAAAATACTCCATTGCATTCTATGTAGGAGGTCTCAAAGTAGTGGTGATGAAGATCCTTCTTACGACTAGGAAGCTGTGTGATGCCTCAAATACAGCTTAGTCTCATCACAATACAGTTATTTATTTCACCGAGTCTTGGGAGTGCCATGACAAACAATTTGATCTACTTCCATCCCGTCTCTTTATGACCTTTCACAAAGTTATTCTTAAGAGAACCAAGTTATAATTAAGACCCTTTAACATAGGGTCAAAACTCTAACATAGTGTTAAAACTCTAACATAGTGTTAAAACTCTTGTTATAGGAGGGATTACCAATATCGTACTGCTCAACTGCTCAAATAGTTGAGCAATCTAGTTGAGCAGTGGGGAAGACGCGGTAAAAACTCTAACATAGAGTTAAAACTCTGACAAGGTCATAACTATTATAACATAGGGTTAAAACTCTAACATCGAGTTAAGACTTGTGTCATTAGTTAAACAATAGTAGGGTTAAAACTCTGAAATGGTCAAAACTCTAACTAAGATGTATTACTTCTTGTGTCATTAGTTAAACAGCGAAGTGTGACTCACTTGAGAGGGTACATCCTGAGACCCTTGTCCATTCCAGGCGTGTAGGACAGGAACGCGGCGAGAGCGGTCTCGAAGATGATACCGAAGTTGAGGGCCCAGTTACGCATGCCCTGGTGCACGATGGAGTTGCGGCGAGTCTTGCAGATGATCAGATCGGCCCATTGGACCACAACGATGGAGACGAAGAACGCGGTGTGGCAGGTGAACTCGAGTGCTTTGCGGTCGCGGTACGTCTGGAATAGTTAGGAGTTATCATCAGCAAATGAAAATCATTTATAATTGGTGAATTCATATTTAAATAAGAACACAAATAAAAATAAAAATTACAAGTAAATAAAATAGGAAACTTATTTTTTTAGCAGTTCAGTTCTTGTCTCAAACAAAAAGTCTTCTGTTTTGAAATCACTAAAATTATAAAACTTTTGAGACGTAGCTACATTGCAAAGATTTAATTTGCGTGTAATGAAATAGCAAAGATTTTCCCGGCCTCATTACCACTGGACTAATTACTAAAACAAATTGTATAAAACTCGAAACAATTTTAATAATAACGGACCAACTTTTCTTGTTATAAAAATGTTATTGTATTTAACTTTTCTTTCTTTCTAATTTACAACTTTTTTTCGTCGGCAAAATAATAAGGTTTCAACACAACAGCTGAAAACAAGTTTGCGTAATCAATGTATGGGTATCCGAATGGAATCGGAATTTATAAGGTTTGGGTTTTAATTTCGTCAATCATCAGCTCTCCAGAATAGTACATTGATCACTGAGGGGAGAAAGCGACCGATTTCCCAACGAGGGTGTAGTTTGAAGCCCGAGACGCAGCAGAGGGCTTTTAATACACATACGGTGGGAATCGCACTTTCTCCCGAGCGACAGTGCTTTTTACTATACCTACAAGGAAAATTAAAGATTTTTAATTCTGGCGGCTTCATCAAATCTTCTCTATCACTACTAGACGGCATTTCGAGTAGATAGTAAGTAAACACAAATTGAAAATTCTATAAATAAAACAAATAAAAAAGTCGCAGCGGACTGGCTGTTTTGCTAACATATTTTTTTATCGTTTTTTGTTAGAAAATTGGCACAGCGGACGCGGCTTAAGAATTATTATTACGAGCACGTACCCATTCTTGTCCATAAGAGTCGGTCAAGTCATTGATGGCCTTGGAGTCCCAATGCTTCCTGATACCGAAGAGCGTCATCGGCAGGAATCCATTCTCAGCCATGATCACGAAGTACACGAAAAAGCCGGCTGCGGCTTGGATCATACCGATCTGGCCATATGCCATCGAAATCAACCTGCACACACGTTGCTAGTCAGTACTGAACTTTGAAGCTTTGCGATAAAAGCAATTCTTGACGTGCAGGAGTGAATTTACTGTGCAATTTTTGAATAGAAGGGAGTTTGGAAGCATTAGCATTAATAATCTATATTAGAAGTTAGTATATCAAGAATAGCTGATATGATATCAACGTTGATATAAGTTGTGATGAAAAACTACAAGAATTCCTTCAAAGGCTGTCTCAGAATACCAACGATATATATACAATCATCAAAGTTGAATCGTATCAAACGAGTTTCAAGCAGAAGACTCACTGGAAAATCAGTTTCAATAATTAGAAATAAATTTTCTTGAATGTGTTAAATCTAGGTTAGCATTCAGGGCTATATTTCATAAAGCTACAATTCGTAATAAACTAAGAAGTTTGATCAAGTTTGTGTGCACAAATTACATTCCACAAACAAAGTTATCGAGTAGTTTTAGCCGAATTGCCAGCTAATTGACTGACAGTTTTATTATAATAATAAATAAATAAATAATAAATTTATGTTACAAACATTTGTAAATTCCTTGACTCCTGAGTTAGTTAGGTTCAATGACCTGTGTTACAGAAGTTTTGTTACAACACGACGAATTATAACTTTATGAAATAGAGCTTAGGATCGTAGGACCTACAGACGAGCTAATTTCCAATCCATATAATGAAATCATCTTCATCATCAGCCGTTAGACCCGCCGATAACAGAACCCTCTAACGCCTCCCGTGGATGTCGTAAAACCGACTAAGAGATTACACCAGGAGATGGGTGGCAGCATCCGCCTGAGTACTCAACACAAATACTGCGATCACCAATCCACCTGCCAAGCGTGGAGATTATATAACTACTCCCATTCAATTTGATGGGAGAGGCCTCGTTGAGCAGTGGGCGCGTAAAGGCTGCTGATGACGATGATAATAAAAGTGGAGTATAATGTACACAATCAAAAATGGTTTCAGGAACAAAGATCAGATCGCCTGTACGGACTTAATACGTAAACCATGCATAGTAAAACAGCGAAGTAGGCAGAAGCGTTTTGGTCGGTGTTATGTATGAGAAAGATTATACCTAAGAAGCGTAAAAAATTATGTGAAGAACAAATTAGCTAAAAAATAGCTTATTATAGACCTAGAAATGTTGTGTGTGAGTAGAGCTTGTAAGCTTCAGCGCGGTGGCATTTGATTTCAGCATAGTGCTATTGATATATAAATATACTACATTTCACTAGATGATATCTATAAAATAAATATGCTATTAATATACAAAAAAATAATTACTATACGAATTACTCAATTTTGCCTAAAACATTCCGTTACACATTTTTTCAAAGACATTGATTCATTCGTATCAACTCTAGTCACTACGGATCTAACACGAACTCACACAAATTAATAACCACTAGTGCTTTTTCTATGAAATTCTATAAACATTTCTCTAATTGTTTCGCTAAACGTGCATTTTTTTCACTGCATTGCTCAATTTTAATCAATCTCTAATCTTGAAATATGGAAGAGTGAAGATCGGAGAGAAATAGAAACAAATGACTAGCTTCTCTAGAACTATTTAAAAGTAGACTTCTAAAATTCAATAGAAATCTATAAACTGTTAATAAAAAAAGCTTTTAAGAGTATAGGAAGAAACTATGAAGATTTTGTATATTTATTGTGTATCTGCGTAGTTCAGGTAAGAATCACAAACGGGGCCGAGATCGATACTACATTTGGTCGAATGCCAGTAACTGGATTGCGGGCGGGGCAAGGGGGGGACGGACGGTATGATCACTCTTCCACATCCAGTATCAATTGGTATTGTTAAACCACAAGTAGCCGCACCGATCAAATGATTTCCTTTAATATCACCAATGGAATATTTTAATAAAAAATGAAGTCAGTGGGCTAGGCATGTGCTAACACCCAACCGAGTAACTAGTAAGCTATGCCACACGCGTGGTGCCGCGCGGACGGTGCGGGGCCAACCTTCTGTTGACGAGGTTGTCGGTGTAAGGATTCCGAGGCTGCCGCTTCATGATATCGGACTCGGGGGCTTCGTACGCCAACGATATAGCAGGCACCTTCGGTAACACCAAGCAATCAACAAACAAACCGGGACACACGAGACAAGACCAACAGCGGCGGTCAACGCGATACTTATACATGATAAATATACGTACACACACCTCGACTACGCTTCTCCAACACCTAAACACTACCTCTACCGAAATCGTATAATAGTATCAAGTATTACATACTAAAATATACTTAAAATATAACGTAAAGTTGGCTAGTAGGTAAATACAAAAGTGGAAAATTGGCGTGATCAAAATGTAAATAGCTTTTACCTTCCCTTCAAAGAGATAGTACGAAAATATTATCTGAAATACTAATCTATGGTGAAAGAGGTAACAAAACAAGCCCTAGCAGCGTATTTGATAATAATATGTAAATACAATATACACCAAGTGTAGCTGTCCCTAACAGAAGTAGACATGACAGTAGCCCTGAGCTGTGACACAATATGAGAAATGTAGTGTAATGAAGCCTGTAGCGGACGTGAGTAGAGTTCGAATGATAAAGATGTTCTCTGAGAAATAAATAGTGTGTCATGTTGTGCATGGAAAATGATAGACAAGAAATTAAAAATTCAAAAAATACAATATACAGTTAAACGTTTTAGCGGAATACAAACATTTAGAAGACGTGTTCATTCATGCATGATAGAGAAATGACAGAGACAGGAACACCGAACACTTACCTTCGAGCACGACCACACACCAATTAGATAGGTACATTCAAAAGTATTAAAAAACCACAAATAAATGAAACGACGCGTTTGGTCTTTGAGTTGCCCTCGAGTATACGAAACACGTCATTCCATTGCGACATTAAGCTACAGTTACGTTAAGGAATAGGAAAGACGTTAGTACAAGAAAAGAGAACACGCAAGGCAGAAAAGTTAGGAGCGGTGCTTTCGTTGCCTTCAATATCCATTAAAGAGAGCGCTAGAGTCGTGACAGGACACCGTCCACACACTGCAGGCAACAACCAAACGTCAATATTGAAGACTAGACACGTGGTAGCAAGCAAATAGCGTATAATAATATCATCGAACGAGTGGATGTCGCTCGTGGGTATTTTACCTCTCGTTAACGAGTTTATCTGTGAAAGGATTACGCGGCTGTCGCTTCATAATGTCAGACTCTGCTTCCTCGTAAGCCAGGGAAATGGCGGGCACCTACACAAACACTAGCGATGTGAACGGAAGGCGACGCGCGCCCTCGCGCTCACGACTCGCACACAAGCGTGGTGCATCATCGTCACATGTGTACAACATCGAACACACAGCAAGACTTGCAACCAGACGCCACCAACCCAACACCACGTTGCGACAATAAGCAAGGCAGACAGTCAGACCTCAGAACGGCAAAGTAGCGTATGCTTGCAAGAACTTGGCACGGCTTAAAAACTATACGAACAAAAATCATATTAAAAACATAAATTATATTGATTGTGAGATGACTTCTGTCGGCCGATTGGAATTTCATTGGGATGTTGAATAAATTAAAAAATTTGATCAGATGTTTGGTGTGATGTTGATTCTCGGCGATATACTGTGAGTTGATGATTGCTTCTTGAGTTGGAAGATGGTGATGGAATGAAATGATGGAATGACATCAGTGTGTTGTGTCTGGTTTAGTTATAGGACAACTATTTGAACATTTCTATTGTTATAGACATCAAACACGCCCATCTTACTTGTCTTTACCATGAGTCACATTGTAAATTTGGAAGGATTAGTAGAACAAACAAACAAATAACATTAATATCTGAATATGTATCATTAAACACATCTTTTAGTTTAGCTACAACTCATTTTAGTATAACCATGCTCAATTCCACTCCAAATTTATGTACAGGGCCGATTCTTCTTGTTATTACTATAAAACCAATCCATTGGAAAGTAGCAACGACAAATGAAACAAACTATATTTAACAACATCGACGTTATTGGCGGGTATCGGTTATTGGCAACACACGAATGCGTATGCGGTATAAAGACCTCTCGTTGACTAGTTTGTCGCAAAACGGATTCCTAGGAGGGCGTTTCATAATGTCTGCCTCGGCCGACTCGTACGCGAGTGCGATCGCTGGTACCTAACATTAATTTTACATTCATAAATTTGGCAAATTTCTCATAGTATAAACTGAAATTTCTAAGGAAGATATTTATTATTATTTCGCTCAACATTTGCTTTTCCTATTTCTGGATATAATTTAAAAACTTTATGAAAAACATAAACAGACATAAACCAAAGGTAAAGGAAAAACAGATGTTCTATCTCTGAATCTGCTGAATTTTCATTATTATTTAAGTTACTTTGAAATAGGTAATGTTGTAAGAGAGGTTTGCTTTCTAGCCTTCTATCTGAGGCCAATTCTCTTATTTAAAAAACGATCAACATAACGCTCGTGACAGTGCGACTGACACGAGAATATATTGTGACAAGAATGTTTTTTAAAAAAGACAACTTTGCCTCTGATAAAGTGTAAGCTGTGACACACTTGTGTGACAAAAAAAAAATGTGATAGAAAATATTTAAAATTAGTTTTTATTAAATACAATTATTTTAGCAATTTATCTCATTCGATGGTTCGAGTGTTAGTTCAACTTGAAAAACGGCTAATTTTTAGGGCCATAAACTTATCTTGACGTTTTATGAATGCTAATTGAATTTTAGATCAAAAACCACTTTCTTGAATCTGGCTCAAACAATTATTTGTTGCCGGAACTACAGAAACCTCTCTTTGAACATACCACTGTAAAATCAGCCATAATCAATAATGCAAAAGTTCGAACTTACCATGTCAGTTCCAAGATCAATGCAAAGGATGGTAACAGTGCCGAGGGGTAAGGGGATATCGCACAGGATGAAGGCCAGGAAAGGAGAGATCTCGGGAATGTTAGATGTGAGAGTGTACGCGATGGATTTCTTCAAGTTGTCGAAGATGAGACGGCCCTCTTCCACACCGGTGACGATAGAAGCGAAGTTGTCATCTAGGAGAATCATGTCGGCCGCCTAGAAGGGTTATCAGTACTTTAGCATTTTTAGTTGAGCAATTCTTGCGGTTTTGACGACCTTCGTGGCGCGGAAGCCGAGTAGCCGGCTGTGATGCGAGAGGAGCGGGTACGATTCTTGCTGCGGGAATATTTGCATGATCTGCAAATATTTGTTCCGGATCTGAGTGTTGTGGTACCAGGGTTCTCGTAGTTCCGCATACCGGCGATACAGGGAATCCCACTGTGGGGTCAGGACTATGTATGTATGTTAGGTAGTGTCCCTACTGTTATTAATTCTGTGTTTTTAAACTTTTGAAATGGCGAAAAAACTTTTGTGGTCAAAAGGGTTCAGTGCGCTTTGCAAGAAGGCTCCTTTTATGCACAAATCTCACTAGACCCTCTTCAGGGGCACCTTCAGCTAGTCTCTGATCTAACGTCCAAGAAAAAACCAGTAATACGAAATGAGACTTGAAATATTGAATAAGTGAACTTTGAGCATATGAAACGCCACTCGCTTTTGCATGCAACTTTTTAGTTTCATTTCATCACCTACCCCCTAAGCTAACTGACTATTTCTAATTATTTACGGTTTCATGGTAGTTTATCAAAAACAGCTGTTTATATAAGGTTAAGTGGTCCCCTTATGGTAAACGCTGGTTGTTTTAATCTGACACAAACTTGGTAAATATTGAAATAGGTCAACATTGAGAATAACAAAATGGCGACTGTGGAAGGCCACACCCTGTTTCCGCAAATCTCTGCAGAGTCAAGTAATCTAGAGTTTCCAGATATATATTTAATTTTAGTATTTTATTGATATGACGTCAAGTGAATATCCGCTCTTATTTCGATTCTTTTTGTTATCTTTATCAACAGGAAAGGAAAGCACATTTCATTTTTTCGTATCAAAAAACCCTACATAAAGCTGTACTTTCTAGAGTAATAAGGATTACGCAACTGGTTATCACTTTCCCCTTTCATTTGACAGTTATTGACAGCTTTCAAATACGGGTTTAATAGTTGAGCCCAAAGTTAACTAATTAAATGCAATTCAACCCAGTTTGGGTTGCTCATAGTAGGCCCACCGCTATTTGTACGATTTGGATAAACGGAGCTTGTGTTTTCAGCTTCAAGGTGATAGATTTGAACACTAAATATTCTATTTTCTCAACACACTTGGAAACAGAGGAAACTTTGTCGTCTAAAGTCCATCCAATCACAACTTAACTAAAACAATATGGCGCTTCAGTTCGCCAATCAAAACGGATTGCGGACCCTTGTAATTCCAGCGTCCTCTACAAATAGATTTACGTAAGAGCCCATTCTTCATCACAAACTAAGTTAGATTGTTGTCTTGGAAAGATAGAGGCTGAAATTATATTTAATATACATTTTTATTTCCATATATGACTGGTGTCAACTGTCAGTGGCCTACCGGATGCTAAATGCTAACCCCTGCCCATAACAAATACCTCTTAGACCACATGCGCCTAGGAAGTGTCCGACTGCGCCCGCCACATCTGTAATTTTACCGGCTTTTATCATAAGATCCTTACCTGCTTAGACACGTCTGAGCCAGCAATACCCATAGCGACACCGATATCAGCCTTCTTCAGAGCGGGGGAGTCGTTCACACCGTCACCCGTGACAGCCACAATAGCGCCCAGTCGCTGGCAACCCTCTACGATGATCAGTTTCTGTTGCGGGGAGGTACGGGCAAACACAATTTCAGTGTGATACCTAGGGGAAGAGGTGAAGGTTAAGTTAGTTTTCTATATAATATTATTCTATTTAAATAAGGTAGGGGAAGTGTCGTGGAGAAATATGGCAGAGTGCAGATAACGCATCGGCAATACTTGTTGCATTTATACCCATACGCGACGGTAACAGCTTACCAACAGGCAGGCAAGAATAGGGCTCGATGTTTATGAAGCCAGAGTCCTGACATAGGGAACAAATAACTGATCAGAAGGTTGAATACATAAATATATTAATATTGGAATGCCGTGTCGTCTCGATGCAAAAAGTTTTTTTAGTCTTAACGTGTATTATTCTCTTTCTTTTACTTACCGTATTAGTTAGCTTGTGTTATTGTTAATCTAACAAGTCTAATCTTACAATCCAATTCGACCCGGTTCCTGTTATCCAATTGAGCTGAAATTTTGCTTTCATGCTAAGTTTCGATGACAATACAGTATTATGATGACAGCGAGCTCATCGGACGATGTGACAACATAACTCCGGACGTATAAAAGTGGAATAACGTCAAAGTCAAAGTCAAAGTCAAAAAGAACTTTATTCATTGAAATCACAAGGATCATTTTGAATCGTCTTATATAAAATTAAATTACATTAACAGTGTTTGGAGTCATTTTAATCAGCGTAGGGTTCCGATTAACAATTTCATATAGGCTTCTAGCAAAAAAACTTTTGTTAGGTTATGGTGGTGTTTGTTATCAATCATAGACTTACTTGAGAATCTCGTCAAGATGGTCATGTCCAATATCCCTAAGCTCAGATCCGTGAACAACAGCGGCTTTGGCCTCGCGAGGATTCACTTCGGATACAGGGATGTTCAGGCGAGCGGCAATGTCCTCTACGGTCTCGTTTCCTTCAGAGATGATGCCGACCGACTTGGCGATAGCCTTGGCAGTGATGGGGTGGTCGCCAGTCACCATGATTACCTGCGTGGATTAAAGAATTTTAGGACATTAAGGTAGTAGTTACTGCAGGATCCGGTGACTATGAACCGTTGAACATGATCAAAACACATAGAATTGAACTTGACGTATATGTGTACGTAGTTGTGCCATGGGTCCGGAAGGGTACCTAAGATATATCAGGTTATAGATTGTTATATTATCTTAGGAAGTAACCTATGGAAGATAGTGACAACGATTTTGTATTATATTTTCCTAGTAAGATAGCTCTATTTTAGTAGATAGATATACTACTAAAATAGAATATCACTAGATTAGTTGAGTTTAGAAATATCACTAATTCCAAGAACTGAAATGCAGAAGAACGTCATAACTATGATGGCGGTTATATAGGGTGAACTTGATTTTAAACCTACTAAAGCTCTTGTTTCTGAGAAGTGGTGACCTTCGTTAGACGGTCGTCATTTACCACCCCATTAAAAATGAATATAAAATCGTAGTGGCTTCCTTAAAGCTTCCTGCGACAGCATATTTTACTAACCTTGATACCGGCAGATCGGCACTTAGCGACAGCGTCAGGCACGGCGGCACGAGGAGGATCAATCATGCTCATCAGTCCAACGAAGCGGAGGTTGTCCAGTGGGAAGTTAGGGTCGTCAGTGTTGAACTTGTAGCCAATGGGGTACTTGTCAGAGGGCAGTTGGAGGTCGCAGAATCCGAGCACGCGCTCACCCAGTCCACCGAGTTCCAGATACGCGTTGTTGAAAGCTTCTTTCATTTCCTCGTCCAGAACCTGTTAGAAAAATCCCCAGGATTTTAAACCACATATAAGCTAGGCATGTAAATATTTCAACGGCGCTGTGAAGTAGGTTAGACACAAACCTTTTCCTTTCCACCGATGAAGATAGTGCTGCAACGTTCCAAGATCCTTTCAGGAGCTCCCTTCATGACAAGCAGGTGGCGAGGGTCGCTGGGGTCATCGCTCTCGTGAACCGAAACCTGGTACTTGTTGGTCGAGTTGAAGGGAATTTCCATGGCTTTCTTATTGCGTTTGCGGAGCGACAAGACATCTCCTAAGGCGAGTTCCATGCATTTCAGTAGAGCAGCTTCTGACGCATCACCGGCGACTTCCTTCTTCAAGATTGGAACACCATCCTGGCCTCCTTTGAACTCGGCGCGGTTGCAGAGGGAAGCTATCTTAGCTAGAGCCTTGAAGCCGGGGCTGGTGCGGTCTAGTACAAAAACATGTGTTAATCCAAGTTGTTCTCTATATAACAGTAAGTTTAAGGATCGGTTTAGAGCTACATACCATATTGAACTCCAGATTGGTCTTCAGTAGTATCAGCCTCAATGATCTGGTTATCGAACCACATGTGAGCGACAGTCATCCTGTTCTGCGTGAGCGTTCCGGTCTTGTCAGAGCAGATGGTCGAGGTGGATCCGAGAGTCTCAACGGCTTCCAAGTTCTTTACCAGGCAGTTCTTGGAGGCCATTCGCTTGGCGGTCAGGGTCAGGCATACGGTTACAGTTGCGAGTAAACCTTCGGGTACGTTGGCTACGATGATACCTTTAAGGAGACATTATAAGGTTTAGAATTCCTGAATCATCTTTTCAATTAATTTCTTATGCTATGTAGTAGCTGCCGTTTCGCTGCACTCAGTAAGAGCATGAAACCAGCATTAAGTTCCACGTTTAACTCTCGTGATATTATAGACTTGAATACAGTCCTAGAGTACATACCAATCAAGAAAATGACAGCGTCGAGCCAGTGGTATCCGAGAATGAAAGCAATAACGAAGAAGGTAACTCCGAGGAACACAGCCACGCCAGTAATTAAGTGGATAAAATGGTGGATTTCCTTAGCGATGGGGGTCTCTCCAGTGTCCAGTCCAGAAGCCAAGCCAGCAATACGTCCCATTACCTAGACATAAAGATCCATCATTCAGAATGCTTTAACTTTCTAGATGTGTGCATACTTTAAAGTCCTGTAAGCCACTTACAGTGTTGTCACCACAGCAGATCACAATCCCCTTCGCGGTACCCTCAACGGCGTTGGTAGAGAAGAAACCCAAGTTCTTAGTTTCCAGAGGGTTCTCGTTGGTAAAGTCTGATCCGCGGGACTGGGGCTCGGATTCGCCTGTTAAACTAGAGTTATCTACTTTGAAGCCTCGCGCCTCGATGATACGGATATCAGCTGGGATACGGTCGCCAAATTTCACCTGGGAACGAAACAAATGTGTAGACGACCTGAATGATAAATGGCGTCATTTGGATAAGCCAGTCTTCAAAGAAATTGGCAAAACTTCAGTGTTTGGTCGATAAACCAGGCATTATTGAAATATTTGTAGATAAGTTGTGGTTTTATCAATTAAGGGGCGTATAAAATTAACGTAAACCGTCTTACAAAAAAAATATCGTCTAGTGACGCTTAAAGTAGGCAATATCTCGCAAAACATTGCAGCATTGCATTTAGTCGAGAGCTGTTCCAAAAAGATATAATAATCATGATTATAGCTCCCTATAAGAGCGAGCTATGGCTGGGGATGACGTGATGCCGATGATTAGTAATAAGACTTACCTCTACAATGTCACCTAGAACCAAGTCCTCAGCGCGGAGCGTCAGTTTCTCTCCCTCGCGAATAACGGTAGCGAATTGTGGCACCATGTTCTTAAAGGATTCCATGATCTTGGACGACTTGCTTTCCTGGTAGTACGAGAAGATGCCAGTCACGATAACCACAGCGGATAATACGATTCCAAGGTATAAGTTGTCGTCAGCAGGTTCCTCAACGGTACTCGCCTGAAAACAAAAGATAAGGTTAAGCGCTCAATAAATGTCAACCATCTGTAAGACATCAAAAAATTTACAAACATACAAAATTTCATTCCATTGTCTAGACTAGAAGAACACGCTTCTACGCGATAGAGTAGAAGACAGATAGAGTACCCATTGTACTTCAATTATTATGTTAAGTTCTGTTTTTATATTTTAATTTAAGGTGTACAATAAAGTATTCTATTCTATTAGTAAGTTTATATTCAGAGATTTATAATTTTTCTCTTAAAGAACAGAAATTCGTTCGAAATTCGTGTTATCGCTGTGAAATTATTATCGTGCTCATTTGTTTACTGTCAACTGACCTGAATTCCGTAGGCAATAAAGCAAAGGATAGCACCAATCCACAGTAGTAACGCAAAGCCGCCGAACAGATTTTTACAAAACTTCACCCATTCTGGTGTTTGTTTTGGGGGTGTGAGTGCGTTGGGTCCGTCTCTTTCCAGGTTCTCTTTTGCTTTTGCGTGACTAAGGCCCTGAAATTTACCCACAGTATTTATAAACCGTTAGCTTTTGAAACTTTTATCAGAAAAATAAAACGCCATCTGATATATGCTTACATTTTCCGGATGGGTCTGAAATCTTTGGTACAGTTCTTCAGGTGTTACTTTGTGGAAATCGATATCCAACTCCTGTTTGAGGTCATCTAAGTCTCCTGCTTTCCGCTTCTTCGCAGGGGGTTTCCGGCGTGTCTGTAAATTCGCAGATTGAAGAATGTTAACACCTAGTTAACGATCATTTGCATTTAACCCAACACCTTTGAAAATAGCCTCAGCGGACTTGTCTTTCTCCACCGAACAAAGCTAAATATAGGTTTTTCAACAAAAGTCCAGAAGTATGTAGAGACTTCAACCCAGGGTCTCCGTTTTAACTAGCTCTTACCAATTTGTAAAATCATCAAAGCAATAACTTACCAACCTTAAAACGGGAAACAAGAGAATTATTATTATGACCCAACATGGTTGAGCTTAATAACAAAATGCATATCGCAGCATGCCTTAAAATAATTAGAGCAACTTTTACGTGACGAATGCCAGCAAAGTAGCTAAGGATAAAATGAAAGATGATAATATTAATAAAAACCTTGTACTGTCCGTCAGCTGTTCTATTATCGTCCTTAATGGGTCCGATGGTGGCGACGCGGTAGGAATCGGTGCGGCCATGCTGCAAACATAACTAGGGGCTAGACACATTCTACTAGCCGGCTCTAAGGGCCATACAAACATGGATGAAGTGAGTGGTAACAAGCAACGATTTTGCATGAATTTCCCTTTAGGTAACAATACAATTGATGATAATGACAATAAGAATTCAGGACATGCAATATCGATACTCGAATTTAAAACAAGATATGAGTAATAATTTGATAAAAACAAAATAAGGGTTTCACGCTCAATGAGAAAATCTATCTAAGATTGAATACTAGATAATATTACTAATATCTAAAGTGTTTGTGGTTTATGGAAGTTGCCTAAATAACCAAGTATAATAATGTAAAAACTACAATAAGCTCGTATGCAAAACATTTTAAAGCATTCAATTGCAAAGCGTACGGAATTGGTACACGTTGACACGGAGAGTACGCAGCATAACCTTGTCGAACGTATTCTATAGAACGAGGGACCGACCACAGCGGCTCAATGTCGCTCAATTGATCTGAACTAGTTGCGCGTGCGAAACTGAGCGCAAATGGAAGGACACCGCACACCTATGTATCAACAGTTCCATATTATACGGCAGGGCTTACCATTATGTCAATGTCGACTAGGATTTCAGGTCGAATTAAATTGAAGGTATTCGTGGGCGCTACGGATGGACGCGGTGACGTGGTTGTGGCATTTGAACATTCAGAAAACGTGAGATCCAAGCAATTAATGATCTAGAAATGGGCGCATGGGGAAACGCTCTCTTACGTAAGTAACATACTTCGATTATGTGCAGTTGGGGAGTAATGTCACAGAATCTAAATGCGTCCTCGTAAACAAGCCAGCCGTCGCCGTCGATAATTGATGAACGTTTTCATACCAAGCCTCATTAAACCGCGCCCTGGATTTAGGCGAAGGTTATCGAGAAAATACGCTGAAACAAGATGCGAAGAGCGCTCGCCAAATCAAGAGAACCGAAGCATGATGGATGGTTTAATCACGCTAAAGTAAAGCTAATCTTCTTTTTGTTGTGCTGCGCCGGATGTTGATAAACGTTTTTTATGGGCAAAGGGTTGGCAGTTTGTATTCGAATTATAGATTCATTATTATGCGGTCTCAACACCAGCCAGATGAAATATTCATAGGAAGGAAATAAAGATAGAACATGAGGACATATCGGAACAGCTTGCGGCAGCGGCGGACCGGCAGGGTTACATAAGTGGCGCGCAAATCGGGCATGCGCAGTGCGGACCGACCCACACTAGCTACCCTCGACATAAATAGCTTAAAGTAAAAGACAAGGTTGCCACCCCTGAGCCCCTACGACCGAATTTATAATCTCTTTAAAGGTTAAGCCGGAATATCTGGATGGAAAATCAAACCAGTTCTGGCCGACATGAAACTGTCAGGTCTCCAAAGGGATGATAAGTTCTTTTCACTACACTCTGCACGTGATCCATGTGGAACTTGGAACATTGTCGGTAGAATATTGTGAATTTTGGATAGTTTGTCACATTTTAATTTTAGGTCACTCTTTCTAGAGTAAATTAGAGCGGAATGATAAAAGACAGCTTTCAATACACCGCAATGGAATAAATTAAGAAAAAATAATTTGAAAAATATTCAAGCGTTTAAAAATCTGTGCTATAGTTTATTTGAGGGTTGTATGACTGCTCTGGAAGACAAGACGTCTTAAGATGAAATTGTCGACAGGATATTGTGAATTTTAGATTATGCCACGATATTTTTTGGGTCACTCTTTCTAGAGTAAAGTAGGGTGGAATGATAAAGGATCGCTTGGTGCCATCCAACACAATGAAATGTATAAACGAAGGGTTTTAAAAGCTTTGAAGATTATTTGAAGCTTCTAAAATCTACGTTATACTTCGTTTGAAGATTAAATTACTGTACAGCAAAAAAACAGCAGGTAACATATCTCCAAAGAGCACTGATTCTCAAAAATGCAAACACTTGCAAACAATAATTAAACAAAACATGGATAACGAGAATGTGGCACAGTGAATCAATGCTCAACATTATGTCAAAAAGCCAGCGACCGGAGATTCATTGCCACGGTCACAAAACTGCTTTATACCGAAAATGTGTGGTTACTATCGTAGTAGATGCGTGGCGTGTGTGAATGAGACAATTATTTTTAACCGTAATGAGGCGAGACTAGCGTGACGTAGATTGGAGGCGCGGGTGATGTGCCGCGGGTGATGTGCCGCGTGTGTTGTTGCCAAAGTACTATTATTACTATCCTAAGGAATCCTTCTTTTATCCATGCTTGTATTCATGATGACAAGATGCACTTTTTATCGATTAATACATTCTGTTATCAAATAAAGAAAAAAACATTTAAGTCAGCTCTACTCTTTTCCAATTAAAAAAGTCTGTAATCCTATTCAGAATGTTCAACCTCGATTATATTAAAAGATAAATAGAGGAACTCTCTTGGAATTCTCTCGGCATGTTTTGACAAGCGAAAATTATCGACAATTCACTAAATCACTTCAACGCTATGCGCAATTCTTTTTATATTTCTTGTATCAAGTGTTTGGGAGAGTTATTATAGGAGTTGGAAACAGATTGATACAACGAGTGCTTTCAAGTGGATACTTTATTTTGTATGGTGTTATATCGAGGTTATTTTCTTATAATTGTATGTTGTTGATTTATACTTAAAATGTAGTAACACAAGAAATATTTAATGAGTATATAACGCAATTAGATAAGTTAAAATTCGCTAAAGGTTCATAAACTACAGTAAGAATGTAAATGTTTTGGAAGGTCGTGTGATTAGTAATTAGCGCATTATTAGTTAATTACGTAATTATTGCAAATATTTAAGATTATTGAACTCTAGTTAAAATAAGATAAGACGAACTTTTAAAGGTCGTACGCTGGATGATTATGTTGGGTCAAGAATTATAGCGAACGGATAAAAATTAGCAGAAAATAAGTACCACAAAATGAACAGTATATATAACAACAAGTATACATAGATGGAATAAGTACTTACCTTCAAAAGATGAAAGCTTCTAAAGCTTGATATAAATGGTACTGGTGATTTATGCAATCCGCGAAACTAGGACACCTATCTCGAAATCAATGATGGCCTAGATTGAGTATGAGTCAGGACAGGATAGGTATATCACGTCAAGTATCTCGAGTAGTAATCGATCGGAAATAAAGGAAAGCTTTTCCATGATGACCATCGCATGTGTTCTCCATAACATGGTCATTATCCAGCTAAATTACAGCTTTATGGCTACAAGCACCAGGCTATTAAAATGAAATCGAGAAGCATCGCTATGTTGTAATTTGAAAGCAAGACTTCATGTCAAGACCCTGTAATTGTTTCATGCTGACCCTTAGTAGTAAATAAGCAAATATTTGAGCGACATTATAAGGCTAAGGTCGACCGTGACAACAGCATGTAGGCAGGGAATGAACCGAACGATACCTGGCCTTGCAGGCAAATCAACTGTGGAACTGGGAATTACATTTCCATTACATCATCTAACTGGTCAGTTATCTTTTGGAGAATTTGGGACGTCAGTATAGGAACATACGGCAAATAGCCAGTAGTACCTAAGGAATGTTAGAGAAGAAAGTTATTTAAAAAAAATAATGAAAAATAAATAATGTGAAATAGGGGTATCCAACAAAGGACAATGCTACAAAGGAAAGTCAGATGGGATAACAGAACCAAGATCCTCCATGGTAGGTTTTGAATTTGTTTTGGAGAAGTTCTGTTTTAGGGCATTAAGACAAGGTCTACAACAATGAGGTGATCCTCAACTGAGGAGAAGTTACTACCTTGAAAGATAGCAGATCTTGATCAGATTTGATTTGCGAGATCTGGTCGGGCCGTCTTCGATTATTCAGACTTCACCGTTGGTATCAATTCATTAAGAATGGAAACTATGCTTTAACGCTTTATCAACTCACATGCAAGGAGTTATAGAAATTGGGTGCATATAAATGGTTACTTTTTCTAAAAATATCATTTGAAAAGGATTGGACATTAGCAAATTTTCTCAGAACGAAATCATAAGATCATGTGTTACTTAGGAAACAGCCAAGGATCACGTCTAGTATCCTAATTGATGCGTGCTGTCGTCATAAAGGATAAAGGAAATACTCCAATGGACCGACGGTACTCTATGCGATTTAAATGACATAATGACAAGGCAATTTTCTAATAAACCTTCGGAGCTCTTATAGTTGTCGTGCCCGAAGCACGGCCGGCTACCGACAACCTGTTATCTACTTCCTTTAGAACACCTAGAGAGGTATGGAATAGTTGTCCTGCAAAATGATTATGCGGCGGAAGACTGTGGGAATTTTATTTACTTGACTTTGGTCAAGTTTAAGATCGACGGAGTAATTTTGGATGGAAAAAGGGTATTATTAAATGTAATTTTTCTCCCAAATTTTTCAATTGATTAATGATTTATGCCAAGATTGAAGATAGAGGCCCAATTCTCTAATCCAAAAACATTCCAGTCACAAGATAATCTCGCATGTATACGCGAAGATTAAGTAATAGTTACTATACGTGACAGTGCGACTGACACGAGTTTATATTGTGACTGGAATGTTTTTAAATTAGAGAATTAGGCCTGTAATTGGGAGAATTAGCAGTTAAGTTACTCGTTTATTGTATTTTACTCTTGATTTCTAAGTATCGATGGACTCTCGATCGAGATTGTCAGTGATAGATTTCTTAAAGCTATTTGAAGGATTTATGTTAATATATCTGATATGAATCATGTTTGAGTTATTTTAGTTACTTTAGTAACAAGGTAATAATAACAAAGTGCCGATGGATTTATGGAATTTCTAGGAACTCTCGTTACTCTGAATTCATACATATATCAACAAAGTCACGTCTGTTTCTCAGAGGGGTAAGCAAATGCCATGGATTTTCACTCGTTCCAATCCTGAAATAGGTACATCTTTTGCTTCATTCACTCTTATTACATTCTTCAAACATGCTCATCGGTTAGGGTTGTGACATGAGCTTTCTTCAGGACGTCTCCGGTTTGATCAGAATAAGTTTGCTAAGGTCTTTCACTCCCAATTTTCACGGTCGCCTTATCATCATCAGCCGTTAGACGCTCACTGTTGGACGAGGTCTCCCCGATAGAACGCAATGTTGGGATTTGGCATAATCACCACGCTTGGCAGGTGGATTTGTGATCGCAGTATTGATATGGTACTCAGATGGATGCTGCTGCTTATCCCTTAGTCCCTTAGTCTTTTTATAAAATCTACGGGAAGAAACGGAGAGATCTATTCTTAGACCGGACACACCACGGCAACGCACCTTTCTCGCGTTGTTCTCTCTACATGCACAAATCATGAGAATATCTTTCTCAATTCTCTTCACTACATCTTCTTTTACTCCAGAACGCTGGAAAGTTACACCACACATACTTTCTCAAAGCTCTCATTTCCAACTTTCGCTACCCGACATTAGGTCGGTTCGAACAATGTTTTTTTTACGATTCAATGTATGATATATGAAAAGGATGAATCTAGGAAGGTACTCATGGTACTCCTTTATTCACGGGCAGTATGCCTGCTTAGACATCTACCGGCTGCTCATAATTCTTTAAATTTAATTTTGAGTTTGAAATACAAACCAAAGATATTTTTTTAATTGTTCAAAGTTTGCTAAGTAAATAAGAAAAGTTTGAATCTAGAAAGGTTAATAGTAATACCATTGCTAGTCCAATTTACGACATGTGTTTGTAGATTTTGACTCAAGGATATAACAAGTAATTCAACGGTGGCATATGAGAGACCAGAGCGAGCAATGTCCCGCTCTCCGCCGCACAGATCGATACGCCAAGTTACGCAACGCCACCGGCGGCGCGGCGCTGTCTTCTATAAAATTATTACTGCTTCTTCTTTCTACAGATTTTACAACGAATAAATGGAGAATAATGCAATGAAATAGTGCTCTGTCAAAAATAAAACTAAATTCAAGCTTAAAATCACAACTTTGAATGATTTATATTCGAAATGATTTCGTGCACAGGGTAATATTGCAGTTAGGAAATTCGTAACGAAACAAAAACTGGAATGACTGATGGGGGGTTTGGTGTATAAAACAACACAAAGAAGGATTCTGCGAGTCGCAAGCACTAAAAGAAGCTGTCGAGCACTGCTACCAGCCGAAGGCTCTTTAGGCGTTACCTTGCTGCACTCACTGATAGCGACATGCAGTAGCACCTTCACGAACGCACTTCATCACGACGTTGGGCTACTGTAAAGGCTAAGGCAAGCACTACAACAAGCACCGCACTCACCTCGCCCATTTTCTTTAGTCTTTATGTAAAGGCGGATAAAAAGGAAAAAGCCGCCTCTCGGTTTCGCCTCTTTCCCTCTACGGTGTGGGGTGGGTTGTCGCTAGTTCTGCAACAACGGGGGACCGTTACGGCTTCCACGTTTCAACGAAAAAACATAAAAATGTGTGCGCTTTCACGTAGCCTCTTCGAACGGCACTGGGGCTATGTCATCGTGGTATGAAACTAAAACCCGGTATGAGAGAGTGCGCGGGGCGGAGGCGCGTCGTTCAGCGGCCTGGTTCGGGCGGCGACTGACGATGGGGCCGGCGCGTATCGAGCCGACGGCGCACTGACGTCACACTGCGTCACGACGCCAGCGCCGCGGCTGCCACCGTCGCGCGCAACGCGCTGCGCACGGCGCCCTCTGCCGCCGCTGCGCCGCACCGCGCCGCCCGCCCCGCGAGCGCTCGTAACCTTCCACAACCGGTACGCTGACAGCCCTGCTGATCGACAGCCTTCCCGTCCACGCACCTTATCAAACCCTCACGAATATCTTATCCAAGATCTATCACGCATATTACCGATACATATCTTTGAAATTCGCACTCAATTTACCCATTTAAGAGTATTATTGAATATCTAGACCATAAAAGCTGTGGCTCCAATGGCGTTAATAAATTTTTATTAGGCACTTTACTGGTAGGGCTGCGATGCGGTGTGGAAAACGGACGGAAGGATGTCTCGCTCAGCGCGCCTTGCCTTAATGCTTTATCGAGTATAGAAAAGGTTTTATCTGAAGGACGATCATTTAACTGAAAGGCGAGCCTCGCATGATCATCAATTCATGCTCAAATATATACCGCATTTAGATTATTCAGACAGATTATTTTCCCACATGATCTACCTACATCAACTTAAGTCACAACGCTATAAACCATGAATTTTTCAAAAAGTCCTGCTAGACTATTTTCGGTACTCAGAATGGCATTTGTATGATGGGTGAGCGAATGTTAGTATATACGGTTTTATTGCATGTACATAATGATTATGAATAGCCTCGGTACATAAATAAATTGTAGACGTAAAATATTTTATGATTGGAGAAGGGCGCAATAGAAAACCACTATACCGCCCGACTAAATCGGGAAGTCTTCGTTTCTGTACAAGAAACATTTATTACCACACAAGTTACAACCGAAGGGGAGTTTCAGACGGATTCAGGTTTTTTAAATCCTTTGTCCGAAAAGAAACAGCAAATTGCGTGACATAGTCCTTGGAATTCGTGGTCGTGTTTACTTAACGGCTTTGAAGGATTTGGGAAGTAAAAAGCTCGGGACGTGTTTGCAACACTCTCGGGACCCAACAGCGTCATCGAAGTAGGTGAACGTTGCAACGAAGGATTGACCATGCATATATTTCATCTGTTCATTCATCATCAGCCTGTAGTCCACTGTTGGGCATAGGCCTCCCTCTTAGAATGCCACGACGAACGGTTTTGAGCCGCCTCCATCCACCGACTTCCTGCGACGTTTATAATGTCTTTAGTCCATCGAGTGGAGGGTCTTCCTTTAACGCGTCGTCCGGTTTACTTCATCTGTTTATTTCATCTGTTAGATTTTGAAATTTTAGCACCATTTGGTTTTACTGCGGAAACTAGAACCGATGGTCTATAGTTTCCAATTTCCAGAAACAATATCTTCATCATCATCACCAGCCTATTTACGTCCACTGTTGGACGAGGCCTCCCCCGTAAAATACAATGCCCCCCCATTGCCATAATCACCACGCTTGGCAGGTTGATTGGTAATCGCAGTTTGGTGTTGAGTACTCAGGTGGATGCTGCTGCCCAATGCCCATCCCCTGGTGTAGGCCCCTCAGTCGGCTTTTACGATGTCCGCGGGAGAAGATGGAGAGAGGTATATTCTTAGGCCAGATATATCACGGCTTAATTATACAAATGTAATTTTAGAAAAGAACAAGAAACTCAATGACGTGAGAGAAGGAAAAGTATTTTACAAATTTAAAGACAGAAGGTCTAGTTGGATGGAGAACTAAGAACAGGTGATGAAGGACAGGTAGGTGAAAAAGTCACGAACAATCAGCGAACAGGGCAGCGATGCCAGATTCCGGTGAGAGCCAACAACACCACCTGTCAGATATTAATTTCCGGCACTTGACGCCAGCCACTCCGTAATTGCACGTCAGCAAATATTATACATATCACTCGCTGCCGTACGCCTGACGACGCGCGTCGGTACTTGAGCACGTAATAACTTTCAAACAAGATTGTACTCTTAAGGGACTAATCTGCGAAAACGCTTGAAAAGTGGTGTTTTCAAAAGCCAAGAATTTCTCGAGTTTAGCTTTACTCTTAGTTTTACTCCTAGTGTCTAGACAAACCTAACTAAGGTTTAAGACAGTAATGTCTTAAAACCTAAGTTAGTTGGTTGGTTAAGTAGTTAACCAAATTTTTGTAATCAGTTTGTTTGATAAATAAATAAATAAATCTTCTAAACAATATTTAGACCAATAGAATGAACATTTTAATAAAAGACTTACATAGTCGCAAGGTTTAATAAAAGAATGTGAGCTTATAAACATGTGCCAAAATCTACGGGATTACAGCCATTTCTGAGAAATAAAACACCTTGATACCATGTTTATAACCTTAGTTTTAAAAACGATACGATTGTAGGATGTCTACTTACTTTTGAAACTTTTGACCTTTTTTACAAGAAATGTGTAAAAAAATTGTTTTATTCCACGGATTGATTCAATTTTGTATGCCGTGGTACGAAACAAAATGGCGAAAAAATCGTATGGTGTACACCTTACGATTTTTTCGCCATTTTGTTTGACAAATTGAAAAAGTACTAAGTTATTAGTAATGTTTTTACACATCTTAGAAATCAAAAGCGGCTGCATCACAAGCGGTTTATAAACTCTATTTTGATCAATTTAATTAAAGTACTTACACAAAATCTAGAATTAAGTTTACTAAAGTGTTGTTTCTAATGATCTAAATATTGATATGAATAAAGCTTTATTCGGGGAATTATTGGCTTTTGAAAATACCACTTTTGTAGCGTTTTCGCAACTTAGGGACTAGCTTAAGTTTAACTTTAGCAATCTCAGCCAGCAGTATATCGACATTGTGGATATAATGTTAGCTTTATGAGGTATCGTTAATGTTGCAGTAGATTTAAATCCAAAGTTGTAAAAGCTGACAACGACATTGGCTACAATTGTAACTAAGTTTTATTTTGCAATCTCTTGCAGTCTATGCCCCTAGGCACAATAAAACGCAAAGTTGCACACTTTTCAATTTCAGCATCCGTCGTGCCCCGGCTGTGCGCTTATTTTTCATTTTACCAGCCTGGGCGGGAACGTTAAACAAAAGGATTTTTCTCTTCATTGTTTCAGTTCAGATTGTACTCATTTTTGCGAGATATACATCTAGTATTCGTGGCTTTGTTAATAATTCAATTGTTCATGTAAGTTGAAGCGCTTTTGAATTTATTTATCTATGTATCATTAATCTAAGCGATAACGTGAACATTAACCATACTACGGGGGTGGTTCGGAGAGCTCCAGGTATCATAAATAGCGATCAATACGTCATCGAAAATGTCAGCTACACAATGGCAAAGTTATAGTACGCATGCACCGCGGCGCAGCGAACCCGGCGTTTCCCGGGCATAGGTCAGTTACTATCCACGCTCACTGCATACCAATATTTAAAAAAAACTGGTTTTACATGCGGATTTAGAAGTAAAAGTGCAATATCATTACCCTTATACTTTGTAGAGGAAAGCTTAGTTCACAAAGATATCGATGAATAATAACAGCGGGCGCTATTCAATTATTTTCAGGTAATTTGGTAGAACAAAGACAAGTTATAATCAAAGGTGGATCAATGCTTGCAGAGGTATAGAAAACACGTGGTCACAGTTGAATTTTAGAAAAACCAGTAAACAGTCGGTC
The DNA here is from genome assembly GCA_951392215.1 of Epirrita christyi. Classification (NCBI taxonomy): domain Eukaryota; kingdom Metazoa; phylum Arthropoda; class Insecta; order Lepidoptera; family Geometridae; genus Epirrita; species Epirrita christyi. The sequence goes on from OX595852.1 coordinate 6,372,092, forward strand.
GGTCCAATGTTGGGTGCTTTCTAAACAATATGTTCTGAACATTAGTATAAAAAGTAAAAGGTCGGTCAAAATGATTTAAGATGATGATAATTTATTAGGGGTGTGCACGTTGTATTATGTAAAGGCATTAGTATTTAAGTCGGGCTGACGGGCCATTCCTTCGCCGTGAAGGACCGGCTGATATGAAAATTCGTCGTCGAGCGGACGGCGCGGGCGGGCGAGGGGGTTTCTCGGTTGAAGGGCGGGGGTGCACGGAGGCTCTATTTGGGTCAACCCGGGCGTCATTCTCCACGATCAATAGTGGAGCCGGCGCGCGCCGTCCTACCGTCTCGCTCGCTCCCCGTCTGTTACCTAACGTGTCTCGCATACTGCCCCACCGACATTAATTATTTTCAAAATCACCCCACATATGAGAGATTTAGACAAAACTTGATTAACTCGTTCTATTTCATCATCATAATAAAGATATATTATCAAAATACTCCAAGAGTAACACCGCAAAAAAAAAACGCCCACTTTCATCCTTGTGTAGGAACAATGTCCTCTCTCTAGCTTATTCCAGTTTCCTAGTATGTATTTGCGCGGTTACGTAACAGAGAACAAAAGATATAAAAGTAATCCACAGTAGACAGTGGCTTTATCAGATGGGGTTTTTCAGGAGCGGCCTTGTGGTTATTCAGCTGGCAGCTTCTACGATAGATGATGCAATAAATTTTCTGCGGGCTCTATCTCAAGCGAGTCATAATTTTAAAACTACGTTGAAAGCTTATAATGAGGCGTTCCGAGGCGGGGATCGAGCTGAAGTGGCCGCATAAATATTGCTGACGAGTTGACTCGATGAGGCCGCGAATGTTAACTAGGCTGTTGGATAAAGTTTCCTCTCTGGTTGAGGGGAAACTGACTTGACTGCTTATAGTATGAACTATAACGTAACCCAACGCTTATCCGCAATTTATCAACATACAAAACGTTTATTCAGTTAGGTCTTATTTATGATGGTGGTAGCTAAACAAACAAAAAAAAATACATAATAACATAAAAACGTTTATTCCGTTAGGTCTTATTTATGGTGTGTAGTTATACAAACAGAATAACATATCAGACTTCATAATGGTCTTACATTAAATTATTCTGTAAAGAATGTACGCAGGGTGACAATCAAAGAACCAGTGATACGAGGAACGACCGAACGAAAGATAAAAAAACAAGAGATCACATTCGAATCCATGATATTTGCATTTTGACGATAACATTCGGGAAACTTTTTACATTAAGCTCATGGCAAACTTTTGTTGGTCAAAGTAATTGAATATTTTATCCTTTTAGTCCCTTTAGGATTTTGTACTTTAATCAAACGTGACGGATGATACTTTAGTCACCAACATAATTATTTTATCGCGTTCGTTGTGCGTTGTGTTACGTACAACTTTTGCTTTTAATCTGAATAGTGAGGAAATAAAATCAGCGAGTTAAAATGCCTAGACCGCACGAGTTTCAGAAATAGCCTAGTCTGGAAAGTACTTCCACAATATATAAGGTAAACGTTAAATATGCTGGTTGGCAACCCAGTGACGTGATCAACAGTATTGTTGCCAACGCGTGTGCTCGTAAACCTTCTGAACTTATTGTAAACCTCTACATAGGCAGACGGATTTATTGAGATTGCCTTGTTCCCACGACATTATTAGGAGAAACGTGTGCCGCTTTTCAGCAAAAAATTTACACTGAATAAAGTTTCGGTTTTTGCTCGACTTATTAATAAGATCGGGCCCAATGGTGAGCCTTGCGAGAAACTTGCTTGTCACAGATCACTCAGCCAAAGTAAGATCCATCAATCAAAGATGTTATGATGATTAATCAGATTATAGGTAAAAATACGTTACATTTAAGGTATTAATCACGATACAATTACAAACAGTGGATGCTGTTGCCCATTCCCTGGTGTAATCCTTTAGTCGGCTTTTAAGACATCCACGGGAGGAGATGGAGGGGTCTGTTCTTAGACCGGACACATCGCGGAAAAAAAACTAATTGCAACTCCAGTGTCACTTACCAACTCTGAATAATTGTTTTTTTTATGGTTAGCTTTCCCATAAAGCAGTGTACCGTGACGTAACACCCGGGGATGAAACTCGGGGAAGCGCTATAATAGCTGCAAAGTTTTAACCCTTATAGATAGCAGGTCGCTAATAGAATAACGTTTTACAGGTACTATTCCGAAACATTTCAAACTTAGTCAACTTATTCAAAGGGGATTATGTAGATCTTGCTTTGAACTCATTGTTATCTAAATCCCTTTCCGTATTGTTTTTCAGCAAACTCAGTTGGAATTTGTGATAGCTACTTCTAATAACACTGTGTTTCGACGGAAGTTATTGAGGCGTTGTTATGTTTCTTATCCATTGAGATTTGTCTTCGATGCATTAGTGGTCAGGCTTCGGTCGCTTTGAACAGCCGCAAGATAAATATCCTACCTAATCAATTGCACATACGTAATCTTTGTAATTGGATTGGTTAATATTTTACATTTACTATCGTCTCGCTATCGTTACTAACGTTAACCAGCCTGTGTTAGCCGTATTGTAACCGCGTTAATATTCGCTATTATATTTCTATACAAAGCCCCTATGCGCGTGTGTACATACTGTTGACAATGATGCAAATTGGTGTTTACTTTGAGCCTATATAGCCACGAATCCAATGTTGATATTGGTTTTATTCAATGCAATAACTTCTGCAAACAAGAATAAATAATACTTCAATCAGAAGAAAATCGATATTAATCATATTCAGCAGCCAACTCGTGACATTCCATTTAACGTTCTTTAAATAGAAAATAAACACCGAGTTCCGTGATTTGAGAAGGCAATGAAGTGGGGGATAATAATTTTACTTCACCTCGGGAGTGGAGACGAGGCCAAAGTGAATAAACCGTCGACTCAATTTCCGATATTAGATTTGCCTACAGGCAGTCAGTAGGCACTAGGCAGCCGAGGTATTCCGATTGAAGTCCATTTTATCTACGAGGTGCTCTCAATTGTAGAAAGGAATATAAAGTGTTCAGTAAATCGGCTGGGATATCCTCATATAAGTAATGATGAAATAGACTATAAATGGAAGGTTTATAACAATTATGTATGTGACTGTTGGGTGTTATGTTATGTTAATTAAGATGCTGAGATGGTTTACGGTGAAAGCTTACTCACGCAGTGATTTTTGTAATGTAATATTTTTGTTATATTTGATAAATTATTATTTGCTGATTTCTGGGTTGAGCACTCCTTAATCTAATAATGATAGTTTGAATTAAAAATATCAAAGATTATATGAGGTATATCCGATTCAATAAATAAAACGGTGATAAAGCTTCATCACAAATGGAAGGAACCGAGAATACGAGGATTTCAACGTCCAATAAAATTAGTCCGTAGCAGGAAAAAAGCGGAAATTCTGTAAAATTTTCATGAGCTTCGACATTGGAAGGGCTTTCAATCACAGAGCCATCTGGAACGAGCGTGTGCGAGTGGCTTTCGTAGAAAACGTTTCTTTACTTAGCTTGGTATATAATCCATGAAAAATTTCAGTCAATGAAATAATTATAGAGTAAACAGAATATGAGCAACTATAAACATTGGACGTCACGGCCGTTGCTACGGCCTGCTATGTTGATTCACTCACTTCTCGCGTGTTAACCGAAGGTGAAGACGAAGGAAGTTTATTGGAATATGAACTAGATAATATTTATAGTTCTTAGAAATAGTCTAAAAATTGCTCGCCTTTCAGCTTTACTGCCTCTGATGCTTTCAAAAAGATAAATGATTTAGTTTTTAAATTTGCTGCAATCCTCGTTAAATCCGCTGGCATTTGCAAACTCAATATTTGTAAGATTCTAAGATTGATTGGTATCATAAATTACGTCACAGATTTCCGGACCAGTCATATTGTTATTTTGTTAAACATACTAACTTAATGTAAGCACGGGCCTCGCGAAGCCTAGCAAGTGCAAACAACATGTCCCTAAGTATTTTATCGACATATGATATTGGATAGTTGGTGACATTTGAGTAGACACAGGGGATGCAATAAGTGATGTATTGGTCAACAAACAACCTTTCCGTAAAAAGAGGACGGAAGTAATACGAACAAGAAAATATCGAGACCACTCTAAAGCAAAGTGAATCCTCACTTACTTTTCAGTCTTCTCAAATGTTTTTTTAAGCACGAGAACCAGTCGTTGGGGAGTTTACCCGTCCGTAACGCATCACTATCAGGGATATATGAAATATGGCCGACAATATCGGAAAAATGTGATCTCGTTAAACTGCAGTTGGTTCTAAATGATGTCAGAGCTCACTGTAGCGATAATCCATCGAGGACGGGGTCATGTATTGTGCTAAACAGACTCCAGCCATTATAACTAACATATTATTTGATCTCGTAAATGAACTGTTAAGTGCACGCGACAATTGCCGTGCTCCACATAACTCAATTATGAGCATGACATGACGGCCCGACACAGGTACGAATATTGCTTTTAATAAAGTAAATTATCATAAATTAATTCTCGACACCCTTAACGCCTTCCATTCAACCTAATAATAGCATTCTGATTTGTTTAGTCTCATCAATCTACATAGATTAGTAGGAGGGAACGTATAGATGGAACGTGATGTATCACGGCCCGATACTAATTCCACGCCCAACAAATTGTAAAGGCAGAATGACTGAGAATGAAACGGCATCAAATGATCAGATAGAGTCAGGTGAAATTGATTCGTACTCAATTTCATCATAATCATATCAGGGCAATATTGAATTTTCGTTTGTGAAGCGACATGATACGAAAATTCTATTCGATATTCGTCCAGAGCGTTCCATCCCGTTCTGCTCTGCGCCGGTGCGAGCCAGTCAGGGCGGTGCGCGCCAGTCTAGTTGGGCGGTCCCCGAACGATTTCCGTTCGCGTCGCCATTCCACCACCCAGTAACGTCAGTTCAATGCACCATCAGGCACTCGGATATTTGAAGATACGTAATTCGTGACTCTGATATTTGTATAAGTCTTTAAGGTTAAGGATATTCGGCATGACTACGTAACTCCGGCTTACGTAAGGTATTGTAATCTCTATCTTACTTGCATACCTAACTATAAATGATATTACAATTTCATGAATAAAATAAAACATCCTTGTCTTATACCTACAGCTTCACTCTGAAAAGGATATCGTTTTTTTTTATGAAACATGCATAATCAGATGAGCCTTATTAAAGCGACGCGACCATAGGTAATCTGAGATGCTTTTATAAAAGACGATCCATGAATTTAGAATGATGGCCAATGGCCGTGAGACGACGCCAATTTGTAAAAATTACCGTGGAAAAGTTTCAGCGTTCTTCCCTCATTATATTGTAATCCGAGGACGGTGTACAAATTGGGCGTGGGTGTGTCGTGTCGTATGAATGAATGAATTTCGCACAGCCAGACAGCACAATGGCCATCGGTGCCTGTGCACACCGGTTTATGTTAATGTCGCAATTTGGATGGATTAGTGGTGCTAGAAAGACGGAAAGAAGGCATTAACTAAATAATAACAGACACGGAAAATGCCTCTACATAATATGTGACTCTATACCTGGCTAATTAGCTATATCATATTAAATCGAGAACTCACTTAACTTGACGAGACAATGAATAGATTATGATATTATAATTTGTATATGTAGTTTTCACTAGTTCTACTATGAATAGTCTAACAGAGATTGAGAGATTCAATTATGTAACGTGAGGAAAGAAATATATAGAGCAATAGTAGATTTTATAAGAGCATTCCTTGCGCATGCCTGGATGAATGATTTTTTCCCCGGAAACTAGGCATTTCAGCAGCTTTAAGCGAGCTTAGTAGCAATACGTAATTCGCTTAAAAAAGTGTCTAAAATATTAGGAAACCGAAATTCAGAAGGCACAAACAACTAGCAATCTAAATTTTCCGTGATCCTTAAACAAAACATACATTTACGTATTTACATAGATTTAAGTTACACAAAATGCTAATAGCAAGCAATAATAGAAGGATTTAGTTTGAAGAGGCAGCCGCATTATAACAATCGAGTCAAACTTTAGTTGGAAACGAGCAAGTTTGAGCTACCCCATCAATGATTGCTTTTACAAGAGCCCTTAACATGGGTAACGGTTTCACTATGGTTCAAAATACGTATCTACGTATTCTATAATACGTATTTGCATAATCGTACGAGCTTGTTGAATTTAACGCAGATGGCAGTTTTGTTTGTTTGCTCTTCATCAAAATCAATTGCGATCATCAAAGTTACCAGGAGGAGGATATTTACCATGAAATTCTGGGCAGAACCGATTAAATGCTGTGCTTGGGTTATGTTTAGATGACGAGGATATTTACCATGATATTCTGGGCAGAACCGACTAATTGCCGTGCTCGGGTTATGTTTAGATGACGAGGATATTTACCATGATATTCTGGACAGAATCGATTAATTGCCGTGCTCGGGTTATGTTTAGATGACGATAATATTTACCATGATATTCTGGGCAGAACCGATTAATTGCCGTGCTCGGGTTATGTTTAGATGACGAGGATATTTACCATGATATTCTGGACAGAATCGATTAATTGCCGTGCTCGGGTTATGTTTAGATGACGAGGATATTTACCATGATATTCTGGGCAGAACCGATTACTTGCCGTGCTCGGGTTATGTTTAGATGACGATAATATTTACCATGATATTCTGGGCAGAACCGATTAATTGCCGTGCTCGGGTTATGTTTAGATGACGAGGATATTTACCATGATATTCTGGACAGAATCGATTAATTGCCGTGCTCGGGTTATGTTTAGATGACGAGGATATTTACCATGATATTCTGGGCAGAACCGATTACTTGCCGTGCTCGGGTTATGTTTAGATGACGATAATATTTACCATGATATTCTGGGCAGAACCGATTAATTGCCGTGCTCGGGTTATGTTTAGATGACGAGGATATTTACTATGAAATTCTGGGCGGAACCGATTAAATGCCGTGTTCGGGTTATGTTCGTGCCACAATACATTAACTGCAGATTTTGAGATAATAAAACGATGCAATATGTTACATCAAAGCGCATACATACATTACGGGACACAAAGCATTACTCACGATACCGGTTAGCGGGCACACTGCAGTTGTAGCTGGATTTAATTTTGGCCTTTGAACCTCATTCATCAAGATGAAGCACAAGCGTGGTACGGTTTAAGTGACTCAGAGGAAAAGGACGGTTTAGGTTTGTTAATTTGAATTGTCCGAATTACGTAGCACAGACTGCGTAAGGTCAATTTAAGAACGCCGTTGGATAAAAGAAACATAATACAATGAACAAGAGGTACAAAGAGTTGACCTAGCCTGTTTTCAACCTATTCAAATTGAATAAAAATAGTAGTTTTAGTCAATAGTAGACAAATATAACTAAAACGAAAAAGGATACTTATCTGAAGCATGTCTTTGAAACAACCGAGACACAGACCGAACAGAATAAAATACTATCAAATAAATATAAGAGTTGTTAAAAACTAAATTGAAATCGGTAATGTCGATGAGGAATGTGTACAATACAATCTGTCAGAGTCGTGGCTGTTAACAATGATCTTGTTGGTTAAAGGCTAAACAATGCTGCAGAATTCAAGGTGAAAAAATTACATTTATAGGCCCACAGTGGTCAGTGGAATAGTACACATTGAATTGACCAATGGTCAATTCAATGTGTACTATTCAAGTGTAAGTAAAGTATATAGTAGTAAGTAAACAGACAGCGCCACTACCACCCACTACTTTATCAAGATTTATACACGTCCAACTCATAGCACCCTCCAAACGTTTGAATGCCTAGATTAAGATGAAAGAAACACGTTCTTTTGATTCACAGAGCAATAAAAGAGCCAGGCATTATAATGGCATGGATGAATAAATAAACGGCCATAAAGCAGTGACAAAGACTCGCAATGAATGAAATGTAGAGCCCCCCAGAAGTAGCGTTACAACTCATGTAAAAGAATACAGCTTTAACTAGAAAAAATGGCTATAAAATTAATAAGCTAGTGCTGACACTCAGATCTACCGCGCCAGTTTAAGTTTATCGTCGTCACACTAGTTTTTTTTTGGGTGCAGTGATCAGGTTGAGGTATGGTAACATTTTGAGTGAAAAGGTGCTATTGGATGTACTTACGTAGAACACGCTTTAAGCACTTTGGTTGCAACGTTGGTAATTTTGTGTAAAGCTGTTTTTGGTCTCTTGAGTAGTAAAGTTTCTTCTGGCGACTGTAGCTCTCGATTCTTACTCTTGCTCAATGCAGACGAATTTACACAGAATTAATCCCTTCAACACATTTGTTAAAGCTCCGAAAATACTGAATATTACTGCGTTTGTGGAGGCCGCTGAATTATTAATCAGTTTCTTAGGGAAACCCTTTGTTGAAATGATAAAGGAAACGTAAAAGAGCTTGAATTGCCGTAAATCTGTCTAACTTATATGTTCCTTTTTAAGGACCAATGGAAAAATGTGAGGTCAAAGATATATCGGAATTTGTGAAAGAGACGTAAACAATAATGCGTAATTCATGAGAAAAATACTGCCGAACCTTGAAAAAACTGAAGATAATTCTGTTTACCCAGATCCTGCCTACTAAAAATAAAAAGCAAGAGGGTACGAAACTACTGAAAGTGATTTTGAGTTCAGCAATATGTTTTTCCCTTTACCGTTTAAGCAATAGATAAAAATACTTATACCATCCTAAAAGTCATTGACTATCAAAACGTCTTGTTCTATTCCCTACTATCTGAAATAGAAGCCGAAATTTTACCAAAGCGCAGATCACCGAGGTTTTAGTTGCTGTTATTTGGTTGATTCATCGCAAAGTAATACATCCTGGAAAAACTAATAAGCCGAGTTGCTGTTTAACCAGTAAACTGCGATTTGTACGTACTGGTAGTGTAAGTTACAGGGCTTTTGCAATCTGATACGGTGCGGCACAAACCGCAATGTGTGCAAGCCTTGACGAGCATGTCTCTAACACGACCAAGGCAAATATAATTACTGGTGCGGTATTGACTTTCCAGCATATAGATGCGAAATTACTTAGACCCTGACGGAAAGCAAATAGAGGATTAAACTAAAGCACGCTTATTAGAGTTCTAGTACTCGAGGTTGCCTTAACTGGTATCTGTTTAAATACATATATAAGTAACACAAAGTGCGTTCACAAAAACAAAAAAACAAAAATAAAAGTTAAAAAGTTACTAGCTCATCCAATTTCTAAATTATAAAACTCTACTAGAATTGTTTCAAAAATCTAGACTAATTATGACACCACCTAAGTAGAATAAGTTACTGTCATAACTACTTATGACATGTACCTAACCTACCTACCTAAACCCATAATTGTGAATGCAATAACGAATTGAATGAAGATCTGACTTATAGTTTTTAAATAATTGAGAAAATCCCTTTTTTTTCATTAAGTCTCCCTCTAATTTACATTTAATTTTAAAACTACTACTTAATTAAATCTTTATTAAATTTGTAGATATAGTCGTATAAGAGTTATCAAGGTACGGAGTGTTTTAGATTCTTAAAACACTGAATAAGAAAAATTTGGAGTGAGTTAAAGCGTAATTCAGCCGAATAGTTCGATGAGGTGTACGTGGGAACCTTAAAATAATTTGTACCGGATAAAAAATAACATATACAACAACAAACAACTACAATACCAATCATCAGAATAGAAAATACTGTTGTAAAAATGATTACTCGTAACAATACGAGAAAATAGAAAGCATTCCTACAAACGCAGCGTAGCCTGAACGTAGCGAGGCTACAGCTACGAGCTACGGCGTAGATATTCAGGAGTTGTATCGGCGCGGATTTGAATAAAAATGCACATTTTAACACGGCTTTTATCCGTGTTAAAAGTTTCAAGAGATTGTTCACTGAGGTTATGTAATGAATAGTTTAAGGTTTCAAGTACCAGTTGAAAACATGGACGTAGCACTTTTCTAAACTAGCGCACCACGAGATTTCTCAGCGCTCGCTCTAAACGAGAAATCAATTTCCCGCAAGCCCCATTTGCAACTTTATCTCGAATAAATTCAATTTATACAACCATCTTTGAAAATAGACAGCGTATCGAAGTTTCCTCGATTCGTTATTGCAATTGTGTAAAACGTGGAGGGGTGTGTCACTTGACGACCCTTTCGGTAATGAAGACAGAGTTTGCCTATATTCAATCACTATTTGCTTACATTATCCCAGTATATGTTGAGAGTAATTCAAATTATCGTTTATATCACAAGCTTTATTAAAAGCTCTTTGCAATATTTTAACGTTCATTAATCTTCAAAATGTTTAATTCCAGCTTATCGAGCACATCCGATGTTCCAGCTAGAAGACATTAGAGAAAGATGATAATTTATTTAAAAAATATCCTAAAGATAAGCCATACCACGGACGAAACAGTAGAGACTTAAAGAAAAAATATATCCGTTTAGAAAATAAAAAGATAAGAATAACCTCCCTCAGCACTTCAGTAGACGAAATCAAAAAGATTCTGCTTACTAACTTGCTGTCAGCGAAAAAATAAAGCAACTACACAAATGTTATTTGTGTTAGTGGATAAAGTTTTGGAAAGCAACAACGGTAGGAAAGTATACCTAATCAATGCCCGTAGTCTTGCAGTACCTAGTACTTAGGGTGAGCGGGCTCGGTTATGTAACATTCAGCAGTCCTGATCAATAAGACGCGGCGGGCACTTCAATGTTATACAGGCCAATGTACGGGGAAAAGCCGGCGCGCTCCACTTCAGATATCTTGGCGCCCATCGCTTGGCTGACGTTAACTTAATTTAAGTCCACATTTTAACCTCATCGGATAGTTTTAAGCTCATATTGTCGCCATAGATAAGACTGAAACTTTAACGTTTAACATAGCCTATCTACATTATTGTAATACATATTATGCTACCGTCGTTTTTTGGGTGAATAATATACAGGATAGGGTACTGTTTCGGTAATAGATAATGCGTAGCTGAATAAGCCGATACATAATGGTTATTCAAATGGAAACCAATGTCAATAAAGAAGTTAGGTACAAAAACCATAGACATAAAAATATTTATGGATCATACGTACATCAGGCCATTGAACGGATAAAAAAATATACCATTCTTCATATTGTTATAAGCGTTGGCAATACGATTTGGCACAAAACTGCAAGTCACATAAATAGTTGTGATAGAAGATACTGGATATCGTGGTATAGAGCATTCTGGGTTGTATTTTTGAGCTGTAGTGTACAAGATCGCAATAAAATTGGAAATCTAGAGTTATAGTTCTCTGTGTAGTATTTTAATAAAACGTAGAGCAAAATGGTGAGACTTGGAAATTTCGGATATTTTATTGCTTAACTTTATTTACGTTCCTTTTTCAGGCAATGGAGTTTATAAACTTAAAATGAAATGGCTGCATATGATTTCATACAAAATTGATTCGACAATTTGAACATGTTATTTCCTTAATTTTATAATCATAACCAGGTGGCTAACTTACCGACTATAGAATCAAATCTTATAATTTTTCGGCGAATCATCATCATCATCATCAGACGTTAGACGTCCACTGTTGGACAAGGCCTCCCCCATAGAATGTAATGGGGGGATTTGGTCATCTGATATTAAGTGGTACCCTCTGCCTATTACCAGGTTACATGCACCTGGAACGCGCCTCGTGGCATTGCATCGCGCCCATCACCGTGAGACATAAAGCTGAAAAGTCTCATGAGCCTGTAAATTCACCCGCACCCATATTTTCCAAACCGGAACACAGCAATGCTCACATTGCTACTTTATGACTATGTAACAAGTATGATGGTATCTAGATGGTGGCTCTTTCACAAAAAAGCTCTACTAATTAAACAATTATGATTATAAGATGATAAATTGCTGAAAAATAACATGTAAACAGGGGCTTTATTCAAATTAGTTGAATTCATTTTATATGAACTATTATGCAAAGAGGCCGTATTAATTCTCCATGTTAATAAAATAAACAGTTTTTGTTGAAAAAATATTTTTTCAAAACAAGCTTTTATTAAATAAGTGATCGGAACCGTGAGCTGATCAAAATGAGCCCAAACACTGCCAGGCTACTATTAATCATCGAGGAGTTACATTGTCCACCTTCCTAACTTAATAGGTATGAAAAATTTCAGCTCAATCGGTTGGTTGGAACTGGTTTAAAATGTATCCCACCCTAACTAACATACATAGTAACAGGTCAAATTCAAAAAGAAGGAAGTTATTAATTCGGCCGCTATGTTTTTTTTAACCGACTGTTATTCGTTATTCATTTACCCTAAACGACATTTCTCCGTATTTCCTTTCAACTACTTAATACTCATATGAAAAGAGGGATAGTACAGCTTAATAAAAAAAGGATACTAGCTATGAGTAGCGAAACACGAGAGTGAACAGAACTCTTGAATTATGTAACGAGCAACGCTTAAATATGTATGTTGTAGGAAAACAAAAAGGTGGATATAACCAGCGGAACTTTTATTTCCTTGTACTTCAATTAATTAGTATTTTATCATCATCATCATTATCATCACCAGCATGTTTACGTCAACAGCTGGGCGTTGCCATAATTACCACGTTTGGCAGGCGGATTGGTGGTTTAGTATTTCATTTAGTAGAAAATTAGTAGTTAAAAAAAATATAGTAGTATCAGAAATTTAGTATTTCATTTAGTAGAAAATTAACTCTGTCAAAAAACCATAAAATCGCTCATCAGAAGTTATATCACTAACATTTCAAGAAACATTCAAAGGAAAATGTAGCAAAATGTTTGCAAATTCCTAACAATCTGAATGTGGTATTAAACCCAAGTCAAAGGGCAAGTGTATTAATGACAAACTCACACGTAGGTAATCTCCAATAACTCCGGCAAAAGGACCTAAATTTGTTTCAAGGCCAGAATCGAAAGACTCAGAGCAACCCCTGAGGCTCAGTAAAAGTATTATGGAGACATTAGAATGCCGACACGCAACCAGTCTTGCATATGTGAGCGTTTAGAGGCCTAGTCTACAAATATAACAAGCAACTGTACGGGCGTCGTTTGGTGTACGCTACACGGTTTTTTGTATGGAATAAGTTTATAATAATACATAATATATAGAGAATAAATAAGTTATATACTATATCACTAATATAATAAGCATTTATTATATTAGTGATTGGAACCGTAAGCTGATCAAAATGAGCCCAAACACTGCCAGGCTACTGTTAATCATCGAAAAGCTCCGTTGTCCACCTTCCATCTCCATCATCAGATCAGCTCGCTGTCACCATAATATTATATTGTCATCGGAACTTGAAGGTCTGCAAAATTTCAGCTCCATCGGTTGGGTGGAACTGGTTCAAAACTCAGTTGCAAGATTTCACCGGACAAACATACATGCAATGCAAGTTAAATAAAAGCTTTTAAAAAGCGACCCAAACGGACATTTAGAGAACTATAATTTACATACAAAAATCCGTGTTGTGTACACTACAAGCCCGTGTAGTTTGCTTGTTACAATTCTAGACTAGGCTCTCAGGTACTTTCCTGGAAGAGTAAATGTCAAGAAGACGGTGGATTTTGACGCATGTTTCTTGGGACGAGAAACTGTCAAGAGTTTATAATTTATAGATTCCATCCACGGCTTTACTCGCATGATACCAGGATAAATAAGTTAATTTAATAAAAAAAATTAAAACCTCTGACTATTCTCAATGTTCCATTATAATTGGAAAAACAAAACCCCTAGGGAATCGCAAATTGGAGTCTACAATGTTTTTTTGTCCAAAATTAAGTTCTTCGTTGCACCAAAGTTCCTATGAATCCTGTGCTAGTCATCATCAGACCCTGGAGTCTGCGGGAGAAGGACATGACATGATGTCTTAATTTGAAAAAAAGACAAACAAACACACTCTGAAATTATAACACCTCTTTTTTTAATCAGGGGTTAAAAATGGACAATTCAGAAATCCATGTAAGTAAGTAACTCTAAACCAAATTCCATAAAAATCAATTCAACCATTATTGAGTAACAAACAACCACGGCCTTTTTGTTTATGACATTAGTAGAAAATTTTATATTGCAGGCACAGTAAGTGAATCGAATAATATTGCAGGTTGAATTATACTATGGCGGTATCGTGGAAATGGGCTGCCATTTCGGAGCAAAATGACATCGCTCATTTACACTTTAATGGACACTTTGGCGGCTGAAAACATCTTCACCGATCGATTCTCAATTCCGTATCCTTGTCAAGATGGATGCTCTATTTATATAAAAACTGTTTATCAAGTTAAGGGTGTCTGTAGCGTGTTTGCCTATCCTCCCGTGTCTTACATCAACATCTCTCTCTACTACCGCGTATCCGTCTATCTATCATGATCGATAGGTGTGGTTACAGAGGGCGTTCACAGATACCTACTTCGATATCGAAAGGGTATACTGTTAATATCATGCCCTTCAAAACGTACTCTACTAAATTCGTTAGGATGTTTGTGATATACATTACTGTGTAAAGTAAAGACCCACTGGACATATCAATGTTTGTTAATAGTTATCTAGTAAATTAATCGTGTGTAAATTAATCACATTGTGTAATGTGTACTTGTGTACTTGAGTACTCTACTAAATTCGTTGCGGATGTTTGTGATATACATTACTGTGTTAAGAGTAAGACCTACTGGGCATTAATAATCTTGTAAATTAATCATGTATACCTACTAAATTCGTTGCACATGTTTGTGATATACATTACTGTGTAAAGACCTACCGGGCATATCAATGTGTGTTAATAATAATCTAGTAAATTAATCGTGTAACTTGTAAATTAATCATGTATAAACCCGACGAGTGGATAGGTACCTGCTCACCTCATGCTCGCTCTGGCTACTTGCATAATAGAATCGAACAATTTGAATAATACGACTTACGATTTCAAATTAGCACGGAGACTACTTAATTCCTGATTAAGTGAAGAGTTATACAAATCAGATTGCTACACCCGTGTCGGAGAAGAAACTTAGCATTTGTTCAAGTCCGCAACGATAAAGTTAATTAAGTTTTGAGAAGTTTACGTTTGGTAGACTTCTAATAACTACGGTTTCTAAGAACTTCATAATTATTTTGAAGAAATATGAAAATGAATAGTTTAACTTTAATAATCAACTCCCTAAACCAAGGAACCCTTATAAGATCGTCCGTCCGTTCGTCCCAGTCGGTCACAGCGTCCCAACTTTCACAGTTATGAACTTATGAACCAAACTGGTAGTATATTTGGTGTAGAGATACTGTAGATAGGTATAGATTTTACTAAAAAAACGTAATTTTAGTTCTGAAGGGTACTTTTGCATACTTGTAAAATGGGTGTAGTTTATTGCTACATCATATTTTTATCATCGAGATATACTTCGCCATGGTTTTCCTACCATTTCTAAACCGTTTTACCTATAAACTTAATTCCCTATGTAAGAGAATCGTGGTGAAATATTCATCAAAAATTATTTCGGATATCCTAACTTTTCGAGTTATGAAGAAAAAACTGTTACTTGATTTCGGAACCCTACATTATGCATGATCAAACACGCGTTTGGCCAGCTATTACTAAAAAAAACATAAAAGAGCTATGAAAGTGCATAGATAGTATAGCATATAGTAGTGCATACATAGACCAGAATACGGGCACAAAATACATAGTATTATATACATACATGTATTTTCTGATATAAGACGTACGAGCCCGCTATGATGCGTATGTCGTCGTCGAGAACTCTATGCGGAAAACAGGGAAAACTCCACTAGCATATTTTATTTTCATTACGTAACACTACACTACATACGCGAAGTACGAGAGTTCTTTTATCCGAGGTTCGTTTCGCAAAAAGGGCTCCTTTTAATTTGACATGTGAATTCTTGGGTCCGTATTCCAGAACTAAACTTAAACTCAGTCGAGACTCATGAAGCTTGATTCACGCTTGAGGATAGTTCTGAAAATCAGCAAGGCGTGGCTTCACATAGCCTGCTCGTAGAACTTACACTTAGCTAATTACAATCGATACCGAACTCCACAACAGACGCAACTTGAGAAAATTTCCTGTGTGACTGAAGGGGATAAATGGAACAGTAAATTACACTATAACACCGTCATCTTTACAAATATTGGCAGGTACTATGGAGTTTTGCACAAAAAAATATGGGTGTTAAGGAAATAAATCGAACAAGAAAACAATACATAACAAACAACCCATCATCATAAAAGAAAAATTAAGTGAAGGCATTCCTATCACAAAAGAAGCTTAAGCTACCAACGACAATTAAGCAAAGAAGTTCTTCGGCAGCACTTTTAATTAAACGAGATAATATCATTATATAACCGAGCTGAACGACGACGCAGTGTACGAAGGCCGCTCGATAAACCGACAACATTTTAATGATCAGAAGCAGGAAGTCGGTGGATGAAGGCGGCTCAAGACCAGTCGTCGTGGCAACCTATGAGGAATGCCCATGCCCAGCATTGGACTCCTACAGGCTTATGATGATAATATTTTTATAACAGAGGTGTTCGTGTTAAAGAACAATGTTCACTTAAATAAGAATTCAATTTTCTCAATAAAAGACTGGAAGCTAAACTTGACCTAAGTCCCCAACAATAGACAAAAATGTTAGAGCTCTAAAGGTATTGTACTGGAAGATCACAAGAATTGCAAACACAATAGTAATAATCTCTATTGAACAGACTTTCTTGGGTACAAAGAACATGGATATTTTTACTTAAAGGTCAGAGTATTTCCAAAAAAATATTGGTCAAATTGTTCTGCTCTTCTTGATAACGGCTCTCCAGAAGGGATTGGAAGCAAATGTAGCAAAAAATCTCATAAAATGAACCTATAGAGTCTATGTACTATGTGATACGAAGATACAGGCTACTGCTAGGTTAATCTAAAAAAATAGTTTCGGTAATATACTCTTTGTAATCAAGTGGTTTTGTAGGTCAGGCGTATTAGCGATCGCAATTCGCAGTTTTGGTGTTAAGTACTCAGGTAGATGCTGCTGCCCGTCCCCTGATGTAATCTCTTAGTCGGCTTTTTATCTTATTATTTATTTTATTTTATTTATTTTACGACATCCACGGGAGATGGAGGGGTATATTCATGGGCACATCAAGGTAAAAATATTATTCTCTTTTAAAAGCTACCAACAAAGTATTAGCCGAAACAAAGTCCTTTTATTTTTAGACCTTTCACAAATTACGAGCTTTCTATGGAGATTGTTTTTGTGTAATGTAAGCTATAACACCTTATTGTGATACCACCACTCCCCAGGAAAATTAATTAGGAAAGTAAACTGGCCTTCGAAGACTTAATTGGTTCCGTTTCTTCACAATAACGAAGTAGGTAGGTACATCAGAGTAGAAAACAAAACACTAATTGGAGCGAGCCTTTATGAAGGCAGTAGAGTTGTACGAGCATGTCTCTTAAGCACATAACCTTCAATTGCATTCAGGTAGATCTATTTCAGTGAAATGCCACGCCCAGCTCACCTCTGACCTTTTCGGAATGCGGAGCTCAAATGAGAAAACAACTCTCGTGGGTACGCCCATTGAGCCCAGTTGTCTGCTTTTCTCTACCTGTATTTTCGTATTTTATCCCGTCTAAAAGCTCAAATGGCTTGTGAAAATATAGGTTTTAGGATAACTGCGAACACTGCTCGCAGCGGGAAGGTACTATAGCGATCAATAAAATATCAGTAGGTCATAAAACGGACTGTATATTATTGCCGAACTACATTTTCTTTATGTTCAATATCTTTAAGGTGGTTTATGCTTCCATTAAGAGATAATAGATTCAAGTCTTTATACGTTTCTGCGTAGGTACCAACCTATTTGAAACGAAAAGCTGATCCAATTTTGTTTGTTCATATTTCCATTACAACTTTATGCGGTTACAACATGTCAAGAAGAACCTAAAACCACTTAGCGAAATTTTGTTACTTTGCCAAGCATCCGTGTAAGTCTCCAAATTTAACTGTAAACGTATATTGATCCAGTACTGTGCCAGAAGAAGTAACCTATTAAAAAAGTCTGCATTCTAAAGTAAGTTGCTGAATATAAAATACGTGACAGCATAGCCAATTTGCAGTAAATCAAGTGGTCCGGGGTCAGGAGTGACGTGAATCGTTTCGTGCAACGTTGCATGATTGCACGGCACATACTGGAAAACTACATAATGGATAGGTTACATAACATCACAAACAGAAGAAAAACAATTTCCCCATAAGAGTTTTGAACTTACTATATTTTATAGCAGAAAGTTCTAGCATACGGGCTCCGCCTTACTGTCATTGTATAAAATGGCGTCGAGACAGTACCCAAGTAGAAATAGGGCATCGATTCTACTGCACTTTGCATTGCTATATGTAAGTCTGTAGAGCCATTAAATCACATTTATAGTAAAACGATTAAATTGTGAAAGCCTTGACTGACTGTACTACTGTCTGCGCATAAATAAATAGTTAATTAATTGCAATATAAACTCGTTTGTATAGTAAATTAAAAATGTACAGTTACTGTTTGTGTCCTTTGTGCATATCGGGGACAAGAGACTGTTGAGTATAGCGCCATCATTGTGTATCGTATTCTCTGGGAATCTTGTCCTAACAGAACAAAGCCAACAAACCCAAAGATTTTGGCAAACATATGTCTCTTGTCCACGATGTGCCACAGCAACAGACGGTAAATAGCGATTATAATGATCCCAAAGGAATTAAACAAAAGTAGCGCAAACTATTCTGGATTTCCTTTGTTAAATCCACGAAACAACAGATGCAAAGCGCAGATACTGTCGGAAACGCTTAGTTAAAAATTGCACTATGTAGTCGTATTAACCTAATTCCAAATGAGGTCAGCTGGCGTAACAACCCTTAAAGCGGCTGCAAAACCGTTTTATAACAATGCTTTACAAATTTTGGATGCTGTTCAAAAGGACTGCGCTTAATCATCATAATTGTCAGCTCAACTATTTAGCCATGTTCTGGTGGGTATGTCTCTTCGGAGAAACGCTCGCTATCCTGTGCTATTCCCTTCCCATCCAGATCATCCAGGCCCTTAGCTGATTATAATGACAAATAATTTACACAATAGAAATACTCTACCAAATCATAAAAGTTCGGCATGCCAACTTTGCCTATTACCAACCAGTCAAATAGGATTAAAAAGTTGAAATAATCTACGGTAAATCGGTAGACCGCGTAGACAGAAATTGTTAGCTAGTACCAATTTGGCGCCAGTGCACCTAACTTATGAAGCTAACGCGGCGACCTGCGCCGATCGATGGCGACCCCTTTACCGTGCAATGCACCAAGCCCGGGAAAACCGTGGCGTGGTCTTCGTCACTTCATAAAATATGTAGTTTCCACGTTAACAGTCCATACTAGTCCATGGACGAAAATAGACGAGGAGGAAGGACCTAAGAATTAATAACAACAACTTTTCTTAACTCCAAGCTTATTCTTTATTTCTACTTAAGTTTTTGCATAAATGAAGGTTGGTACTCAATAATGATTTACTCGAGCAATTTCAAGAGTATCTAAATTCATTAAAATCATCGTTACTTTAAAACGATCAAGGACCGGACCAACACTCTGGACTATAAAAGTTCCATCTCAACATCCAGGATTAAAATAATTTAAAATAATCCCATGGTAGTGCCATGTTGCCCATTATAATATGACTGTGCTTCAATGGTGATAATAAGATATTTTTATAAAACATTTAAAACGCCCGCCTATTTTCAGTGTTCCATTGAATTTGGCAAAACGTAAAACTTCTGGAAACACATCGTTGCACATCATGTGCATCATCAGACCTTACAGTCTGCGAGAGAAGGACATGGCATATCGTCTTAATTGACCTTAAACTTGATGATTCAGCTTCAGTAGTACCCTAGATCCTGTTCATCCTATGCTGGTCATCGTCAGACCTAGGAGCCTAATGCCGTCGAAAATGAACATTTTGAGCTCAAACTAAGCAAAAATACGTAAGTTTTCTTAATAAAATTTGATCCTAGAAATGGCAGCACTTATCCACCAAACCCTAAACCCTAACACTAAACCTAGCTAAGAACCCAAAAACCTGAAATCCGAGCACCCGTTCCGGAGCTATGAGGCCATAGACAATATACACAAAGACAAACATACTATACCTATGTGACCTCAAACTAATCACATTCCTCTTTTTAGGTGAGGGTTAAAAATGTCCCAAGACTATTTACGCTGAATAAATTATAACGAGTAAAATACTAAGTAAGTATTTGAAACTCAAATCTACCGATTTTTTTAATTTTGCATTCTGATACTAAACCAACAAATCTACACAACATTTCAAGCTGTAAATATATTGAACCATTTTATGCAGCAACATGAGAATAGCGTTGAGGCAAAATGAAAGAAAACCTTCCAATACGCCTCGCAAGACTTTTCGATGTAATCCGATATACAAAGAGAAGCTACCGTGAAGTTGTCAATTCAATAATGGGAGAGATCAGATGTTGATGGAACAAGTTAAAAGCTAGATCAATATACTTAGGTGCTGTGTTAAGTTCGTTTTATAAAAAGCTCCATCAAAACTAGTTTTTACACAAATAGATGGGTCGCATCTTATCAAGTGACCAAAATAACACTTTACATCATTGAAGAACATTCGTAGCTGAACTGATGATATTTATGAGATAAGTACTTTCAATTAAAACATATGGTAGGTCTCCTAGTTTTCACAAAATCAGTTTTCGCTATCTCAAGAAGTGATGAGCAAATAACAATAAAAAAAAAATTACGCGCCACTTGCGAACCCTTCCACCTTATATTTTAAGATACAGTTATTATCCACCATGTCCGAACTGAACCTAGCATCGTTATGGATGGAAGGGAAGATGTAGATTAGATCTCAATGGCCAACGGTATCGATAAATCCCTTTCAGATCTGTGATGATATCCTACTAGAGGGTAGTTAAAGGTTTATAGGCTGATGATAATGATGAAAAACTATCATAAACCATCTTTAAATAACAGAGAAGCCAAAACGAGGATCATTGTCCTATTTAGCGAAGATACGTAACATTTTTCTTCAAAAGAGGCTCTTCCCAAGCAAAGTAGTCATAACTGGAATAAATGGGTTGCTGTTGTAGCCCATATATCATTTACGCAAAAAAATAAAAAGATGCGGAATAACGCCCCAATTTTTTTACTACATCGTATAGTTAAAAGTTTCAGCTTATTGTTCGTTTTATTGTGCTTCTTCCACTCCACACCCAAGCTATAGTCCATAAGTATATATATCTAAAACAGTAATAAAACCCTATAACCTACTGTCGGTGTAAACCTTGAAGATGCCATAAAATGCACGCTTCCATTAATAACATTAGTGCGTGGAGATATATAATTCAAATATAGGCGCAAAACTGAAATTGTATGCTAGAACACATTGTAATTACTTTTAAAAGTAGGTTTAAGTACTCACAAAGTAATATCAAACACTATTCCATTCATACCATCACCATTCCATATTATATCCAATTGGAGCCCGTTGCCCACCACATGCGTAATCGAAAATCAATAGTGCTTATTTAATGAAAATGGTCAGGTGTGGGGGGAAATTGCGTAAATTGCATTTTGTAGGTAATTTATATTCGTTTACCCAAGTTTATTAGCCTGAAAATAATTAGTGGAAGTTGTTGACCATTATGTCTATTTGGGTCAGACGATTCAACTAGGAAGGTCAAATTTCGACATAGAGGTCAACCGACGAATCCAATTCGGATCGGCAGCGTTCGGGAAACTAAGCCATATCTTCTAGTCACAGACACCGCAGAGCCTCAAGACGAAAGTCTATAATCAGTGCGCGATGACTTACGGCACTGAGACGTGGTCGCTAACTATTGGACGAATAGACAAGCTCAAAGTCGCGCAGCGGGTTATGGAGAGAAATTTGCTAGGAGTTTCATTACGTGATCGTGTGATCGTGATCCGAAATGAGGAAATCCGTAGAAGAACCAAGATCACCGACATAGCTCTCAGAATTAGCAAGTTGACGTGGCAATGGGCAAGTGATATTAGCACGCAGAACTGACAACCGTTGGGAAATAAAGCTTCTCGAGTGGTGACCACAAACCGGACGATGTAGTAGAGTAAGGCCCTCCTCTCGATGGACTACATTATAAACGTCGCAGGAAGTTAGTGGATGGAGGCGGCTAAAGACCGTTTGTTGTGGCATTCCAGGGGGAGGCCTATGTCCAGCAGTGGACTTCGACAGGCTGATGATGATGATGAATTAGTGGAATTACTGTTCAATATCTTAGGCAACATGTCTATGTCTAGCCTAACTTAATAATTCCAGAGGCTTCAGCCCACGCGGCGATAACAATCGATTTTTCTAAATAGATGTGTTCTAAATAAGGCACCCTATATCACCCTAGCACAGGCCTATTTCCTTCGAGCGGCCTTCACAAAATATTGCCGTTACCGAGCTTATCTTCGAGACTAACACACGCAAAGTATTTTGTGCTTTAGAAACTCCATAGTAGCAAAATTTTCAGGGTACAGCAAATAATATATACTTACTTTCTCCCGGTCGGTTTACGTAACACCGGCAAGCTGGTGCCCAGTACACGCATCGGGCTTTTTTACCCCCCGACGCTCTGGTCGTCATCAGCCGTTAGGCGTCCATACTGCTGGACGAGGCCTTCCCCATCGAAAGCAATGAATGATTTGCCATAATACGCATGCTTGGCAGGGGCTGGTAATCGCAGTATTGGTACTGAGTACTCAGATGGATGCTGCTGCATATCCCCTGGTGTAATCCCTTCGTCAGCTTTTACGACATCCACGAGCGGAGGGACGGAAGGGTTTATTCTTAGGAAGGACATAGCACAACACGACATTCTGGTAATTTTGGTAAAATAATTACACTTACATTATTTATAGGCCTTAGACAGAGTTAATTAGAGCTTACCTTGTATTTATAGAAAGGACGAACTCTCAAAAGCTGTTCAAGCTTGCGGAGGACGAGTTTCCACTGACAACGATTTCTAACACGCCCGTCGTGCAAAATATTCGGTCAAAGAGATCTTGTTATAAAGTGCCGGTCATTATTCCAGAAACAATGTTCGTCGGTCGGAAGCCGAGACAAATATTCACGCTCTGCCAGCGATATTCTCCAAGAGACATCGTTAGAGCAGAGATCGTCCTTGGATACAACGTCTATGAAAAATAATAAGCAGAAAGTACTTCTAGAGGCTCTTAATTTCATCAAATGCAAATAAAATGATCAACTTTTCTATATCTGTTAATGACAAAGTAATATCAGAAAAGTCAAAGTAAATTAGAGTTAAAGCGGCTTGACAAAGTCTGACTTCAAAATAATCATCTTTCCCGAACTTTTGACCGAGAACGGTAAGACTCTTGACTCGCTTTCATAAAAGGCTTTAGTTGTCACAGCTGACAAGGCAATATAACCTCCCTTTAATTTAACTTTACGTTCTGGTCGTAGCTCGTAAAATGGGAACTCAGCGCTGTTATATTATGAATGAGATATCACATACCTACGATAAGGACAATCTAATTAACGAGTACAATTTAATTTAATTAACATCACAATCTGTCTTCTGTTTCACGGAGCGCTAACGAGGTGGCCCCCTTTAACGGAGTAATTAAATCACAAGAGGCGCAGACCGCTGGCGTTCAGCCGCTCCTCAATAATATCCTCATTAGAGCGAGCCGCTGGGAGTTACACAACGTCTCCAGCCACCCACGACAGCGCAAGAATTATGAGGACACGGTCTCATTCGCGACATCCTGCGGGAAGCGCGACCACTTGCGTCAGTCAGGAGGACCTTACACTAGCGTACTTAGTCACTTGCAGACGATGTCTCAGACGAATCAACTGAGATATATGGCTTTTGTTAATAAACCATTGTGAGCCATTAAATAATTTGCAGAAAATCAACTGACAAATCAGTGGTAGGTCAATGTGAGCAGTCGGCGATTCTACCCCGCCCTGTAATGTATCTGCCGGTTCTAATATGAGCTAACAGGCATACACATGTCCCCTAGGACTCACGAATGTGGGCTTTTGTCATGAATTACACCTACCCCTATACACATGTCCCCTACACTACCCTACATACAGGTTTTACTATTAAACCTTTTGGGCCCCAGCTCTCATTTATCCACTTATTTTGTGTTACATTTAAGGTTATCCAGTTAACTATTTGTTTAAGTGAAAGAAATAAATAAATAAATTAACCACTATGGGAAATTGGGAGAGGCGACATGATCTTAAAAATATTGAAGGCAAGTGATCACACATATATTATGCCTGATCCCGGTATGCACTCTCGCTGACCGAGAGAAGAGAAAAAACAGAATATTGCACCAGCAATCTCAATCTCGTTATGAGATATTGTATAGAAAAAGGTACCACAAGAGGATAGTCGTGTAATTTCAGCCGCGTTATCCTGAAAGGTTAAGCTGATGTGCGCTGTCAGTATTACTCACAAAGCTGTTTCCTAATTTCACACCCGGCTGCCTATTAGGGGCACTAAGAGAACGGATTTCACGGTATTATTTTGTCAAACGCTGAAAGGACTTAGGAGCCATAAAGGTTTAAATCGATAATGGCCAGCAGCCAAATCGGTATCGGTCGGTGCTCGATTAGTCCGACCGAGTACGGGTTTAAACATTTTATTTACCGGATATCGAAAATGGTTTTTCTAAGCAGAAATCGTTTCAACCAGCCAGGGTCTCCTCTAATGACGATGAAAAATTATACGCACTGGAGCTATTCAGACGTATTCACATTCATCTCGTAATGTGAGCGGCACAATGATAGGATGGGCTACGAAGGTCGTACTATTCACATATTGCCAATACCAACTGATTGCACTCTCATTACCTACATCAAATCCTGTGTTATATTGCACATCGATCGTGGATACGTTCACATAGGCGTTTCCTGATAACCTACATCCTACATAGCTGGTATATTTCCGGTTTTCCTGTTACATTATTCCAATCATATCATAAAATAGAAGATCCAGCGCCTGAATTAGAAGATCGATAGCTAAATTGGCAAGCGGCTCCCGGGCTGATGCAGAGGCGAGCTAAGTCCCGCTCGATGCGAAACTTTTGCTCGTTAAAACTATGTAATTATGTTCTCAATATTAGTTCTTCTTTAGTATTAATCCCTGAGGTAATAGAAGATAGTATTACCTTGCAGAAACAAAATGTCTGAGCGAAATTTCCTCGTAAATTGAAGCAGCATAGAGACAAAGACCCAACAATCCAGTACAACCTACGTGAGTGGATCAGAAACGGACAACTACGGATGTGTAGGTAACCTTGGACGGTGATGAGCGCGTCTTGGAGCGCGTGCTGTGTCCTTTGACTCAAATGCGGATGCGCTCAATTGAAGCAGTGGCCGTTATCGAACCGCGCTAAACACCACGCAAGGTAAGTATGCCTGTACTAGTTGCACTGAATGCTGGTTGACCACTGAAATGTTCTAGAGAACGAACTAATTAAAAAACTAAGTTTAAAAGCCATAAAGCCAGCACACGAGTAGGGAGCTCCACTCCCTCATTGAGAGCGCAAGGCAAAGATGCGATTTGTACTTCTGAAGAGCACTTCGGAATATGTATTCCGCTGCGCTTAGCGGAATGTCGGGTGAAAGAACCAAGAGATGAATAAAAGATAATCGCGAGAGATCTATGGAGCAATGCTATGCTGCTAACAGCTGGAAGAGATAGCTTCTAAGCGATAAGGCCATACTTCTTTTTCTTCATCAGCTAGATTTCCAGCGCTGGACGAGGCCATCCCATTAAACCATAATCACCACGCTTGCCTGGCGGATTGGTGATCGCAGTATTGGTGTTAAGTACTCAGATGGATGCTATTGCCCATCCCCTGGCGTAATCCTTGCGAGTCCAGCTTAAGAGTAGACATTTCCGGCTCTATCCGTGGATGTCATAACATCCGACTAAGCCTTAGTCGGCTTAGTGTAATCCCTTAGTCACTAAGGGATTACACCGGAAGACGGGCAGCAGGATCCACCGGAGTACTCAACAACAACACTGCGATCACTAATCCGCCTGCCAATCGTGGTGATTATGACAAATCCCCCCATCGCAACCTATGGGGGACGCATCGTCCAGCAGTGGGTGTCTTAAGGCTGTTGAAGATAATGATTCAAATGTACAAAAATAATTTACAATTCTGTTCTACCCAGATCTCGCACCAAACAATTGGAAGATGTTCAATAAAACACTTTTTATTCTCCATGAATATTGAATAATAGCATTTGCTCGCGGCTCCGCCCGCGTGGAACCTCTATTATAAATTATTACAAATTATGACCTATATGTTATTCTGATGCATAAGCTGTAATATTGTAAAGTTTTATCAAAATCCGTTCAGTAGTTTTTGCGAGAAAGAGTAACAAACATCCATCCATCCATTATCACAAATTTTTACATTTATAATATTAGTAGGATATCTCACAATTAATGTTAACTCATTTATCCAGCGCAACTGAACCAAACACTAATCTGAAACACTTTGTATCAGCTACCAGCTGTTCTGTTTACAAGTTTAATGTAAGACTAACATCACAGCCTATTCCTATTATTTCCTATTATATCCAAGACGAGAGAACTGTAAGCTATTTTTCTTTGTTTGTTCAGCGTGTCACCGGTTTTATAAGGTTCCGTTCCGTACCACAACAGGGAAATATGGGACCCTTATAGGATCACTTTGTTGTAGCTTAGTGGTAACACATCGTTTTTTTTCACTTTTGTCCATTTTTGTATTAGAAAGATAAATTAATTTTAATAATCTTTAATTAAACTAAGTGTAGTTAGTAGGTAATCTTAGCCGTATCATTCCTTATCTACCTACCTTATAATTTGCTGTTGGATTTTTAATGTTTGCTTTATTTAAAAATAGCTTCAAAATAAATGGGCCATGCACCTCCTGGGCATGTCTCAAACCACACACAGTGTAAAGGTCCAAAGTCAATTCAAGTCACTGCATAACTTAAAAGTATTCACCATTCTGTTGTTCATTATTTATTTGTCCTTCCTGTTCCAAAAATACAGAAAAATTGTATTGGATACAATTAATTTTACCCTAATATGGGAATTACTTCTCTAAGTACGATAGAGCAAGAGTCATATATAAGTATTTGTTCCAGGTCTGGGTGTTATGGTACCATGGTACTCGTAGTTCGGGTACGGGTTCGGTTCAGGAACTACGAGTACCAAGGTACCATAACAGACCTGGAACAAATACTCATATATGACTCTTGCTCTATCGTACTTGTCGTATATGTCACTGTCAGATGTCTGATAGTGACTTATGTCATTTGGTTTTCTCCCGAGATGAAAATAAAGATGGATATATGGTAGGGTGCTTTCTTAAGAAAATAAAGAGTATCTTTATCATCGGTGCGTATTAATTTAATTACCACCAAAATATCAAATATAACATTGGCGACAAGGATGGGATCCGAACCCACGCGTGCAAAGCACATTGGATTAGCAACAAATAAGAATTAAGAGAATTATTTCTCTTATAGAGAAGTAATTCCCATATTAGGGTAATAGAAATTGTATCCAATACAATTTTTCTGTATTTTTGGAACAGGAAGGACAAATAAATAACAATAACAACAGTGCTTACGAACCTAACCCATGAATACTTACTTTATTGGTATTTTTATGATATTATAAAATCCAACTAAAGGATTTTGCCAAGGGCTGGGCACCAGCATTCGCCGTGTTCATGCCACAACAACACCAATAATATGTAACAATTTCAACAGGCTACATCTTATGGCTGCCTAATGGACCATCCATAGTTTGAATGCGGAAAAGGGAGTTATTTAACATTAACATTATGGCTGTCAAGATATACCCAATGACAGAACACAGACATACAGATGGGGTAAGCTTAATAAAAGGGTTCCAGAAACAGAACCCTAAAAATCAAGATGTAGGTAGGTCTGAATAATAGTTATATTTGTAAAATACTCTTAGACCAGCAAATGTACTGCTGACTGGCTAATTTGCTTAGTCTGTTCAGCGAGAGAACCGTTGTGGTCAAATTGTGAACTACATATTAAAACCATAATTAGGAGCTGGTATCTTTCTGTAGGCATTTTGAATTAAAAACTTAAGCAATAGTAACAGATGTATAGGATCCAAACGGCACAGACACACTATTGTATTGCCCGCTAAACAAAGAAGGTAATTATGCACAGCAGCGCCCTCCAACTCCAGGACGGGTCTTTCGCTGAACAGACTCTACCTAATAATACATCACTAATTTTGGACATACATTTTTTGTGCTAGAACGGATTCAGTAGGAATTTAATGGATATCTAACACAAAAATTAAAATCATAAATTTATATGGTAAGATTTCAATGGATATCCATCGAAAAAGTTATAAATAAGTGAAGAACTCAAGATAAACAATATTTCATGTAGCGGTTGCCTTTAAATTATTTACTACATTTCCGATCAATAAATAAAACCGTCGTTTATGCGACTGGATTTCATGTATTAAAATTGCATCCAAGAAACTTATCCTGATATTTCTGATATTACTTAATTAAATAACTGTTGTTATTATAACATCCACGTCTGTATATTCTTCAAAATATATATAAATCTACAATTTATTCCTAAAATTGTAACCGATGAAGGGGCGTGGTCTTTTCCGGCTTTAATTTAGCCGTAAATAGTAATCTACACAAACACTAAGAGATAATTTCATAGAACGTCATTCAATTCATATATTGTGATAAGAATAATATACAAAAAGACGTAAATTACATCGAAAAATAATAAAAATTTGTACTCACATCCAGAGATTCCTTTGACGCCATCTTTCGCACACAACAAATTTGACGTTTCTCAAAAAATCGATAAACAAGGCAAGTTATTCCGTTCGGAAAAACTTCTCATCTTAGAATAAATAACTTTCTAAAATATATTGAACTTGGAATTTAGATGATTGAAAGCAATTCAAAAATACAATAAAATCAAACCAACAATATGTTATAATACACAACATTTTCAATTTATACAAATATAAATAAAATGAACTCTTTCGTTTATATCCGAACGAAACTGAAAACAAACTTTATTATAAGTTTAGTAGTTTTGAAGTTGATTGCAACATTAAAACATAAAACAAAAACATTAAAACATTAATGTTGATAAAAAAAAATTGTATAAATTACGTCATTGCCGTCATTGTCAGTCATTTATTCTGAGTTTTCACCGTAGGTTGCACAGGCCCTTTGAGTCTCTGCCTACCCCTTCGAATAACAAGGCGTGTGTTTTATGTACATATTTATGTCAGTTGATAAATACCGATGGTACCGTACCTAAAAATATCCTATACCTACAATTAAACGAGCAATCATGGATATAAGCAGAGACTAGTAAATAATAATCTCTGATATAAGGTACTTCCATGCATTGCATTCAATCGGGGGGACCTTGTCCAGCACTGGACGAATAAAGGCTGCTGATGATGTTGATGATCCATGCTAGCAATATAATCTGGGGACCGAGCTTTGCTCGAAAAACTCGGAAAAATGCGGTTTTCCGGCTTTCACTGAAATGATTCAAGACTGAAAAGTGATGAATTTGGTATAATGGCAAATATCACAATGGGTAGTTGGGTACTTTTGACGATTTGGCAATTTAGGTAGGTACGGAAATATAATGTTTTCTACAAAATATGCTGATTTTTAGTACCTACCTACGTCAACATCAAGGGCAGATACCAATTACCTGTTACATTACTATAACTATAAAGGGGTACTATAAAGATCCTCAGAAGGACTTCTATAGTCATTGAGTAGAAGTCTAAAAAGTCTTTCTTCCTGTGTGTTTCCTTCTCTACGTAGTACATCTCCACACTATGTTTTAGTCTTAGAGAATTTATTCTCTAAGGTTTTAGTCATTATTCTGAGGACCTTATAGTACAGGCAAATTAGGAAAAAGTGTGGACCTAAGTCGTGTAGTCGTGGATTCTTATGTAAACGTTAGATGACACGAAAAGAAGCTTATCCTAGGTTTGCACCGTTTCTGGCGCTTACGGAACCCTTTTTAAATATTAGGTACAAACTTAAAAAGGCCGTAAATTTTAAAATAGGAAGAAATTACTTGATGCAAGTTAAATTACGTATAGAGAGACTGTTTTAGTGCATTATGATTTTAATAAAAACCACGTGCATGTAGTGAACACAGTGTAGAACAAATGCATCTTTCGTAAAAAAAAACCAGTATAAAACTTCCGGCGGGTGTAGTACTAATTAAATGAATAAGTTTAAGTCAATTTTCAGACCTACATTAATTTTCCCCGAAGTAGAGCGACAGTAAAATATGGAAAAGTGCCTTCCGTGAGACGCACCATGGTGAAAACCTGGTAATGTATTTCGAGCATTTTTCTGATAAGTCTATCAATTTGCACCGACTACCTTAATTTTCCCGGAGCCGTAATAACCACAAAAAGTTTTTTAAAACGATTTTTTTTTGTATGTTCCGTATGTCGGATTTAAAAAATACTTGGTGCAAATGTAGATCATAACGGTTCAAAGTCTATGCCAAATTGCACCGACTACTTCTATTTCCCCCATTAAGTTACGGATATTTTAAGGTTTTTCACCCTATTTCACCCTGTTCCGGAGGGTGAAATTACTGATGCTTATTATTAGAGGTGATTTTTAAGCCATACAAAACAATTAGAAAAGTTTTCATGACTACATCTAATTAGTTCCACACTTTTGCAAAAAATCACCTAATTTGACTGTACTATTAGATTAAGGACTGAAGCTGAGGACCTTCTAAAGTTCTGTGTCTACGTCATTCAAATTTATTTTCTCTAATCTCTATGGTTCTGTGATTGTGTGATTGAAGCAGTGTGAAGCCGACAAAAATAAAGATGTGAAATTGTTATCAAAGGATTATAAACACGATAAAACATATATGTACCTATCTGATTAGTTCAGTAAAACCGTGAAGTTAGCTGGTGCAGTGTCCGCATGTGTTTATTAGGTTTGTTCATAAAAAAACCAGGTAAACTCACGAAAGGTTTTTTTCTTATATCAAATATTTTACAGTTAATATTTCTACTAAAACCCATAGTTCTTTCGGCATCAGAAAATATGTACCTATAAACTTAGCCAAATGTGCAAAAGTACCCAACTACCCATTGAGGTATTTGCCATAAGACTAAAAACCGAATTCATCACTTCCGTCTTGAATCTTTTCAGTGTCTCAAGAGTAATAAAATGAGGATCAGAAGACTATCAGCGTTGTTCTGGGCCACGTGTATAATTGCGTTTATCTTAATCCTGTATGTGGTGACTGATCTCAGCTTCAAACTTCCTAGTATCAAGCCAGAAGTGCAGGATCTTGATAATGTAAGTAACCACCGGAGGCAGACCTGTATAATTATACTAAAAGGGTTGGGTTTAGAATCAAGATTTTGAGGGAGGTGAGAATGCCTTGAATTGATTGAGGCCTATCTGCAACCACCCCTAACTTGTTTAGAAACAGGATCAGAGCAATCTCCCAACCCAATTGGCCCACCAGAAGCCCAATTCTCTCAATTATTTATTTATTATTATATGAATGTCTCATGTGCCTGTAATTTCACTGGCACCCATTCATACCATTCAAACTGGAATACAACAATGGACACTACTTCCTAGTGGCAGAAATAAGTGTGGTGGTAGTACTTCCCTGTACCTACTCTTTCAGAAGGAGTTTCTACAATTAGCAAAACCACCTAGTACTTGTTTTATGAATGGAAAGTGTATATAAAAAGCTGGAGATATAGATGGCCGCCTGTTAGTTTGAGTTGGACAACACCTCCCTCTGCATCTCCCAAAAAATAGAACACAAATCTGAGAGTGATGAGTTTGAGGTAGACAATACCTGCATTTATAGTAAAATTGGTTCAATCAAGATAAATACAGTACCCTTAACAAATCTATTGTGTAAAAACAATGAATAGACTGATAAACACATAACCCTCCCTTGGCGCAGTTAGATAAAAATTTGTTACAGTGAATGAATTCAAATTAGAAAATATTTTAGAGTATTTAACCTTCAACATGGTACCTCTGTCTCCTCCTGTAGATTTTGTAAAAGCTGACTAAGGGGCTTAGACCAGGGGATGGATAGTAGCATCCACCTGAGTACATAGCATCAAAACTGCAATCACCATTCAACAAGCCAAGCGTGGTGATTATGGCAAATATCCCCAACATCACATTGGAAAGAGAGGCCTCATCCAGCAATAGATATCAACCAGCTGATAATGAGCCTTCAACAAAAATAAAGCACTTATGTTATTTTTTTTTTTTTTTTTATGCTACTTGGCAAGCAGACAAGCTTACGGCCCACCAGATGGAAAGCAGTTACCGTAGCCTATAAACGCCTGTAACACCAGAGGCACCACACGAGCGCTGCCGACCCTGAGACATAAAGATGAAAAGTCTCATGTGCCTGTAATTTCACCGGCAACCGTACCCTTCAAACCGAAACACAGCAATGCGAACACTACTGCTTGGCGGCTGAAAGAAGTAGATACGGTGGTAGTACTTCCCTGGACGAACTCTTTCACAAGAAGTTCTACTACTATGAAGATAATATCCTATTAATTTCAGAGCAAATGGTCAGCTTTTGAGTCAAAGCTTCGCCGATTAGAGAATGAGCTAAGCCAACACCATGCAATGGTTGGTGAAATCAAGTCGGCAGTTGATGAAATGGTGGATCAATCAAAAGAGTTCTACCCACCGCAGAAGAGTAGGCCTCGTCAGGCTCACGAGGCGAAATTGAGAGAGTTCAAAGTAGTTGGTGATGAACCACCAAGGATGAGGGTTAATTTCAATGAGACTGGCTGTCCTATGCAGAAGATGAGTATACCCAAGACTGACATTCAGGTAATTTAGTTTTTTTGTTCATGGTCCTATAAGTGTAATTTTAAAGTTATTAAAATACTAAAA
Source organism: Epirrita christyi (assembly GCA_951392215.1). Lineage (NCBI taxonomy): Eukaryota > Metazoa > Arthropoda > Insecta > Lepidoptera > Geometridae > Epirrita > Epirrita christyi. Next base: position 6,405,283 of record OX595852.1, read on the forward strand.
TTCTGTTCATTGTGTTGTGGTTTTTCCAGATGCTTTCAATGTATGAAAGAATAATGTTTGACGACAAAGATGGTGGTGTGTGGAAGCAAGGTTGGAACATAGAGTACAAGGCGGATCAGTGGAGCCAGAAGAATAAGCTTAAGGTCTTCATTGTGCCACACTCACACAATGATCCAGGTAAGAACAACGATTGTGTATTTTGTCAGTATCCAAAATCATATCCTTTGACGTGCCAGCCAATCCATATGGCTCGGTTTCGTTTAAATGTTAGAATCACGAGATGAAGAAGAAGTAGAACTCCCTAGATTTTGAGCTAGTTTCAATAAAGTCTAATTTTGTTTTTTTTTTTATTTTGATGGATACAATCGTATCCTTTCGATGCTCTACGGTTGTTGCTTGGCATGTGAGAGGATATAGAAATTCAGTTTAACACATTAAAAAGTATATTGAAAAAACATTATAATGTATTTGCCAAGAATAATACGACCAGCTTGGGAGTGTATTGTATATACATTAATCGAATGATGACTAGATTGATCATCAAACTCTCAATAGCTCAGGAAGGCGTTCGTTAAGAGCAAGAGAGATAACTATAAATGTGAAGATTAAGTAATGGTTACTACGTCTACGCATGCAGTGATAGACGTTTGCATGATCTGCAAATATTTGTTCCGGGTCTGGGTGTTGTGGTACCATGGTACTCGTAGTTCCTGATACTCACGACACAGGGAACCCTAGTGTGGGATGATGACTAGGTATGTGAATGTTGGGTGTTATGTTATAAATTTAATGTGTGTCCGGCTAAGACTAGACCCGTTATTTCCAGGTTCTTATATTTTGTTCCAAAGGAGACATATTATTTCTCTTAGTCTGATTGCTTTCTGGCACCCTTATAGATCAGACTCACCACGGCACCGAACTCTTTTAACGGGACAGTTTTTGAAATGTTTTTGGTTTTAGGTTGGATCAAAACATTTGAGAATTACTACAAGACGCAAACGCGGGCTATATTCACGAATATGGTGGAGAAGCTCACAGAAGGCGTGGGCAGGAAGTTCATATGGGCAGAGATCAGTTACCTGTCTCTCTGGTGGAACTCTGATGCTTCTGATAAGGAGAAGACTGCTTTTCAGAAGTAAGTCCTGCTTCCTTGAACTGCATCGCTAGCCCGCTCTATACAAACGAAGTTAGGTAAAATTTCCAGTATAGTTTTAGTAAGTAAACATGTATAAGGAGCTTTGCGTTGGTTTTTGGGGTTCCGCACCCCAAAAGGTACCACAAGACACATAACACACGTGTCTATATTATTGTCTGTCTGTCACAGACTGCTTTCCCTGTCTATTATCTTCGAAACTGCTGGGCCAAAAATGTTGATAAAAATACGAGATGTAGAGCCTCAGTCACATAGTATACACAAAAACCTAAACGAAAATACTAACCCCCTTATTCATAATCATTTTTCAAACCAATTTTAGTTATAATAACTTTTCATTTAAAAAACCGACTTTCGCCATTGTATTCGACTAAAAAATTTTGGATGAAAAAGAAATTATGAAAGAACCATAGTGGTGAAAGGATTATGATACTTTCGGAATGCAAATGCTTGGTGTCTTGCTGAAAATATCAAAATCGCCATATGTATGCCTACAATATTTGAGGAGTTTCCTCAATTCCTCATGGATCCCATCATCAGAACTGGATTCTGAAAAAAATGGGACCAATCTGGAAGTATATCTATTCCAATAAAAAAATAATTTTCCAAATCGGTTCATAAATGCCGGAGATATGCGGTAACAAACATTAAAAAAAAAAAAAAAAAAAAATACAACCGAATTGAGAACCTCCTCCTTTTTGGGAAGTCGGTTAAAAATAGCTTTTGTTTTGTTCTCTCTGATGTAAAATGACATACACCAAAAACAAGACAAAAGCTATTTTAGCTATCAAAAGGTTTAAGAATGAATTATGAATAAGAGGGTTAGTCTTTAAATTTCCCCGGGCAACGAAAAATACTCATTAAGGGAAAATGCGTACAAAATATATTCACTGACTAATACGTTCAATTGATTGGGTTACTATGGTAGTTAACTTGTACGGAACCTTCTCCGCGCGAGTCCGACTCGCACTTGACCGGTTTTTTTAATGAGTTTATTATTATTTTGATCTAAGTAACAAATAAAAAACAACAACAACAACAACAGAACAAGTAACAAGTAGAAAATATCGCACGTTTGGCGTGCGGGTGACGGTGCCGGACGTGCGAGCGAGAAGACTAAAATCTGAAAAACGAACTACGTAATTGGAATATTTCTGTACAATTAGTTCAGCTGGTGAATTCAATTAATAGTAGATTTTAGAATAGATCCCAGACAGGGGTGCTGTTTTTGAAATTCATTAAGTGGCTAAATATCAGCAAAATGGCTGCAAATCAACGATTTCCAGGAGATCAATTAAAGGAGGCAGTTGTATTGATATCACAGGTATGAGAATTTTAGTCATCAATGAGTTTTAAAAACACGAACCTATAGAAATCGGTGATTAAAGGCGATTTAGTCACCGATGACATTCAAAAATTGCACCCCTGTTTCGAATTTAGAATTGAGTTATGGAGTAATTTCTTAGTTTAGTTTTAAAGTTTGTACTTGCTTAGTTTGGATATTAATTGATACTGGCTAGTCCCTTAATGAATGTACGCTTAAACGTGTAACGAATTTTTAATATTATAAAACACAAAACAATGTGAATAAAAAATATGATACGAATTAGTCTAGTTGCATAAACAGATTCCAATTTTAAACTTTCCTTGCAGCTTACTAAAATCCGGCAAAATCGAAATAGTAACCGGAGGCTGGGTGATGAATGACGAAGCCAATTCCCATTGGCTATCCATCATGCAGCAGCTAACTACCGGCCACCAATGGCTACTCGACAACTTAGGGTATATCCCAAAGAATTCCTGGGCTATAGACCCATTCGGACATTCGAGTACTCAGCCCTACCTACTCAAATTAGCTGGGTTTGAGAACTCTTTGATACAGAGAATACATTATAGAGTTAAGAAAGAATTGGCCTCGAATAGACAGTTGGAGTTCAAATGGAGACAGCTTTGGGGTAAGTCACTGTTTGTTTTTTTTTATACTACTTGGCAAGCAGACAAGCATACGGCCCACCTAATCGAAAGCAGTAACCGTAGCCTATGGACGCCTACTACACCAGAGGCATCAACGTGAACAAATCCTCAACAACCCGTGGTCACTCCGCGAAGCCTGCGAAGACCCAAGGAAGCTTCTGTGCTTCTGGACGAAGTTAGGCTGGCTACCTATTTAGCCAGTTAACTCTCACGCATAATGGACCATCATAGAGTTCTATAACATTAACATTATTAACACCAGAGGCATCACACGCGCGCTGCCGACCCTGTATGTATGTCAGATTTTAGTTTCACTTGTATAGACGCTTTAATCTGAATCTGTTTTCGGCCTAAGAATAGATCCCCAAACTTCTTCTGTGGATGTCGTAAAAGCCAACTGAGGGATTACATCAGGGGATGAGCAGCAGCATCCACCTGAGTACTTGGCACAAATACTACGATCAGCGATTACCAATCCGTCTGCCAAGTGTGGTGATTTTGGCAAACCTCCCTAATATGGTAAACACGATTGCAATGAATGTCCGGAAGAGATGCGCAGTGTAAAAAGACTCTAGATCAATTATATAAAGGTCACACAGGATGTCGGTGGATGGAGGCGGCTCAAGACCGTTCGTCGTGGCATTCTACGGGGGAGGTCTATGTCTAACAGTGGGCTTCTACAGGCTAATGATGATGATGACTTTATTAATAAACATTGCACACGACTTTCGTGGCGCGGTGGGGGAGCAGCCGGCTGAGACGCAAAAGGTGAGGGTTCGATTCGCGCTGCGGTACAAATGTTTATCTGCAAATATTTGTTCCGGGTCTGGGTGTTTTAGTACCATGGTACAAGTAGTTCCTGATACCCATGACACAGGGAATCCTAGTCTGGGATCAGGGACTATGTATGTGACTGTTGGGTGTTATTATTATTATTACTGAATGTCTTTGTTCAATATCTCGGAATTAATTTCTGCAAAGTCACGCCTGAATCAATTAACTTTTTTAACCGACTTCCCAAAAAAGAAGGAGGTTCTCAATTCGGTTGTATTTTTATTTTATTTTTATTTTTTTATGTTTGTTACCGCTTATATCCGGCGTTTATGAACCGATTCGGAAAATTCTTTTTTTATTTGAATACATATACTTCCAGATTGGTCACATTTTTTTCAGAATCCAGTTCTGATGATGGAATCCATGAGGAATTGAGGGAACTCCTCAAATATTGTAGGCATACATATGGCGATTTTGATATTTTCAGCAACAAACCAAGCATTTGCATTCAAAAAGTATCATAATCCTTTCACCACTATGGTTCTTTCATCATTTTTTTTTCATCGAAATATTTAGTCGATTACAATGGCGGAAGTCGGTTTTTTAAATGAAAAGTTATGATTGAAAACGTTTAATCGTATTTTTAGATGGAAATGGCAAGACTGATATGTTCACGCATATGATGCCATTCTACTCTTACGACGTACCACACTCGTGCGGACCAGATCCCAAGGTTTGCTGTCAATTCGACTTCAAGAGACTGCCGGGCAATGGAGTAACTTGCCCGTGGGGTGCCGTGCCTAGGAAGATCATTGACAAGAATGTGGCAGAAAGGTATGTTTCCATCAATATTTCCATTTCCTGCAATCAATTAGTTATTCTAATTCTTAAAAAATAAGATATCAAAACTATTAAAATAAAATTTAAGTCATAGGGCGGCATTTTCGTGCCCCAGGGCGGCACAAATTTAAATCCGGCCCTGAATATGAGCACAATACTGCCTTCTAGATAAGTTCATTTGTTGTGTCAAACTACAAAATACAAAAGTGTTTTTTGTTATTTCGTTAAGTTTTTGAACTCCTGTTTGACCATTAAAATTTAATATATCTGTCTATTTGACGACCTCTGTGGCGCGGCGGGCGAAGGTTCGCCTGCGACGCAGGTGGTTGCGGGTTTGGTTCCCGCCTCTGAACAAATATTTTAACGATCTGCAGATAATTGTTCAGGGTGTTCTGGGTATTTTCTATGTATAATAAAAAATATATATCTATGTAATGTATAGTATTAAGTATATCAGTTATCTAGTACCTATAACACAAGCTCTGCTTAGCTTGGGGCTAGATAATGTTGTGTGAAATGTCCAGAATTTATTCATTTATTTATTCATTTTTTGTTCCTGATCCCACACTAGGTTTCCTTGAAATTGTTTTAGTTACTTACAACATCGAAATGAAAAACTAACGAATCCGATCGAAACGTCGGAAACGTTTCGTTTTTAGAATCGCCCTGCAGGAACTACGAGTACCATGGTACCACAACACCCAGAACCGGAGCAAATATTTGCAGACCATGCAAACGTTTGTCCCGCAGCGGGGATCGAACCAGCACCTCTTGCGTCTCAGCCGACTACGCATCCGCCGCGCTACGAAGGTCGTCAATATCTAAACTATACCGTGTATAAATAACTTATTAATTGGAGTGTGTACTTTGTTTGTTCTTCCAGAGCTTTCACGATACTGGACCAATGGCGGAAGAAGGCCCAACTGTACAGAAGTAACGTGGTGCTGTTCCCACTCGGGGACGACTTCCGCTACGACAGGTCCAATGAGTGGGACAACCAGTACTCCAATTATGAGCTGCTCATAGACTATATCAATGGAAATGACGATTGGAACGCTGAGGTACAATCCAAACCTTACTTAGAGCGTAATGGATACTTAACTAATAAATAAATATAAATAAATAATAAATGCTGGACATTTTTCGCACAACGTTATCTAGCCCCAAGCTAAGCAGAGCTTGTGTTATGGGTACTAGAACTGACATACTTAATACAACAATACATTACATAGATAGATATTTTTTATTATACATAGAAAATACCTAGAACACCCTGAACAAATATCTCCAGATCGTACAAATATTTGTTTCGAGGCGGGAATCGAACCCGCAACCTCCTGCGTCGCAGTCGAACCTTCGCCCGCCGCGCTACAAAGGTTATCAAAATCGAAACTGCAACGACATCTTGCTTCTCGCTCATGAGCAATCTAGAACTATACCTACCACCTCCTTCGGACCCGACATCAAGACTTTACAAGAATAATTTACTTTTTGGTTGCCGTAGTAACGATGTCATCGTTCAAAATTAGCCAATCACAACAGACGGCAACCAAAAAGTAAATAATTAATAAAGTCTTGATGTCGGGTCCGAAGGAGGTGGTAGGTATAGTTCTAGATTGCTTATGAGCGAGAAGCAAGATGGCGTTGCTGTTGAAGATATTTTTCTTATCGCTTTAACCGCTGTAAGTATAGCTTATAATACTATTCTTCTTCATAGCCGGTAGACATCCACTGTTGGATGAGGCCTCCCCCATAGCATGCGTATCGTACAACCCATAGCGTGCAATGGGGAGATTTGCTATAATCACCACGCTTGGCAGGCGGATTGGTGATCGCAGTTTAGTGTTAAATACTCGCCTTTTACGACATCCACAGGCGAAGTTGGAGATGTCCTATTCTTAGGTTAAGACTACCACGGCTCGAAGACATATATCTAAACACAGTAAAATTGTTTCGGCGAAACGATTACCAGACATCAAGAATAGGTAGAACTAGTTTATAGATTACTAGGTACGGCCCGCGGTTTCACCCGCGTGAATAATGATGAAAACTGATGATGATGATGGTGATGATGAAAAGAGCCTATGTATTAATCCAGAGCGTAAAGTATCTCCATTCCAAATTTCACTCAAATCCATTCAGTAGTTTTTACGTGAAAGAGTAACAAACATCCATCCATACTCACAAACTTTCGCGTTTATAATATTAGTAGGGTAGGATGAAAGGAATTAATAGAAGGTATTGCCTTGACGTGTCCAGTCTAAAGCTGCGTTTCCACCAAAGATGTGCGAGGTAGATGAGCGGTGCGAAGATGCGTAGCGAGGCTGTGGAACGATGCGAGTGTTTCCACCAGAGATGTGCTAGGCAGCTGAGCGGTGCGAAGATGCGTAGCGACGCTGTGAAACAGTGCGTAGATGAGCGGTGCGAGGATGTGTAGCGGGCTCTTTTCAGATGTCATGTACAGAATATATATATATAGATACACATCCCTCGCGCACATCTCTCGCAACAGATCCCTCGCGCCCATTCCTCGCGCCCATTCCTCGCGCACATTGTTCGCAAACATCCCTCGCTTGTTTTATACGTATTAAAACTTCGCTCGCTAAGCCGTTTCCACCAAAACTGCGCTGAGCGAGGCTAAGTGAATGAAGTTATTCTATTGGTTCTTAACAAACATCCCTCGCTACGCATCCTCGCTCATCTCTGGTGGAAACGCAGCCTTAGAATAGAACCCTCCGTCTCTTCTCGTAAATGTCATAAAAGCCGACGAAGGGATTATACCAGGGGATGGTTAGCAGCGTCCACTTGAATACTCAACACCAATACTGCGATCACTAATCCGCCAGTCAAGCATGGTGTATATGGTAAATCTCCCCATTTCACTTTATGGAAGAGGGCTCGTCCATCAGAGAGACGTCTAAATGCAGTATGATGGTGATGATGAGGGTATTAAAATTTATCTTGTAGACACTCCTCAAAAAGCCACTTGGATTAAAGATAATTAACTCATATTTATTTCTCATTCAGGTCTCATTCGGAACCCTCCAAGACTACTTCAAAGCTGTTCACAGCGAAATCAAAATGTCGGATTTCCCGGTGCTGTCGGGGGATTTCTTTACGTACGCGGATAGAAACGAGCACTACTGGAGCGGTTACTACACTTCCAGGCCTTTCTATAAGAACATGGACAGAGTTCTCTTGGCTTATGTGAGGTAACTAACTCCTTAGGGTCAGCGCAGACTACCTGGCAAGCAGTTCCACTGATAACCCAGCTTTTGATAAGCAATTTTCGTTGCTATAAGATTTTCCCTGGCTGCTGGTTTAGGAATGTGTTATTACTGGAAGAAAACGTTACTTTAGTTGGTTGCGGGAAAGCAATGGCGGCCATGGGCTCGCCACTGTCACATCTGGCTTCTTACTATTTTTCGACCCACAGTGAGAAGTGGCCCATTGAGGCTTTGCCTACCCTATCGGAAAAAGGCGTGCGTCTTTGAACTATTAGTACCCATTTTCCAAAGGTTGTCTGGTAGATATCGCTACTTAGCGATTAGACCGCCAATTGTTTATTATATGTTATTTTTTTGTTACTTGTTGAATTGCTATTTATGGTATGTAATAAAGTATTGTATATCTTCTATCTATGTAAGTATATGTATATTATATATAATGTCTATGAATGTAAATAAGCATAAAACAAAAAGGCAAAAATTAAAAAAACAGCTAAGCTATATTTTGATGATACGTTTTTAACTAACACCTATTAATTTCCTATTAGCACTATCTGTGATGGACTATCGCTCGAAATGAGTCATTGTAAAAGTGTGTACACGAAAAATATTCAGGGCGTTTAATTTCAAACCTATTAAAAGATCGTTAGTAGTCATGTCGTACAGATATTTTAAAAGTCGTGAAATTTAAACAATTTATAATTTGATTGCACGCTAGTGTGACAATCTGACAATGTCACGGGCCAATTGTCAATTTCACTGGACAATTTAGTTGATAATATTGACAAATAAAGCATCCATCTGAGTACTTATCAGCTGCTATCCCCAATCCACCTGCCAAGCGTAGTGATTACGCAAATCCTCCCATTGTATTCGACGGGGAAGGCCTCGTCCAGCAGTGGGTGTAAACAGGCTAGTGATGATGATGATGATGATGATGATATAGCAGTTTTCTCGTGGTGCCAGGATTGTTTATGTAGAATGGCTACTATGACAGTAAAAAAATCAAAATTATAATACCGAACTCTGAAGAGTCTGTTCATTTTCGAATGTTTTATTTTATTTTTTAAGTTAGATCTTCATAAAATTTTGTAGATATTATCGGTCGTTGGAAAGTCGTTGTGTTGTGGTAACATGGTACTTGTTGTTCCTTTATACTCACGACACAGGGAATCCTAATATGAGAGCAAGGACTATGTATATGTGCCTGTTGGGTGTTATATATGACATATTATGACAATAATTAATTTATAATCTCGTTTAAAAAAATATTTTTTACTATAAACAAATACGATCTACAAAAACATAATTAGTATAAAAAAACATTAGTAAAAAATATATATCATAACTTTTCATTTAAAAAACCGACTTCCGCCATTGATTGTATACGACTAAATATTTGGATGAAAACAAAATGATGAAAGAACCATAGTGGTGAAAGGATTATGATACTTTTTGAATGCAAATGCTTGGTTTGATGCTGAAAATATCAATATCGCCATATGTCAATGTATGCCTGCAATATTTGAGGAGTTCCCTCAATTCCTCATGGATTCCATCATCAGAACTGAATGAAGATTCTGAAAAAAATGGGACCAATCTGGAAGTATATCTATTCAAATAAAAAAAGAATTTTCCAAATCTGTCTATAAACGCCGGAGACATGCGGTAAACAAACATAAAAAAAAAACAACCGAATTGGGAACCTCCTCCTTTTTTGGAAAGTCGGTTAAAAACGGGAAACCTCCGGTCGCGGAGCAAGTCTCAAGCGGTCGGAGGCTAGGGCTGCAGAGAGAGGAACATTCCGACTATGCGTGCTATATATATTATAGGCACTAAGTGTTCAAAGCCCACTGGCTCGACACGGCTCAAGTTCTGCTCTATCTTGCAGGGCAGCTGAAATAATAATAGGCCAGGCGGCCGCTTCCCGCTCAGTGACAAACATAATGTCAATACAACTGCGTGACAGAGTGGAGCAGGCACGGAGAGCGCTCTCTCTGTTCCAGCATCACGACGGCATCACTGGCACTTCTAGGGATGACGTCAGAGAGGACTACGCCAAGAAGTAAGCACTACTTTGTTTTATTTAGCTGTGTCAATTTCTTTCAGATCACCGAAATAGCTTTCAGAATTAGTAAGTTGAAATACCAAGTGGTTTATTGTCACGGAGTTCTACTATACTCTGGTTTTTAATCTTAGACATTTTTTGTAAGCAAAGAAATGTTAAGATATGCCACTGTGTGTGTGTGTCATTTATGTGTATCATATGTGTATATGGCCGACCAGTATCTTAAAATATGTACTACTGAAATATATTTATTTTTTATATAACTTTGTCAAAAACTCAATTTACGCAAGAAAAATACGTTCAAATTATTCTAATTTTATATTCTATTGGGTTTTGGCTAGCAAAAAATCGTACCTATTTTTTTTGGGCAAATTTAGTAACCTACTAAATAAAATCAAATATCAAATCAATATCATTTATTGTGAAACATAGGTATGGTATTAAGATGTTAGGTAAAAATTTAAAACAATGTCCACTATGTTACCAAGATTGGTGTACAATAATATCAATGAAGCTAGGTATGTAAGAATTTAAATGTCAAACAAATTACACATGTCATATACCTACGTCAGACTTTAAATTAATAAAATATTAAATTACATAAAAATTATACGCACAATACACAAATGTCAAAGCTATAATACCTAAAATTTCGTTTAATTATTTTACTACCTAAACGTATATTTTTTGCCCTGGTATCATCTGCGTTTACAAAAAATGTCTAAGATTAAAAATCAGAGTATAGTTTCATTATAAAAATGTTTTCACAGAATGCTAACAGCCATCAAATACAGCCAATCTGCCATCCAACAAGCGGCGTACTACTTACTCAAAGAGCCTCTCATCAAAGACCAGACGCAAGACGACATTTACTTCGACGTAGATGACATCTGGCGAAGACATGATGAAATTCCAGCGAAAATCACGATTGCTCTGGATGTGGTATCACCTTCCAGAAGAATAGTGCTGTACAATGCGTTGGTGTTCAAGCGACATGAGATTATAACGGTGCTGGTGTCTTCGCCGCATGTTGAGGTAAGAGGAACTGTTCTGATTAACCACTCCAAGACCAGAAAATTATAACAATAGTTTTTAAATGTAAGTCCATTAAGAGGAGGGCCTTCCTCTGCGTCGTCCGTTCTATTTTATTTTTTGACGACCTCTTTGTTGCGGCGGTCGAGTAGCCGACTGAGATGCGGGAGGTTTGCGGGTTCGATTCCCGCTGCGGGACAAAAGTTTGTATGATCTGCAAATATTTGTTCCGGGTCTGGGTGTTATCGTACCATGGTACTCGCGTAGTTCCTGACACTCGCGACATAGGGAATCCTAGTGTGGGATTAGGACTAATGTGACTGTTGGGTGTTATGTTATGTTATTTTAGTTGTTAATAATAATAATAATAATAAGAAATGCTGGACACATTTTACACAACATTATCTAGCCCCAAGCTAAGCAGAGCTTGTGTTATGGGTACTAGATAACTGATATACTTAATACAATATACATTACATTTTTTTATTATATATAGAAAATACCCAGAACAAAACAAACAAACCCACAAACAAATAACAAAACAACAAAACAAACCCACAAAACAACAAAACAACACAAAACAAACAACAAAACAAACAAACCCAAAACAAAACAAACAAATACAAAAAACCCTAAACAAACAAAACAACAAACAAACCCAAAACAAACAACAAAACAAATAAACAAAACAACAAACAACAAAACAACAAAATAAACCCAAAACAAATATACCCTGATCTGCAGATCGTACAAATATTTGTTCCGAGGTGGGAATCGAACCCGCAACCTCCTGCGTCGCAGGTGAACCTTCGTCAGCCGCGCCACAGAGGTCGTCAAAATAAAATTCTTAAATCTGCATTGTTCCAGGTGTTCGACCCAGAAGGCAATCCAATGATGGCTCAGATATCTCCAGCGGTGGCCGGCGAGAAGCGACTGGGCTTCGCTGAAAACAAGTTCCAACTGTCCTTCCCCGTCACAGTGGAGCCGCTGGCTTTGACTATATACACTATATCACTCAGAGATAGCATGAGTATCAACAAGTAAGTTGAATTATTGACAAAATATGACTTGAAATCATCAACGCCAGCCGTCAGACTTCCACTGTTGGACGAGGCTTCTTCCATGGAATGAAATGGGAGGATTTGTTGTCCCTTAGTCGGTTTTTATGATATCCACGGGAGGAAACGGAGGGGCTTATTCTTAGGCCGGATATGTTACAGCATGTGCGTGTCTTCTAAGGCCCTTTTCGATGTACCTCCACGTTTCCAGGGCATTCCCTATGTCCATCTTGGCAAGCATCGGGATACTCTGGAGTGGAGATATCTAATGAGTTCCAATATCGGAGTCACCTCGAAACAAAAGCTGCATTGACTTCCAAAAAGCTTGGAGTGTATTGAATTGTATTGAAACTCCTAGAATAGCTTTACCCATAACCCGCTGCGCGACTGTAAGTTGTGTATGTGGCCAATAGCTATCTACCACGTTTCAGTGCCGTTAGTAATAAACACGCATCGTCTTTGCGTTCTGCGGTATTTGTGACGAGAAGATATGGCGTAGTTTCCCAAACGCTGCCCATCCAAATTGGATTCTTTGGCCAAACCTCTTTGTTGAAGTTGGACCTTCTTAGTTGAATCGTCGGAGCTCTACTACTTAATCTTAATTGACGTGTGTGACGTGGCGGGCGAGTAGCCGGCTTAGATGCAAGAGGTTGCGGGTTCGATTCCTGCTGCGGGACAAATGTTTGCATGATCTGCAAATATTTTTTTCTGGTCTGGGTGTTATGGTACCATGGTACTCGTAGTTCCTGATACCCACGACACAGGGGATCCTAGTGTGGGATCAGGACTACGTATGTGACTGTTGGGTGTTATGTTATGTAATCTCACCTTCAGATACACATCCTTCTCAAAAGTCCGCATTTACAACGCTGACTATTGGTCCGTGGACCTGCCCAAGATGTTCCAAGTGGAGCAGCCGAGTGCCAGACTGATGGAGGACATCACGTTCCAAGCTGGTAACAGCACCAGAGTGGTTACCAATATGAACGGGCTGATCAAAGCGCTCGTATCCACAGACGGAACCACTTCGCCCGTTCATATGGACTTTGTTCAGTAAGTTTTAAACCATTTGTGTTGCTATATGTTAGATGTACTAATACTAGTTTTTTGTGTCACCGGTTTTCTCTTGGTGTGTTAGGTCATAGACCAGCTTGACAGTAGGCCTTTTTCAAGGCCGTGTGGTGGCCTCTCATGCACATGTCTTCGAATTGAAGGCCCACCTGATGGAAAGTAGTTACCGTAGCCTATGGACGCCTGCAACACCAGAGGCATCACACGCGTGCTGCCGACCCTGAGACATAATGATGAAAAGTCTCATGTGCCTGTAATTTCACCGGTACCCATACCCTTCAAACCGAAACACAGCAATGCAAGCTGTGTTGTAGCTGCCAAGCAACTACTGCTTGGCAGCAGAAATAGGGGAAATAGGTGGGGTTCAAGACTATGTTTGTGAGTGTTTTGGTTGTATTTTGGTACCTTTAGTGAGGTACGGCAGCCTAAATTCGTATATTTTTAACTGACTTCACAAAAAGGAAGAGGTTCTCAATTCGGTTGTTTTTTTTTTTATGTTTATTATCTCATATCTCCTTCTTTTATAAACCGATTTGGAAAGTTATTTTTTTATTTGATAGATATTCTTCCAGATTGGTCCTAATTTTCTCAGAATCCTGTTCTGATGATGGAATCCATGAGGTATTGAGGGAACTCCTAATGTATTATAGGCATACATATAGCGATTTTGGTATTTTCAGCAACAAATCAAGCATTTGCATTCAGAAAGTATCATTTGGTGATTTAATCTTTCACCACTCTGGTTTTTTCAACATCGAAATTTCTTCCAGATATTGAGTCGAATACAATGGCGGAAGTCTGTTTTTTATATGAAAAGTTATCCACAGATACGATACCCAAAAAGGCAAAGACAGCAACAGCGGCGCTTACCTATTCATACCTAAAGGGCATGCGCAAGAGTTTAAACCAGACGCGTTCCCTGAAATAGTTGTCACAGAGGGTATATACAAAGCTACTCTATACACTGCGTTAAACGGACCTAAGGCTGCTGAAATCGTTCTAGCTGTGAGTAATATTGACGGAACAATCAGTTGCTGCCGTGGTGTGTCCTACCTAAAAATAGACTCCGTCTCCTCCCGTGGATGTAGTAAAAGCCTTAAGGGATTACATCAGAGAGCTGATTCTGAGTTTTCACAAGCAATTGACATGGACGTATGGTGTAGTGTAACACGGATTTTTGTATGGAAAATGTGGTTCACAGAGTGTACGCTAGAGGCGCTCATCGGTGTCGCCGTACAAAAATCCACACTACACTACACCAGACGTCCGTGTCATTTGCTTGTCAAAACTCAGAATTAGCTCTCGGGGGTGAGCAATACCAAACTGCGATCACCAATTCGCCTGCCAGGCGCGGTGATTATGGCAAATCCTTGCATTGTATTCAATAACTCCCTTATTGAATACAATGGATGGAATGGAATGCCTCGTCTAGCAGTGAACGCTAACAGGCTGGTGATGAATCAGTTTTTAACTTAATAATCATCATCATTCTGTAGAAGTCCACTGCTTGACATAGGCCTCCCGCATAGAATGCCACGGCGAACGGTCTTGGGCCGTCTCCATCCACTGACTTCCCGCGACCTTAAAAATGCGTCGTCTGGTTCGGGGCGCCACTCGAGAACCTTTATCCCCCAACGGTTGTTGGTTTTGCGAGTTTGGCCCCCTTATGATCGAATTGGCCTGCCCATTGCCACTTCAATTTCTGACAGCTAATTTAACTTTTTGGCGACAAACATTTTAACATAACTTTAATATAACTTTTGAAACTATCATGGTTATTAACATAATTATCACTAGATGCAATAATGCTCAAAAATCATGGTAAATATCCCGTTTCTAGTGATAATTATAACATTAATATTTTCAGCTCACAGTATACAACAATCCATCGCTAACACAAACTGAAGTGGAGATCAGCAACAGTTTCATAATCGACCCTCAAGTGGATGATCTAGAACTCGCTATAAGGTTCTCGACGGATATCAAGAATGGAGACGTGTTCTATACTGACTTGAACGGCATGCAGGTTAGTACTTAATATAGTATTTACCATTAAGGATGCGCAGAACCATCAAAAAAATCTTCGTACACCATGCGCTGCTCGAAAATCCCCTAAAATATAGATACTTTTACAAAACCCTCACAGTCAGCAGCAGTAGCCTTTAGGCGTCCACTACTAGACGAAGCCTCCCCCATAAATACAATGTGGGGAATTACCATAATCACCACCTTTGGCAAGCGGATTGGTGATCACTGTGTTTGTATAAGTACCCAGGTGGATATGCATAGTAGCAGGAAATTACCTATGCCAAGCAGTAATGCTTGCATTGCTTGCGCAACCGATGGTAAAAGAACCAGTGTGGTGGAAGAATTCAGTGCGCTTCTAAGGATTGTTGCATGACTAAATAGACATTCACAAAAATAAACGAATCGCACAAAAAATTTACAAAAAATAATTATTCGTTTTTATAGGAAATATTAAGAAGCTACGGCGCTTTGAGCCGTTGATACCATCCCACTATTTAGACCAGCCGTGGAGTCGACCAATAGCGCAGTGGTTAACGCATCCCCGTATCAAGGAGACTGTCGCGGGTTCGATCCCCGCCTGGTGGACGACCTCTGTGGCGTTACGGACGAGTAGCCGGCTGAGATGCGAGAGGTTGCCGGTTCGATTCCCGCTAAGGGACAAATGTTTGTATGACCTGCAAATATTTGTTCCGGGTCTGGGTGTTATGATAGGTAGTTCCTGATACCCACGACACAGGGAATCCTAATGTGGGATCAAGACTCTATGAATGTGACTGTTGATGTCATGATATTATAAGATTAAATTAATTTGTTTCAGATGATCAAACGGCGGTACTTTGAAAAGATTCCCCTGCAGGCTAATTTCTACCCGCTGCCCGCCGCCGCGTACATAGAGAGCGAGCTCATGAGGTTCACACTACTCACTTCTACCCCGCTGGGGATGGCCGCATTACAACCGGGCCAGATAGAGGTAATTTATAGAGAAAAAATATTTTAACTGAAACACATTTATTTGGCACAAACAAAACAAACACAAGGCCGATTATATTGTACTAGCTGACCCGCTCGCGACTTCGTCCGCGTGGAAGGAGCCTTAAGGTAATGCGGCCGCAGGGAAACAAACAAACCCCTACATACCCTAAAAACCCCTACAAACTCCTACAACCTCCTTTAACCCTGTTTTCAATTTAGGGGTCCCATTTTATACTTGAGGTCCTGAAAATATTTTAATCTCAACAACTACACCTTGAAACTAACTTTTACTGCATCGAAATAAACTAAAATCAGGTTTGTTCATGTTTGTAAGTGCAAGGAATACGATTTTTCATACAAATGTTCTCATCCCTATTCACCCCCTTAGAGGAAGAACGTTCCAAATTCCTTTCTTAGTACACCTCTACACTCTAAAAGGAACACACCCTTTAAATTTCAAGTCTCTACGACCAGTGGTTTAGGCTGTGCGTTGCAACTCGGTCAGTCAGTCAGGACTTTGCCTTTTATATAATAGATTACATCAAAAGATGACAGTGTAACCATGAAGAATTAAAATCTCGAGTGTCACAGTGATGTAACTATGATGAAAAAATGCTTCATCATGCTGTTCCACACTGGTGTGACAAAATTGGTGTGACGGTCAGTCTGGCCCCTATAATATAAAACAATAATACAACAAAAAAGCCTGGTAGATATCACTAAGGCTTCATATACACGAGCGGCACGATGTCAACGGCAGAGGCAACTGCACCCGTCGGCGGCAGTCGTTGACATGTCAACATCGAAGTTCTGCGGCGGCCATCGAGCTGTTGGAACAACTGCAAGCGCCGCTATAGGTCGACGACTGCCGCCGATGCGTTGGCAATTTGCCGCTCGTGTATAAGAGCACTTACAGAGATATCTACCACTTCGAATTACTTTCAAATAGATGATGTTCGTGGCGGACCTTTCGTTTGACAGCTGCAAATGCAGTTATGCGTGGCGCATACCTGCTATTAATTCCGTGCGGTTGTGTGAAATTAATTACATTTCAAATCGTTTTTTTTTTTAAATCTTTTAGGTGTTAGAGTCTGTTCAGAAAGAGACCCGTCGTGGGATTTGAGGGCGCAGCTGTACTTAATTACCATTTTTGTTTAGCGGGCAATACAATAGCGCGTCTGTTTCGTTTTGATCCTATTACAGTAACTACTTCTTTAGTTTATGATTCAAATTGCCGACAGAAAGAAACCAGCTCCTAATTATGGATGTAATTATGTAGTTCACAACATTAGTTCAGAATTTGGCCACGACGGCTCTCTTTCTGAACAGACTCTACGAGGTTCACCGGCAAACTAGTACAAAATAAAATACTTTATTGTTTTTTTGCAGGTTATGCAAGATCGCAGACTGAGTAGGGACGACAACAGAGGATTGAACCAAGGAGTGTTAGATAACGTCCGAACGCGACACACATTTAAACTCATTCACGAGTTCGCAATAACACCTTGCAAGGTCAGTTGGAGGGTTCCCAACGAGTAACACCCAAGCAAGTAATGCTGTTACTCGTTGGGATTTTTTTTCCCATCGAGTAACGCTATGCCCTGAGTGTTACTCGTTTGCTTTTGTGACGAGTTGAAGTATATTTTGTTTGATTGCCGGGGATTGAAATGGGTCTAGCTATGCTATTATCGTAATTGGCTCAGCCGTTGTCATCGGTTCTTTCTTGGTCATTCTGCGCTAGGTAAGAGACCAGAGGCCCAATTCTCGTAATAAAAATTTGTCAAAATAAAGTTCGGATCACATTCCGATCTAGTGTCGATGTCTTAAATATCAGAAATGTATTCTCCTAACTTAAAATACAACACGGTAATGTGATTATATAGTAATGCGACCGAAACTTGAACGGTTCAAAGTTTATTCGATAATTTTAGCTTAAATAGCTGTAGTCTCTCTTTACTCTTTCCAATGATGTATATACCTATCCTACTCTGATGGTAGTCACCGTGAATCGAAAGTAGACTAAATTGTCATTTAAATTAATAATTGAGTGCCCAACCCGGGCTCATAACTTTCCCATAAGACCTTAATTTGTACAACATGAACGCAATAAAACATTTTGATTTGATTATGATAGTTTTTAATACATGTTTTAGCTCAAAACCCCATCAGACCATCCAAGCGGTCAACTATCGCTCGGTGCGCACATCTCCCAACAAATGTTGCTGCAGCCTATCATAACGATGCACTACAGTGCGCGTGAAGACACAGACAGGCCGCAGTACTCGCGATACATCGCCGCTGCCTCGGATGTAGTTCTCGCCTCGTTCCATGCACATGTACACGCTAAGGTATGAACTAATGTTGTTGCAGCCTGTTATAATGACACACTACAGTGCGCGCGAGGACACAGACAGACCAGCCGCCCAATTAGGCTGCGTGTCCACCAGAGATGAGCGAGGATGCGTAGCGAGGGATGTGTTTTTGAAGAACCAATAGAATCACTTCATTTACCTAGCCTCGCTCAGCGCAGCTCTGGTGGAAACGGCTTAGCGAGCGAGGTTTTTATACGTACAAAACAAGCGAGGGATGTGTGCGAGGAATTTATTTATTTATTTAATGAAATTAAACAGTTTGCTTACAGTTTTGACCAAAGCGCAAACTGCCTTAACTAACACATCTTACAAAAAAAAAACAAGGCTTTTTATATAAAACTTAAATAAGGACGACATAAATAGAACTTAAACTATCGTTAAATATGTCAACATGCTGGAACTCTAGCATAAAACCATATAAAAGCGCGAGCGCCCGTTGCGTAGGCGCATTGTTAGCGTGTAGCGTTCGCGTTACGTGCGTGGCGAACAACCGACAATGGCGACGTCCAGCACTGACATAGTTATCGGGGACAAATAGGGACAAACTGCTTAATATGGTTGGATTGTTGACTTTGCCACGAAGTATTAGGCAGTAGTGCAAAGCAAGCTGTAATTTACGCCTTAGCTCTAAGGTGTCCAGACCGACCATACAAATACGAATGTGGGCGAGGGATGTGTTGCGAGAGATGTACGCGAGGGATGGACGCGAGAGACAGAGAGAAACTACTAGCTATCAGTCTGAAAAGAGCCTGCTACACATCCTCGCACCGCTCATCTACGCACCGTTTCACAGCTTCGCTACGCATCCTCGCACCGCTTATCTACCTCGCACATCTTTGGTGGAAACGCAGCCTTACAGTAGCAAAATGGCAATGGGGATCGCAACAATGGGTATAATTTTGGCAGCCTTAGCGCTATCAAAATTTTATGAAACTTGAATAGGGGAAACTTCTTAACCTAAATATACCACCTTTCGAATTTCAAAAGATTTGAACAACGCTAAGGCTGCCAAAATTATCTCCATTGTTGCGTTACCCATTGCCTTTTGCTGCTGTCATTGGGGGCCAGAACAAACAACAGACTTCGGCATAAAACCCTGTCTGAAATAAAACACGTATCTAAACACCCGATTATCAAGATTTACCTCTTCCGAATAAGTGAGACGACATTAGGAGGTGATGTCCTACGTTTCGTGAGGGGAAGGTGCCAGGGCTGGATTCAGGAGACGATTCGAAGACAATAAAACTATTATTATCAGATAGTACCTACAGTTCTGTTTTAAATAAATGTTTGAATATTTATTTTTGATCCCCAACTATAGTCGTTTCGCTAGCTTATGGCGGTAATCATGGTTCTTCTACGGATCTCCTCGTTTTGGATTAGCTCTCACCATAGCCTGCTGAACATGTGTTTGAGGCCGCTAGTTAGCAACCACGTCTCAGTGCTGTTATCAATCTGAATAGGTTTAACAGTGTAATTTCATTTTGGACAGGGTAAAGATGGCGGCTCCGTGCCCGGCATTGGCATGACGTTCCAGAGAGTGCACACGGATACGTGCTACGGCAAGAAAGATACTGCCAAATGGTATCCACCTGGCGACGGACGGGTAACACCACCTTCTCATTTTTCCTTCAGTTTAAAAACTATTCAGTACAAAATATCGATTCATCGTCTACATCCGTCATCATTTAAAACTTTAATCGCAGAAGTCTATAGACCTTCTGCTACTATGCCTTTAAATATAGCTTTTGGACATCACGGAACTGATATTTTGTACTGAATAGTTTTTGAACTGAATCGCTATAAGAGTTCATGGTAAGGCCTCTGGACTCTATTAAAAGTGATGCGACTTCCAGAGCGATTTTCAATACGAGATTGCAAAAGTGGCTGCTCGATAAAATATATTACTCAATTTATGAGTTCTACGAGTTATCAATTATTTGATTATTTTTTTTTTTTAAATTCATACCTATAAACTTACTTTTACTAAATGTCAAACTAAGAAATATCGTATATGACGTTGCATCCTGTATTATCATACAATGTTTTCGAATGGAGTTAATAGTTACATAAAACTATAATATACAATGTGTAACAAAATACCCTTATAAGCCCGAAGGGAAGGTAATACACACGTCATGGCGAACCGCTTTAGTTCTATATTTTTTTTTTTATACATGAAATATGTCGTAAAATTTCCTCCAGAAATGTACATAACACAACATGGGGCTGCCCTATTACAGCATTTAGAGTTTACGTATAGAGATCAAATAACCAGCTGGAGTAGGGTAGCTCCTATGTAGTGCTATGCACATTTCTGGAGGAAAGATTACGAGGCATTTCATGAATGAAAAACTTCGAAACTTATAAAGTCGTAGAACTAAAGTTGTTCGCCATGACGTGTTTATTACCCTCCCCTCGGGCTTATAGGGGTATTTTGTTACACATTGTATAAATTTGTGTTACTAATAAGGAATTTTAAGAAAATATTTTGTTGTAGGTTCAACTGTCAGACTTCGTAGACGCCCCCCCGGACAGGATATACGAGAGCTCGCTCACGTTCGTCAACATACAGAATCCTCTACCGCAAGGCGTGCTCACGCTCTGCCCCATGGAAGTGCGATCTGTATTCATCAACCAGACTTTTAAAGGATGAGTGAAGTTGTTAATTTATAGTGAAAGTGGACTGAAAATGTTAAG
This sequence comes from Epirrita christyi, assembly GCA_951392215.1. Classification (NCBI taxonomy): domain Eukaryota; kingdom Metazoa; phylum Arthropoda; class Insecta; order Lepidoptera; family Geometridae; genus Epirrita; species Epirrita christyi. The sequence continues at coordinate 6,426,552 of OX595852.1, forward strand.
ATTGAAAAATTTGTGTCGCGATACATTCCGAGTCGCCGGTTGGTATTGGTGTCGATCCTTCGATGTGCTTTCTTTAGAGCCGAACTATGCTAAAGCTATCAGTGTATTCCATTTCAGTCTATTGAAGTTGACCAAGTGCGAGTAAGAACGTGGATATAGAATCAAAATGCAGTTTATAAAAAAATGGCGTATGGGAAAAAACTTAACTTAGATTTTTTGGAGATTTTTTGTCACAGAAAATGTTAGGAACTTATTTTAATTTTATTTAAGTGTTTTATTTGTCCAGTAGTTATTAGAAAATCCTGTATTATGTTTCAATTTTGTCACAAAAAACTATGATAAGGTAGTTACTTGGTAAGTAAAAACGTATGTTATAGAAAAAAAACATATGTACATAAATGCTCATCCCTTGGGGATATTCTCAGATCTCCTTCCAGAGAAAAGCCTCTTCTCACGTTTCAGAGCCATCATCATATTATTCAGCCTGTATCTACCCACTGCTGAGTATAGGCCTCTTTCAATTTCTGGCAATTTTATCTGCTCTGCTGGGTTACCATGAGGTCTTATAGCCATTCAGTTAAAAAACTATTCAGTACAAAATATCCCGCTCGCGACTTCGTCAGCGAGTTCGAAAGCAAAGTTTTAAATGATTTTTTATACATGAACAAATATACTTTTTACACTTCAATTTCGATTTTCAACTGTTAACCATCCACTGTGACCTAGTAAAAAAAACTACGTTTGAGAGAAACCAGATTCCAAAATAGCATCGGTTTGTTAGCCGAATTTCAATGTAAAATATAAAAAAGATAATGATAAGTTTATTTCATTCAGCTTAGATACACGACATACACAAAACAGATGTACTATAACTATAAAAATAATAACAGGAATATTTGCATTCATAATTTATAAAAATGATGATTGAGAACTTTACCTTCGTGCTAGTTTAAAAACTGTGTTACGGAAAGGTATATGCCACCCATTGTTGTAAGATTCAATTTGGCTTTATAACTTTTTCATACACAATATAAACACCCCCTTTTATGCGCTTTTTATCCCCCCAATTTAAATTCATGCCAAATTTCAAGTTTGGAGGCTCTTAAAGTTTTGGAGATCTGAGGATGAGTCGCCCCATTTTCGTTTCGCCTATTACATAGAGATTGATATTGAATAAAACTAAAGTAATGTAACATCATACTTATTTAAATACGCTATTATTGATAATAATGTTAATATTTCTTATAATGTCTGTATTCTCTTACAAAGAGGATATCCCTCCAAATGCACAATCTACTTTTGCATATCATAGCTTGTTGCGACATGACAGAAAGCAAACACATTGAATAATTTAAAAAAAAACCCACCAGCTAAACCCATTGGTATTTATGATTTTGAGACAATCCAAATTGGAAAAACCACCACCACCACAAAACCAAAACGAAACTAGCAGTGAGGTTTTTATTCAAACATTCAGTGATGCATTTTAAAACCAAGCAGTGGTGTCGATTTTGTACATTATTTTCTAAACATACATATTTAGAAAACGTGTCCCCTTGGGGAAAAGAGCCACTGGCCGTGTATGTATATACGGTCAGTGGCTCTTTTCCCCAAGCGGACGCAGAGCCTCAAAGGGCCTCTTAACCGTGGGTCGCACAATTGCAGGAATAGACGTGACCAGTGGTGAGCTCATCGCCGCTATTGCTTCTTTACAACCAACTCGGCTAATGCTTTCTTCCAGTAATACACAAGTAATATTTTTAATATCAATTTGTTTTATTGTAGGTACTTGTCATTGTGTTTATACTAAGATGTACGCCACCGTCCTTATTTATTAAATAATTTCTGCCCATCCAAAGGTTGTCTGGAAGAGATCGATTTGATTTTCCTACATTAAAACGTAAGTGAAGAAGAACTATGTTTGTCTTAATCTAATATTCATGTTGAAAAGCTACTTTTCCTAATTTCCTATACATTTTAACGACCAAAGACAGTGCGGTTTTTTATAAGGTGGATTTTCAACTTGAGTATTGGATTATTATTTTAACACGGATTATTGTTCTGTTTCTCGGATGGAGCGACCTCCATAAACTTACAGTAGGCAGAGTTTCAAGTTTTTTCTTTTGTTCTATGGTTTACTTCAGCTTAACGTAAATACATTGTAATTTGTATGGACATGTCAACATTTCATAAGCTTCCCGCTTGAAGCGCTGTGTACATGTCTTACAAATGTATTTATTTCCAAATAAAAGTAATCAGACGTAAATTGAACATGTGAAGTTAACCGTAAAGCAACCGTAATCCTATCCTGTGATCTGTGTGTCCGTTGCCATCAATTGACAGAGACAAGGGTGTTATTTTTTTCTGTCATTGAGTGATTAAACGTCAGTAAAATTGTCATTTATCCCCGATTTCTAAATTTCTTTATATTTTAACTCTGATGACTAAAATTCTTGTACCTATTATACGAATACAAGTGCCTTCTCCAGTACATCTCCTGAAAAACGGTGATTTGGGGTCTTTTTGATGATATTTTGCCACACAGGACATTGCAAAATCACACCCCTGAACTAAAAATTGGCGCCAAGTTCTGTAAAAATACAAACGGAGCCATAGCTACGTTATACATAGTACGATGCTCGTTTGTAGCACAATGCATGTGCACTATAAGCAATGTAGGCGAGTAGATAACCTATAGAGAAACGTATCCATAAGAGCATCTATTATAATCAAATGTTAGCCTATTCTTGTAGGGCTGCTGCTAAAGGAAATAAAAAAAGGTAGTTAGGTAAATATTTTACATAAATTATAACAAGATTGTTGATTTCGGAAGTACTTTCATAATTATACGTAGGTATTTGATATTTTCTAAAAATTATATTTAGATGCAGAAAAATCCTTTAAAAATAGTTTATACGTGGTAGAAATACTTACGTAATTGTTTAACCGTGCCTAGACAAGACAGATGCAGAAATCATGAAAGCCTTCGTTATGCGTTTAAAATTTAATGTTATCTAACTAAAATAACGTAGGTAAAAAAAAAATAGGTAGGTATAAAACAAAACACAAAAATGTTGTTTTAAACTTCGTATGTAGGTACTTAAATACGAACTTTTTTAAATCGTTTCCGAACGAAACCCATGTACCTTATTAGGTAGTCAACTTATGATAATTGTCGCTCATTTTTACTGCAGTATTTTTATTGAGTACCTGTATGGCAGCTACTTGAAAATACTATTTGAGTTTTGTTTTGTATATAGGTAGACCGAGTTCTACTGAGATCGTCGTGGGTATGCGTCTATGTGTGCGTGCGCCTGTTATTGCTTGTTGTACTGAGCTGGTCTTCTGTACCCAACGATCTTCTATATTGCTTGTGTGTGTTTCGTTGTTTGTGATCCAAATATTTAAACAATACCTACCGCCGCGCGCTCTTCGGATATGTTTCTGTGTTGGTTTCTGTCTACTCTGTACTATGTACGAGGCCTGTTACTTTTGCAAGAAAGCAATTTGTTTTCGATACATTCATTGAAAACTTTGAATTGCTACTTCGGATCACAAAATGAATTTGATAAATTACTGAATATGTATGGTAATAGTAAATATCTGAGTTTGATCTCAATAAAAATTAAATAATGAATTTTGTTTGATTTCAGAAATAATAATAATAATGCCTGGACATTTCACACAACATTATCTAGCCCCAAGCTAAGCAGAGCTTGTGTTATGGGTACTAGATAACTGATATACTTAATACAATACATTACTTAGATAGATGTTTTTTATTATACATAGAAAATACCCAGAACACCCTGAACAATTATCTGCAGTTCGTACAAATATTTGTTCCGAGACGGGAATCGAACCCTCAACCTCCTGCGTCGTAGGCGAACCTTCGCCCGCCGCGCCACAGAGGTCGTCTAGAAATATTTGTTCTAGGTACCTATTAGTGTTTTTACACATAGTATTGATACACGTCTTAATAATATGTCACGTTTTGTTCTCAGAATTAGAAAGAATTCATGTTTTGTTAAGTTTTTTTATTGTAAATGATACTAACTATACTCTATTCTATAAGTACTATAAATAGTAGATTGTATCATAAGGGAGCAAAATAATATTTTTAATTCAAAGTACGTCGCCCGAGCCAAAAATATATTTTGCGCCCGAGTATTACACTCGTACTTTTCATCACCCTCTATGATAAAATAAAAGGCGCCTCATATTTTATTTCAAAACAAAACCATGAATTTCTAACAATCCGTGAATAACTTTTCATTTAAAAAACCGACTTCCGCCATTGTATTCGACTAAATAATTTTGGATGAAAAAAAAATGTTGAAAGAACCATAGTGGTGAAAGGATTATGATACTTTCTGAATGCAAATGCTTGGTTTGTTGCTGAAAATATCAAAATCGCCATATGTATGCCTACAATATTTGAGGAGTTCCCTCAATTCCTCATGGATCCCATCATCAGAACTGGATTTTGAAAACAATGGAACCAATCTGGAAGTATATCTATTCAAATAAAAAAGAATTTTCCAAATCGGTTCATAAACGCCGGAGATACACAAACATAAAAAAAAATACAACCGAATTGAGAACCTCCTCCTTTTTGTAAAGTCGGTTAAAAATGACGAAATCGCGGGCTGTAGTTCGCGCGTTTTTAATTTCTTATTTATTCAGCCGGTGGCGCGACTAATGGGCCGTCGTACCAGCCAGTATTTATTTAAACAATATTTGCGTTCGACTTCTTTAGCGCTGAACACTAAGATGTTCCAAATTTAAAAAGGGCGCGGCAAAGATAATTGCGGCGCACTTATTTGTGTTTGATTCTTTTAAAGATGTTCCAAATTCAAAAAGTGCGCGGGAAATATAATTGCGGCGCACTTATTTGAGTTCGATATGTTCCAAATTTAAAAAGTGCGAGGCAAAGATAATTGCGGCGCACTTATAGAAGCTTCATACAGAAAACACCACCTTTGGGTGCACTTAAAGGCGAACCAAGTCGTCCTTTTCGAATAGATGGGATGAAATAGTAGATTGTATCATAAGGGAGCAAAATAATATTTTTACGGCGAGGGCGCTTTTTTGAATCCAGAACGATGTGAGGGATTCTAGAGTAGAATCCCGAGCATAGCGAGGGATGTTCGGGATTCAAAGTACGTCGCCCGAGCCAAAAATATATTTTGCTCCCGAGTGTTACACTCTACTTTTCATCACCCACTATGAGAAAATAAAAGGCGCCTCATATTTTATTTCAAAACAAAACCATGAATTTCTAACAATCCGTGAATAACTTATCATTTAAAAAAAAGACTTCCGCCGTTGTATTCGACTAAATATTTGGATGAAAAAAAAAATTATGAAAGAACCATAGTGGTGAAAGGATTATGATACTTTCTGAATGCAAATGCTTGGTTTGTTGCTGAAAATATCAAAATCGCCATATGTATGCCTACAATATTTGAGGAGTTCCCTCAATTCCTCGTGGATTCCATCATCAGAACTGGATTCTGAAAAAAATGGGACCAATCTGGAAGTATATCTATTCAAATAAAAAAAGAATTTTCCAAATCGGTTCATAAACGCCGGAGATATGAGGTAACATTAAAAAAAATACAACCGAATTTAGAACCTCCTCCTTTTTGTAAAGTCGGTTAAAAATGACGAAATCGCGGGCCGTCGTTTCTAATTTGTTTTTTTTTATTCAGCCGGTATTTTATTTATTTTTTTTCATTATTTTCTTCTAGGCTTGGTCGCGTTGGAACAGGAGTAATTTAATTTTATATAAGACGATTCAAAATGATCCTTGTGATTTCAATGAATAAAGTTCTTTTTGACTTTGACTTTGACTTTGGTGGCGCGACTATGGGCCGTCGTACCAGCCAGTATTTATTTAAACAATATTTGCGTTCGCCTTCTTTGGCGCTGAACACTAAGATGATCCAAATTTAAAAAGGGCGCGGAAAAGATAATTGCGGCGCACTTATTTGTGTTTGATTCTTTTCAAGATGTTCCAAATTCAAAAAGGGCCGTAAAAGATTTTTGCGGCGCACTTATTTGAGTTCGATATATTCCAAATTTAAAAAGTGCGCGGCAAAGATAATTGCGGCGCACTTATAGAAGCTTCATACAGAAAACACCACCTTTGGGTGCACTTAAAGGCGAACCAAGTCGTCCTTTTCGAATAGATGGGATGAAAATACACATAAACATCCCCTTGTTCCCCGTACATAACCAAGTTAGAAAACCAGCACTGGAAGAGGACAAATAATTCCTATTCCAAAACCGGGTTTGGTAAAGAGATTTTTTTTTCCTTGTACAAAACCTTCGTTATGGGCTGGTTATGTACTAGTAAATGAAATTCTTAATACAATACCCGGTTTTAAAGTAGGAATTATTATTGCCTTGTACACAACCAACGTTGAGATCGGTAATGTACGAGGATAAATATTTCCTGCCGCCAAACCGGGTTATGTAGCAGGATTTTCTCACTCTCGTTACAAAACCAAAAACGTGACAAACCTCATTATACCTCTATATAATACGATACGAATAGGATACGGACTAGGCGGATACTTGTGTTTGCATATTTGCGTAATTTGCTTTTTCGTGCAAAATAGACAAATGAATCCCGTACACATAGTAGTAAAAAAATAAAATATTAAATAAAAAAAAATATTTTTAAAGTAATTTTTGGTTTTGTAACGAGAGTGAGAAAATCCTGCTACATAACCCGGTTTGGCGGCAGGAAATATTTATCCTCGTACATTACCGATCTCAACGTTGGTTGTGTACAAGGCAATAATAATTCCTACTTTAAAACCGGGTATTGTATTAAGAATTTCTTTTACTAGTACATATAACCAGCTCACAACGAAGGTTTTGTACAAGGAAAAAAAAATCTCTTTACCAAACCCGGTTTTGGAATAGGAATTATTTGTCCTCTTCCAGTGCTGGTTTTGTAATTTGGTTAAGTACGGGGAACAAGGGTAAACATCACTATTAATGAATGGTATTGTTTTTAAAATTATAACCCACCGTACCACTGGTCGTACCGTGGTCGGTGGTACGACCAACAGAGCGGCAAAAAAAATTCCCGCTCCTACCAATCGGAGTTCCGATCGGAGGACTGGGAAAGACCCCAACAGAAATACATCATCTGTGAAAATTTTAACTGTCTAACTATCACGGTTCATGAGATAAAGCCTGGTGACAGGCGGACGGAGAGTGGAGCCTTAGTAATCGGTTCTTCCACGTAGTCAAACTATTTAGTCCAGCTGATTTGACCACAAGGAATTGTTGCCTCGTGGTCAAACTTCATTGATATTGCAACTTTTCAGCACGCTGTATGCATGCAGTTTATGTATGTACAGTCATAGATATAGTTAATGTCAAACTTGAAATGCGACGACGTTTGCATTAATAGGGTCCGTTTTACCCTTTGGGTACGGAACCCTAAAAATTTAATTTTTAGTAAGTATGTGTTTTTTGGGTTATGGGTTTTAGCGAGTTACTGAGTGGAAGGGTCCAGGTGAAAAAAGAGGTAGAGGTAGACCCAGAGAACGCTGGAGCGGGAGGAGACTGGATGAAGAAAGCAGAAGACAGGGAAAAATGGAGACAGTTGGAGGAGGCCTGTACCCGGAATAGGGGTCTAACTTAAATAGTTTATAGGATAAAGAATTGTTTATTGTAATAAGGTTAAAAAGTTATGTAAATAAAGGCTAATTATTATTATTATTAAGTATGGGTTTAGATATAAGCCTGTAAATAGAGGGTATGAATAGGTATGTCAGAAAGGCTAAGGAAAATAAAATATGGAAAGTAAAGTGGTAAAGAAAACTTTATTCCAATTTAAACAACAACACAATTACATGTAAAAACGTACAGCAATAAAACTCGAAACATATACAACCATTTAAATTACTTACCTATAATAAATGGTAACACTTACATAAAATGACTCAATGAACAAAACAAGTTTATTATAGTTAGGCATTTCCCTAAGACGCATAATTTAAATACTTATAAATAAACCGGTCAAGTGCGAGTCGGACTCGCGTGAAGAGGGGTTCCGTACAAGTAGACTAGCATAGTAACAACTAGATCAATTAACTTGTTAGTCAATGGACACAATTTTTACGCATTTTCTCATTATTTTCCGTTTCTCGTAGGAATTGTAAGATTATTGAAGATTATTGAGATTGATTGGGTGGGGGAGGTAAATTTTCGCATATGTTATTTAATATCTTAAAAGATACATTAAAAAGTAAGCGTTTTGAAATTATATAAAATACATTTGTATTTTTCATAACGAGTTCTTTCATTTGATTATGTCACATGATACATTTGACACATTTTTTTTATTTTCTAGTTTGCCCCGTTTGCCCCCAATATCAACACCAGAAATCAGAACTTTTGGATTAAATTTTTGGTCCCGTAGATTCAGAGAAAATAGGCAGAGACAGACAGGTATACACCTGAGGGCCTAGCCAAACGGCATTCGCTTCGAAGCGATTCCATTTCTACAGTCGTAATTCAATACAAAATACCACGTGACATATCGATAGCTTACGTCAATCCCATATATTTTGGACTTTTCTACTGGCGTCATCGCTATTAGAATGTTACTTTGGCTACGGCCTCTGAGGCCCAAGCACGAATATCTAACGTTACCGAGACGATTGTAAATGTCAAATATCAACCTATCAACTTACAATGATTTCAAAGCACCCTAATTTCATTGGCCAATATTTGACATAGGTGATCGTCTCGATAACGTTAAGATATTCTTGCTTGGGTCACTGAGTGAGTGATCAGGGATTAAGAGCCCCACGTACACCTCGTCGGAAGGACATTCTAAAAATACAAATGGCCTTATGATGGTTTCTCTAAGAAAAAGTAAACATTGTAATGGCATTAATCACAGCAAATACTATGCAATACATAATATTATCGAGTCTGTGCAGAATTCTGTAAATTTAAACCGCGCTAAAATTATATCGCGATTCTATTAAGGACTATCCACACCTCAGTACCGTGTCAGGACCGGGAAAGGTCAGTACTGCGAATTAGCACCTAATAAGTCAATAGTTCAATGTCAGCATTCATAATAACTTTTCATTAAAAAAAACCGACTTCCGCCATTGTATTCGAAAAAATATCTGGATGAAAAAACCATAGTGGTGAAAGGGTTATGATACTTTCTAAATGCAAATGCTTGATTTGTTGCTGAAAATATCAAAATCGCTATATACAACAATATTACAATATTTGAGGATTTCCTTCAATTCCTCATGGATTCCATCATCAGAACTGGATTCTGAAAAAATGGGACCAATAGCCAATATGGGGCCAACCAATATAGAAGTGTATCTATTCAAATAAAAAAGAATTTGTCAAATCTGTTTATAAACGACGGAGATATGAGGCAACAAATATAAAAAAAAAATACAACCGAATTGAGAACCTCCTCCTTTTTTGTGAAGTCAGTTAAAAAGTCACGGCGACGGGACACGGACGTCAATTACAACAGTAGGTTTAAATTCAAAGTATATTTAAGTATTAGTTTTATTCAATTCCCTTTCCCGGCACAAACACGAACTGATGTTTTTTTTTTATATGAGTAAATGTGACTATGGCAAATCCCCTCATTGCATTCCATGGGGGAGGTCTCGTCTAGCAGTGGACAGCGAAAGGCTGTTGAGAATGCACTGCTCCCATCATCCTGAGCTAAAAATGAAAGTTCTATGTGCCTGTAGGTAATTACACCAGCACCCATGCCATTAAAACCATGCGAGCAATGCAAGCATTACTGCTTGGCGCGGAATTACGTTTGGTGGTATTAATTCCCCGAACAAACTCTTTCACAGGTAGCTCTAATAATACTGCAATACAGATGACTGTTTTGACCTCGGAAATTTTAGCGTGGTTTAGTTATAGAGCACAATCTGCACAATGCACAACCAACACCTATCTATAACCAATTACTGTAAAACAAAATGGTAACTAATCTATAACAATATTTTAAATGTCCTTTACAAGGTCTTGAAACAAATAATGCACCAACACTTAATAAAATGTATTGAAAATAATAATACTTACTTGAAGTTTATTGAATAATACTGAAACCAGAATACATAAACAACATTAAACATAAAACTACATAAATTCAACATATTTTAATCAACAACTTACAACAATATATTAAAAATCTAGTGGATCGCCTGCGACTTCGTAAATTGTTACGTGACAACTCACTGACTGGCCGAGATAAATAGAAGTTAATTAGTCCGTACTAATGCTTAGAACTGCACTAGCCGTGGCGTGTCCGACCTAAGAATAGACCCCTCTGTCATCTCCCGTTGATGTAGTAAAAGCGCTTCTTACCGTGGTCCGGTTGTGTAATCCGGCCAGCCGGACTATGGAAAAAATTGTTTTTTCGATTGTTCGGTGACGATACTGTTTGGTCGATTGTACATCTGTAAACTGTACCTTGGTCCGGTCGTAATACAATCTATGACTAACCGTTTTATTAGGAATTAGTTCGTGCTCTGTCATTTAGCAGAATTCGAGTGCAGTTTGATAAGAACTACTTATTCAACCAACCAACCAGGTAGTCAATCAAGAAAAAAATATACAAGTTGGGTATAGGTCGCTCGCGACCCATGCGGTAAAGGTGAAGAAATAAAATTATATCCGTCCAACCAGAGGGATAGAGTGGTTTGTCGGTTAGTCTTAAACAATTAAATCTTCATGATAGATAAATTTATTACGATGAGATTACTATTTACCATGGTCCGGTTGACCGGACAGCTGAAAAAATTTTTTTTTCCTATGAGCGTTCAACTGTACCACGGAAAAAACAAATTTTCCATAGTCCGGCTGGCCGGACTACACAACAGAACCACGGTTAAGAAGCGAGTAAAAGCTAAGAGATTACACCAAGGGATGGGCAGCAGCATCTACCTGAGTACTTAACACCAAACGTGCCAAGCGTGGTGATTATGACAAATCCTCCCATTGTATTCAATGAGGGAGGCCTCATCCAGCAGTGGACAATAACAGGCTGGTAATGATGATGATGATGAATGCTCTAAACTGTCCCTGTCACTGTCACACAAATGTTAAAACACGCGTACTAGAGAGTGACAAAGACAATGCCAAGCAGTACGTGCTAGTACCGTCTATTTTCTCTCGGCCTGATTATCAAAGCACAGCCTTAACCCGAAAGTCCTAGAGACCCTTAAATTTGGAGGGTGCAATCTTTTTGTGGTTTATGGCTACACTTTGAAAGGAATTTCTGAAATTCACCCCCTGAGAAGTTTTGTTGCCTGATTCTTCTAGGCTTGGTCGCGTTGGAACAGGAGAAATATAATTTAAGTTTATAAGACGATTCAACATGATCCTTGTAATAAATAAAATTATTTTGATTTGATTTGGTGCAGCGGAGTATTGAATTTTGTATGGGAAAAACGCAACGCGGACGAAGTCGTGGGCGTTCCAATAGTATATTATAAATTAGAATACATGGAAGAATTGGAAGATTATTTTGGAATTAAATATCACAACAACATACTAAATTATATTCGTTCATTTCTAGCGTCTCCCATCTGTTTGGCCGTACTGGGGGACAATGGGAGAAAAAGTGTCAACGTCCCCCACTCGTGACAATGCCAGTAAGATAAGTTTTTTTTGAATCGGCTAAGCGTCCAAGTGAATACGAATCTGTTGTCAGAATTAAAAAAATTGGACGCCATTTTTAACTTTTTGTTTCTTTATAGCTTTCACAATAAATATCTGAGGGTCCCTGTGATCACTGAACACAAATCTGTTGTCAAAATTGAAAAAAAGTGGACGCCATTTTGAACTTTTTTGTTGCTTGGCCGATTTGATCACTGAACATAAATCTCAGTTACTAATTATTACGGTAACTTCATTGGAACTTTTCAGTTAGTTGTAACTACATAAATAAGAATCATTCGTCGCAACAATGTCGCTATTATCAAATAAATTAATAATGCCTAAATAAATACTTAACGGAACTATTTGCACTTTAATTTTATTCTACGTTATTATGGCGCTTACACTTTGATATAGATTCTATAGTTTCGACAGTATATAAGTCCTAAAAAGTTTGATTATATCCATAAAACAGAGATATTACCACTACAACTTAGCTACGACCCTCTCATCGAAGATTACTGTGTTCTTTCTGCAGAAGTCCACACTGAACGCTGGTAACACTGAACAGACTAGACGATGACAACTCTCCATAATTTCTGGCACGATTTGGTATGTTTGATCTTCTTTCCTACATAAACAAAGGTTTATCCGAATATGTTATGTAATTTAACTCTATACTATTCAATGGTTTATTAACCCATGTATAGGGTTGGACTTTTCCTTGGCTGTTGGGAATTTCGGCAACTCTAGAGCTAGCAAACCCAATTCTATCGTTTATGTAGACCGGTGAAATTACAGGCTCTTCTGAAACTTTTCAGCCACTTCTCATCAAAATTGAGATACATAAAATACATACATAACACCCAACAGTCACATACATAGTCCCACACTAGGATTCCCTGTGTCGTGGAACAGGAACTACGAGTACCATGGTAACACAACACCCAGACCCGGAACAAATGTGCAGATCATGTAAACATTTGTCCCGCAGCGGGAATCGAACCCGCAACTTCTGGCGTCTCAGCCGGCTACTCGCCCTCTGCGCCACAGAGGTCGTGAGATGAGTACATTATAAGCGTCGCAGGAAGTCGGTGGATGGAGGCGGCTCAAGACCGTTCGTCGTGGTATTCTATGTGGGAAGCCTATGTCTAGCAGTGGACTTGAACATACTGATGATGAAGCAACAAAGAAACATACGTTTTATCGTTCCCGAGGGCGCCCACTGCCGCCAGCCCTCGCAAGCAGTTGGCTATGGCGTCGAGACTAAGGCAGTAGGGGTGACAAGGAGAGGACTCCACGCGTTGCTGTATCAGCTTCAGGGCTTGCTTGTGTTCGCAGTTCACTCTCTGCAAACGTTATTGATCAAGATTATTTGGTCAAGCTCAAACTCAAGCAGCGGGCTATGGAGAGAACTATATGCGGACTTTTACTACATATAATAAAATTCGAAAACGAGGAGATCCATTGCAGAGCTAAGATCATACGTTGAATTAGCAAGATAAAGTGGCAATGGGCATGCCATATAGCTAGCAGAACCGACAACTGTTGGACCACGAACCGGACGACGCAGTGTAAGAACGAGATGAATCGATGATTTCGAGTTCGAAAATCCATTGGTGCGCCCAGGATTTGAACCCACGACCTTAGTGTCGGAAGTCCAGGGCACCGCCCTGAACGTCCCCCGCTAGACCCTCAGTGCTTGATTGGTGCAATGATTGATAACGTGGATGATGATGAAAGTATAATTAGTATTTAAGAGGGCACTATACTACAATTTAGGCTCCCTCTTTAACGCACGCGACAACCCGCGCGCCATCTCGCTCGCGCTAGCGAGAGTCGAGCACAAAAATGTAGTTTTTTGTTTATTTGGGCGAAAATAAAGTTTATAAAAAAACTGATTTTAGCATTAGAATAAATAGTTATTTACCTTCTTGTTGTAGTAAAATTTATCTTAAAACACAGTAGGGTTCCTGAGATCTCATTCAAAACGTGTCCGAAACAAGGATTTTTCATTAAATAAAACTATCGAGGTTTTTTTACATATCGTGATTTCAACTTTACACAATAAATGCAAAAATATAAAAATTTCATATGCCAAAATATTTAACTCGTAGAACGCTTCCTCGTGCTCCTACTAAATACTCCTACTGATAGGAGCACCGGGGCACCCATGTCCTGATGCTCCTACTGAACATAGAACCCGTAGTTACCGAGTTCTATGTAGATCGATTTTGTTGGGCAAAATCACATATTACACCTTAATAAACAAAAGGTTTTTTTCTTCTTAAACTGCTGTGTGTTGATTATGGCCATTGCATACTATGGGTTCTATGCTATGCATTCTATGGGGGTTATGACAATTACCCCATTGTTTACGCGGGGCGCCTCGTTCGGCCAGTGGATCAAAGGCTCCTGATGATGATAAATTGTTTGTTGGGCCAAAAAAATATAACAAAACTAACCTGAGTCATGACCTCCACACATTTGGAGAGGGTGGTGAGCGCGGGCCAAATGGACCATTTCAACAAATGCTGCAGCTTCTTATCTTCTCCCACTGTGTATGTATCCTGATAGGATATCACTCTGTTCTCTAGGCAGTAATCTAAGGCCTTGTTAAATGTCTGAAAACATATTTAGACTATCAAGATCTACTTCTCGCGAATAAGTAAGCCGACATCTGACTGGCGATTACGTAACTCTGTTGATATTGATTTCAATCGATTTCATTGTTGTTTCTATTTGAAATTACGTTTATGCGATTACCTAATTACGCAGTCTTGTTGCAATTAACCTTTGTAAGCAATATGCGTAAATTGGGTAAGCGCAAGAGCGTCATTTCGGATAGAAACAGCATTGAAATTGATTGAAATCAATAGCAATAGAATTACGTAATCGAGCCACAGGAGATGATGTCCTACGATTCGTGAGGGAGAGGTGCCGGATTCAGGGGACGATTCGACTGGTGTAATCCCTTAGTGAGCTTTTACATCCTCGGGAGGAGTCTATTCAAAGACCGGTCACACCTCAGCATGTACTTAGATATAAAAGCTATACTTACATTTTCTTCAGTCTTTTCTAAATGGAAGAATTCGTGACTCAAAAGTTTTCTTAACTGATGATAATCGCTAGCTAGTTGCTCTGAAATATAAAATTAAAATAACGTATAGTAAGCGGCAAATAAGTTGAGCCCTGGCGCGCATGCCACGTGACTGCGCAGCAGAGGATTTTGTATTAGAAGTTGCTACTGCGCAAGTCCCGTGGTACGCGCGCCAGGTCTCAACTTGATTGCCTTCTATGAATTGAAAGTGGCCGCCATTTTGAACTTTTTTGTTACGGCAGCAATTGCTTTCAAAATCGATATCATAGAGTTTCTGAGATCAGAGAACTATTGATTTGACTTGAATTATTTCTCATAAAAACATACAAGTAACTTACTTAAATAACTACAAAGTCATACAGAACTATCGTACGTTATTTGCGTATTTATTGATTGTTTATACGAATAATTTTACCTAGCAACGCAGTAACCGACGCCAATTTTAAGGTCACAGGCAGAGAAAAAAGACAGTACAGAAGGCTTACTTCACGAACAAATTTATATTAATAGCTACTTTTGCTGGGACGCAACAAAGTGCAATTCAGCTCGCATAATCGCTTAGTGCCTATCGCGATATTTACCTAAACATTTCCGCTCTCTTCTAACGCGTAACTCTGTCGCTGTCTGGCGCGAAGTGACGCGGCTCGTAAGGGTTCATGACTAGTGACGAACATAAAAACCTATAATTACATTTTTTGTAAGCGTAACTACCTGACTACCTGAGGATTCTCAGAAATTCTTGGGAGTGATTCTTGGATGACGTCTCGCATGTAAAGCTTAATTTAGTATGGGTGTCATCCGCGATGTGACGTCATCTAAACAAATACGGTTCCTACTTGCGTATTACGTAACTCTGTTGCTATCAGTTTCAATGAAGTTTCTATCCAAAATTACGCTCTAGCGATCACCCAATTTACGCAGTTTGCCTACAAAGCTTGATTTTAAGTAAATTAGGTTATCACAAAGACGTCATCACAAATAGAAACAGCATTGAAACCGGCAGCAACAGAATTACGTAACCGCGCAACTGATCTTACCTCGAGTGAGTAGTCCCCTGTGTACCACAACGCAGATGATCGCCGGCGGCACAATGTACTGTAGAATAGGGTTTACATAAAGCTGTAACTGTATTATCGGTATCGCCACTGCCATTGTTTCCGCGTTCAGAATGTGACCTACAAATAATTTTAATATGATTAAACTTTGTAACGTAGTAACTATTGTGTCTCGAGGGTTTTCATCGTTGTAGTGTAAGTTCAAGGTTGAAACTTAAATTCGTATTACTGTTCTACTTGCAGAACTTTTTACAGTTCCTTTTTGACAGGATTTTTAACAAAACTGAAAGCCAAATGCAATTTCGTGATTTAATAAGTTTTTTGTTATCTTTGTATTGTTTTTTTTTTGTATATTGTATATCTTTGTTAAAAGAAGCTGTTATGAATTAGTGATCGAAACGCTGATCAAAATGAGTCCAGACACTAGACTAGGCCGTAGATAAATTAATGTAGGATTATATATAATCCTACATTCTTTTCCGTGACTTTATCATGCCAGTCCAACAATCACCATATACGCATTACATACGTCTAGGTTTTGAATACCGTCATTATTATTATTTGAATATCGTAATTATTTTTATTTGAATATCATCATTCTTATTATTTGAATACCGTCATTAGTATTTTTTAAATATCGTCATTATTGTTATTTGAATATCGTCATTATAGTTATTTGAATATCATCATTCTTATTATTTGAATACCGTCATTCTTATTATTTAAATATCGTCATTCTTATTATTTGAATACCGTCAATCTTATTATTTAAAACCCGTCATTCTTATTATTTTAGAACCGACATTATTTCTCGCTCTTGCTTCAATTTATAAGGATTATACATTCCGGCAGGAAATAACTTTAATGGAAAAGCCGCGAAGTCAAATTATAAAGCATTTTGTTACTATTTTTACAAACAGCCGCATCATACAGTTTTATCTTTATTTGCAGTACAAACTCTACTCCGGATAAATAAATTAATGATTAGATAAATCGGTATTAGAACAAAATTATGTAAATAGGCAGTTTACAGTTTATCGAAAATAGATAATTTTTGCACATTGATGATTGGCAACATGACGTAACAAAAAAATAAATAAATACACGTACCTAATCCTCGTCTAACGCTGCAGCTGAATTTTACTTCAACCCACTCAAAACTGGTTTATTTTTCCAACAATATTGAACGGTAGAATAAGTAGAACCTTGTTAAATCTTATCCGACTGAGTATATATTTTATGAAGATCACGGACCTTAGTACGTACGGTTTTTGATAGTTTTCGAAACTATATAAAGTTTCGTTTCATTCTAATTTACTACATCTGAGGATGTAGTTAAATTAAGAGGCCAGCGGGGACTAAAATGTCCATCCAATCCAATCGCAATACCAAAATCATTTGTGATTCAAACATATTTCCACCATATTATATCATTATTCTGATTTGGGTAGTATTTATCTAGGTTCCTGGATATTTCTTGTTTCAAAATATTTACCTAAAACGAAATGTAAGCGAATTCCATTTTGTATATTTTTAAGACTTTTACGACATGTTCTATCTTATTTGTTTTGTATTAAATACAACGTATTTTCTAGTATTCTGTGATTATGAACATAGAATATATTGTCAAGTTACAGAATAACAACAAGATTGAAAAAAAACATTAAGTTTTTATTCATCATTTTTGGTATTACGTAACACGACCTAATTTATTACAAATTCGGAACGGCTCGTACACCCATCGCGCATGCAGGGGGAGAGGCCCCGGTGCCAAACAGGGATAGCTGATTTTTGTACTCGCTTCAAATTGAATTTGCTGGCGGCCTCCGCCGGCCCCATAACTTTATTAAACTATGTATACAGGTACCAGGAGACTAAGAAGCAGTAAAAACTTATGACTCAATATGGCATACAAACACTTCCATTTTACACCCGATATTAAAGCCAACCATTTATGAAACTGATTGCGGTTTGCCTATTTACCTCTGAACAGTCGGCGCTCGCCCGCGGTTTTACCCGCATTATTCTCTCTACTGAATGTAGGAATAAAAATATATCATATATGTACATATATTATAGTCCAGGTTTGAATTTATCTGTGTAGCAAATTTCAACAAAATTGTACCAGTCGTTTTAGCGTTACAGACCGATAACTTTAATAAAGTTATGTACTTATTTGTGTTTATGAGTGTGTGTGTGTGTGTGTTGCACAGGGCGGTTGTTCTGATAAATAAGGCGTGCTCGGTTTTTGGGTCGAACTGGGTCGGCTATTTGCCCGACAGATCCCTAGTTGTAAACAATCTTGTAAGCAATAAATGAATTACTATGAAATTATGGTATTTTACACAACAATGGCACTAATGTCCATATGTTTACTCAAAAGCTCACTAACGAAACATACATTTAGAACAAAATAATGAATCAAAACTACAATTTCAATGTAAACTGTTGAAGCACTTGTGTAAAGTCAGTCCAGGCCGCTGCTGGCTTTGCCTCGTACCACAATGCACAATATTACACTCAAGCATTGTGAAATGCAACTTGTGTACCTAGTAAAAAATATAGGTATTTGCTAATAAAATAGTGAAACTTTACGAAAACACAAAAAGTAAACAAAACTTTGAATGAAGTGGAATGAAGGGAATCAAAGGTCACAGAGTATTGAATGAATGTTGAATGGCACGCTAATGGTGGGCAATTTTCCATACAAAATAAATGTTACTGCCGCTCCATTTTGTTCCTTGCTCCAAGGTGTGTTGTTAGTGAGTGTATGTTTGTGTGTTGTGTATGTGTTTTTAGGATGTGATGAGAGAAAATGAGAGGAAAAATAAGGATAGAAGTAATTGGAAATAATGTGGTCTCTTCCTACCCCTTCGTAACATGTATGTCTTCATGTTATAAACATACCTTTCATTTTTTTCTTCATATCGGTAGACACTTGCATTAACGGTTCTGCGACAAGTCTTAATTTCCTTTCTCTGTCTAACGTCATCATCTTCCTATGCACCACAAGGATTCTTTCCACACTGCTCTTTATATCATTCTCGAAGACTTTAGCACCCAAATTATTTAGAACTTCCATCATCCATTTGACTTCTGTGAGCAAGTCGGCAAAGGCTAGTGGTTCGTTGTTTACCAAACTTTGCATTAGAACTAATGACATAAGATTAGTAATAGTTGCAACAGTACAATCTTGCTGCATAGTAATAACATGGTCGGCAACGTCTTGTACCGATTTGAACTGATCAGGAGTGATCTGCTGGAGGTCTCTCGGTTTGAGAACCTCGTGAGGGTGGGAGGTCTCCTTTTGGAGGTATTCGCGGACGGATAGGGGATCGCCGAGGTTTATGTAGATGTTGCCAAAATGGTCGTTCAGACTGGAGAGAGCTTTGAGGAAACCCTGAAATTAATTATTAGAAAATTAAATGCTTATCGTAGCGACACGGAAATAAAATTGTGGTTCGTGTGAAATTATGGAAGACCTATTCAACTTAGACCACAGCGCGGACGACGCAGAAAAGGAAATAATATCTAGTAATCAATTTCGAAAATAGGATGCATTTTGTAGGTTGATTGAGTTATTTCTGTCCTCTTTCAAACTTACCTATTTTGTACATATTTGGGTTTTTTGCTTTCGATATGTGGTGCTGGCGGAAGATGCTCAGAATTCCATCAGATCGCACCAACACATCAATCCTAAAAGAGCTCAACATTAAAACCAGGCTTTCCACCGTATGTCTTCGCAGAATCCTTGAGTTTTTCGGTCACATTGCCAGGAAAGGAGGTGATAACCTTGAAAAACTGATGGTCACTGGTAAGGTGGAATGAAAGAGGTCGCGAGGACGGAGCCCTATGCGTTGAAGCGATTAGGGTCGCTCAGCACTAGATTCCTCTGTGAGTGATGCCATCCGTTCTGCTGAAGACAGATCCCGTTGGAGGAACATCATCGTGCAGTCAAAGGTCCTGCACAAAGGTCACGAACCTCAGCATTGAGGATATCGACGCAAAGCGGAGGGTTTTTTACAAAATAGGTAGTTTCTAAAGAGGACAGAAATAACTCAAAGTCTGTCTTTTGAATAGTTTGCTCACTGTATCCACGTTATAAATTCCGTTTACAATACCAATCATCGCTTGCAATGTTTACATACCTACCTACCATTCGTCGCAATTATGTAAATGTACACAAAACTATTTTCAAGGCTTTGTGATTATCTCGGTATATTCTAGTATTAAACGGCATCAATTTCGGGAAATGACCTCGGAATTTAATAACCTGAGGAAAACCGATTACGGGTTTTTCAGTCCAGTGGAAGCCAACCCCGCCTTTATAGTACAGGATCCGCAGGGCTATTCTCTCGACAGGTTTCCAATAGGCGTAAATTGTGCTTTCGTTGCTGTCAAGCGGTAATTTTTGTATGAAAAAAGTGTCGTTTGACAGCCAATGATCGCACAATTTACGCCTCTTGCAAACCTGCATTGCAAGTACGTAAGCCTCGATTCGATAAAATTTGACATTAAAATTCGACAAAACGGGACTATGTAGAGGTAATAGTCCCGTTTTGTCGAAATTTAATGTCGTACTTGCAGCCCTGCCGCGAGATAGAGAATACGGGGGCCGGCCTGAGAAATATCTGCACTTATTTGGATTTTAATGAGACGCGGCTAAAAAGAAAGCTACAAGTATCTACGTAATAGAAATGGGTTGCCAGCTCTAAGGGCCGGATTCCACCGAGGCAGAGAGAAGAGGAGACGAGATCAAAGCTGGCAGGTTATTGGCAGACAAGCTTGACAGGTAAAAACGAAAAGGAAATAACGAAATCGGATTGGATTATTCAAACACATCTCCTCTCGTCTCCGCCCCGGTGGAAACCGGCCCTAAGCCTGCCGTAGTTTCCGGCAGCCAGTTAAAACCCTGGCTACCAGACAGTGCGTCATCTGGGGCCCAATTCTCATAAGTATTTGGTATTCAATTCACAATACAATCTCATTTCGGCTGCATGTACGTAGGACTCGATTCGATAAATTTGACATTCAAATTCGACAAAACGGGACTATTACCTCTACAAAGTCCCTATTTGTCGAATTTTAATGTCAATCGAATCGAGTCCTACGTTTTTGCACTGCTGAGTCGACTTTCGATTAATTATCAACCTTTCTGTCGCTCAGGAAGTCGCTCGTTTGAGCGAGAAAGATAACGTATGCATGCGAATATTAAGTAATAGTTACTGCATCTACGCACGCAGTGACAGCTGAGATAAGATTTTACAGTGAATTTAAGAAGAGGTCACCGGTAGATAGCAAAAGGGCGCTTTTTGCTTCTAATTTGGCTATTATTTCTTCTTTTGTTTCCATCCAATATATTTACTGACAGCGTCCTTAGTTTTCTTCTCGTTTTCGCTAGGGGCGCTGCAAGTAAATGTATGGAAGGAAACGAAACTTCATATAGTTTCGTAAACTATCAAAACCCGTACTAAGCCCCCAGTACACTAATATCTATACCCGGATGCATTAGTTTCTTATAAAATTAACAGGTTACCAAATAATAAATTTCAAAAAACATTTTTTTTTTAAACTTACGCACCACGAATCTTGATATTATTAGTGTATCATGTGTGCGACATTTCATAGAGTTTAAAGTAATAACAGTCAAATTGGAAACAAACTTCGTTCGCGTGCAACCTCCTCTTACCATTTTATAATTACGATAATTGGGTTTCTGGATTGTGGTAAGAAATATCGTCAATGACATCAAGAAGGATTATCTACATGATTTGCGAGTCAACCGTTCAACGTAGTGCCTATTAATCATTATGCGCCTGCGCAGTCGATAGAAACAGCAAAGCAATAAATAGTTATTACATAAGTCACGTTGAATGTTTACGACTCGCAAATCGATAGAGTTGATAATGCAAAACTCATAAACCCTTCATCATCATCATCGACAGCCGTGACATCCGCTCCTGGATGAGGCCTCCCCCATAGCGTGCAGGAAGGGATTTGCCATAATCACCACGCTTGGCAGGCGAATTGGTGATCGCAGTTTAGTGTTGAGTACTCAGGTGAATGGTGCTACCCATCCCCTGGTGTAATCCGTTCGAAGGCTTTTACTACATCCACGGGAGGAGGGGTCTATTCATAGGCCGGACATACTACGACACCGGACTTTGCCGCAATAAACTTATTATTATTACTCAACACCAAACTGCAATCACCAATAACATAACATAACACCCAACAGTCACATACGTAGTCATGATCCCACACTAGGCTTCCCTGAGTCGTGGGTATCCGGAACTACGAGTACCATGGTACCATACCACCCAGACCCGGCACAAATATTTGCAGATCATACAAACATATGTCTCGCAGCGGGAATCGAACCCGCAACCTCTTGCATCTCAGCCGGCTACTCGTCTGCCGCGCCACAGAGGTCGTCACCAATCCGCCTGCCAAGCGTGGTTATTATGACAAATCCCTTCCATTGTATTCAATAGAGGAGGCTTGGTCCAGCAGTGGACGTAAACAGGCTAGTTTTGTTAGTAGTAGAACTTCTTGTGAAAGAGTTCGTCCGGGGAAGTACTACCACCGTTACCTATTTCTGCCGCCAAGCAGTAGTGTTCGCATTACTGTGTTTCGGTTTGAAGGGTACGGGTGCCTGTGAAATAGTCTTGGGTAGCACGCACTTTTTTTGCGAGGATCGTGCGAGGCACTCATTGTGTCAAGTGTGGCAGCACATTGTGCTACCACAATTGAGGCGAGGCTCGTGAGCCTCGCGAGTATAACTCGCTCGTGTGTTCTTTCTCTGCGCCCGACTCCCTCGCAAGAACGCACAAGGTCGCCATCGCTTCACTTTGTGTTTCGTCGGATTTTTTTTTGCAGAAACTCAAGTTCATGAAATTCAAATTGTAGATGTACTTGTTTAGATATTATTACAAATAAGACTTTGTTTTGTAGTGTTTATATACTGGTAATTAAAATTTATCTAGGCTGTTTTATTCGGTTTGATTAACTGAGTAACTTCTATGACCTTATTAGTAGGTACCTATCGCTCCATCACTTCCGTTAGCGGGACTTTTAAGTAAAAAATAAAATTGAATTCTAGTGTGTTTTGTAAATTTAAGACTATAAATATTATAATTAGGAAATAAAAATTAAACACCACCACAACCATCAATCAATCAACCACATGCTCCAAGTACAAGATCAAATAGCCAAGCCAGTCAGTGAAGTCAAGCCACAACACGAATGAGAATGACATAGACATCAAGCACGACACTGACTGACAGCACAGTGAGTGAGGGAGGCTGCCTTGCTACTCGCCTCAATTCAAGCCTCAATTACACAATGCACAATACACATCAAGCAGCACATCAAAATTGTGGTAGCACGATTTGAAAAATTGTGCGAGGGCCTCTTTTGAGAAACTGTGTAGATACAATCGTGCTGGCACGTGTGCTGAGGACCCACGTATAATGTGAAATTATAGGCACATGAGACTTTTCATTTTTATGTCTCAGGGTCGGCAGCGCGTGTGTGATGCCTCTGGTGTTGCAGGCGTCCATAGGCTACGGTGACTGCTTTCCATCAGGTGGGCTGTATGCTTGTTTGCTTGCCAAGTAGTATAAAAAAAAGGCTGGTGATGATATGATGTATGTAAATCTTACTCCAGTAGACTCTTTAGGCTTGGGTACTCCGAGGTGCTCATACGCAAATAGTCCATGCTCCATCAGTCTGTCGTAGCTCAGGTTAATCGGTACTATGGTGATGTCAGACACTTCGTGCGCGAAGAACGGCATCATTGTCATTGATAGCATTCCTATAGACATAAGACATTATAATGGCAGGCAGATTGGTGATCGCAGTATTCATTTTTAACCAACTTCACAAAAAGGAGCTTCTCAATTCGGTTGTATTTTTTTTTTACTACTCAGAGGCCTTAGACAAAGTAACATTCTATTAGCGATGACGCCAGTAGAAAAGTCCAAAATGTATGGGATTGACGTTAGCTATCGATATGTCACGTGGTCTATTGTATTGAATTACGACTGTAGAAATGGAATCGCTTCGAAGCGAATGCCGTTTGGCTAGGCCCTCAGGTGGATGCTGCCGCCCATCCCCTGATGTAACCCGTTAGTCGGTTTTTACGACATCCACGGGAGGAGATGTTGGGGTCTATTTTTAGGCCGGACAAACCAAGGCACCATAATCATATCAACGATAAAGATGTGTCCTTATATCCTGTGGGATATTATTTAGAAAAAAAAACATCTATTAATTTGGTAAAACCATCACAGACTCTTCACTTACGACTTCACATGATGCCTTTCTCAAGTACAGGCAAAAACAAAACAAAGCGAAATATTTTATAAATAAATAAAATAAAAGCTAATTTATTCACTTACATCAAATACAAAGGTTGTATGTAGTTATGTAAGTAAAAAGGTAATGTGCCCCGCCCACTGGATAAACTTTATGATACAGCAATGATGTAATATCGTATTGATTGTGACGTCAGATGTAACTGATATAACTTTTCATTTAAAAAACCGACTTCCGCCATTGTATACGACTAAATATTTGGATGAAAAACAATGATGAAAGAACCATAGTGGTGAAAGGATTATGATACTTTTTGAATGCAAATGCTTGGTTTGTTGCTGAAAATGTCAAAATCGCCATATGTGTGCCTACAATATTTGAGGAGTTCCCTCAATTCCTCATGGATTCCATCATCAGAACTGGATTCTGAAAAATGGGACCAATCTGGAAGTATATCTATTCAAATAAAAAAAGAATTTTCCAAATCGGTTCATAAACGCCGGAGATATGCGGTAACAAACATTTAAAAAAAAAATGAAAATGAGAACCTCCTCCTTTTTTTGGAAGTCGGTTAAAAAGGGAAGTCTACCGCCAGCGCCAACGCGCACAAAACAAAGTTAATTCCTCATTTGACGACCTCTGTGGCGCGGCGGGCGGGCGAAGGTTCGCATGCGACGCAGTAGGTTGCGGTAGGTAGGTTTTCGATTCCCGCCTCTGAACAAATATTTGTACGATCTGCAGATAATTGTTCAGGGTGTTCTGGGTATTTTTCTAGGTATAATAAAAAATATCTATCTATGTAATGAATTGCATACAGTATCTAGTACCAATAACACAAGCTCCACTTAGCTTGGGCCTAGATAATGTTGTGTGAAATGTCCAGCATTTATTTATTTATTTGATAATTATATTCTTTATTGACTTGACAATGAGTTTTTGCAGACGCAATCTAAAGATTAATATCTAGATGTGCGGTTTGTTAGTTTCCCATAAAATTTAACAGAATATATTTCAATACAAATCTTTAAGTCGGTGTGATTTAGAAACCTTGTAATATAGTGTGTTAATCATGATTCTCGATTTAAGGTTCTAGCACAGAATAAATATTAGTACAAGTACAGCAGACTCACGTCGCGATTTTCTTTATTTAAATAGCGACTCTTGCTAGGACGCAACAAAGTGCAATTCAGCTCGCACAATCGCTTTGTACCTAACGCAATATTCACCTAAACATTGCGGCTCTCTGCTAACACGTAACTCTGTCGCTGTCTGGCGCGGAGTGATGCAACTCGTAAGGGCTGTTGACTTGTACTTGTACTAATATTTATTCTGTGCTTGTACCTACGAATTACTTAAGTACTAACCGTTTGTTATTATCAATATTGTTATTATGGAGAAATAAAGTAGGTAAGTATTTAGGTCCTTATAAGTAATTTAGAGCGATTCCGAAGTAAAATCAAATTAAACACGTAAGTAGGTAAAAAAATCAAGTAATTATTTAGGTATCTCCAACCTAGATCATTGCAATCTATGCTAAATGTAAATGAAATCACACCTATAAAAGCTTCGATATGCACCTACAGACAATAATTAATGTACCTACATCAATCAAATAACTTACCTTTCATCGTCCTTCGGCAATTTAAAAAATAAAATGTTATGTCTCTGTTTGTCTTTTGACTACTGCATCCATTTACAGCACAATATGCACGCGAAGTCATATTTGCGCGGGAAACTTATTGTGCGAGCGCTCAGGCGTGTGCCCGGCAACCGAATGTCACTTGTTCGCTTTGGGGAACGGCTTGGATGTAGGTAAATAACGCGCGACCTTGAGCGAGTGGCGGTGGCCTGGTTCTAGACTGGCGACCACAAACCGGACGACGCGGTAGAAGGAGGCCCTCCACTCGATGCAACTAAAGACATTATAAACGTCACAGAAAGTCAGTGGATGGAGACGGCTCAAGATCGTTCATCGTGGCATTCTTGGGGGGAGGCCTATATCCAGCATATATGATTAGCATCAGCGCCCTAGGTAAAAAGCGAACAGCCGTCTTAATGACTAGGTTCAAGTAGGTTGTTAGGTATTTTATTTTGTCTATGGCGCTAACTTCAAGTTAGCTAGTTATTATTTTGTGAGTCATAACATTCTATTAGCGGCTCTGCAATTCTGTTACAGCTTAACGCGTTCAGCGCTGGCTCATATTATAAAGAGTTTGGATCGCGCCCGGGCGTAGATAGCATGCATGTCGTAAGAAAAGGACCAAACTATTATTTGACCAGGCAATAGAGATTACGATGGATCTTACCATATTTAGGAGGAAGACTCTTATTGCTCCTACTCCGGGTGCCTTCAAGGAAGAACTCGATAGGCGCGCAATGCTGTGACACAACCGTCCTGACATATTGTTTCAGGGTTGCGGCGTACAAAGGCGCTCCAGTGAGGGTCCTTCGGATGTAGAATGCACAGGTCTCTCTCATCCGACGCCCGATCACGGCCATTGAGTAGAAATCTGCAACGAGATATTAGATTTACAACTGAAATAGCGATCATGCTATGATAGTACAGTGACAACATAGTCACTGTGCTATACTGTACTTCTAGTACGGGTTTTGATAGTCTTCGAAAACTAAATGAAGTTTCGTTTCCTTGCATACATTTTTTACTGACAGTGTCCTTAGTTTTCTTCTCGTTTTCGCTATGGGCGCTGCAAGTATTTACTTGCAGCGCCCATAGCGAAAACGAGAAGAACATACATACATTCCATACATTTGTATGGAAGGAAACGAAACTTCATATAGTTTCAAAAACTATCAAAACCCGTACTAAGCCCCCTGTACTTAGCTGTACATTATATAGGTGGCAGAAAGTTGGGGGGATGGAAGCGGCTCAAAACCGTTCCTCGTGGCGTTCTACGGAGCTGGAGCTACAACCAGCAGTGGACTTCTGACAATTATTGTGAATCAAAACAAACAATAGTTTGTGTCTGTGAGACACTAACATATTATTTACCTTTGAATAACAAAGTGATGATAGCTCAAGTCATTGTTATGTACACAAGTACACAAAGCAAACAACTGTAATGCCTGGGTATTCACATACATTTGTAAAATTATGTGTTAAGTTTGTCTCGCAATAAGGTACTGAGCAATTGAATACCTTGTTAGTAAGCACTTACAATAGGTTTTTATGACTTTTGTAGTTAAGGTTCAAACTAGATATCGACAAACTATTCCTTGTGTCAAGTGTCAAGAAACATTGGTTGAGGGGTGTACAGATTAAGACTGGACTACCTGTAGTTTTGAGACAAGTTACTTACCCATCCCCGCAGCAACTGTAGGATAATCAATATCGTAATGAGAACACAGGTAGGTCATTACACAAAAGTCTGCATAGCTCCTGTGAGTGGGCAGGAATAGCACAGGATTCTTTCCCATTGTTGATTTTAGCTGAAATTATTGAGGTAATTGTAATAAACATTTTAAACAAATACATAATATATAAATAAATAAATGCTGGACATTTCACACAACATTATCTAGCCCTAAGCTAAGCAGAGCTTGTGTTATGGGTACTAGATAACTGATATACTTAATACAATACATTACATAGCAGAGCTTGTGTTATAGGTACTACATAACTGATATACTTAATACAATACATTACATTAATATTTTTATTAAAAGTACATAGAAAAATACCCAGAACACCCTGAACAAATATCTGGGAGACAAGAAATAGAATTGAAGTTATTGTGGCTTGGTATCATTTTAGAAAAATTACGACTATACACCACGTACCCGTCCACCACCCGCCGTGTGGGTTCCAGTCTCATGACCTTTGAGCGTGGTAGCGGTCGGTGCTCATGAGGAAGGACCTCAAAATGGTCAACGAAAACGTCAGCAGGAGAATAGTAAAGTATGTGGTGTATAGTCGTAATTTCTAAAATGAGACTGGGAGTGTGTATAGTGTTTTTTACAATCAAAATTATTATTTTTTTAGTCTTGAGTCAAAATTACCTTCAGGACAGCAGCTTCATTAACAAATAGTTTAACCTTCATCATGAAGCAAATCTTCAAGAAAATGATTCCCATCCATCTGATGACACACTGTTTCTTCTCAAACCCCATCTCCTCAAGGTATATTACTACTTCTTTGCGTAATTTGTCCTTCCTTATGCCTCGCTTGATACTTTCCTGTTATGATTTATAAATGAAAACAGTCAAAATTTATACTTAATAGGAACCCAATATTCTAAGTTTTTGTATTTTCTCTTGTGTATCTAATAAGTTCTTCTGCCTAGTATTTACTAGTGCTTGTTGTAGTTTCTGTAAACTGCTCTTTTAATTTTTCTCACTACATTTAATAGTCTACAAAAAACTTGATTAAATTAATATAATTCTTTAGCAGCCATTTTTGCCATTTTAATTGAAATCCACTGCCGAACGAGGCCCCTTCATGGAATGCGGTGGGAGGATTTGCCATAATCACCACGCTTTGAAGGTGGTCACAGTATTGGTTTTGAGTACTCAGATGGATAATAATTAATCAAATATGATAAATAACTCTGTAATTAGTTAAATATTTGCATGATAGTGTTCATTAGTTGGTGTTTCAAATAAATAAATATGACAATTACCATTGTGTGAGCCACAATAAAAAGAGACCTATTGAAGCTCTGCCTACCCCAACAGGGAAAAAGTGTGCATCTATGTTTATACAAATCAATTGTCTTACATAAATCCGTTGAAAAGAAGACAATTAATAATAAATTCAAGACTATTTGCGTGAAAGAATTGGTACCTAGTCTGTTGTTCAAAAATGTATGAAATCATTTATGTAGTTTATGATAGTATTTAGGTCTAATACCGTATAAAAATAAATTGAAACTGCTCAGCTGCAGCAGAAATATATGCATGTGTTTATTATTTTGTTAAATAATAACCTAGGTACCAATTAATTTTCTAAAGATACAATACTCTTTTCGCTCTCTGGATCTATAGCTCCTGCAGCAGTTTTATCAATAAAGTAATGAGGTACTTGCCGCTTCTATGACCGCATCCAGGTAAACTGAATTGGCGGCGATATCTTTCAGTTCCTGAGGAGAATGGTACTTATCCAGGACCAGTGTAGTCTGGGGACTCCAACTTCTTGTCATGAATGAGAAAATTCCAGACTTTGTCTTCCGTGGCTCCAGGATTTCAACAAAACCCATATTTTTACTCATGATTGACAATTTCCAAGTACCGAAAAATCACCTCAAATAATGTGAACAAAAATTAGGTATATTTACTATGTATATTTAATTAAATTGCTGTCAGCGTAGCGAAGAAGTATGCGTGGGTACTGCAAAACTGAAGAAATGTATAATCATGTAAATTATCATTTAGAATTGAATTAAATTATAATTTTCTACCAAAATCCATACATCCTTTTCTAATAAGAAAACCGCGAGCGAGCGACCGACCGAAGCACAGATTTATAAGTATAGTACTACTAAAGGCGAAAGCGAACACCGCATACATAACGCTCCGCTCTTTGGCATAACGTCCTATAACGTCACATCAGTGATCAGTCAAAGATCAGTCACTGCTCCATAGAGTACAGTTGTTGTAACAAGCCTCTTTGGCGTTTATTTTAAATACACAGGGTTGAAAACAAGGTTGAAAAACCTTGGACCAAGGAACAAAATGGAGCGGCAGTAACTTTTATTTTGTATGGAAAATTGCCCACCATTAGCGTGCATTCAACCATTCATTCAATACTCTGTGATCTTTGATTGCCTTCATTCAAAGTTTTGTTTACTTTTTGTGTTTTCGTAAAGTTTCACTATTTTATTAGCAAATACCTATATTTTTTTACTACACAAGTTGGATTTCACAATGCCTGAGTGTAATATTGTGCATTGTGGAACGAGGCAAAGTCAGTATCGGCCTGGGCTGACTTTACGCAAGTGCTTCAACAGTTTTCATTGAAATTGTAGTTTTGCTTCATTATTTTGTTTTAAATGTATGTTTCGTTAGTGAGCTTTATAGTAAACATAAGGACATTAGTGCCATTGTTGTGTAAAATATCATTATTTCATAGTAATTCATGTAAAGCTTACAAGATTGTTTACAACTAGGGATTGGTCGGGCAAATAGCCGACCCAGTCCGACCCAAAAATCGAGCACGCCTTATTTATCATAACAACCACCCTGTGTGAAAAACAAAGCATGTCATGTGTCGTGTCATTCACTCTTAGAAATGTAGAAATAAAAACATATATGGACTTTTTCTGCTCCTTCGAAGGGAGACACAGATTTATAAGTATAGTGAAGGGAGACGTCGTCCTTTTCTATTTTATTTCAATTTCTAGTGTTTTTTTGAGTTATATCGTGTAATTTTGGTGGCATTTTAACCGGTGTAGCTTATAAAGAGCACATGGTAGTGAATTTAAATAAATTATGTGTATTGCGTGCCTCTTCGAAGGGGTGGAAATTGTCCAGGAACGTTCTAGTAAACTGTCATCGATTTACTAGAACATGACTTGACAGACGACTTGACGACTGTACATTATTTGATAATTATCTATGCTACTTGACATTGGCAAAATTGAGTATATCCTCAGATGCCATTAAAAAAAACACTAAACACACGACACACTATTTTTATATTTTTGTTATTAGATTATTAGATATAGGGCCCATTCCACTTGATAAAATTTTTGCCAAGAACGCACAAAACGATTACATTCGTTCAATAGTGTTCCACTTGGCTATAAACTGATAAAAACGATATTTTCAAAAATTTTGTTCACAGGTGTCTGGAACGAAATCTGTCAAACAAACTTGTCAAGCAAACCAAACCAAACACGCAAACACTGTAAACAAACATGTGGTATGTGGAAATTACTCGAGAAATTGTGGATGGATTGGAAAGAAATAGAAAGCAAGAAAGGACTGTAGAATAATATAATGAGATAACTAATTCTAGATAACAATAGCTCAGTCTGAGCCTCAAGTTCAGACACTCTAGTCGACTACTGTGCGTGCGTGGACTCTATCATCAAGAAGCTATTGCCAATTATTATGTTATGTAGCAACTAAATTACCTCTTCAGGATATTTAGAGGGTATTTAAATATAAAAGTCTATTTCAGTTAGGCTAAGTACATGTTTTTGCATATAATAATGTATATAATAAAATATATGGTAACAGAATATACTTTTTGTAATTTATTATTGTCTATAATCAGTGCGTGTTGCGAGTGATGACTTAGAGATCCAAGATTACTGTCGCGTCTTTTTTAACAATGGTATGCCAGGGTTATCACAAATGGTGAACTTCCCTTGCGACAAAATGATACAGGGGTGAGATTATGGGTCGACCACTAACATTTTATAAACTGCTTCGCAAATGAATTTACAACCCTAAGCTGGCTGAAGGCCGGGGATCTGTCGCAGATAACAGACCCCGTGATCGACCCTGGTCCCACGTCCCACAACCACAATCACGCAAGGATCATCCAAGCGCCCACCGATTGTGCCCGGATTTCTAGCCCCGAAGGCAACCGGGATGGGCTTGGTATTAAATACCAAGTGCTCGCACCTAACCATCCCCAAACCGAGCAACCACCGCTTCCTCTCAAAAGGTCGACCACGCCCTAAGGGCAAACAAGCCCTCTGGATGGCCACATCCAAACGGTTAGCTCCCCTCCAGAGGCGCTTCCATTCGGCCTATGCCAGGAGCCCTGAAGTACCACGTACCTCAGACCCCCCTTTCTTCGAGCAAGGCTCGATGGGTTCTGCATCATTCAGAACCTCTTTTCCCAGTACTATACAAGCACTCTCGGTCGACCGAAATAGTCCGTTGTACCTTCGTACACAAGGGGACTTTATACTTATTATCGCGGAGGAAAGATTTTATCGCGAAAGACAGTCTTCCCAAAATCTCACTACCCTCGGGATAAAGGTGACTTTATTATTAGCTAGCACTTACCACGTGGCTATAAGTCTGTCCACTCGAGGCAGACCCTCACTTTCACACCTCCCTTGCACTCGGAGGTGTACCAAGAACTGAGCAACTTCGCACGTGGCTCGGAACAACTTTTTACTCATAGGGTAGACGCGCAAACTTGTCAACGGATGACAAATTACCACCCACAATATTTTACATAGAAAACTGTTGCCATAGTGTAAAAATGATCGACAAGAAACAGGAAGTCAAATTAAATTTACTTATCGTTTTATGACCTCGTGCTTTGCGCGACACACCCAACAAAAAAGAGGTGTTTACTTTTGCTGGGCAAGCAGATGACGCGCCCTTCTCCAGGAAATTTTCTCCGGCTCGGATAGCAGCGTCCCTCATTCTTCTTACCCCTACTTCGTTTGCCTGTAGGGGCCTTTACTCAACCACGTGATCAGGGCTGAAAGCTACCGCCTCCACGGTAGTTCTTGTTCGGTGTCATCACCACTGCTTACTGGCCCGTGTCCCTCACAGACCAGTTCTTCTTCCATTGGAGAAGTCTTCTCAGGACTACAGGTTGACCTTTCTCCACAAGACTACATCTCACTTTCCAGAACCTGTCCACTCGACACAGCTTCTGAATCGATGACTGATAAGTCGGGCATACATGAGCTGCTCTCTTCTGGTTCCTGCTCTACCGGTTGTAAAGGCTGTGGATTTCCCTCAGAATCCTCCTCCAGAGGATAGAGGTGTCCTAGTAGAGCGTTTGAAAACAGAGTCATCAACCTTGACTCTCGCGACTCTTCGTGCGCCGTCTGCACCTTCATCGAGTCAGATTAAAGTCTTGAGCCACTGTATTGGTATCTCTACCGGTGCTGGTTTCACGTCAAACATATTCCTTAGGTTAGGAAATCAGCTTATCGTAAGATGTGTTCCACACAGTCCCGGTTCTTCAGTCCCGGTTCGACTGCCTCTTTCATGACAGTTAGCAACTTGCTGTCATTTGATAGATGTTTTTCCAAGGTGCGCTTTGGGCAATGTTTGACTAGCCCCACAAGGCGTTCGTAGAATCCTCCATCCCATGGGGCCAGCTGAGAATAAAGTTTCACTCGATTTTATTCTTAATACAATTCATTACTTCAGAAGTCAGCTTGAAACAAGTGGCATTGTCCAAATACATCTTTTTTGGAATTCCTCTAGTCGCAGCAAATCTACGTAACGCTAGGAGCTTTCTGCTCTTCAGCAGAAAGGTCTTTCACGATTTCCAGGTCGATCGCCCGAACATTTACAGACAAGTGAATAAGGCTACCCATCTTTTATCCTTTCCATTCGGTAAACTCACGTATAATGGGCCAAAGTAATCTTTACAATCTCTGGGTAATGAAATCGGATACTTCATGCCGTAACTCTATGTCGTGTTAGCCATACGACCACCGCAGCGAAGTAAACTATCAGAAATCACACATAAATAATTTTTTTCTGATAGGTGAGCTTTCTTGCCCACCAGCTCATCTGGGAAGTATTGTAGCTGTAGTTTTTTGATTGCTACTGTAGTGTCATCTTGTGGGCTGTTGTCACAATTACTGTTTCCTTCTTCTTGAGAGTCCAAGGGACATTATGGATGTCGGCAATCTCCGACCAGTCCTCAGGCTCCAACTCGCCTGGACTCCCGTCCAGGGCTAATTTCTATAGGGATATTATGGATGTTGGCAACCTCTGACCAGTCATAAGGCTGCAACTCACCTGGACTCCCGTCCAGGGCTAATTTCCATAGGGAAATCACTGACCAGTCATGAGGCTGCAACCCACCTGGACTCCCGTCCAGGGCTAATTTCCATAGGGAAATCTCTGACCATTCATCAGGCTACAACTCACCTGGACTCCCGTCCAGGGCCTCCCCAAACGAAAAGAAAGTTTTATTCGTGTGGTAATGACGATTCATTGGCCGCCGGGCTTTTTCCCGACCCAAGTTCCTGGAGGAACTTGGGTCCTTTGTACCAAAGTTCTCTCTTCTGATACCAAAGTTCCCAATGGTTGTATCAGATTTTCAGGCAATGTGATGTCTTTTATGTGTTTGTCCATAGGTGATTTGACGAAATGGTTTCCTATCGTGACGCTGACTGAAACACGAACGCAAATACTTAGTATAACCATGTTAAACTTAACTTTTTATTGATATATGTTTTAAAAAAAAAATGCAGTTTTTAACCGACTTTCAAAAAAAGAAGGTTCTCAATTCGACTGTATGTTTTTTACCTTATAGTATTCAGCGATTTACTTATGGAACACACTCTCGTCAAGTTATCGCAATTGCAGACAATTTACACACTTATTACGGTACAGAAACACTTAGACAAACACTTTTACCACCAAACTTTATGCACTAAAATGTTTCATAAACAATCAAATTCAATAAACTGTAACCAAGTAATCTGGGCGGAAGAAACACTATTTGATACGGAAATACATGAGACATACATCTATGCGGCAATCGACTAGTCTCATTCTAGATCTTACAAGCTTTATTTAAATTCTAGTTAGTATCGATAAACCAACTAAATCTAAGGCCTTTTTAACTTAAATAAAACTTATTTTAAACCGTATTTACCGATGAAATACCCTTAGAATAAATTATAAATAACCGGTAACTTCCGAAATGTGAACAAATTTGCACACACTATACCATAAAACATACCTTAATTATATATATATATAACCGGTAATTTCCAAAATGTGAACAACATTTCACACCATACCATAAAAAATACCTTAATTAAATATAAATAACCGGTAATTTCCAAAATGTGAACAAAATTTCACACTATATCATAAAATATACCCTAAATATAAATAACCGGTAATTTCCAAAACGTGTACAAAACACTATACCATCTTACATAAATATAAATAACCGGTAAGTTCCAAAATGTGAGCAAAATTGCACACTATAATATAGACACGTCTGTCTTTTATCATTACGCAATGATAACTTATTATTCACTTACTAAATAATGAGCTTGTTTTGAAAACTTATGAAAGAATAACTTATTCTATTAATTTATATTAAAAATTAAAATAACTTTTACCTTAATTAAAGTAGGTACCAAAAATAGGGTACTTTGCACGATCATTTTGTAGACCGTGTTTCTGAATAACCGAATCATACGCAAATAAATGTAAAGTTGTCAATTGACAAAATATATTTTTCGATTTTCAATTGAAAATAACGTAAAAAATAACACGTAAACGAGCATAAAAATGACGAAGACGTTAGAATAAGAAAAAAATTGGGGGTAGGGCAAATAAAACACCATGTAATTTTATCAATAATTCAAAGAATACACGTAAACTAGCATAAAAATCATAAAGTCGTTGAAATAAGAAAAAATTTGGGGTAGGGTAAATAAAACACCATGCAAAATCAATATTTCAAAGAATCCTACTTTTTTCTTAAGGTATAATAAAAAATGAATGTAAATCTTTTGATCTGGAGAGAACCCAACGAATCAGGCATCTCCGGATCATACCATCCCCCGTGTGGAGGGATCTTGTTACGGGAAAACCAGATCAAATCTAGCTCCCAAAAATTCTCAAATCCCTGCATCTCCACCATTTTTGTCGCGTCTTTTTTAACAATGGTATGCCAGGGTTATCACAAATGGTGAACTTCCCTTGCGACAAAATGATACAGGGGTGAGATTATGGGTCGACCACTAACATTTTATAAACTGCTTCGCAAATGAATTTACAACCCTAAGCTGGCTGAAGGCCGGGGATCTGTCGCAGATAACAGACCCCGTGATCGACCCTGGTCCCACGTCCCACAACCACAATCACGCAAGGATCATCCAAGCGCCCACCGATTGTGCCCGGATTTCTAGCCCCGAAGGCAACCGGGATGGGCTTGGTATTAAATACCAAGTGCTCGCACCTAACCATCCCCAAACCGAGCAACCACCGCTTCCTCTCAAAAGGTCGACCACGCCCTAAGGGCAAACAAGCCCTCTGGATGGCCACATCCAAACGGTTAGCTCCCCTCCAGAGGCGCTTCCATTCGGCCTATGCCAGGAGCCCTGAAGTACCACGTACCTCAGACCCCCCTTTCTTCGAGCAAGGCTCGATGGGTTCTGAATCATTCAGAACCTCTTTTCCCAGTACTATACAAGCACTCTCGGTCGACCGAAATAGTCCGTTGTACCTTCGTACACAAGGGGACTTTATACTTATTATCGCGGAGGAAAGATTTTATCGCGAAAGACAGTCTTCCCAAAATCTCACTACCCTCGGGATAAAGGTGACTTTATTATTAGCTAGCACTTACCACGTGGCTATAAGTCTGTCCACTCGAGGCAGACCCTCACTTTCACACCTCCCTTGCACTCGGAGGTGTACCAAGAACTGAGCAACTTCGCACGTGGCTCGGAACAACTTTTTACTCATAGGGTAGACGCGCAAACTTGTCAACGGATGACAAATTACCACCCACAATATTTTACATAGAAAACTGTTGCCATAGTGTAAAAATGATCGACAAGAAACAGGAAGTCAAATTAAATTTACTTATCGTTTTATGACCTCGTGCTTTGCACGACAATTACCGACATAGTTCTCAGAATCAGCAAGTTTAAGTGGCAATGAGCAGGTCATTTAGCTCGCAGAACTGACATCCGCTGGGGAATAAAGGTTCTCCAGTGGCAAACACATTAGATGGCTTTTACATCATCACAGGAGATGGAGAGGTCTATTTTTAGGCCAGACATACCACAGCATTTAAATGAAATAATATTGTTTAAACTAAAAAATTATAACAAAGAATCTTAGATCAGTCTTTACTTCTAAGAACTATCATAAATTGTAATTTAATGTATACTTATATTATTAAATGTGTGCATCAGTCAGTACCAATGTGCCTGAATTTACAAATTAGACATGCCTAAGCAACATTTTTCTCTTAAGTAGGTATCACAATTTACATTTATAAACAAAAAAAAACATGTATCTTTTAACACTGTTCAATTTAAAGATTTATAAGAGGTGAAATCAGACTTCATGTTCTACAAAATTATTCCAAAACGGTATTCATAAGGTCCGATAATGATCCAATAGCTTTTGGAGATTTCTCTACAGCCTATCTTTTTCTATGTAGGTAGCTGATGTGCTGGCTGTAGCACCCGAATGCGAAGAGTCACTGAAAAAATAAAATATAGGTACAACATAAAATTAAACTAGACATGTACCTGACTTATTATGTTTTTTAACATTTGGCTTCTGATCAGTATGTCCATTCATCATCTCCATCATGAAACCTATCGAAGTCCACTGCTAAACATAGGCCTCCCGCATAGAATGCCACAACAAACAGTCTTGTACCACCTCCATGCACCATTTTCCTGGAACCTTCATAATATCTTTGGTTCATTGAGAGGGGGGGAAGGGCCTTCCTCTTCTGCGCTAGGTTTGTGGTTGCCACTCGAGAACTTCATTCCCCAACGGTTGTCAGTTACTTGGTGGTAAGTCTAATTGTAAACATAATTATGCAGGTGCAGGTTATATATCAAATATTATTTACACTTACTATCATCAGTCGGTAGACATCCACTTTTGGATGATGCCTCCCTCATAGCGTGCAATGGAGGTAATTTGCACGCTTGGCAGGCGGATTGGTGATCATAGTTTGGTGTTTATTACTCAGGTGAATGCTGCTGCCCTGGCGTAATCCGTTAGTCGCCTTTTACGACATTCACAGGAGGAGTTCGAGGAGCCCTATTCATAGGCGGTTTTAACTTATTCCTAGATTAGTAAATATTTCATTTTCACCGTTTTAAAATGTTAATTCTACAGCATATTACGAAACAAATAACATCAGAATGTCAAACATTACGCAAATGTCAAAAAACGATAATTTTTACCCATCGAAATAGCTGGGTAAAAATTGGCAAAATTCGGTGGCGTTCTTAGCGTTTTTAATCTGTCTGAAAGAACGGTGAAAACAGTTACAAACGATCACAGTGAGCACTTTCAAATCGAATGGAACATCATTTGTGATCAAAAATAACGAAAATAACGTAAATGTCACCCAAAAGGAACGCACTCATATATGACCTTTATGGATAGGTATCTATGTTTTTGTTTTTATTTTGTATACTAGCATTTATTTATAGTTTCTGAACTGCTGCGAGCTTGGACGAATTATCAATTATCAATTGTGATAATTCGTCCAAGGCTGCGAGCTTTTACATTACAACATGGTCAAACAGCATCGAAACCAACAAACGCATCAAACACGGTGGAAAACGACCCAACGAAAATTTGCCAGAAAATCAAGAATTTCACAAATGATAAATTCAAGCCAGAAACAACGTCTTTAGAGAATTTCGTCGAATACTTTGAAGCAAAGTGCAATATCTACGGAGATGAATATAAGGTAATACAAAAACAGTTATTCATAACTTGCCTACCACCGGATATTTTTCATAAAATAAAAACGGCATTCCTTGAAAATTTTGAAAAGAAAACTTACGAAGATTTAAAAGCTAAATTATACAGCTTTTACCATAAAAAAACGACACGTTTCAAAGCATTAACAGAATTCTGGAACTGCGTGAGGCAGGAAAGTCAATCAATGGAGCAGTATGCCAACAAATTAAAGGAACTGAGCAAGGACTGCGGCTATGACGGCAATCTTCTAGAGCGTCAACTACGCGATCGCTTTGCAACAGGCTTAAACCATGAAATACTAGAAATTGATTTGAAACAAATATGGCCAGATCTACAAGAACAGGACATTACTGGTAACACAGTAGAAATTACATTTGAACAAATTTTTGCAGTCGCTCTATCAAGGGAACTGACAGAAAATGATAACACTTTAACAACCGTTGCAATTTAGCGCGTACAACCGAATAACAGAGTAACCAGAACAGAACAAAGACGCACAGATAACAATAAATCCAACAAAAATGAAACTAACAAACGCTTATAACTGATCATAAACCACTTTCACATACTAGGAATGAATAGGAACTTACCAAAAGTGGCGAACAATAGACTTGTCAGGTGGGCTTTAATGATCGGCACCTACGACTATGACATAATACATACAAAAGGACAGAATAACATACTCGCCGATTCTTTATCTAGAATGCCAAATCCTCATGAACACCCATCTAAGGCAGAATACTCAGTCAATAAGATTATCCAAAGCATACAAGAATCAAAGTTCAGTGACATCACTATAAATGAAGAAACAATCAAGGATCTTACTAAACAAGATGAAACTTTAATGAAAGTCGTGAATTCTGTGAAAACTAAATGGAGTTCGTACAAATATGACGATAATTCAATCCAAGCATTTTTCAAAAAAAGGAACGAATTATCGGTTGAAAATAAAATTCTGATGTGGCAAGGTAGAATAGTTATGCCGTCAGCTATGAGGAAACAAACTCTGAAATATTTACACAGAGGACACCCAGGGATTTCTGCTGAGAGCACTTGCACGTTTTTATGTGTGGTGGCCCTCCATCGAAGAAGATATTGACAATTATGTAAAAACATGTCACGGATGTCAAGAAAACCGACCAAACAACCCAGAACTACCAGTATTTTCATGGTCCATTCCTAATAACGTATGGGAAAGGATACATATAGATTTCGCGGGACCATTTCAAGGCAAATATTGGTTAGTTTTATGTGACGCACTATCTAAATGGATCGAAGTAAGACCTATGAACAGAACGACAACAGATAAACTGTGTGATGTACTCAGTGATATTTTCACAACATTCGGATTACCTGAGATCATTGTATCTGATAACGGCCCACAGTTCACCTCAGAAGCTTTCAAAATATATTGTAAGAACAGAGGGATTGAACATATCAAATCGTCCCCATACCACCCAAGAACTAATGGACTAGCCGAACGATTGGTACGAACTTTTAAAACTCGCATGGCCAGTAACACTTGCAATACAATAGAACAACTGCGAGAATTTCTTTTCACTTACAGAAATACACCGCATAATACTACATTGAAGTCGCCTGCATTTATGATGTTTGGAAGACAGTTGAATTGTGTTTTAGACAACGCACGTCCCAGCACCAAGAAAATGCTACAGCATAGGGAAATAAGGGCAAGCATAACGGCCGAAAACCAACAAAGAATACCTTATCACCGGTCGGGTACCAATGTTTATGTACGAACTAGGGAAGACTCGACGTGGAAACCAGCGGAAATAGAAAAAAGAACACACAGATACTCTTACATCATTAAAACACCAGAAGTAATTTTAAGACGCAGGCACGCCGATCACATAAGACCACGTACTGTTGAAGAATTAACATTACCAGAGATAAATGTCACACCTTTTCACACACCAGCGGAAACTTCTGTATCATCGCCTGAGAAAACACCAATGACATCAACTGTACAAATACCAACATCAATTCGTACTCCTGTTGGAGTAGTGGATCCTACATCGCAGGTTCTGGTGCAACCTTTACCGAATGACACCCCTGTTACTGACACGGCTCAAGTTCAAACAGCCTTGCGGCGGAGCACTAGAATGACCGAGCTCCACGACGCCTTATTGAAGAGCTACAGTGAGAGGCGCGGGAGGAATGTTGTAACAAGCCTCTTTGGCGTTTATTTTGAATACACAGGGTTGAAAACAAGGTTGAAAAACAAAGCATGTCATGTGTCATTCACTCTTAGAAATGTAGAAATAAAAACATATTTATAATTTATTTAAAGCTATTTTTATTCATAATAATCACCTTAGAATAACCTTATTCTAAGAATATCACTGCTCACTGACACAGACAAACAGTCTAATTCTGCATAAACCTTAGAATAAGACGTGACGCGTCAGAATCCCACCACCGTTCTGGCGCGATCGCAGTCGAGCAATCCGCGCCACGACAGATGCCGCCACAACACACCACACTGTACTAATGTGTTTCTAGCCCAGTGTTGCTATCGTAAAAACCTGAGCTGCCGTATGCCACAGTCTGGTTAAAAATTGCCGTATTTAATTATTTATTTTAAAAATGTCTATTCCTCATGTGTTTCTTCTCCGTAAAGGTTCCTACAGGTACCTAGGAGTACGTTGTCTCATATTTTGCAAACTTATAACCTTATCTGTAACGCAATAAAGTTCATTCCAGCTCGTATTTCTACGTCAGAGCGCTAAATGAGGGCATCTCTTTCTATCCTATGCAAACTGAGCAAGACTTCAGACTCAGTTAGTAGTGCACTAACGCGCTTGCAGAGTAAAACCGCTATTGATTTGTAGTCGGGGTTTCCCCGGCTTTGTTCACAGGGTGCGTACTCACCACAGAAATAGATACTCACCTAAGCTTGTGGTATATCTTTCTCTCTCTCTGCCGCGTGTCACGTATTCACTTGCACTTGATACAATATACGCTATGCGTCGTGTTACTTACGTACCTAGTACCTACGTTTCGTTTCATTCATTATGCTAGTGAAAAAACGTTTCATTTCACCTACAGGCAATTGCCGTATTTTGTGATACGGCAATGAGAGGTCTGCCGTATGCCGTATTTTCAGGAAAAAAACGTGGATTGCCGTATAATACGGCAATTGCCGTATCAATAACAACGCTGTTCTAGCCATACTAATGTATAAAACCGATACGTTTCTGACGCGTCACGACACAACACACCACAATAGTGTATTTCCTCCTTTATTCTAAGGCATAAACCCTACGCACGCATCAGTGTTGCAAGGCTCTTGTCAAAAGAGTGTTCAAAACCTTTTATTAGGAAAAGATACCTTTTTTTTGAGGTCATTGGGTAGTAAATTGGTACCTACTACCTAGTAAAAGTAAAGGATTTTTAATTAATGAAGGTCACTCATTGACACTATTTATTGAATGTAAAGAAAACCCTAAACTCGTTAGGAGACGATTACTTAACTTTATGGACACAGATGGACACCTTCTTAGCCAGAACAACACGAAGAAACGAACACTTCGGGAAAGGCATGGGCCTTTAGAATAATGAAGGCTCCTGACTCGTGAGTAATGTTGTTATATCAATGAAGGGCACGACCGACGCACGGATCAGCGTTGTTATTGATACGGCAATTGCCGTATTATACGGCAATCCACGTTTTTTTCCCTGAAAATACGGCATACGGCAGGCCTCTCATTGCCGTATCACAAAATACGGCAATTGCCTGTAGGTGAAATGAAACGTTTTTTCACTAGCAAAATGAATGAAACGAAACGTAGGTACGTAAGTAACACGACGCATAGCGTATATTGTATCAAGTGCAAGTGAATACGTGACACGCGGCAGACAGAGAGAGAGATAGATATACTACAAGCTT
Source organism: Epirrita christyi (assembly GCA_951392215.1). Lineage (NCBI taxonomy): Eukaryota > Metazoa > Arthropoda > Insecta > Lepidoptera > Geometridae > Epirrita > Epirrita christyi. The sequence continues at coordinate 6,469,003 of OX595852.1, forward strand.
ATGTGAGTATCTATTTCTGTGGTGAGTACGCACCCTGTGAACAAAGCCGGGGAAACCCCGACTACAAAACAATAGCGGTTTTACTCTGCAAGCGCGTTAGTGCACTACTAACTGAGTCTGAAGTCTTGCTCAGTTTGCATAGGATAGAAAGAGATGCCCTCATTTAGCGCTCTGACGTAGAAATACGAGCTGGAATGAACTTTATTGCGTTACAGATAAGGTTATAAGTTTGCAAAATATGAGACAACGTACTCCTAGGTACCTGCAGGAACCTTTACGGAGAAAAAACACATGAGGAATAGACATTTTTAAAATAAATAATTAAATACGGCAATTTGATATTTTTTTCCTTAAAATACGGCAAACCAGACTGTGGCATACGGCAGCTCAGGTTTTTACGATAGCAACACTGACGGATCGTGTGTTCGTTCTTTATCCCCTTAGTTTATCCCCGACATAAAATACCTATTACCTCTTAGCTTAGCTAATATCATGGATCCAACCAAACATTCAAATGATTCGGCAAAGATCGACACTGATAAAAAAAAAAACGTTCATTTGTTTTTTATTTGGGGATTTCCGGGTTTCTGTTCTGTCCAACCAACCAATTCAAAATTTCAAATCAAGTCAGTCAACACAACAAAAGTAATAAGCAAACAAACAATTAATATGACGGCGCGCGGTATTAGCGCCATCTATCCGAACATGAATTAACTCCTTCCGGTGAATCGTTACGTCGGAAGTGAGTTTGTTCTAGCGGAGCGTCGTATCTATGGTCGCGGGGCGGCCATTACGGTTTGGCAGATTGGTCAAGGTAACGGCCGCGCACGCACCTGGTCCGCGACGAATCGCTTAGTTTCGGCTTAATCTTATGGCAAAGTGATCAAATTAATATCAGAAATTAATAAGAGAATTCTAATTAGTCGATTAGTGCTAATATTTGTGAAAATTGTTATTTGATTTTGTGTAATTGTGAAAATTATATGCAGAGGTTCATACGAAGAGTTTTATTTTTGCTTACTGCCCTTAGATGCTAACGCCTCACAATGACTAACCCAGATTAGGCTAATCCTGTGCCTATATCAGAAGTGGGATAAAGAAAACGCGCTCACAAATCTTGTGTACGACGCTCGTGAAGAGGCTACGATGCATCAACGGAATCGAACCGGAGATCATCAATGAAGAACCAAGACCTACGCAGCTATCTTGGTCAGAAGGTGACAGCAGCAGAGGGCGCTTGTAAGATAAGCAGTAGCGGCGGAGCAAGACCACTTCTGCAATGGAGTCCAATGTGGTTATAACCGGAATAGCCGCCAAGGATCTTTGTGAAAACCAGGTCAGTCGTTCGATTTTTATTTGGGTTTTCAAATCTTGCCCTACGACCGTGTTAAAATTGGTTGACATTGGTTTTATAACATAAGCACGGCACACATATGTAATAGAGGATGACAATTCCATCCTAGTTAAAAATAGCTTTGCGGGTAGTTTGATATTTTTTTGGTTTCGTTGGAGTCGAACTCGTTCAATAAGTTTGTAAAATAAAAACAAGTGTGAGGCTCGCACTTGCACGTGAGGGGTTCCGACCCGTAAATTATTTCGAAACAGTTTCTTTTTGAGTTTCAGCCACTTTTCCCTGCAAACTCTTAGCATTCCTAATTTCAGAGTTGTGAGGTTACTGGAAGTATTCTAAAGACTTTGGTTACCTTGCGAGTGTAAAAATATACGGCATAAAGGGCAAAATGTACGGCATATCTTGTGATTGCGTTGACTTGGAGTTTGATTTTTTATCACAGTTCTAAGATATTGCAAACCTGAGTATTTGGTATAAGTTGAACTAAATGCCTTCAAGCGTTCCTGAGAAATAGGGTCTTGACAGACAGATAGACACGACGGACAACGAAGTGATCCTATAAGGATTCCTTTTTCCTTTTGAGGCACGGAATCCTAAGTATGAATGAGAGGGAATACTCTTTCTATCCTGTTCTTCGCGTTAAACTAAAATACAGACTCTAAAATTTATCGTTTTGTTTCATGTCGTGCGAGATGAACATCGAGACGGCGCGGTGCTTACATTACGACTACGCGCGTCTTTACGGATTCTGATCAGCGGTGAAGAGGACATGTCAAGCTTCGGGAGGTGCCGTGACGTAACAGCAAATTGAGAAGTTCGAACTGGATCCCTGGCGTGATGCAGACATCGGGTTTGGTTGATACTTAGAGACAACGATCTTATCTTAGAGACATTAAGATTTTGATGAGATAAGTACCTTATAAGACAAAATTGTAACCTGCATAATAGATGATCTGCTTGCTGTTGGTTTGCTCTAAAGATGAGGTAGGCTACTTGAGTGGGAAGAGCGGAAGTGGATCTACGGTTATGGAAGTTTGTCAATGCGAGCACCGCCCTCCCGGTGATACTCTGAGAACATCTTCCGTTCTCGATGGCTTACTTGAAATCACGACTAATTCTGATTCTTATTTCTAAGTGGGGGTGTTAAGACCTGCACTGACGTACCGCTGTGGGGTGGTATTGTGCATTGTCTGGTTGCGATTTTGTTGGATTCAATATTATTAGTGCTTACGTAAAACCGAACGTTTTTGGTTGTTTCAATCATTTCCAATCTCAATCCCATTGCATTTGTACTTTATCGCATACGTGTGAGCGAGAACACAGCGAGAACGCGGTAGATGGCGCATCCTCGCCAGTCATGCGCCACCTACCGCGAGTGTTGTGAACAAAACGGATGAAAAAAAAAATCTGTCATGGCTACATTTGTGCTCGCTCGCTATCGCCGCGCAAATCATATACATTTTGTTGTGTAAAACTTGTAAACTTACTGTAAGTTTGTCATTGAATTAGTTTTCTGTCGTCTGTGTAACGGAGCAAGACTTTAGGTTGGTGACAGCACCGTTGAAGTGTGTCCGAAGGCATCGATGATGGAAAGCAGAATAGAAGTAGCTCCTGCAAACCCGTCTTGGCCCGTGTCTCTTTTGTGGCCGCACAATGTAGGATCACGTGCTCCACCGTCTCTTTGTCCTACAAGCAGCCCCGACTTAGCCCGCTGTCAGTGGCTCCAATCTTGTACAGGTGAAGGTTTAGGTAGCAGTATCCTGTTATGATGCCCACTACAATACGCAGGTCCTCACGTTTCATTCGACACTTTCTAGTCAGGTCTGGGGAGCATAGATTTTGAGTGCTTCCAGTCCGACCTATGTTCCCATAGCTTTTAGTGGCCGTGCTCCGTTTCCTAATGCAATATCAGCTTGTTTTTGATTTCCGCAGTTGGTAGTTTTAATAGGCTGATGTCAGCTTGAGTTGGGGTAAGCGTAGATCCTTCCCTAGCTAGGGAGTCAGCCCTGTCATTTGCTAGATAAGGGCCATGGCTATCTGTCCATTTGATTGTGACAGTATATCTTTCTGTTAGTCTTTGAAGCGCAGTGTAATACTCTGCGATCGATTTTGACCAGGTGTCCAGTCTCTTTAGCGCATTTGTTAGTGCTGCACTGTCTGTTATGAAAATAAGTCTTACGCCGATAGATGTCGATAATGGCTTGCAAGTAGACAATAGTGATGATATTCGTAGATTATCTAAAAGTAGTGACACTTTGACCGCGTGTTCTGACACCATCACTGTTGACCGCTCTGATACACTTACCGCGGGCTCAGATACTGATAGTGTCTGCTCTGATCCCGAAACCATAGAAGTGCAATGCGAAGTTGAAGTTCATACAGAACAAGATGGTCCCCAACCATAGGTATGGTATTATTATTTTGTGTTTCTTACACTTGTGTTTGATAAGTGGTCGAAAGGACAGTGCTGTCTATGCCAGAGTCTGGCAGAATGGAAGCATTCGTGCCGGTCCACTGGTTGAATGTGCTGGTTGTTGGAAAGTGTCATTCGAGCCAAAGAGTATTTGGTTGAAGGGATGCACTTGTCCACTCTGACCGTGTTGTGTGTTCGTTGATTGGTCGAAGGGACAGTGTCGTCCGGTCCATGCCCTGCTTTTCATTAAGTTATCGCTGGTCGAAGGGACACACTCGTCCGGTCCATATCAATTAGACACTAGCTGTAGAAACCTGTAAATTCTAAATATTATGGTTAAATGCTGACTTCTTAGGCTCATCAGGCTGGACGAGCGGATAACTTGTTCATGGTATTTGGTTTATTTCACGACCACTCGCAGAGAGACGCCCGAGGACGGTCGATAGTCAGTCCGGCCGTGACGGCGCGCGGTATTAGCGCCATCTATCCGAACATGAATTAACTCCTTCCGGTGAATCGTTACGTCGGAAGTGAGTTTGTTCTAGCGGAGCGTCGTATCTATGGTCGCGGGGCGGCCATTACGGTTTGGCAGATTGGTCAAGGTAACGGCCGCGCACGCACCTGGTCCGCGACGAATCGCTTAGTTTCGGCTTAATCTTATGGCAAAGTGATCAAATTAATATCAGAAATTAATAAGAGAATTCTAATTAGTCGATTAGTGCTAATATTTGTGAAAATTGTTATTTGATTTTGTGTAATTGTGAAAATTATATGCAGAGGTTCATACGAAGAGTTTTATTTTTGCTTACTGCCCTTAGATGCTAACGCCTCACAATGACTAACCCAGATTAGGCTAATCCTGTGCCTATAAATAAATTCACCGGCGCGGCCAGCATACAAACAGTGTTTGTAACTTGTAACAGTTTTACAGTTCGTACCGGCGCGGCGGGTGGATGCTGGGTAAAACGTAGTGAATTGAATTTATCTTTTTTCCTTGGTTTTACTGGTGGTGCAGAGACTACAACACCGGGGAGGCTATAAGTAAGAAAAAAAATTTTATTGCACTGTATTTGTTTGTAATTTATGTTATTACTTTGCTTTTGTTTTGCTACTATAACAATAAGTAGCTACCTCGGTACAAAGTTCCAGCCTTATTGATATTTCTTTCTTCTTAGTTCCCTGCTTATGCCGGCTTGTGCTACCCTTCGATTGATTTCTGACGTACCGTACGTACAATACAATAGTATTTTCGTCAAAATTTGGCAGTCTTTTTTCCTCAGCGCCCCCTTATCGACACTCCGACCGTAAAAACTTAAAAAGTATTTTGTCGATAAGAAATAAAAGCTTTTTTCTCCGATGTCACTCATTGTTCATGTTCATATCGCAGTTTTTTCACTATCCACCACAAAATATAACAAGTATTATTGAGTTTGGGAGTGAGGCATCCAAATTTATTGAATCCACCTACATGATGTGACCAACCGAATCAGCTTGATAGTCTGGCACGTCCAGTAGACAGGCCTTTTTATGGGTCTCTAAGCCCAGTTATCTATCTACCTACGTATCTATTTGTCCGGCAGTAAACAAAAAAATCTGCAATCGCTTACAAATTATTTGGCTGCCTCCAGGGTTGTTTCATAAATTATACGAGATATTCAAATAGAATTCCTATTTCAATGGGGGGGGTTTTGTATGAAGAATCTTGTTTGCTTTTACACTAAGTTATGCATGGACATTGCCCTGATTTTACTGAGTTAAAGAATAGTACATCAATTGTGTTTCCTTTTGTTTTAGAACTTGGCCAACATGTTTTGCGAAGTGTGTGGTATAGTTGACCAAGAGTATGATGAAAATGAACATATCATCCATTTGGGAACAACCAAACACATTTGTAACAAAATTCTGGCAGAATATAAGAAAGAAAAGTAAGTGCATCAATATACTTATTTATTTGGGTAATCAAATATGACACAGAAACTAAACGCTTAAAATCAGATAGTATAACAAACAAATATAGGTAGGTAATTTTGATACTAACACTGTTTACCACAGATATATAAGTTGGTAAGGTACTTTCTAAATTAGAAGTTAAAGTTTTGTCACTGATTTTATTAAATATAAGCAGTTTGTCATATTGTCAATCGTTGATCATGATGAGTGGATGTCTATACTAGACTCGTGCTAGACTTACACCTCAATAGAATGCCACAGTCTTGAGCTACCTCCATCCACCAACTTCCGGCTATTTTACAATGTCTTTGGTTCATCGAGTGGGGGCTAACCTTTGCATCGTAGCATCGTAGTTCATGGTAGCCACTCGAGAACCTTTGCTTCCCAGTAGTAGTCAGTTCACAGTAAAAAAAAATTAATGATGTGGTTTTAGGAGATCTTTCAGCAAAAATCGCGAAAATATCTTCATTATGGGTGGAGTTGAGATGTTTGATGACAATGGTTGCAGTCTGGGGGAAACGGCAATGATTGATCATCACAAGATTCGTATATACGTAAGTAATTTATATTTCACTATTGTTATTTCCAGGTTTGTTTATAGACTGATGATGAAAAAATAATATGATTTTGATGTTATTTAAATCAACTAACTCCTGTGATACATATTAATTTATGTATTTAAAACTCTCTCATCTTGTCTCAACAACTTGCGTGCCTTGTGATTGACCATGGTTATTTTACACTAGGCACATATATGCTCAAAATCTAACAAAAACACATAATGTACTTTCAGATAAAACCAAAGCAAGAGCTAAAGTTCCTTTTCGACATACGCAATGACTCTAATAAGGAGGATTTTTTAATAGTTGGTATTCAACTGGCGCACCCGCAGCCCCAATTTGTTATGAGTGATCATCCTTATATTTTTGGAGAGGAGCCTCATGTATGGGACAAAAGTAAGTACTCTTCCACACAAGTGAACAGTTTGAATATTAATATTGAATTTAACACCTATTAACCGAATAATTAAAGAAGTGATTTTTAAACTTTCTTAAAAAGAATGTGAGTGTCATCATCACTCTTGTGATGTTGTTGGTGTGGCCTTTAGGCGTCCATTGTTGGACAAAGCCTCCCCCATAGAATGCAATGGGCGGATTTGCAATAATCCATGCTTGAAAAAATGCGTGCTTCAAATTGCATCATGTCAAGATTGTGAGTTTCCGTGGTCTCTCACTGTCTACCTATTTTTGTTTTTATGAGTACCTTCATAAAACTCATAACGGTTTTTCTTTATATTTATATATTTTCCTTAACAATTAAACAATTTTAAGTATCACATTTTTTCTATCTAATTTAGAATCATAAAATACCTATCTTCCAGAAACGGCAATTCCAAAAGAAATATCCGTGAAGTTCAATTCTGCTGATATAGGGCAGTACGAAATGCCCATAATGTTCACATTCCATAAGAGAAGCAACAAGAAAAACATCATATTTATAAGAGAAATGGTAAGTAAAATGTTTCAGAATTTAGAGTACAGCTACATCAATTATCATTATTACTCATCAACTAGAATCAGTCATAATCAGCAACTATTATCCTCAATCTTCAACCAGCATCAGTCATAATCATGATCCATTATACTCAATCATCAATCAGCACAGTCATACTCGCCAACCATTATCCTCAATCATCAACCAGATTCAGTCATAACCAAGTATAATAAACTATTTTTTTCAATCTTCAAACAGCATCAGCCATACTCATGAACCATTATAATCTTTGTCAATCGAACTTAAGAGGCCAGCTGAGGATAAAATGCCCATCCATACGCAAATACCAAAATCATTTGTAATTCAAACATATTTCCACCATATTATGCCATTATTAGGATTTGGGTAGTGTGTAGGTTCCAGGATATTTCTTGTTTCAAAATACTTACCTAAATCGAAATGTAAGCGAATTCCATTTTGTATATTTTTACGACCTTTAAGACATGTTTTCATCTTATTTGTTTCATATTAAAAACAATGTAGTTTCTAGTATTCTGTGATTAGGAACATAGCATATATTGTCAAATTACAGAATAATAACAAGATAGAACACATTCAAGTTTTTATTCATCATTTTTGATATTACGGAACATGACCTAATTTATTACAAATTCGGAACGGCTCGTACACCCATCGCGCATGCAGGGGGAGAGGCCCCAGTGCCAAACAGGGATAGCAGATTTTTGCACTCGCTTCAAATTGAATTTGCTTGCGGCCTTCGCCGGCCCTTTTATTTATGATTACGAACAAGATTGTAGCATGCTGCGAAAAGACTTTGTGAACAATCAATTATTTTGTTTCTTCTAGGTGGTGATGGTGGAAGAGAATCCAGTGGTTCACCCATTCCCTAAATGTCCTTACTCTAAAGAAGACTTGATTCACGCGGAACATCGAGTTCGTTCAACAAGTGATGCGTATGTTACTTTTCTCTAATTTATTTATTGCTAGCAAAATTCCATAGCTTCGGGAATAAATACTGTGCCCGACAGCGATTAAACTAATTCTAATTCTGATCTGTAGGTACAGTACCGGTTGAGGTATCTTGGCCGAAATTAAGATTAGGCTTAGGCTAAATTAGAATTAGGCTAATTTGCCTAACGCGGTAGTCAAGGGTCGTGAATAAAATTCTGCTGATTTTACTAGGCTGCCCGAGGGTAGGCCATTTAGCTGCGCAATAGATTTTTTTTAGGAACTAATTGGTAATTAATATGCTATATACCGGGCGTAAAAAGACTACTCCCGAAAACAGAAACAGTGCATTCAGACCATGATTCTGAAAATATTTAAGCTGAAAAAAACACGAAAAAAATGCTCACTTTTGGTCCGCTTTTTTCGTGTTTTCTTTATAAATATCCCTAAAATATCGTTAAAGGAACACAAAACCCTATTTTCCATCATTAAAAACACGTTCATAAATAAAAACGTAAAAAAAAGCAATGACAACTACATGAGAAATATTGACCCTACGGGTCGATCAGCTGACCGGGAGCGTTGAACTCGCGCGGCCGGAATTAATGCGTACATTGGTGGCTGACAAATACGATACGAAACGAAAAAAAAGGTTTTCTCCGGTATGAATCACCTCTCAGGCGAAAGTTTTTTTATATAGCTATGATATAGGTAGCTTTACCGATACCTTCAGTATTCGGGAGCTGTCTTTTTACACCCCGTATAAAGTAATTGCATAACTGACTGACTGACCGACTCACTCACTGACTAGCTATCAACGCACAGCCTAAACCGTAAGTTTTAGAGGCTTCTGAAATTGGGAGGGTATATTACTTTTGTGGTCTAGGAGTGCACTAAGAACGAAATTTGGAAAATTAACTCTTAAAGGGGTGTTGAAGTTTGTATGCAAAAAACTCGACGTGGACGAAGTCGTGGGCGTTTCACTAGTTAATAGTAGTTTCAGTAGTAGCGGCTTTTCTCAAAGTTTATTTTCCAAAATGATCCACCTACAAGCCCACCACGTTTGGCTAACCCTCTACCAAACAACCAGCATATTAAAAATAGTTTCGTGACTGATTTACTGAATTTCAACGCATAGCCTAAAACATAAGTCCTAGAGACCTGAAATTTGGAGGGTACACACCTTTCTTAAGGAATTTCCAAAATTCACCCTCTAAAGGGTGAATTCTTCAGCGTGATGTTAAAGTTAGTATGGAAAAAGCTCCACGCGGACGAAGCCGCGAGCGTTCTACTAGTTTGTTTATAATGCGCTTCAAAACAAGTTAATGGATTGACCCTACTGTAATGTTAATTATTTTTAATATTTTTTTCTGCTATTTCCAGTTATCCACACAAATTCAAAATACCACCGCTCCTAAAAATCCTCCTCCCTCGAGGTCTAGAGGAAAAAGCTCTAGAGGGCATAAGACAACCTCCGGAAGTGATACAACAGTTGAGAAAAATATTGGTTGGGGTCCGGTAAGACAATAAGTTTCTTAAAAAAGCTTGGAGAAAACTTGGTGGAGCTAACAAAGTCTGTTTCTGATTGGTCAACTGAAACGCCATATTGTTTTTAGTTGATTTCTGATTTGTTGGCCTTAAACTAGTGGCGCCATAGTTTCCTCAATATGCAACCCTATATTATTTTCCTGTTCAATTGTCAAATTTTATTTTGTCGTTTTCAGGGCAACTTTCGACGAGGGAATTACCAAGGAAAATTACATGCAATATTTCCACCACTTGCTTTGGTGGGAAGAGATTATAGTTAAAATCAATTTGAGGGTAATTAGCTAAACTTACATTGTATCAATATAAAAAGAACAATTCGAATCGCTGCTTATTTTTATTTGTTTTTACAGAAATATAATATGACTGGTGTTAACTTGGAATACAACAACCTTAAACTTTTTGTGCTGGAGGTGCCTGGCTTAGCTGAAAAACGTCCATCTTTGTTACGTGGTATGTATTAGTCCAGAAATAGACTCTAACTAAATCAAAAGTCTCACATACATTTTTGTCAAATTTCAATGAACTACTGTCACCAAATAGATGCTAGAGTCTTGCGCATAGTTTCGGAATTCATGCCTAAAAATAATAATAATATATTTATTTCAGGCTACATGGGAAATGAACAAAAAATTATACCTAAACAATAATCCCATAGGTCATAATTACCTTATAATAATAATATATTTATTTATTCGAACAACTAAGATTCATAAATGTCAAAATTAAATTAAATTAAATGTCAAAAATTACAATACTTAAAATTACATTTCCTAAAATTATGTACCTACTGAAAGCAGATACACTACACTAGTCAGTTCTAACTAATTAATGCAGTATATCTGCCTAGAGTTGGGGTTGATAAGGGCCGATACCCAGTGCCTTTGCAGACGACTGTCGTACCTGCCAGCCAGCGCCCCAAGTACACTATTGGAACTGCCCAGCATTCTGCATTTGACTGATGCTATTTTCTTGCGCATCATGGCGTAAAAGTCATTGACATGCGCATCAGCAAACATGCCTGACGCACTGCAGAATCTGGGCAGTGCCAACAATACTCTAAACATATCATTGTAGAGGACTCGTAGGGCGCTGTAGGCCGCTTTGGTATAGCTAACCCACAGACCGCTAGTGTAAAATGATTGACAGAATGATTTAAACAAGGTAACTTTAACTTCACCTGTGCAATGCGCAAATCTGCGAGCCAGCATATTCCCACGGACCGCCAGCGCCCTACGCTCCCTCTCAATATCGTCATTATCAATTAGACCAGCAGTGACCACATGACCCAAGTATTTAAATTTCGATACTATAGCCAGCACATTATTATTCAGATACACGGGGGGTACGTAACTGAGGGAGCTGCCGCGAGCTGTAAAAACCATCATTTCGCTCTTCTTGCTGTTGTATTTGAGCCCATGAGCTGTGACGTAATTTTCACATACAAGCAGCAGCTTCCTCAACGCGCAGACTGACGGGCTCAGCAGCACCATGTCATCCGCGTAACTGATATTATTAATCCTTTGTCCATCAACGGAACACCCTGCATGCATGCTGCTGAGCTCCTCAATCAGCTCATTCACGTACAGGTTGAAAAGCTTAGGGGAAGTTAACCCCCCCTGCCGCACCCCGCATTCCAACCTACAGACTACACACATATATTATAGACTTACACATTATAGACTTACACATTTTCAACCAACTTCACAAAAAGGGGGAGGTTCTCAATTCGGTTGTATTTTAGTTTTTATGTTCGTTACCTCATATCTCCTTCGTTTATAAACCGATTTGGATTTTTTATTTATTTGGGTAGATATACTTCCAGATTGGTCTCATTTTTTTCAGAATCCAGTTACGATGCTGAAATCCATGAGGAATTGAGGGAACTCCTAAAATATTATAGGCATACATACATATAGCGATTTTGGTATTTTCAGCAACAAATCAAGCATTTGCATTCAGAAAGTATCATTTGGTGATTTAATCCTTTCACCACTCTGGTATTTTCACCATCAAAATATCTTCCAGATATTTAATCGAATACATTGGTGGAAGTCGGTTTTTTGAATGAAAAGTTATATTTGAATAGATATACTTCCAGATTGGTCCCATTTTTTTCAAAACCCAGTCCTGATGATGGAATCCATGAAGAATTGAGGAAACTCCTCAAATGTTATAGGCATACAGCAATTTTGGTATTTTTCGCAACAAGTTATTGTTTTTAGCAAATAAAAACATGCAGATAGCCGAATTCAATGCGGAAGTCGGTTTTTTAATGTAAAGTTATATGCTACTATAAACCATTACTTAATATATTTTTAACCGACTTCCCAAAAAGGAGGAGGTTCTCAATTCGGTTGTATTTTTTTTTTTTTTTTTATGTTTGTTACCGCATATGTCCGGCATTTATGAACCGATTTGGAAAATTCTTTTTTTATTCGAATAGATATACTTCCAGATTGGTCCCATTTTTTTCAGAATCCAGTTCTGATGATGGGATCCATGAGGAATTGAGGGAACTCCTCAAATATTGTAGGCATACATATGGCGATTTTGATATTTTCAGCAAGACACCAAGCATTTGCATTCAGAGAGTATCATAATCCTTTCACCACTATGGTTCTTTCATAATTCTTTTTAGATCCATATTTAGTCGAATACAATGGCGGAAGTCGGTTTTTTAAATGAAAAGTTATGAATAATTTATTCTTTTGCTGAATCTTGCGAGATTAAATACGCCTAACTGTGCTTAACAGAATTCGTTGATATTTTCAGGTGATAGAGTTTACTTGCAGCCTCAAAATAATCCTGAGTACATCTTTGAGTGCGTGATCAACAACATCAATGACAGCTGCGTGCATCTATCTGATGTGGATCAAAGGTGAATTTCTACAATCCTGTCCTATTAACATTATAATGTAAAAGTATGTAAGGATGGATGAATGTTTGATACTCATTCGCGCAAAAACATCTGAACGGAAAACATCTGACGGGAACGGAAACTACAGTATTATAGCTTATACATCAAAATAATATATAGTCTATAATTTATAACAATTAATAATAGAGGTTTAACGTGGGCGGAGCCGCGAGCAAATGCTAGTATGTACTAAAGTAAAACTGTGAAGGTCGAAAAGTCTGTACATCATCAATATATGTATACGGGGTGTAAAATCAGAATCATGGTCTGAATGCACTGTTTCAGTTTTCGGGAGTAGTCTTTTTACGCCCGGTATAAAATCGTGGCTTGACTGACTAGCAACGTACAGACAGCCTAACTCGAAAATCTTAAAGAACTGAAATTTGGAGGGTAGGTACTTTCATTTTGTGGTCTAGAGGTGCTCTAAGAAAGGAATTTCTGAAATTCACACCCTAAGGAGTGCTGAAGTTGCAGCACCCCTTAGGTTTTGAAGTTGTTGTTTTCCGTCAGTAGCAACTAGGTAGGTTAGGTTTTTTTACTATAGGAGCCACTCCCAGTAGATAAGCTGTTTGTTTTTAGTGCAAATTTAGGTTAAATCTTGTAGTGGTCTGCCCAGCCGTGGTCAGATCAATCTAACAGGACGAACAGGTACAGGTAGGTAAGTATTAATAATTATTAGATCAAATGAAACAGATGTGAGTATTGGGGCGGACTGTAGGTCACGTAGACCCAGGTACTCGATGCTTGGTGCTACGGTGCTCGGTGCTGTAGCCCTGGGTACTAGGTAGACCTCAACGCTGGTGGATCCGAATGAAAAGCTTCCAATGAAACTTCCAAAACTGCTTGACTGTTCTTTATTCTTCTTATTCCTCTTGATTCCTTCTGAATCCTGATTCAAACTGAACGACTGATTCAAAACTGAATGCCGGCACAGACACCGGCTCTATATTTATACAAATTTCCCTAAAATAATTCCTTGCATGCCATTGGCTGACCAATAGAAAAGGCTTTTTATTAGCCAATCACAGCGCTCTAAATTTTCCTATACTTTTGCTTAGCTACCTCGGAGCGTTACCGTTGAGAGAGCGTGTACCTTACCTACTACGGTTCAGAGAGCCTAAATCTTTTTCTATGTATTTTAGCACTGTTTTCCCTACAATTTTCTATTGTTTACCTACCTATCGTATTTTTGAAGGTAAATGAGTTACACCTTAAGGGGGATGCTTTCGATTACTTAAAGCTCGTTTCACGCTAGATGGCGTGGAAAAACAGATATTGACTTTTTTATTTTTTGTTCAAAACTCGAGCGTCTTTAGTGAGTAATTTTACCGTTTGCGAGCACGGTGTAGGTCATAGAATTTGATGCAGCATGAATTTTCGTTAAAGAGTCGTTAGAAATTTCAAATTCACTATAAATAAGATCTGACAATTTGCCTCATGTAATTACACGCACGCACACTTCTACATTCACTGTTTTGTTTTTCACTAGATGGCGTTGTCATTATCCCCAGATGTTATATAGATGGCGTTAAAAAAATGTTTATAAGGTATCTCGATAATGATGGCGTTAAAGAAAATTGTTAGAAGGGATGAGCCGCCACCATCCACCGACTTCCTGCCACCCTATAAAAAGTGCCGTGGTGTGCGGCGTAGAATCTATAATCCTCCTCCCGTGGATGTCGGAAAAGCCGACTAAGGGTTTACACCAGGGCATGGGCAGCAGCATCCATCTGAGTAACCGATACTGCAATCACCAATCAACCTGCCAAGGGTGGTAATTATGGCAAACACCCCCACAAAAATGAATGTCTTTTTACAGAAATTAATAAAAAGAAAAAACAAACAGATTAGGTATTTTTATTGGTTTATAATTACAAGTATTCTCCACTAGAAATATCATACACTGACAACAAATATTCATCAATAGGTAAGCGATCAGTGCAACTGCACATTTTGTCTTCGTATATTGTATTCATTGTTACCATTAGTGCCCATTGCATCTCTTCTAAATATAACTTTTCATTTAAAAAACTGACTTCCGCCATTGTATTCGACTAAATATTAGGATGAAAAAAAAATGATGAAAGAACCATAGTGGTGAAAGGATTATGATACTTTCTGAATGCAAATGCTTGGTTTGTTGCTGAAAATATCAAAATCGCCATATGTATGCCTAAAATATTTGAGGAGTTCCCTCAATTCCTCATGGATTCCATCATCAGAACTGGGTTTTGAAAAAAATGGGACCAATCTGGAAGTACATATATGTATTCAAATAAAAAAAGAATTTTCTAAATCGGTTCATAAACGCCGGAGATATGAGGTATCATCTTCATCATCATTAGATGTAGTTGATCTGATGATCAACTACATCATCATCAGCCTGTAGAAGTCCACTTAGGTGTCCCCTAGAGTGCCACGACGAACGGTCTTGAGCCGCCTCCATCCACAGATTTCCTGTGACGTTCATAATGCCTTTAGTCCATCGAGTGGAGGGCCTTCCTCTACAGCCTCGTCCGTTTTTCGGTCGCCACTCGAGAACCTTTATTCTCAAACGGTTATCAGTTCTGCGAGCTATATGACCTTCCCATTGCCACTTCAACTTGCTAATTCTGGTTGATCATCAGTGGCTAGAAAAAAATACATTTCTTGATATAGTTTTGTTTTAGACAATGTTGTAAGGGTTTTTTGTATGAGAAAAAATAACGTACATGATGTCATTTCATTGAGATCTATGCACTTTGCATTTTTCCGAACACGTCTCAATATATATTTCAGATAAAATCGCATTTTTGAAAAATGCTACCAGCTTTAGCATCATGCTGCTGATAAACTCATTTATAGGGTGTGGTGATACGGCGTTTGCAAACATAACAGTGTACAAATATTACTGTGTTGGAAATATATGATATTGGATAAACAATCAACAATCTGCCTCTCTCACTATTCCAAATTGACTCGCAGTCAGACGACTAGTTAGTAGTTTTGTTAGTAGTAGAACTTCTTGTGAAAGAGTTCGTCCGGGGAAGTACTACCACTGTACCTATTTCTGCCGCCAAGCAGTAGTGTTCGCATTGCTGTGTTTCGGTTTGAAGGGTACGGGTGCCGGTGAAATTACAGGCACATGAGACTTTTCATCTTTATGTCTCAGGGTCGGTAGCGCGCGTGTAATGCCTCTGGTGTTACAAGCGTTCATAGGCTGCGGCAACTGCTTTCCATCTGGTGGGCCGTAAGCTTGTCTGCTTGCCAAGTAGCATAAAAAAAAACGTTCCGATCTGTGAGTAACGTATAAATCATTTCCATGCTGTTCATGTTGTGGACCATTTCTCAAATCTTCTGCCATCAAATCTGGCTGACTGCTGTTGTGCATTATTATTTTTCGTGCAACCAGAGTCAGCTTCGTCAATTTCGGCTTCAAAATATTTCGTCCATAAATTGGGAGCTTGGTGTTAGATAAGATCTGAAAACATAACATATTTACTTATTACATTTTCATTCATTAAATTTTTAAAGATATTTCAAGTAATATAAATATCGAGCTGCGCCTCGCGGTTTCACCTGCGTGAACCATGATATTATTATTATGACGTTGATTTATTTTAAAACTCGTTATAAAATACATTTTTCACTATAAAGAAATACTACTTATCTATAAAAACAAATAGTATATAAAAACAGTATAGTAAAAAATATATTACAAAACGGTAAACCACCGACCGCGGAGCAAAGGCCCAAGCGGTCGGAGGCTAGGGCTGCAGAGAGAGGAACCTCCTGACTATGCGTGCCGAGTCCAGGAGTACTGCCTTCTGAATCTGACCGTTGATCCAACCATTTAGTGAGAGCCTCTCAAGGTATTGGTCGAGGCTCTTTGCTATAAAGCCATTCACAGAAACAACTATCGGGACGATAATCGTCGAATCCACATCCCACATGGCGGTAATCTCGTGGGCCAAGTCAAGGTACTTGCTTGCTTATTATTATTATTATTAGGTATCTTCATTCCAAATTTCACTCAAATCCGTTCAGCCGTTTGGGCGTGAAGAAGTAACAAACATACTTATAAACTTTCGCATTAATAATATTAGTGTGATGTGATGAGATGAAGAGGTCAACCGACGAATCCAACTCGGATGGGCAGCGTTCGGGAAACTACGCCATATCTAGTTTGTTGGTTTTGTGAAAACTTCTTGTGAAAGAGTTCGTCCGGGGAAGTACTACCACCGTACCTATTTCTGCCACCAAGCAGTAGTGTTCGCATTGCTCTGTTTCGGTTTGAAGGGTACGGGTGCCAGTGAAATTACAGGCACATGAGACTTTTCACATTATGTCTCAGGGTCGGCAGCGCGCTTGTGATGCCTTTGGTGTTGCAGGCGTCCATAGGCTACGGTAACTGCTTTCCATCAGGTGGGCCGTATGCTTGTCTGCTTGCCAAGTAGCATAAAAAAAAATCTTCTCGTCGCCGATACCGCAGAGCCTCAAGACGAAAGTCTACACGCCAGTGTTGACTTACGGCACTGAGACGTGGTCGCTAACTATTGGCCGTATAGACAAGCTCAAAGTTGCGCAACGGGCTATGGAGAGAGCTATGCTAGGAGTTTCACCACGTGATAGAATCCGAAATGAGGAAATCCGTAGAAGAACCAAGGTCACCGACATAGCTCTCAGAATTAGTGGCAGTGGGCAGGTCATATAGCTCGAAGAAGTGATAACCGTTGGAGAATAAAGGTTATCGAGTGGCGACCACAAACCGGACGACGCGTTAGAGGAAAGCTCTCCACTCGATGGAATAAAGACATTATAAACGTCGCGGGGAGTCGGTGGATGGAGGCGGCTCAATACTGTTCGTCGTGGCATTCTAAGGGGAAGGCCTATGTCCAACAACAACAACAACGAAGGCTTCAAACAAAGGGCAGGCATCTTCTATAATAGTACTACTCTACTAGTAGGTAACACATTAAAATTATGTAAATATCTGTTTACTTACGAAATTTCACCGTGAAACCGTTATAACCTGGCTTGCACTCGTTTCAAAGACACCGCCCCAAAGAAAATTAATCGCATGACACCCACAGTGCACCATAGACAAGGACCATAGAGAAAAAAGTCAAGGAACATATAGGGAGAAATAAGTGCACTAGGCTAGGTAACCACAGACAAACAGAACACCTTAAATTCAAAAGAGCCACAAATCAAAAAAAACAATATCGTTTTTAATGCAAAAATGGCATATAGATGATTCCAATTTTTATATTCGAAAAAGACACCCATGGTTTTAGCGTTAAAAATAGTTCAATCACACAACTAC
Source organism: Epirrita christyi (assembly GCA_951392215.1). Lineage (NCBI taxonomy): Eukaryota > Metazoa > Arthropoda > Insecta > Lepidoptera > Geometridae > Epirrita > Epirrita christyi. Next base: position 6,486,950 of record OX595852.1, read on the forward strand.
CCATTTAGCATTTTGAGACTTTGATGACTAACTTCACAGCAAAGCAGCCATCTTTCCAGTTAATAATAATAATAATAATTTTATTACGAAACATAAAAGTGTCAGGTTTTGGAATGCGTTTCTTTTGAATGGAAGTTCAATAAGTTTGATTACTATTATATTAAAACGAACCCGCAGTACTTGGAAATGTGTCTGTTTTGCATATAAGATTACCGTGATTATGGTTGTAATTGTTTAAACAAACATGCAATATTTGTTAAATGACTGTTATTACAATCAGTCCGTACAATCAGTCTTAAAATACAGTGTTTCATTATCATACATAAGTATCCTTTGAAATAAATAATCACTTTTAAGATTATTAAAATTACTTTGGGATCACATCCTTTTCAATCAGTTTTAGGATGCCTTGTTTTTTGTCTCAGCAACTTGTAGCTTTTTGATATTATTTTATTTTATTTACTTGGGAAAAATCTGTATCCTGAGAAGTTTTGTACAAAAATATATTTTTATGTTGTTGATCAGTTTTAATAACTTTAAGGTATGCCTTTACGACTCTTCCTTTGAAAATCTTTGCCAAGAGGCTGAACACTAAGAGGTTCTGAATCATAACTGATTGGTAATCAATCGTCTGTACTGCTGTCTGAGCTTATAGATGAGGATTTACTGGAGTCTCTATCTTAATCGCTTCATCAAAAATGGTACAAATTCCATACCAGACAGACAGCCAACACAATCCTAGCCTATCGTTACTTGATGAAAACATTATCTGATTTTGGAAGTCCAGAGCAATGAATAAATTTAGTTATTGAGGAAAGTACAGACAGCGATTCAGATATACTCAAGTGAATCCTCATCTTCAAGCTCAGACAGCAGTACAGATGATTGATTACCAATCAGTTGATTCAGTACTTCCTAGTGTTCAGCCTCTTGACATAGATTTCCAAAGGAAGAGTCGTAAAGAGCAGACCTCAAAGTTATTAAAACTGATCAACAACATTAAAATATATTTTTATACAAAACTTCTCAGGATACAGATTTTTCCCAAGTAAATAAAATAAAATAATATCAAAAAGCTACAAGTTGCTGAGACAAAAAACAAAGCATCCTAAAACTGATTGAAAAGGATGTGATCCCAAAGTAATGTTAAACTTTTTATACTTACTTATTTTAAAATTGATTATTTAAGCTAAAGGATTTTTATGTATAATAATGAAACACTTAATGAGATTACTGCGATGACTTAGATATTATTGATCGTAGATCTCATCGTTACTACTAGTAAGTCAAAGATTTATGGAGTATTTTATTTTGTAATATTGCTAGATGAAGAGGTGATAGTTATGGATAAGTTTCTTCCGCATTTAATTACATTGATCTCAATGTAAATTTCAAGGTAGTGTAAGGTTCAAAATACGCATCTTATAATATACCATACATATATGTAGAAAAAAAAGATTTATAAAGTAATACAAAAAAAACTACTATCAAAACTTTGATAGGCTTTCCAGTAAAAAAATGAATTTTCGACTTGTGGCTCTTTTGCATTTAAGGAGCGAGATGACAACTTCATACTACACTTTGATATTGATATATTATCAGGGTTGCTACACCGAGTTTCTGAATCACAGCACGATTCACGGTCGGATTATAAAAACTAGTAGTTTTGCGAACAGAATACCTCAAGAGCACAAACTATCTTGTTTTTCGATAAAGTTTAAAAATCGCATCCATAGTCCGATCTAGCATATACCCAATCTTACTTGAACCACAAGTCGTTGAAACTCTAACAAATGAGAGCTCACGTAATATTGGTTTTCATTTTTATTTTTTCTCAAAAACTATATTGTAAAATAAATATATAAGTAAGTACATATATCAAGTTTCATCAAGATTAATTGAAAAATGCGACGTACGCGAGTACTTACGTACATAGGTACATACATCCGAACAGACGATAGCAAATTTTGCCATATTATATTGCAAGGACTTACCTTGCTTTGCTCGCTCGGTCAATGACTAATAATATTTTTTTTTTATTGCTGCGAATGAAGTTGCGAAAGTATAGTTTTTACATATTCTTTCGTTGTTTTATTTTTATTTTATAAAACTGAAACTTGAGTTTCAATAAAGTACGTTACAATAAAGTATTTTCTCGAAGGTACCTACTTTGTTGATATTGCAAAGTATAAAGAACATAGCCGCAAATAACTTTGTAAACTATGATTATAACGAACGGTTGGCAACCCTATCAGAGCCAGCTCATAAAGCCTAATAATTACGGGTGACTAGCAAGCACTAAACTTTGACGTAGCGTTGCCAGACCGGCAATGCCGGCCTGGCAACGTCGCGTTTCGCAATTTTGGTGACAGACCCGAAAATAACGCGAGGCATACTTTTATTTATTAAGCGCCATCTTTCACTATCTTTCTCAAAACTCGGTGCTCGAGGTCCATTTAACCGCCATCTCTGTCAAATTAAACAAAACAGGGTGCTCTGCGTAAAAATATCACGCTTCGATGGTAGGTGGCGACTCAAAATGGACATTAAAAACACTCACACATACGTAAAATTGGTCGTATTTCAAACTAATTTTAAAAATTACCCTTAGTAAATTTTTATTTGAAACAACCATTTGCGAGGACGATAATCATTAGAAAATCGAAAAAAAAATACGATATAAAGAACGACAATCTGTGGATTGAAAAAATACTTAAATTATTTTGTATGGGCAAGGCAACGAGAGCATTCACCTTAAGCTATATACATTCTTATATATGCTAGGCCCTATACTAAAAATCAGTTTCCTTTATTTCCTGAACTTAATATTAATTTATATCGCTATAACTTATTCACGTTGCTAACAGTGAGCTATCTAAGACCTTGAGTTAAGGGCTGCTCCATCGTCGAAGCCGAATAATTTGGCTAATGGTTTAAGTTTGTGCCTTGTGCCTCGAATGCACATGCTGGTGGCTAATCTAATTAATATTACTAATTTAATTAATGATTTGTATTAACATTACTTATCAAACAAACTGATTACAGAATTTGGTTGGTAATGTCCTAAGTTAAGTTTGTCTGGATACTAGGTTATCGAACGTAAAACACGGGCAATATTAATAACCAATGGCATGGAATATTTTAAATACCTACATATCAGATGCACCACGTACTTTACTATTCTCCTGCTGACGTTTCGTTGACCATTTTTAGGTCCTTCCTCATGAGCACCGACCGCGACCACGCTCAAACGTCTCGTCGCACGACCTTTGATTTTCCTTTGATCGATCTTTGGTCGTAATTTTTCTAAAATGATACCAAGCCACGATAACTTCAATTCTATTATCTACATATCCCTATCTAATAATAAGGCCAGCAAGCGTACAACACCATTCTACTTACTCCTCATGATTATTAGAGTCTGTTCAGCGAGAGACCCGTCATGACCAAATTTTGAACTAACGTTGTGAACTACATATTAAAACCATAGTTAGGAGCTGGTTTCTTTCTGTATGCAGAGGCATTTTGAATTAAAAACTAAAGAAATAGTAACAGTTGTAATAGGATCAAAACGGAACAGACACGCCATTGTATTTCCCACTAAACAATAAAGGTGATTAAGCAGCGCCCTCCAATCCCACGACGGGTCTCTCGCTGAACAGACTCATACCTACTATTATATACGCGGGCGCAGGTTCTTGGGGGACATCTAGTTGACGATAGATTACACGTGTAGATCGAGCTTAAAATTCGTCCCAAGAATATAGATTGTAACGCTCCTCATGCTAGCTCTCAGTTTCTGCAACCTACTTTTTCTCTTTTACCCTAGCCGAGCATTTTACACAGTGGTCTTTATATATTTTTCCAGTTTCTACGATCACTTCGCCCCGGGAGCTCTATTCGACGTGCGTTTCATAATGTCGCGCATACCCATGGAGCGGTGTCACGAGGCGGTGTCGTTGGTGTTCTCGTCCAAGCAGATAGACCGCCTGTTTCCTGAGCCGAGGCGAGGTGTCGTGAAAGTGAGAACGATTAACAAGTGAGTGCAATACACCCGACACTTAATTGAAAGAAGTGAACTGATTTAATTACCTACCACTTCTAATACCGGAGCACTGGCACTGTCTTAAAACTTTTTGTGTGTGTAATTATTGTAGGGTAAGTTAATAGATGGTGACAATGACAATGTTCTACATAATCAACATAAGTGCATTTTTAAAACTTTCGCGATTAGAACACATATTTATTTATATTATCACGGTTATTTATCGCTTATTATAATAATAAGGTAACACGCGATAAATACCCGTGACAATATAAATAAATACAACATAAGTGCTTCTCTTTCTAATGAAGGTCAAGTTGAAAAGAAAAAGTGTGAGTGTATTTAAGTTAGTATTCTTTGGCACTACTGAGTGCTGACTGCTACTTAAAATATCACGAGGCGGTGTCATGTCACGAGGCGGTGTCGTATCACGAGGCGGTGTCGTTTCACGAGGTGGTGGCGTGGCACTCAAAACGCATGCTAAAGTTTAATTTAAGATATAGAGCAACATTTGTCACCAGTCGTTAAAATAGTGATAATATTATTATTATACGAGTTTATTACTATTAAAGATAAATCCGTAAAAGAACTAGGGTTACCGACAGCACTCGGAATAAGCACTATGAAGTGGCACTGGGCAGGCCATATAACACTTATGACTGCTTGGGAATAATCAAGTGTCGACCACGAACCAGAAGACACAATGTAGGACGGTTTCTGCTCGATAGACCGATATCATGTTAGTTTCAGGAGATCAGTTGAAGAAGGCGGCTCAAAGAAAGAAAAGTTATTTATATAAGACTCGAGCCCATTCGTCGAGTTGTTCTTTGGTACAGTAGCTAGTCTGTTCTGAATGTAATTTGTTTATTAACTCGCAGGTTCTTCAACCACCTGATCAAAGACAACGAGGAACAGAGGTCTGCTGTCCAGCACATAGTAGCCGGGTCGTCGGGCAAAGCGCCATACATCGTGTTCGGACCGCCCGGCACTGGCAAAACTATAACTATAGTCGAAGCTATCATACAGGTACTTTTTAGTTTATGGTTTTTATGTTTTTTTATGCGTCCACCGCTTTTACTTGGACCCTTTGACACAAGCGTCTTGTTAGTAGTAGAACTTCTTGTGAAAGAGTTCGTCCGGGAAGTACTATCACCGTACTTATTTCTGCTGCCAAGCAGTAGTGCTTGCATTGCTGTGTTTCGATTTGAAGGGTACTAGTGCACATGAGACTTTTCATCTTTATGTCTCTGGGTCGGCAGCGCGCGTGTGATGCCTCTGGTGTTGCAGGCGTTCATAAGCTACGGTAACTACTTTCCATCAGGTGGGCCGTGTGCTTGTTCGCTTGCCAAGTATAAAAAAAAATATAACTTGACGTTCTAAAATGGTTACGGTTTATGGAATATTTTTGACCGACTTCACAAACAGGAGAAGGTTCTCAAGGGTAGTATCTATAGTGCCCGATAAAATTGGGCACTGTAATATATGGTTTAATTTCATAATCTGCATATAATGAAATCCAAACTAAGACTACTAAGACTATAGAGCTGTGCACAGTGGAACGAGCATCACTGTATCACTATGCATAGTATGCATAACAGGGATAACAGAGTTTATGTTATTTTGTTTTTTTTATAGCTTGTTGTCCGGAACCCAAGAAACCGTGTGTTGGTGTGCACTGACTCCAACATGGCTGCCGATAACATCGCTGTTATGCTTCTAAAGTACAACAAAATGTTAAACATCAACAATCTCATTTTGCGCGCCAACTCCAGGACCAGGGAGTGGTAAGATTTTACATAACATAACAAACACCACACTAGCATTCCCTGTGTCGTGTGCATCATGGAACTATGAGTTCATACTACGTTCAGTACTACAACACACATACCCGGAACAAATATTAGCGAATCATGCTGATATTTGTCCCGCAGCGGGAATCGAACCTGCACCTCTTGCGTCTCAGGCGGCAACTCGCCCACCACACCAGGGAGGTCGTCCGTCGGATATTTGAAGTTGTTTTTTATTAAATTTTGCGCGCAACTCCGCCAGCGTGGTACCAAAGTACTTACACGTATGTCTTAAACAACCTTCCTTGATAAACACCTTACATGACAGTGGACACCGCATTTAAATCCGTCCAGTAGTAACCGGGTTAGGGTGGATCCACATTTGTGACTCTTAAACACACTGTGACTCCGTGACGGTCACAAATACGCGTGACAAAGTCACGGACGGTTTTTTTCACGCGGACAAATGTCACTACCTTATGCCATCCAGAGGCCTCGTGAAAACGTACCATGCGTTTTATTTCCAACTGTAAGATTATTGGATAGAGTTGTAGTCCCCATATATTTAGCTAACAGCACTAATTAGGGGTTCATCTATTACACTAACCAAGTTCGCTTTGCTTGTGACTTCGGTATACTTCTGGTTGAAGCTGTTTAAAATTGGACTTTATTTTCAGGACCGTAATGCCACAGGTTCTTGCGCCGATATCGAACGGAACCAGCTACGAAAACTTCAATTATGTGGACAACGTATACGTGTCGTCATACAGAATCGTAGTCACGACACTGTTGCATGCAGCGAAATACTCTGCGTAAGTTAACTTAACTAGACTTACGGCCGTATTCGAGAACATACGTCGAGGTCGGTGTGGCCTAGGAATAAACTCCATCGGTCTTGTCCCTCAGGCGTCGCAAAAGCCGCTTAAGGGAATTACACCAGGGGATGGGCAGCAGCATCCACCTGAGTAGTCAACATTAATACTGCGATTACCAATCCGCCTGCCAAGCGTGGTGATTATGGGAAATTCCTGCATTGCATTCTATGGAGGCCTCTTCCAGCAGTGGTCGTCTAAAAGCTGCTGATAATGATTGAACATTGCTTGGTTGTTGTTGAATCTTTCTTTCCTATTTAAAATCGGAAAATATACGCTAAGTTACGTGATTGAATATGACCTTAATTCCTGTCGCCTATAAAAGAGGTCATTGAACACAACTTTTTTGTTCTTGTTCCTTTGTGCACGCACTACAAGGACTGATGACCGATTTAGAAATTGCGGTATGTATTATGAGCTATCACGTAATAATATCCCTAAAGGCGTGAAAACTTACAACCGTATTCTTGGACATACTTGTCAAAGTAACTGTCAAATTGCAGTGCTGTCTCATGTTACAATTCTAACATTACCTACAGGGACAGCAGCAGCACTACGATTTGACAGTTGCTTAGTCAAGAAATGCTCAATGAAAGTTAAGTTCAACGACCTGAAACATGTTTAAATGACCAAGTTGTTCAATTAATCCCCTAGGGGATAAAAAGGGGTTGGTTGTAATTTGGCTGTATTGTCAGCTCCTGTAGCACTACATTACTGCTTCGCCATTATAAGTGGTACTGTTGAACATGTCCGCTCTCTGTGAGCGCCTAGCTAAGACTGACTCAAATCTGCACGCCGGCCTCACTACTGGAGCCGGCGTGTCTATCTGGTTAGCTCGAAACAGTTTGCATTAGAACATAAACGTTTATTAAAAACATAAATATGTTTATCTGCGGTTCATTATAATAATAAACCGATGTATAGATCATTTGCGGTCAGTAATTGACCGCAAATGATCTATACATTTATATAGCAGAGCCAGCCCCCACTGATGCAGAACAATAAACTTTTCCACAAACATTATTTAAAAGTCTGCAATAAAACGTCTGTTTTCACAAAAACAAACCTTGCTCGCATTCCAGAACTATGCTTTTTGTTGATGTATGATTATTTGTTCTTGAATATGGGTTCCAGAACAAATAATTTATACACTAATATGGCAAAGCCAGCCCCAACTGATGTAGAACAATAAACTTTTCCACAAACATTATTTAAAAGTCTGCAATAAAACGTCTGTTTTCACAAAAACAAACCTTTGGTCCGCATTCCAGAACTATGCTCAAGTGTGAAGTCAAGCATAGACTTGGTGACAGTTTTAAATAGAAATTGTCAAAAAATCTATGTTTTGTCTAGTTCATTGCTCATCAGCACAATAATTTGCAGGGCCCGCAGTCAAGCAGTGCACAAACTGAAGATGAGTCACCTGTTCATTGACGAGGCGGGTCAGGCCGCCGAGCCCCACACTCTGGTGCCAATCACTGGCCTACTGGCGCCAACGGGTCAACTGGTGCTCGCCGGGGACCCGAAACAGCTGGGACCTGTTTGTATATCAAGAGATGCGTGTAGCAGAGGACTGGGTAAATTAAACTACACTTATACATATTCCGTGAACCGTGGTAGTCACGGCCTAAGAATAGGACTTCTCCAACCATCCTGTGGATGTCGTAAAAGGTGACTAAAGGATTACGCCAGGGGATGGGCAGTAGCATCCACCTGAGTAATTAAATAAATAAATGCTAGACATTTCACACAACATTATCTAGCCCCAAGCTAAGCAGAGCTTGTGTTATGGCAACTAGATAACTGACAGACTTAATACAATACATTACATAGATAAATATTATTTATTATACATAGAAAAATACCCAGAACACCCGAAACAATTATCTGCCGATCGTACAAATATTTGTTCCGAGGCGGGAATCGAACCCGCAACCTCCTGCGTCGCAGCCGAACCTTCGCCCCCCGCGCCACAGAGGTCGTCAATTAACACCTAATTGCGATCACCAATCCGCCTGCCAAGCGTGGTGATTATAACAAATCCCCCCCCCCCATTGCACAGTTGTAGGAAGTCGGTGATTGGTGGCGGCTCAAGATCGTTCTGCATTCTAGGGGGGTGGCCTATGTCCAACAGTAGACTTCTACATACTGATGATGATGCTGATGATCATCTCGCTAGAGACTCTCTAGAGACTCGCTATCGTTACTTAAAGTTAGTCAGCTTGTGCTAGCCGTACAGGCATTTAACATAAAATAACACTCAACAGTCACATAGTCCTGATTCCACAATAGGATTCCCTGTGTCGTGGATATCAGGAACTACGAATACCATGGTACCACAACACCCAGATCCGAAACAAATATTTGCAGTTTTAAATAGAAAAAACGGCATCTCTTCACCGGTGAAGAGGCTTCTGAACTCTGTCTCGAAACGTCAGCAAAAGTGACGATAAATAGTGGTAATTAGCCGTTTTATCAATTTTAAAATGATTCCCAACCACTAAAGTTATAAATATTTGCAGATCATGCAAACATTTATCCCGCAGCGGGAATCGAACCCGCAACCTCTTGCGTCTCAGCCGGCTACTCGCCCTATGCACCATGGAGGTCGGACTTACGATCGTCTCAGTAGCAACTCGTTACGTTAGTTATTTATGCTTGTGCCCTTGAGCAGTTTCATACAGAGTATAAATCGTGACAAGGGGCGCTGCGCTAGCAAATGAAATATTAAAAGAGGATTTTTGTCAACCTCTGTGGTGTGGCGGGTGAAATTCCCGCTTCGAGACAAATGTTTGCATGATCTGCAAATATTTGTTCTTGGTCTGGGTGTTATGGTACCATGGTACTAGTTCCTGATACCCACGACACAGGAAATCCTAGTGTGAGTTCAAGACTACGGGCCTTATTCATAATCATTTTTTAAAACTATTTTAGTTAAAATAGCTTTTGTTTTGTTCTCTCTGATGTAAAATGTCATATGTTAAGACAAAACATATTTTAAGTAAAATAGGTTTAAATAAGGTAAAAAATGATTATGAATAAGGGGGTACGTATGTGACTGTTGGGTGTAATATGTATGTTATTATTATTGTTATTGTTGTTATTTGTCTACAGGCACTTCCTACCTGGAGCGACTGCGGCTGATGTACGACAATCTGTACGAGAACGATCCTAACTACATCACTATGCTTGTGAAGAACTTCCGATCAGATCCCGACATATTGAAGCTACCCAACGAACTGTTTTACAACAACGAATTAATGGTAAGAAGACCCTTATTACTTTAATCTGCTGCGTCGTATCGATAATGCTGATATCCATCCATCTATCCAAATGTTATAATGGTATATCCATTAGGTTGCGTTTCCACCAGAGATGAGCGAGGATGCGTAGCGAGAGATGTATTTTTTAATAACCAATAAAATCACTTCATTTACCTAGCCTCGCGCAGCTCTGTTGGAAACGGTTTTTTTTTTTTTTTTTCTGAAGGACAAAATGCAGTTGGCCTCAGACGGCCGATGCTGCGTTACCGGACTTTTGGTGAGCGCGGAAGGCGCTCAACCGTTAAAATTAGGTTGGGGCAACTAACGCAAGGGCACCACTTAGGTACGGACCTCGGCTTGGGCCGTTGCCAGATTGGGAGGAATAGGAAAACGCCCCGGAACATGCTTGTAATGGTTTAGGCGTGTGGTACAGAAGGTACTGAAAAGACTGGAGGATAGGAGCAAACGACCCGGAACATGCTTGTACCGGTTTAGGCGTGTGGTACTGAAGGTACTTAAAGTCTTCGACCCCGCCGACGGGGTCGCTGTATCTGTGTAGTGTTTACTCTGTCGTGATTGGATGACGACCCCCCGCATTCGGATTTGTCATCCGGTGATTTCGTCATCCGGGAAACCAAGAACGTGTCTTGGTCGACGAAGGGATTAGTTGGAAACGGCTTAGCGAGCAAGGTTTTTATACGTACATAACAAGTGAGGGATGTGTGCGAGGAATGTGTACGAGGAATGTGTGCGAGAGATATGTGCAAAGGATGGAAGCGAGCGGGAAACTTCTAGCAGTTAGTCTGAAAAGAGCCCACTACACATCCTCGCACCGCTAATCTACGCAACGTTCCACAGCCTCGGAAGGAAGGACCGGAAGTCGGTGTCCCATACTAGTTGTACTACGGCATCATCATCATCATCAGCCTGTAGAAGTCCACGAGGAACGGCCTTAGCCGCCTCCATCCAACGACTTTCTGCAACCTTTAAAATTTCGTTGGTCAACATTCGGCAACGAAGACTCAACTAGGAAGATATTAAATTTGTAACAAGTTAATCCTTCTCCATTTCAGCCACTGGCCCCACCAGATCCAATCAGTGGAACGAGTATCCTGGGCTTGCCGGGCGGGGACCGCGCCATTGTGTTCCATGCCGTACACTCAAGGGAGCAGAGAATGGGAAACGCACCAAGGTATAACATAACACCCAACAGTCACACACATAGTCCTGATCCCACACTAGGATTCCCTGTGTCGTGGGCATCAGAAACTACGAGTACCATGGTACCACAACACCCAGACCCGAAACAAATATTTGCAGAACATGTAAAAATTTGTCCCGCAGCGGGAATCGAACCCGCACCTCTTGCGTCTCAGCCGGCTACTCGCCCGCCGCGCCACAGAGGTCGCCGCGCCATTTTGTTCCATGCCGTATACTCCAGGGAGCAGAGAATGGGAAATGCCCCAAGGTATTTTCAGGAAGTGGCAATGCGCTGGCCATATAGCTGGCAGAATCGATAATAAAAGAATAAACGGGAATATAGGTCCAGTGGCGACCGCGACCTCGACCTGAAATACGCAGTGTACGACAGCTTCCACTCTAAAGATTGATGGCATTGTAGAGCTCGCAGGAAGGCGGTCGATAGAGGCAGCTAAAGGCCGTTCGTAGTGGCATCTAGGGATGATCTAATGTCTAGGACTGGACTTCTACAGGCTGATGATGATGATGCTATTGATGTATACATGATTCGGATGTTATTTGCGGCCTTGGTGTGTCCGGCCTAAGAATAGACCCCTCAGTCTCCTCCCGTGGATGTCGTAAAAGCGGACTAAGAGATTACTCCAGGGGATGGGCAGCAGCATCCACCTGAGAACTCAACACGAATACTGCGATCACCAATCCGAGTGGCAAACATGATTATGGCAATGCATTGTATTTTATGGGGAAGGCCCTGTCCAGCAGTGGACGCCCAAAGGCTGTTGTTGATGATGAAATAAATAAATAATGCATAGTTGTAAGAACGAACATAATGAATGGTTGTAAGAACATAAATATGTTTTCAGTTATTTCAATGAGAAAGAACTTGAGATGCTGAAGCGTTACGTCAAAATGTTGATCGACACTCACAAAGTGCTGCCTGAGGACATCGGTGTTATAGCGCCGTACATCAGACAAGTAAGTTTTTCATTTGTTCATTATATAACATAACACCCAACAGTCACGTACATACGTAGTCATCCAACATTAGGATGCTCTGTGTCGTGGGTATCAAGAACTACGAGCACCATTGGAAAGAGCAGATTGGAATTTCCAAATATATTATGTATTACTTTTGCAGTTTGTAGGTATAGGTATCTACGAGTACCATGGTACCATAACACGCAGACCCGGAACAAATATTTGCATGTCGCCGAGAGGTGAGTCAAGGGACTCAGTGGGCACGTATTCTCATGTGGTTCCGACATAGCGGGTAGCCTTGAGCAAATAACCGCAACGTAATAACTTAATCAACGTTTAATTACTTTGAATGTAACAGGGTATAAAGCACGAGTACTATTACTGAACAGACACGTCCGCTAGGTGCGAGCTCCAATCGTAGAATGCCCGCCGTATCCAAGCATGACTCACGGTGCGATGTCACGCTTGCGTTCGTCACTGTTCGGTAGTCGGACTCGATCTCCGACATGCAGATCATACAAACATTTTTCACGCAGCGGGAATTGAACCCGCAACTTCTTGCATCTCAGCCGGCTACCTTTTGTTTGTCTCTGTCAGCAATTGCGCTTTTCTGAGTTTTCTGTGAAACAATTGGAGATCATATTTTACGATAAGCTGTGTGCTATGGCAAATACACAAAAAAAAATTAGTATATTTGCCATAGTCACCACGCGTGGCAGGCGGATTTGTGATCGTATTGGTTTTTAGTACTCAGGTGGATGCTGCTGGTGTAATCCCTTAGTTAGCTTTTGCAACATAATAATAATAAATAATAATAAATGCTGGACATTTCACACAGCATTATCTAGCCCCAAGCTAAGCAGAGCTTGTGTTATGGGTACTAGATAACTGATATACTTAATACAATACATTACATAGATAGATATTTTTTTATTATACATAGAAAAATACCCAGAACACCCTGAACAAATATCTGCAGATTGTAAAAATATTTGTTCCGAGGCGGGAATCGAACCCGCAACCTCCTGCGTCGCAGGCGAACCTTCACCCGCCGCGCCACAGAGGTCGTCGGCAACATGCATGGGGAAAGATAAAAGGGTATATTCTAAGGCCAGACACATCACAGACAAAGATTACAATATACCAATTGTTTATCTCTGGCATGATATTCATAGCCGCAAAGTTAATTGGCGTTTGTTGTAAGTACATATCTTTATTTTCTCATTTCAGGTGTACAAAATGAAAGCGTGGCTAGTTTCCCAGAACTACAACAAGATAGAAGTGGGAACAGTGGAGGCGTTCCAGGGGAAGGAGAAGCGAGTGATCCTGGTGTCGACGGTGCGTGCCAACTGCCGTCTGCTCGATCACGACGCGAAGTACGCGCTCGGCTTTTTAGTTGACGACAAAGTAAGTAATACGCTTCTACACAAGCTTTTCTGCTACACTGATACACATTTAACGTACCATAACATAACACACAATAATCCTGATTCCACACTAGGATTCCCTGTGAACAAATGTACACAAAAAAACACATAACAAATGACAAATACACCAAAACAAATGTAGGACAAATGATACTCGTAGTTCCTGTTTGTCCCGCAGAGGGAATCAAATTCAAATTCATTTATTGCGTAATATGGTTTAGTAACAGTTGTTTAGTGCTACAGTTGAATGTACTCCATAATCAACGTTTAACGCATGCAATTAGATACTTGGTCACAATAATTTTCAGATTAGTCAGAAATAATAATAATAATGTCAGAATTAGTCATCAATATTCTTATCACCTAGAAATTCTCGAATCGAACCCGTATCTCTTGCGTCTCCGCCGGCTACTGGCCCACTACGCAACGGACGTTGTCAGATTTCTTGATCGTATACGGGCTATGGAGAGAGCTACGCTCGGAGCTTCACTAGAGTGAAGCTGAGTTCAAGGAGTGGCGACCACGAACCGGCAGACACAGTGTAAAACTCCCCTCTTGATGGATTGATGACATTGTAACGGTTGCAGGATATAGCTGAATGGAAACGGCTCAATACCATTCGTCGTGTCGTGGCATTCTATGCGGAGGCCTATGTTCTAGTCGGATTGACAAATCACAGGCTTCAAAACTTATTAACCTACTCTTCTGTTGTAGTTTCATAAGTTTTGCACAGCGCTAAGACTCAAAATGATATACATAGTTGTGTTCTCCATGGCCATAATGTTAGCGCAAATGGAGGGCAGGTGTCGTCAATTACTCAATAGTAATAAAAGATCTTTTTGTAAAAAAAATCGTCTGGGGAAGAACTTTCTACTATTTGTGCCGGCAAACAGTAATTGCTGTGTTCCGGTTTGAAAGGTATAACACCTTTCACCGGGTGTCGGTGAAATTACAGGCACATGAGAATTCATCTTTATGTCTCAGGGTGGCGGGCGTTGCAATGTCACGTTAGGGCACGTTCCTGTGGACGTGGGTCCGCTTAACACCAAGTCGGTTATGACATGACCTTTAACTGTAACAAACCAAAAATAAAAATATAGTAGAGTAGTATGGAATCAGCAAACCGCTTGCTTCCAGTATTCACACGCAACACATTTTTGATCACCTTTTAATATACATTTTCAGAGATTTAACGTAACAATAACCAGAGCTAAAGCCAAGGTGGTGATAATCGGGAACCCGGCTTGTTTGACGCGCGATATTAAATGGCGGCTGTACATGGAGTTCTGCAAGGATTATGACTGTTATTATGGTCATGAAAACCAACAGCTAGACCGAACCTCCGCCTTACTTACCGAGATTGCTAAAACTAGGTTCGACAAGTGCGGGCTGTCTGATGCTCTCAAAGAAAAGGAAAAGAATAAAGAGAAAAAGGAAACAGGCCATTAAATGTCGATTACGGAAGTGATTAAATAGAGTGAGGAATTTACTATAGTACGTAAGTTTTTTCTTATAATTGTGTCTATAACTTAAATATAACTGCTAAGGTGGTGATAATATGAAATCCAACAGCTAGACCGAACCTCCGCCTTACTGACCGAGATAGCTAAAACTAGGTTCGTTTGATAAGTGCGGGCTGACTGATGCTCTCAAAGATTACATAGCGTGAGGTATTAACTATAGTACGTAAGTTTTTTCTTATAACTGTGCCAATAAACTAAAAATAACTGCCAAGGTGGTGATAACCGGGAAACCGGGTTGCCAACATATAGATAACCAACAGCTAGATCGAACCTCCGCCTTACTGACCGAGATAGCTAAAACTAGGTTCGATAAGTGCGGGCTGACTGATGCTCTTAAAGCAACGAATAAGAGCAAAAGAAAACAGGCCATTAAATGTCGATTATAAAAGTGATTTTAAATAGCGTAAGGTATTATAGTACGTAAGTTTTTTTTCTTGTAAATGTGTCAAAAACAAAAAAGAATCGGGTTGCCTTACCCAAGATATAGTTTGTGGAGATAGCGGTAAAGAAAACCAACATCTAGATCGAACCTCCGCCTTAATAAGTGAGGCAGCTAAAACTAGGTTCGACAAGTGCGGGCTGACTGATGCTCTCAAATAAAAAAAAGAGACAAAAATTGAGAACATGAAAATGAATCAAGAACGTAAGATTTTTTTGTCATAAATTTAAAAAACAGCAACCCCTGCCAAGGTAACCTTAAGGGAGAAAGAAGGGGGATAGAGCCCCGTGAAATCGTCTATAAAGAGTATAGTAAAAAAAAACTGACCGAGAAAGCTAAAACTCTGTTCAATAAGTACGGGTTGATTCAATGAAGTACAAGAAAGCTACAGAGAATAACAAAAATTAAGTGATTTTTAATGGAAGCACTGATAAAACCGCCTTTATCATTAGGAATGAGTATAAGTACGTAAGTTTTTTTGATTATGTTACCAAAGGTTATGAAAATCGATATTTAGACTGAACCTCCGCGTGATCAAGGTAGCTGAAACTAGGTTCGGTAAGTGAGTCAGAGACTATAATAAATAATTCTTAGAATGAGAGCGAGAAAGGTAAAGGGTATAACATTCCATGACGAAAGTGGTTTAAAGTGAAGGTACTAAGCTGCCTTTAGAGTAAGAAATCAGTAGTGTCGATTCTGTGCAAAATTTGCTTAATGTTAACCGGGCCTAATTATCGCAGTCCCTTTGGAGACCAAATGAAAAGAACTGCGATAATTTTAGCGCTATTTAGCTATAGAGAATGCTAGACAGAATCGAAACCTAATTAAGTTTTATATTGTTCACTGTGTTGCCATGATTAAAAGATAAGTCGAAAATAGGTACAGTTTGCGCCACGAGTCGTGAGCACGATGTCACGTGATATGTCATAGCGACGCATGATTGGTGGTGTCAGTCTAACGTAATCGGTCATTGGCTACTCGCGCTCCCCACTCCGCTATTCCGTGCTCACGTCTGGTGGCAGCAACTATAGCAGTGGTTGATGAAGTTGAGATTTTTAGGCATGATTTAGGCTTCTGTTATATTGTTTTTGACAGATGTTTTTATACATCTGTCATTATGATTGTGGTTACCGTCCATCCGTTTATAATGTTCGTGAACTTGGCCTTTGTTTTTTAATTTTCTTGTAAATGGACTATTTTCCATTGCATTAATGTTTTTAGTGGCGTTTTAAGCTAAGATTATTTACGTTATTATCTGTTGTTTTGATAAAATTGTTCATTATTTGATGACAGTTAAAAAAACTATTTTGAAGACGTGGTTATAGCTCTATCTGTGTTAGTACATTTTTCTGTTAGAGCCGCGTTATAAATAGCTGCCATTTTTTTTATAATTAATCCCCTTTATAAACATTATTTAAATTTAGCATTGCTTAAAGTCGTGTCTCTATTTGACATTAAGCAATAGTAAGGGATGAGTATTTTTTAAGTAGATTATCGGAACTTGAATTATTGCAAATGAATTTTCTTTTTAACTTTTTTCTAGTAATGTTTTAGTAGTTTTAGTTTATACCAAACAATTGTTAGATTTTTTAAATTTTGATGTATGTGTAATTGTTAGTGATAATGAATAAGTAATGAGATTAAACTTGCAAAAAATTGATGTTCGTAAAAACAGGTCTTCAAGTTTTCTGATGCCACCAAATCTTATTTTACGTGTTACGTGTCAAATTGGCAGGTTTCTATGTAAAACTGTAAAATTTGACGTTCGTTAAATTTCTCGTTAGCGGTAGGTGATCAAAGTGAGCATAAGACTTCCAGTAGAGGTGCTTTTTACACTGAAATTTAATACAGGCTGTCCCAAAAAGCTACAGTGTCTACAGGTACAGCTAGAGCATACATGTGCCGCAATTTTCTTTTGTTTAAAAGTTATCAATGTTATTTTTACGGCATTTTTATATATTTTACTGAATACCTACAATATTTTTCTATTTCTTACATTTAAGAATTCTTTTCCATTATTTCCTTTCTTCTGATTTCATCATTCTATAAATTTTATCTACTTCAACGGCTTAACCATAAAAAATGTATTCTAAGGATTTTTTTTTTCCTTAGGCATTGGTCAAAACTGGCGTACAAAACAAGCCACAAATTTTTTATCCTACCTATTTCGTCCCACTGCTGGGCAAAAATCTCCCCCATATCCTTCTAACCATATCTTTCGACGTCTCCCACAACCCTCTATCGAAGGCGTCGAGATCGCTCCTTCAACGCCTCCACGACGACGTCGCATTGCGTCGCCTTCAGTCAGGGCGCTACCACACGGGCGTTGCGGCTGCGCTGCGTCGGCGCTGCAACGACGCAGCGGTGACGCTCTGTAGTTCAACATACAAATCTGAACGACATGCCACACTGTGCGTCGCGACGACACAACGCCCGTGTAGCATGTCGTTCAGAGAGTCACCGGCTGCGGCATCGCCTTGCCGACGCAGAGCAGCTGCATCGCCCGTGTGGCAGCGCCCTTAGCTTGTTACAACTTCTAAACAAAAGAAAATCATAAAACATACTTGATGATTCGGGTACTCGTACGGGTTGCTCCAGTTGTACGCTTGACATTATTTTTTGGTACATCCTGTATACTTGATGTGACATCTAATTAAAGAATCCAGATGGTTACTTTTTGAAATTAATGTTGTCTGGATGATATCGAGATTAGACCTGAATCTGAATAAAGGTGGGTAATTTTAATATTTTGTATTCAGTCGTTTTGCCATATGGGGCTAAACAACTTTTTGTATCGTTATTATAGTAAGAATAAGTAATTAAAGTTAAGATATTGAATTAAAAATCATATATTTTAATAATCTTGTTTTCTTAGCGTAATTTTCAATTACAAACCAATGATTTCCGAGTTTAGAAAGTCACTCGTAGCAATTCTGTCTAAATTTAATGTGCGCTAAAATTGTCGCGCATCCTTTTTGAAATGACTGAAATGAAAGGGACCGCGATAATTTTAGCGCAATTTAAATTTAGAGAATGATGCACAGAATCTCTACCATTGTTGCCTACCCATTTTTAACCCCTGACTAAAAAGTGGGGTGTTTTAAGTTTGAGGTCATGTTTGTGTTTGTATGTCTGTTTGTATGTGGCCTATAGCTCTAGAAAGGTTGCTCGTATTTGAATGCAATTATTTTGCATATTCAAGAGTTTATTTAGTATTTCAATTTTTGAGTTAAAATTTTAAACAAAAAAAAAAACTTTTTTATTTAGCGTGGTAAAACCTACACCTACTTGTTGTTTTGGTTGGTCTGGATCTAGTAAGGTGAAAGTGCATTTTACAGGAACAAAACTGAGCTTTTTTCAAAAATGTCTACGAGGATAGAGTAGGTACCTTACCAGGAACAATTCATTTAGATTCATTATTTTTTTTTTCAATGTGTTTAATGATTGAATTGGAAACGAAATGATTCATAGATTTTTCTGTACTTTTCATAACAAGTAATACTAATCTATATTTAAGTAAAAGAAAAAAATGTCTCATAATCAGATAAAAAAACGATTTAGCACGTGTGGTGCGTCAGTTTTTTAAAAGTTAGTTTTTTTATTTATAACTTTTTTATATTTTTAACTTCTTTTTTTTTCTCTAATAAAACACAGTAAAAGTCAATAAATAATGTATATTACTGTGTTTTACTGAAGAAAATTGTTTAAGTTACATACCTACCACATCGAAATGAAAAACTAACGAATCGGATCGGAAACGTTTCCGACGTTTTAGAATCACCCTGCTGTTAGTATTTCTTCGCAGTTTAGAAAAAAGTACAAGCCTTAGCAGAAACAGCAATTAACGGCCTTGTTAAATCACATGGGAAGGACCCGGCTGCGCCTCCATTACTACCCGGCCGAAAATTGCTTGATTTCCGGCCTCGACAGTAATGTAAGTAGATACTATTATTCACAAGACAAAAACAACTAGGCGCTATTATTATATAGATTTATGATTCACAACACAAAAACAATTAGGAGCTATTATTATAATGATTTATATTTTACTAAAGACATATGCTTACTTAATGCTTAGCATTTTCGTCCAGCTAACCTTTGTGTAACCTTTTTCCAATCATTAATTCAGTTTTAATTGGTTAAATACTGTCTTTTAGTCTTTTAGTGGCATGTCGGTGATTTTGGTAAGGATTTGACTTTCAGACAATAATTAAATGTCTGTGTTATTTGAATTTGTCCCACTTGGCAAGGATTGCTGAGATGAAAGGCCGGAATCAGTCACACCTCTCCACATATTATCGCTTGCATAATTAGCATTTAAAAACAAAAATAGAAGATTTTCGTGTGCTTTTATGTTGTAGAGACGTATGTAGTCTATGTAGCAGCGTCATTGGATACAGATACAGACAAGAAGAACAAGAGATGGAATTCAGGAACTAGGAGGATGGTATGTACTTTAAAGTGACTTGTTCAGACGCACCTTAAAAAAGGTAGTCTTTGAGGGCGCGTCCGCTCCTTGTGTTGACGGTATAGGCACAAAATATATAGGTACAGAAGGCAAGCTCAGTACAACAAACGGTAACAGGCGCATGCACACATAGACGCGTACCCACGACGATCTCGGTAGAACTAGGTCCACGTACTCGGGTACGCGTGTCTATGTGTGCATGCGCCTGTTATCGCTTGTACTGAGCTTGCGTTCTGTACCTATATATTTTGTGGTATAGATATCCAAATACCGAATCATGTCATAATACTTATTACTGGATATGCTAGTATCATATGACCCTAGACAAAATATATTACTTACACTACGCTACAATACCTAATCTATATTTTCGCTTCTCCCAGAACTTGTACTCATTTTAGTTGTCACCATAGACGAGATATGCCCCATAAAATAGAATGGGGGAATTGTCATAATCCAAGCAGGTGGATTGGTGATCGCAGTATTCGCATTGAGCACTCAGGATGTTACTGTCCATCAGCATGCAATCCCTCAGTTGGTTTTACGATATCCACTGGAGGATATGGATGGGTCAATTCTTAGGTCGGAACGGACACATCACGGCGAGCGTGTATCAGTAAAATATTTCGAGGAATTTTAATAATAAAATGCGAGTGTGTCACCGTCTGTCGTCATCGGTCGAGTGAATTGATCAATATTATTTTCCTGCTGTATCACAAGTTATATTTATCTCCAAATTATATTTGGCGAGTTGTTATGAATGAACATCCGTACTATTCCGGCTATCGTCATCAAGTAGTAGGCGAGACGTGGGACTTCTATGTAAAAATTAGGTAAATGATTCGTCTCGCCTGCGACGCAGGAGGTTGCGGGTTCGATTCCCGCCTTGGAACAAATATTTGTACGATCTGCAGATATTTGTTCAGGGTGTTCTGGGTATTTTTCTATGTATAATAAAAAAATATCTATCTATGTAATGTATTGTATTAAGTATATCAGTTATCTAGTACCCATAACACAAGCTCTGCTTAGCTTGGGGCTAGATAATGTTGTGTGAAATGTCCAGTATTTATTTATTTATTTTATACTCTGAGGCCCAATTCTCTAACTGCAAAATAGTTAAAATCATCAGAGTTCGGATCATGTTTCGATCTTGTGTCGATGTCCTAAAATACAACACTGTAATGTGATTCTATCGAAATGTGACCGAAACGATTCAAAGTTTTTTCGATAATACTACTCTAATGGTAGTCACCGTGGATTGAAAGTAGACAAAATTGTTATTTATGAGAGAGCAGAATACCAACTTTCTGTCAATTCACAATGCTGTCTCGATTCGGTTAACTTTCAGTGTAGTTTTAAAATAATTTTGAGAATTGGGCCTCTGGTTTTTAATGACAACCGGTCACCCTTATAAACTCAACTTTAATTTATTTGTAGACTGACCCTTGAGTGTTATACAAGAGCAGAAAAGCGGCCATTATAGAGCCGCTTTTCCACTTTTACGGCCCTACAGACGTAGACAGAGCTGTCTACGGAGACTGAAGTCACTTTCAGTTTTTAGTGATTGTTTAATACCTCAGATCAATAAGTTATTGCTCTGAGGGTCGAACCTAAATCGTCAAAAAGCCAGGTAATAATTGTTTACACTACAACAGCTGTCGGTAAAAGCTTCCATTGATGTTATTTTGAAAATCCGTGGCTTCTTGCACGTAGCGATTCTATTTTCATAAATAGGTTTATGGTATCACAAGATGTCTTTCGTAACTAACACGAGCTCCGAAGGTCGCTGCCAGTCAACACCCTTGACTCATTCAACAACTTTAGAGTAGTTACTTCTATAATCCTTGACGTGGCGGGAAATTAGCCGGCTGAGACGCAAGAGGTTGTGGTACCATTGTACTCGTAGTTCCTGATATCCACGACACAGGGAATCCTAGTGTAGGATCAGGACTATGTTATGGAAGATATTTATTATGACCTGGATGAGCATTCCATCGGTACTTTTTACGGAACCCTAAAAATGACAAAAAATTACCAAAACTGTTTTTCTTCAATAGAAACAATAATTTTGTTGGAAAGGGGTACATCTGATGAGAAAAGTCCGATATTGTTAGATACATACTGATCTATGGAATTACGAAAGCCCCCGGACAGAAATCAAAAATCATTGTGGTAAAGTCATTGAACCATTCGTGCCCAAGTTACGGTTAAATGTAGTGGGACCACGTATTTCCACAAAAATGTTTTTATTTCTGGACAAGAAGTTAGACGAACGTATGTTTTCGTTTGAGTGTCACTGACTTGAAAATTTAAATAAAAACAAGTCGTCATTGCAGTGCGATGTGAATTTTATTGGGCTGAAATGACGTAGGACATACGATTTTACTTCTTATTTGTACACCATTGCTGGGTTCTCGATGCTAGGGAGTTTAAATCTGATAGCAAACACAGCAATGGATATGTACAGGTTGTAATATCCAATGCAAGAGTTGTTTTTGATTTCAGTACATACGTCTATGCGAGGGGCGCGAGCGCCGCCCGCCCAAGCATTGGGCCGCGAAATACGCATTCATGTGACACACTTCGTGTAAATCGGATCTTCGAAAATAATTTATCAGTCCACATTTATTCCAGACTTTGATTAAATTATTCTTGTTTGTGATTAATTTGTGATTAGTTTTTTATCTGAGAAACATTCAAGATGGGCATGATTTCAAGAGTGCGCGGTCGTATGCGCAGTGATTCTTTCTCGAAGATTCAGACGATGAAATCGGAGGATAAAATTGCCAACATTGGTAAGTTACCTAACTGTATTTTTGAATCCTTTTACTCTGATTAAACGCCCTCAAAGACACTTGAAGCTACTTAAAAGCGTCTCACAAATGTCTCGTGTCAAGATAGAATTTATTTATTGTTTACGAAAACTGACAACGGCGTTGTCTATAGCGTATACTAACATCACAATATTGGCTTCGTCTACGACCTTTTAAATAAACACAAACACGCCAAGTATGTGGTTTAAAAACATTTTCTTGTTATTGAGCCGATTTGGAAGACTGATTTATTATTTCAATTCAACATGTTTACATTTCTGAAATTCAGTGACTCATTTGTTTACATTACAAAACGTAGCTAGTAGGTACACGTGTTTTATACACATGTACCTATAGAGAAAGCTTTTTGCGTATATAACAATCTATTATCAGAATCATGACATCAATAATCTGTCCCCCTTTGTCTTATCGCAAAACTGTTATCACGAGACCTAGGTATGTTATTTTTATTGTTATTGTTTGTAATTTCTATGCTTTCCTTTCTTCTATATCTGTATGTTCTGGGTATCTGTGTGTTGTTGAATAAATGTATTTAATTTCATTTGTATGTTATAAATTAATTGATGGCAGAATATTTCTTGTTAATTTGGCTAATGGCAAAAACGAAACACTTTTAATATCATTCTGTCGGGCGACGCGGTCCTTCCGTCCGTATGTCGAAATATAAATGAAAATTGGAAGGAATATGGTTTTGGTATTTTATGAACGCTATAAAATCAAATTACGAAAAAAAAATTGGGGGCTTTCCATTCATGTAACAGAAGGGATAAAAAAATTCAGTGCACATAAATGCGTTTGAGGTATTTATGGTAGGTCTTCAAAAGTGATATGAGGGACGTGTTTCTAAGTGAGATAATAATATGCGTATAAAGTCGTAAGAAGTGTAACCCCTTCTCTGTGTGTAAAAGATAGAGGATGGATAAGTCTTTATCATCATCATCATCAGCCGTTAGACGTCCACTGTTGGCCTCTCCCCCATCGAAGACAATGGGGGAATTGCCATAATCATCACGCTTGGAAGGCGGATTGGTGATCGCAGTAGGTATTCTTGTTGAGTTCTCAGGTGTACCCTGGTAATCCCTTAGTCGGCTTTTACGACCTCCACGGAAAGAGTTGAAGGTTCTATTCTTAGGTTGGACACAACACAGCAACCAAAAGTAAGTGATAAGTCTTACTTAAACCGATTATCCACAAAATTGTATTCTGTGCAGACTTGTTTTTAAATGAAAACTAAACTTTATGTAGAGCCAGAACGGAAAGCAGTTACGTTTTAACTTAAAAATAATATATAGAGTAGATATTATCACATAAGACTTATCCAGGTATTTTCCGCTTGCAACGATTGATTTTACGAGACTTCCGGAGTAACGTGAAGTAGCACAGGCTGACTAACTAGTAACGATAGCGAGTCGCTATCGAGACGATAGTACTGTTAATGTCAAATATACAAAGATTTCAAGCTACCCCGATGTCATTGGCCAATATTAACATATGTGGTCATCTTGGTAACGTTAGAGTTATGTTCCTTGAACGTTAGTCAGCCAGTGCTTTTCTGTTTAATTTGTTTCATAACAAATTGCATTTTAAATCCGCGGTCATTGAACTTCCAGACGAGCTGTGTCTTTGTTAGCCATATCTACGTTTCTATCTACACTACATAATACTATGAAAAGAGCAATATTGGGCAAGGTAATTTCCACACTTTTTAACACTGAGAATGTCGGTGCAATTTTTTTACGGTTCAAAAGTTATGACCAATTTTTGTTTTTTTTCAATCACTTCGCACAGGTCAAACAAAAAATCACAAAAAAAACTGTTAATAATTAATTTAATATTTTTTTCAAGATTTTGTAGAAGAAAAAAAATTCCCCTTAAAAATTCCCTTTAAAATTAAAATTATTATATAAATGATACAATTATAATTATTATTTTTTATATATTATGTGGTAAAGTATTACCACAGGTAAGTATTACCACACATTAACCACCATTATTTATAGTTTTTTTTATGATTTTTTCTTTGAGCTTAGTGATTGAATAAAACAAAAACTGGTCATGACTATTGAACTGTAAAAAATTGTACCGACATTCTCAGGTTTAAAAGGTTTGGAAATGATCTTGGCCTATTCGAATTGATCCATACTTCCAGGGACAACCAGGATATATATATATATATATATATATATATATATTTATTGAGATCTCGAAAACGGTACTAACGATTTCGATGAAATTTGGGGGTTTTTGGGAGAAAAACCGTTCCAGCTGACCTAGCTAGAAACCATCTCTGGGAAAATGCGTTTTTCCGAGTTTTCTGAGCAAAGTTCCGGTAACCCAGGTATATTTTAATCTATACGAGTTTAGGCGCGTAAGAAAGAAAGCAAAAGAACTCCAAATTATTTTATGATCAGAAAATTGTAAAAGAATTTTATTTTGATCTTTAGGTTTTAGAATTTGGGTCAGGAAATTGTGAAATGGTTCAAGGTAATGAACAAACATGCGTGAAGCCATCACGCATGTTTGTTTCACCTCCCCTCTCTTCCTCATCACGAAGGTTTTGTGTTTATTTAAAGCTTAATAGCTAGGATAGAACAGAAATTCGCCGCGGTAACTTGTTTTAAGGTATGCTAAACTAGAGCTTGATTTACGGTAGGGCAGAGCCTCTGAAACCGTATTCAGATTTTTTATTTAAATTGTTGTTCAAGCCAATACTGTGATCTTGATATATCATGCTACATTCATTGTCATTACCTATTTATCATCTGGTAAATGCTAATGCAGCGTAAGTGCATTAAATTTAACCTATTTATAATAATATCTCGGTGCATTGACCTTCGGTATTCAGAAATTGAAATTAATTTACTGACGAAAACTGTGCCAATGCCAACATTGGCACAGTTTTCGTCAGATTATTTATTTTGTTCAAATCGGGGTGGTGTCTTAATTTTTAGGGTTCCGTACCTCAAAACGTATAAATGGAGCCAATGTATATATCTAGCTGTAGGTATGTCTGTCTGTCTGTCATAGCCTATTTTCTCCGAATTCGCTAGACCAAAAAGCTGAATTTGGTACATATATGTATAGAGTTAGTTGACCCAATCATGGTCGTAAAGCGTAAATAAACTAATTTTGATTTCGGGGATTAATTTTGGGGGGCATAAAATAAATTAAGCACAGAAAAAAGTGTCATGTGAGCATGTGACACATAAAATGAAAGAGCTTGTTATGAGCTATACAAATTATGTATTTTTTGTATAATTTAAAAGATATTAAGTAAAGAAAAATGCGAAAATTTACCATTTCATAAAAAAAAACAATTTCAACCTACTCAGCTAAAAACTTTGGGAAAAAAAATACGGAATATTGGCCCTCACTCAGTTTGTGTTGATTGACTTATAAGTTAAATGGTCAAGTGGTTGCGATGGTAGCCTAACAGAAGCCTTTCCACGCGACCCTGACTCGCACTTACTGGTTTTTTCTTATCCCAAACCAGATTTCGTAATAAAAGTCTGACAAGCAGCTGGAACTGAGCCTAATTGATGGAAATAACCTTGAAACGTTGCACTTCAGTGGCCCACGTCATTGCGGTGCGATTCTCCGGAAATATCTTATTAAAAGTGTGCTGGGCAACGTTTTGAGGGATTATTTCCTCCGGAAAAACAAACTCGTAAAAACTTTTTATTTGCCTATTAAATTTGTTTTATAGGCAAATATATCCATATTTAGGATAGGATATTTAGGATTTTTAGGATTTTTTTATATAGGTCCATATTTCTCGTGGGAACAAAACCGATCCGAAGTATGTTTAATGTTTATGCAGGTAAGGGGAATTATATTTGAGGCCGTCCATGTATACCTCCTATATAGTGTTTTATGTTTGTCGGATGCTCTGATTTCAATGTGTTTTTTTTTTATGAAATTGGGTATCACATATATCTTTGCTATGTTTGGTGCAAATTGGTGCAGTCGCAAAAAAAGAAGAAGCATTTATTCAAACCACCTTAAAAACTATTTACATACTTACCTAATATGGAGGATTAATAATATACTCACAAAACAAAAATTAAAATGATAAGTAAAATATAAGTAGGTACAATCATATAGGTCACATTCCGATTTAAATTTTAATAAAACGTTAGTTTCTTAAAATTAAGCACGCGTGCACCCTTTTAAAAATCGAATTTCCTATTTCAGTGTGGCTGTTTTCGTTGGTGCTTCTGCTGCCGTATTGGGCACCGCGAGGGCTGCTCGTAGCGCTCGGTGGAGCGTGGCTGATGGCGGCATACACATGCCTGGTGGTGCCCGTGCTTATATCAGCCAACTACAGATACCCTGCACGGTGGTACCCGGCCGTGGCTAAGTTAGCTCAAGGTATGTCTTCTTCTATTTTCAATTCTGATCGATTTTTAGTGCATCCTGATTACGGATTCACCGTTCTGAGGGCTGAGTCTAAGTTTTTGCAAACAATTGACACTGACGTATGGTGTAGTGTAGCAAGGATTTTTTATGGCGATACCGATGATCGCCCCTAGCGTATACTCTGAACCTCATTTTCCATACAACAATCCGTGTTACACTACACCATACGTCCGTGTCAAAACTCCGACTTCGGTCTCAGATTTGAGATCCATGCCCACTTGAATAATATTTTGTAAAAGTCAGGTTTATCTCGAAATTTTATGGACTATTTTTATTTATGAACGTAACTACCTAAATAAAACGTAATAAAACGAAATCAAAAGCTTTTAAACCTACTCATTACACCCAACTACAATGAAACAAGCAAGGGTAGAACCTGCGCAGATGGTTTTACGTCTTTGGTACAAGTAGCGGCACGAAACTCTAGCGCTGACAGTTAAATATTGCGCAGAAGTCAATCTAAGTAAGGTATCTTGGGGGGATCTCTATCTCTATCTTATACTAATTGTATTGCGTGCGCGACAGTACCTAACATGCGCAACTATCCCCTCCACGTTTCGTGCAGCGCTAAACTTACGTGCCGCTACTTATACGGGTGTTTAGTTTGGTCGGTACTCATACCTATACTGTGTCTGTGACCTAAGTCTGTAGAGGCGAGATTTTTCTCTAGCGCAACAATCGCAATACAAAATAGTTTGGCATAAACATTGGGGTGTGCCAATCTCCTGACCTATGTCCCGCCCACGTTGTTACAAAGTTTTTCTACGTTTTGTATGGATAGACTGAGACCGAAGTCCGAGTTTTAACAAGCAATTGGCACGGAGCAATTGGGACATGTCGTAGTGTAACTCAGATTTTTGTATGGAAAATGAGGTTCACAAAGTGTACGCTAGTGGCGCTCATCGGTGGCTCCATACAAAATCCGTGTTACTACAACATACCTACGTGTCAATTGCTTCTTAAAAACTGAGTCTGGCACGAGTTGTGAATTGACACCAAAGGCCGTCCACCTGAGTTTTGTTCAGCTGCTTTCACTTTCACTCGTGAGCGTGATTCACGGTTTTTTTGTACAAACCAAAATTCCATACTAAAGCACATGAATCAAGCTCACGAATGTGTGGCGGCTGTTCCAAAAATCTTCACTTGAATACACTAGCTAGATGTAGGTAGGTAAGTGTGTATGTATTGAGCCTTATGTGTCTCACTGCTGAGGAAAAGCCTCTCCCCATTTCTTCCACTCTGTAGGCACGGTCTTGTGCTAATGTAGTCACTAGGCTTGAAAAATAAGTTCATTCTCACTGCCTCCCATGTCGGCCCCACTGGAAGACAGCGGGAAAAAAATGCCACTGTCCCCCGCTTGGGATAACGCCACCAAATTTTGTTTTTATACAGCAGGAGACCGTGTCCGGCCTAAGAAAAGATCCCTCCATTTCCTCCCGTGGATGTAGTAAAAGCCTTCCTGAGGGGAACACCAGGGGATGGGCAGCAGCTTCCACGAGTACTTAACACCAAACTGCGATCACCAATCCGCCTGCTAAGCGTGGTGATTACAGTACTACTCAGGTGGATGCTGCTGCCCATCCCCTGGTGTAATTCCTTTGTCAGCTTTTACGATATCCAAGGAAGGAGACGGTTTCTATTCTTAGGCCCGAAACACTAAAGCATCCGGACACACCACGGCATTTCCGTCAGTTTCCTTTGCAAAAACAATAATATTTAGAAATACACTAATAACCTACCTGGGTAGGTACCTGAGAATAAACATATACACTCGAGAGCAATGAATCCGGGTCACTTAAAGAATCCTAAAAATCTCGGAAACTAAAAATGCTAGGTTAATGCAATAAATTGTATTTAATAGACAATGTAATACTCCTTAAATGAAGGTATTAAAACTTCTTAGTTATTGTAAAGTTATATCATAAAAAAATCAAATTTGAAAAAGGGCCACTTTCGAAGATGGAACTACGAAATTAAGTTAAAAAAAAAAAAAAATTTAAAATTAAAATTTAATAATAAAAAAAATTAAATTTAAATTAAATTAAAAAAGCACGAGGAGGCAATACGAAGTATTAAAATTCAAGAAAATCGTAATAAAGTTCAAAAATTTCATGTTTCCTATTTTTGTTTTAAGGAGAGATCAGCAGTTTTTTTCTTTATGTAATTTTGTGTTAATAAAATGTATGGTGACTCATATTTTTTTTTACCTTCATTTAAGGAGTATTACATTGTCTATTAAATACAATTTATTGCATTAATCTATCATTTTTAGTTTCCGTGATTTTAACATTCTTTAAGTGACCCGGATTCATTGCTCTCGAGTGTATATATATTTATGTTGAAAAGTCAGGTCATTGCCGATATGAATTTGAATGGAGCGGCGGAAGCTGGCTGGTGGCCAGGGGATTTGCGTCAGCCGAGAGCATGGCTTACTCCACCGGAATATACTTTTGTTTTTAACAAAGAAATGCGAGCTATTGCGATGATTATTGTGGAGTATTATTATCGTAGCGCGTTATTGTACTAGCGGATGACGAAACACAACACCCGATGATGTACATTATACCCACCTAGGTATATCTGCATAGACCCCTCCTCTCGTGGATGAAGTAAAAGCAAGGGATTGCACCCTGAGCACTTCTGGCGTTTACCAATCCGCCTGCCAAGCGTGTTGATTATGTAAAATCTCCCCATTGTATTCAATGGGGGAGGCTTCGTCTAGCAGTTGACGTAAACAGGCTGATAAAGAAGGTATATCTGTGCAAGGGTATACCGAAAATCTGAATGATAAATTGATTCGACTTCTCAGTTAATTCTCATCATAACAATAAAACAAGGTCTGCTACTCCGAGAGTAACACCAGCTTCCGTCACTATCCAGTTGGTAATTTGCAACAATTACGGAATTATTTTCTGTGATCATTACCTAGGCGTTTATTCAGCAGTGTGTGTTACCGGCATTCTATATTTTTTTTTACTTTGTTCTCAGATACAGCAAGGAGGCTGCAGGTGCCTTTCAACTGCGTCATGGGAGTCGTCAAGTCGACCTACGCGCCGCTCGACCGCTCTGAACGTCTATTTCTACAAATGAACAATCTTTCCACTATGCTATGTCAAGTGAGTCTTTAAACCTTATTTACTTTCTAGCTATCCACAACTACGTTACTGACAATCAACGCAAAACCTGAACAAATAAATAAATAAATGCTGGACATTTCACACATCATTATCTAGCCCCAAGCTAAGCAGAGCTTGTGTTATGGGTACTGGATAACTGATATACTTAATAATTACATAGATAGATATTTTTTATTATACATAGAAAAATATCCAGAACACCCTGAACAAATATCTGCAGAGTGCAGACCCTACAAATATTTGTTCCGAGGCGGGAATCGAACCCGCAACCTCCTGCGTCGCAGGCGAACTTTCGCCCGCCGCGCCACAGAGGTCGTCAAAGTCGAACAGTAAGACATAGAAGCATTAAATTTGGATAGTATCTAATTGTCTATCTACCTGTTAAGGTGCAGCGGTGTACTAAGAAAGAATTTAACAATTGATCGATACGGTCACGACTCACGAGGTGGTAGTGTATGAAAGCATTGTCAAGAATCGACTATACTAAAAAGCTCCAAGTAGTGACAAATTATAGGTTGAATGCGAGAGGTTGAACAAATGTTTGCATGATCTGCAAATAGTCGGCAGTCTGGGTGTTGTGGTACCATGGTTCTCGTAATTCGTAGTACATGACTGTTGGGTGTTATGCTATGATGAGAACTAACAAAGTTCCCTCTGTTCACAGTTGGTGGTGTTCACGGCGTGCGATCGCCTTCTCGTCGCGCAAGGCAAGCTCACGAGTCTATACTCGCTCATGTTCTACAACGTACTCACCTACTCCGTCAGCTACGTGCGCGATCTCTGCACCAAGGAGGACTGGTCTCCGTACGTGAACCTTACTCGTAATTCCCGCGTCAAACATCTCGCCATGTCCGCGACCAAAATAGTCCTCGAATGGACCAAAGCTGTTACCTTCATCGTCACTATTACATTCGTTCTACTTACACTCGGCTTGGAACAAGGCTTGGAGCACTTCAGACCGACAGCGTTGTACATAACCTTGACAGGATCGTATTACCTACTATCAGAGAGAACGTTCTTAGAGATATGGCCGATGGCTTTATCAGCCTTAAAACTTGAAAGATTTGAAGGTATGGAGGTTTTGTACTGCAACGCGTGGGCGAGAGGCGTCACTACGCTGTTAGCAGTTCCATTAGTGCCAGCGCTGGCGTGGTGCGAACGCTGGCGATTGGCTGTTCTAGTGATGTATTTGTGCGTGTTCGTACACGGAAGGCATCGCCTCTGCGAAGCGCTGATAAAGCTAAAGGAAGCGCGTGGTTCCGTCGCTAGGTTCAGACGCGCGACGTCAGAGGAATTAGCGACGTTAGAGGATGTGTGCGCAGTCTGTCTCGTCTCTATGAAGTCCGCCCGAGTGACGCCATGCGCGCACCTGTTCCATGCGGACTGCCTGAGGAGATGCCTCGCGACATCAGATAGGTGTCCGCTTTGCGTTAGGCCGTACGTCTTCTACTGATCGAGAAGGCTATTGAGAGGACGTTATCGCGAAACCGCCCCATACAAACGAACGTTTGCCCATGTTTTAGATAAGTAAATAACCTCTACTAACAAACTTCAGGCCTAGATATTGGTTTCTTGGTCATGCATAAAGGAGCGAACATAGTTTGTATTGAGCGCACTCACGATAAAAGTCCTGTATTTGGATAAGACTGCTTGCTTTGCCATTTCAAATTCGTGAGGAATTTAATGGTTTCGAATTTATTGTGATTACGAATGATGTAGGTATCTATCTACCTTCATAGTTAGTTACTTTTTCTATTACACTAAGTACTATTAGATGTTCTACGAAGTATTCACATACCACGTTATTTATAGACTTAGCCGGTTTCGGCTTAGCGTTGTTTCTTCCTGTCTGTCATTACAGAGAGATAATATGGAGATAATACTTACTGCTAAACGAAGCTAAACTTTTGCTGACGCTAAACCATGTTTATAAAATACACTGTAAGCGTGTGTAAACTATATACCTAGATATAAAGTAACAAATGGATTCTGAGCGTAGTATTTTTTTATTTAAGCTCAGTGAAATAAAGTCACATTTGAATCTGTTTCTGCATTATAGTTCCGTAGGTTTTTAAAAACTTATAGTGAAAGAAAATATTTATGTATTTTATTCTAAATTAGATGCTTCGAGAAAATGTTTACGGTACGACTATAACTCGACTTATACTCGAAAGATACGAATATAAAACTACATTTAGGTAGTAAACTCTCAAATAAGGATCTATAATATTATGTAGGTACTTTTATATCAGTATTAAGTTATTTTGCTAAAATGCTTAATTTATCTTGCCCATTTGATCCAAGTTTGTTGACGTTAATAAATTAAACATTTTATGTAATATGTAGTTTGTGTATTTTATTTATATCTGTATGTATCCATAGTCCTGTCCTTGCTATTTTCCTTACTAGGTATTCCTACCAACCTACCTATACCAGTAAGGCGATTCTAAAACAGTATTTATTGTTTTTTACTGTGTTTTACTAGAGAAAATTGTTTTAGTTACTTACCACATCGAAAATATCGAAATGAAAAACTAACGAATCCGATCGGAAACATTTCCGACGTTTTATCGCCCTGCAGATACCTACAATGATCGTAGAACAACAATAACATGAATGACATCATTATTGTGGTTACGTCACATACACCAAAAACTGCCACAGACAACTTCCGAAAGCCACAAAGTATGAAGCAGCCGGCCGGGGCGCGCGGCGGCGTCGGCGCGGCGCTGCGCGGCTCAAAGCCCTGTCAGCCTGTCACAAATAAGTTTAGGTATTTGTATTTTGTGGCTGTTTTTACGAAAGTAGCTTTTCAAACTGTAGCCGTCTCTCTCGTTCAATACAGAGCGAATTTTTGTTCTCTTTCCAGCTCGTGCGTCTTCTTTACTCACAAGCTCGCTACACAGTTCAACTTGTACTAATATTTATTCTGTGGTTCAACCAAAGTGGCTTATCGCGAATAATAGATTTTGAGACTTCAGTCTCATTCAGTCGAGTCAAGCAACTCAACTCAAGCAAGTTAGTCAGTCAACGCGGCGGCAACGGCAACCGCAGCATCCGCTTCACGGTTTGGCATAAAACAATACGTGCTACATTAAACTCGATCGATGCCCATGTTTTGTTTATTTATTAAATAGTGGTGTTGTAATAGTAATCAATGAAAACTGGTATGCTAGTACTTTTGTTATCTGTGTTTTATCGTTGAAAACAAGACTCGGATGTATATTTGATAGCAAGGTTAGCTCATACTTGCTGCATACCATACCTAATAATACACAAAATACATGGTAGTATTTGTGGTAAGTACGTAAATAAAATAACCCCATAGGTTAGGTAGGAACTTTAGAGAAATAAATTGTCTAACGGTAGGAAAGGAACATGACCCGCATTTAAACTTATTTTTACATAAAAAAAGTTTATAAAAATATTAACAATAAAATTATTTTTTTGAAAAAAAAAAAAGAACTGGCTTCTTTCTAAAAAAGCGCTAAATCAATTTCGATAAAAATTATATGGGACCGCCTCTGGAACTACCAAACAAAAAAGAATCATCAAAATTAATTCATAATTGGCAGAATAATCTTGTAACAAACATAGTCGAACTGAGAACCTCCTCCTTTTTTTGCAGTCGGTTAAAAATAGTACACAACTCTCCTGGCTGATTGTTTTCTTGGATTATGCCTGCTTTAATTTTTTTTAGTAGGTAATTAGGTAGGTAATTTTTGTTATTTGATAGTTTGATAGTACTTTCCTGTAGACCTAAAACTAGACTGGAAAACGTAGATAAAAGATACTACCTACCAGTCAGACTCAACTAGGTGTAACTACATACACGGAAGCATGGTTTATTGGTAGTAGATACCTACAAGCCAGGGCTTAGGTTACCTATAGGTAACAGACTAATAGTCATCATCATACAACTTAGGACTAGGACCAAGCTTTTCTTTAGATTAGAGGCTGTATAATGATAAGATTAGGTAGGGTGCATCTAGTCTGAAACTGCACGCCCCCTTCCACAAGCTCTCACAGCTTTTACTTGGCATTTTACACAAGTTTGACGTTCGAAAACGGTCCTTTTGGTTACGGATTATGGAAAATTTAATTTTAGATTAGACGCACTCTAAGATTAGGTAGGGTGCGTCTAGTCTAAAACTGCACGCCCCTCTACCGCTTTTACTTGGCACTACATAAGATTGACGTTCGAAAACGGTCCTTTTAGTTACGGACTATGGAATATTTAGTTTTGACGTAAATAAATAGTAGGGCGTTCAGTTTTAGATTAGACGCACTCTACCCAAGATCTCTACCTACCTATAGGTATACCTATTACAATTTATAACTTTGGATTATGGAATATTTAGTTTTGACGTAAATAAATAGTAGGGCGTTCAGTTTTAGATTAGACGCACTCTACCCAAGATCTCTACCTACCTATAGGTATACCTATTACAATTTATAACTTTGGATTATGGAATATTTAGTTTTGACGTAAGTAAATAAATAGTAGGGCGTTCAGTTTTAGATTAGACGCACTCTACCCAAGATCTCTACCTACATTACATATACAGGGAGTGTTTAGTTAGACTACTGCCGATAACTGAAACAGTGCATTCAGATTTCAGACCATGATTCTGAAAATATTTAAGCTAAAAAAACAAGAAAAAAATTCTAATAGGTATATTACAATTTATAACTTTGGATTATGGAATATTTAGTTTTGACGTAAATAAATAGTAGGGCGTTCAGTTTTAGATTAGACGCACTCTACCCAAGATCTCTACCTACCTATAATACCTATTACAATTTATAACTTTCCGTACTTACGGGCAAATTATGCTTGTCATTTGTTACTTTTGTTAGAACTAGAACTACTGTTGTACTTATTTAGTGTTTCGCCCCGAACTGAGACCTCGCGAATAAACACTATGTAGGTAGTTAGGTACCCATCTAGGCAGGTAGAACCTACTACTTAAACCAACTTCAACAATTATTTAGGTAAGTCACGGGCGCTATCCTGTAAGTAAAGCTACAGGTAGGTAGGTACTTACACTAATATTACAAGACATTTTGCCATACATTCGGGGCCTACACACCCCACCACACTGTGACCGACCGCACAGCAGTCGGTGACGACGTAGGTACCTACCTAGCTTGATCTTGAGATATCGCGCTACGTAGGTACACAATACACATCCAATTGTTGTCACTTGTCTGGTAGACATCGCTTCTTAGCGATAATACCGCCCATTGTTTATCAGGCTTAGATTTTTTTACTTACC
Source organism: Epirrita christyi (assembly GCA_951392215.1). Lineage (NCBI taxonomy): Eukaryota > Metazoa > Arthropoda > Insecta > Lepidoptera > Geometridae > Epirrita > Epirrita christyi. Next base: position 6,522,624 of record OX595852.1, read on the forward strand.
TATTGAATTACAATTTACAATTCACATAAGCAACTATGTTTATTGTGTGCCAATAAAGTACTTTCTATCTATCTACATTTTCACAAACAGCCACAAGGTGTTTGCGTCGGATCGTATTGTGCGCGTGCGACACGTTACCTACATAATTCGTCGGCTAAAGTCGTGTAGGTAACTAGGTACCTACCTACCTACCTTGTATCTCCAAAAAGGGTACTCTCAAAATGGGTCTAGAAATCAAAAAATCATAATTTAAGCTTGAATTTACTGATAAAGGCCTATTATCTAAAGAGTTTAAAAATGGAGTTACGTAGGTTGAGTAGGTACCTACGAGTATTTACTCGAGCTCGACTAGTGGATTCGAGTTACCGTAATCCAGATAGGATATAAGTACCTATGTGCAGGCTTTCTTAGAAAATAGTCGTTGTTATTTTTACGGATATGTTAGATTTATGTATTAGAAAGTCATTGGATTTTTATTATCTAATAGTTTGAAATGCTATACGAAATAGTTGATCTTTGAACTTTGTCGTAGGTTTTTGGCATTTTGCGTCTGAAATGTTACTTCGGCTATGTTGCATAATGTGTGTGACAGCCACAAAAAAACGTAGCAGGTAAATTTTATATGTTCCAGTGCAGAAGCTAGATAACATCCTCCAATAGGTTACGTTACAACACATAGTTTGAACTGGTGAATACTGAACAGTTTTCGAAGAAATACTCATCCCCTATACATTGGATAGGAATAGGATCCGTGCTCGGGTTTTGCTGAAGACGGATAGACATAGTGGCCTGTACCAAACTATTCTGTTTTGTTTTTTTAGGCCTGTACAAACACTTCTCTTATCGGTAGTCGATCTGGCCATGTTGTAGACTGAATCGAAGGCTTTCTTGTAGTCAAACGCTAGACATAGCAGCCGATTATACCCCTTGGTATTCTGTATAATCTGCCAGAGCGTGTGGATGTGTTCAACAATACAAAAGCCTTTTCTGAAACCGGCTTGTTGTTGGAAGTCATTGAACCTACGTGCGAGACGATTGGTATTATCTACTCTAGAAAACTTAGAGATGTGGCTCCATAATGGGCCTGTAATTCTTCATCACGCTATTAGTTGTTTGTGAATGAAATAGTTGAATAATTGAATTTGAAATGCGTGTAAGTTACAAACAGGCTTTTGGAAGATTTATTGGTTATTGTAAAGTGAAATGTTGCTTGATTGCACCAAGTGCCAGTCAAATTCGGATGCACAAGTCAGATAAGAGAGAAGCCGACGTGAAACTGGATGGAATGAACACTCGAACGAACAGCCCCGCTTATCGTATGACGTGCGTAAATCGATGCCATTAGGACAAGGAACATAATACTCTCTAACGAGAGGCAATAGGAGGTGAATAGAGACTACGTTTGCAGGTATATCAATAATGGCATAATTGCTCTGATTAGCTTTTTTTTTTGAGTGTTTTTTTTAAACTTTAATTGATTTCTTATATGTAATTTCTCTATAGGTACGTACTAGTACGTAGGTATCATATCTATTTACTTATGTTATAAAGTTGCGTCTTCAACTTCTATGTTCATATGTTAATTCTTTACATATTACGTATTTTACGTACTATATAGGTAGGTTACCTACTTACCTATGACATAATATTTAGTACTATTTCCCTATGAGGTTATTGCGATGATATCATTACGTTAATCCAATCCGCTGGCTGGCTAGGAAGCTGTTTGAATATTTATGAGATGATTTAATATCATCTGATTACCTAACTATGTATGGCATACCTAGGTATGCAGTTCTAGTGGTAGGTAGGTAGGTAATAGTATTCTAAAAATCCTGAGATTTCCTTATATTTCTAAAATCCGGCTGCAACCCTGAGAAGAGCCTAAAAATCCTGAGATATGGTAACCCTACTCCCACACATAAATAAAAGGTAGATATTATTGAAACAACCCACGTATGAATAAACCCACCTTATAGGTTTTCTTCTTCTTGATTCATATCATAATTGTAGCCTTTACCGTTTTTCTGCGAACAAAAAGAAGCATAATTAACAATAACAATAGAAAGTTGAATACCTACAGAAACTGTGACTTGACTTTGGAACCCTACACTATGCGTGGTTTGAGAGGAGACGCATGGCCGGTTTATTTTAGCATCATTCGGTACGCCAATTGCCGGCCGGGTGCTTTAGATTCTATTTATGCTAGATGCACGAAATGAGATAAACAACGCTGTGTTTACGTGTATTGTTTTAAAAATGAGGCCTTACCATTAGCTCTTATGGCGATTCAGTTTGATGGCTGGTTTGGCTAATGACGTGGATAAATATGTAGATTTGTTTAGCATTGATGGTAGATGCTATTATCTCTCACATCCATTGTTTGTGTGGGAAGATGCTAATCCGACCCGCCATCACGGAGTACGTAATCGATGTTTTTAGAGTTCGTCTAATCTAAATCACTATTTAATTACCTACAAATATTCAAAGGTCGTTATCAAACGTCAAGCTTGTGTATGTAACAATCTAAACTGTATTTTGCTGTTGATCTTCTATTAAACAAAACAAATGAACCTCTGTAAACTAGGTATGTATCGGTTGAAAAAACATGGATTGTAAGTACCTACGACAGTTTGACGACCTCTGTGGCGCGGCGGGCGAAGGTTCGCCTGCGACGCAGGAGGTTGCGGGTTCGATTCCCGCCTCGGAATATTTGTACGATCTGCAGATATTTGTTTAGGGTGTTCTGGGTATTTTTATATGTATAATAAAAAATATCTATCTATTGTAATGTATTGTATTAAGTATATCAGTTATCTAGTACTTACCCATAACACAAGCTCTGCTTAGCTTGGGGCTAGATAATGTTGTGTGAAATGTGCAGCATTTATTATTACTATTACCTAGTGTCGGATAAATTTCCGCCGCTACGCTGTCGTACCAGACGATTTGTGTTGTTTTCACGGTGGTGGATGTAACCATCTTGCCGTGGCCGATACCTACTTTTTGTTTTTCGGCCACTGCACGACACGGCCAAAGCGAAAATTCAAGAGATGGCCCGGCCACCGTGACACTAACCCGCACTGCGGTCTTGACAAATAAAACATTGGTCAAACATTATGGGTTACTGAGTATCTACAAACATGTTAATTTGATATGCAATTAGTATTTTCGATAGTCAATTTGTTTACTTGTTGTGTCTATTTGATTGGCGCTAATGACATGTGCGTTGTTTTTTATTGATGTGTTATTAAAATATCCCATTGATTTATAATGATAACTCTAAAATCAATTCGTCAACAAAGGATCTAAATCACAGGATCTATCAGTAACTAGGTACTTACTCGAATTTTTCGCGTGAAAATTGTATTGCTCCTAACGTAAGTAGGTCTGTACCTACCTATCTTCATACCGTAACCTAGGTAGATAGATATAGACTGAGGGTCGTATTCATAATAATTTTTTAAACCTATTTTAGGTAAAATAGCTTTTGTTTTGTTCTTTCTGATGTAAAATGTCATACGTCAAAACAATACACACGTCAAACACAGAATAGTGGGGCGTTCAGTTTTAGATTAGACGCACTTAATAGTGGACCCGGAGTTATAAATTCCCACGTTAGAAATAATTTATTCCGAGTCTTGTGGTTGAGGTATGAGGACTAAAACCTTAGCCATCGTAGAATCGGACACATTTTTCTTCGAAAAAGAGTACTACCTATTCAATCCTTCTCACAGCTTGATCCACATAATATACCTAATATTTTATGAGCACGAACAAGGCTCAATTCACCAACGCACTGTTCCAGTTTTGTTATTTATACGAAACGTTCACACAAACACGCAGAACATAAATTCAGCTCGTAAATTATCGTCTCCAGGGATCGGTAAAGCCGATATGAATGGTGGACGATCGAATTCTATGTGCTAATTAATGCTATAGGTGTGGAAATTGGAACAAATAGATATTCAGCACGAAAACCGACTGACTGAAGTATTGCAAATAATGTAAAACAGAAGGACCTCTATTATCAAGTCTAGGTCATTGAACAATAGTTATCTAGCCCGTATTCGGGACACGTAGCGTAGACAATTGTACCATACCTTGGGTGTATTGGAAGCGTGAGGCCGACGTATAGTACAATAGGTATGAGGAGTACGAAAGTAATGCGCCTCGGCAATCTTCATCTTCTTCTTCTTTTAAATTATGGCCTCTTAGGAAAATGTCCTCAATTTTGCCAGAGTCAAGCAGGTCGGTATATAATTTTGAAAAAACTAGTTAAAATCGTTAAAAAAATTGCTTAGGTAAAGTCTCAGTTACTTAAGTCACTTTCTAGTAAAGCGGTGTCAGTTTTATTAAAATGTTGGTGGACAATTCCCACCCATTTGAAAGACAGTCAATACACATGTGCGCTCTCTAAATAAGCTACCGGTTAAAATGCCACCAAAATTAATCGATATTACTGTAAAAAATTAAATAAAAATGGATGACGTCTCTTTTCTAAAAACCGGAAAAGTCCAATCTTCGTGTTTTCAAAACAAAATATGTGGAGATATTTTATATGGAGCAATTAATGAGTGTCTCTAGCGGAAACTTTTTGAAGCTCAATTTTTCATACAAAATTCCGTGCACGTCCGTGTCAATTCCTTGTCAAAACTCAGACTACGGCCTCCTCGGCGCTGCAGACAATCGTTCCGTACCTCAGAGCAATTCAATGAATTCCTAATTCATCTGAGTTCCGTACCTACACCCTAAGGCAGTGTCGTGTTTTACACAATACAATCTTACCCCAAACGAAAGTGCTAGGCAGGCGCTAACTAACGAACGAAAGAGAAATAAGTATTACAAATTACAATTTTCGCGGGCAGGCCTTAGTCAGTGTATAATAAACTAGTGTCCACCCGCGACTGCGCTCTCGTTATATCGGGATAAAAAAGTAAATTGGTTCAATCCAGCTCTTAGTATCAGTGTAGCCTACACTGATCTGAAACTAAGAGCTGGCCACACACACACACACACACACACACACACTACACAGTGTAGGTACACTGTGTAGGTAGGTATAGGGTGCGTCTAGTGACTAGACTCTAGTCTAAAACTGCACGCCCGTCCACCACTTTTGCTTGGCACTTTACACAAGCTTGACGTTCGGAAACGGTCCTTGTGGTTACGGATTATGGAATATTTTATTTTGACGTAATGAAATAGTGGGGCGTTCAGTTTTAGATTAGACGCACTCTACCTACCTAACATCAAAATCGATTCAGTTACCTAGTTATCTACGCGTGATTGAATAACAAACATACATTTAGACATTCAAACTTTCGAATTTCTAATGCAAGCAAGTACCTAGGTACTTACCTACTTAGGATGTAAGTACCTAAATGGAAAGGCGCGTGCGGGTGCCTGCGGGCGCTTATTAGCGAAAAATTGAGACTACTTGTACGAAAAATGTAGGGAAAAATGTTGCTGACAACTTTGCATTAGGTACTTACGCTTAATTTAGCAATTTTTGTTAACATAGGTAGGTACCTACTTATATTTTTTTATTTGATTAAATGACGAAACAAACATGTGGCCCAGCTGAGGTTAAGCAAGCGGTAACCTCTGCCTATACCTACATGCTATAACAATTACATTACCGGGCCCCCAAATTCTACTAAACAAATTGTGTTTGAATTATCTCAAAATTGACACTTTTGACACTTTTGCTATAAGTACCAATAGTGTCAAAAATTAAAATTTTGTGATAATTCATTAACAATTCAAACACTATTTGTTTAGTAGAATTGGGGCCCAGTCCACGTCCACCTGGAACGCGTCTAGTGGCATTGCACTGCGCCCGTCATCCTGAGACAAAGATGAAAGTCTCATGTGCTCATTGACTTATAATATATACGTTAAGTACATCAATCACATGCATTGTATCATCCCATTTAAGTATATTTATTAGCGTACATGTGCCTGTAATTTTACCGGCACCCCTTCAAACCGGAACACAGCAATGTTCGCATTACTGCTTGGCGACATAAATAGGTACCTATGGTGGAAGTAGGTACTTACCTACTTCTGCGGAAAAGCTCAGGTACCTGCTAACAGTAACAGAGTGGTTCACAACCACAAGTAAATGCCTTCAAAAACGAGCTCAACAACTAGGTCAATATCGGAGGATAGGACAATTCAGAACTTAAAAAGGTGATCCAAAATTAGACATGCCTCACTGTGTTGATGTAGACATATCAGCGAAAGCTGCTCGTCTATAAATAAATACTTACCTAATAAATAACTACTGCAATTTTCCCGAGAACACACAACGAGTACCTTCCCTGGTAGCTAGCAACCTGCGGCCTAATTCTCTAAGTTATTTTAAAACTACACTGAAAGTTGACCGAATCGAGACTGAATTGTAAATTGACTGAAAGTTGAATTTCTAGTCCCTCATAAATAACAATTTAGTCTACTTTCAATTCATGGTGACCACCATTAGAGTAGGATAGTTATATATACAGGGTGTCCCACGGCTATGCCACATGGAGGGAAAGTACCTTAAATATTGTAGATGGAACATTTTACTGAAAGAAGACATTATTTGAATTTAAAAAAATAATTTAAACTGCATTCATAGATATTTAAATAATTACATGGTTCAACCGGGAATCGAACCCGTTACACGAGAAAAATAATTACCTGTAGCTTTATCATACCGATTGAAAGGCTTCATCATAAGGATTATTTTTTGCTAAGTAACATGGTATCAGAAATAAAAGGAAGAACAAGAATTTTACCATTTGATGATAAATTTTGTTCAGAAAAATTAAAAGCTGACATTGCCGTAAGGACATAAAACTGACATTATCATAAGTACCTATTACTAATAAATGACTTACCCACTTGAGAAGAACCAGTATTAAAGTGTCCACGAGCTACATGCAGAAGTTAAACGTATTATTCTAAATATCCACCAAAACAAGATCAAAAAATCGTCAGGGAGCGAAATAATCAAAAGAGTGCGACTTTGTATTGAACAGGGACTCATTTTGAGCATTTGATAAATTGATTAATTTTGTATAAAAAATGTTAAATTTCATGGTCTTCCTTATATTTCTGACACTATGTTACTTAGCAAAAAATAATCCTTGTGATGAAGCCTTTCGATCGGTATGATAAAACTACAGGGTGATTATTTTTCTCTTGTAACGGGTTCGATTCCTGGTTCAACCATGTAATTATTTAAATATCTATGAATGCAGTTTAAATAGTTTTTTAAATTCAAATAATGTCTTCTTTCAGTAAAATGTTCCATCTACAATATTCAAGGTACTTTCCCTCCATGTGGCATAGCCGTGGGACACCCTGTATAATTGGAACAGTAAAGAGAGACTCCATCTACTTATGCTAAAATTAACGAAAAAAAACTTTGAATCGTTCAAGTTTCGGTCACTTTTCGATATAATCACATTACAGTGTTGTATTTTTTGTTAGAAGAATACCAGAATACCATTTCTGACATTTAAGACATCGACACAAGATCGAAACATGATCCGAACTCTATTTTAACTATTTTTTAGTTAATGAATTGGGCCTCTGTACACATTATCAGCAAGTACACTAAAAAACCCAAGTCTAAACCGCGTTATTTTCTTATAAAATTATATGGTTACGAAATTATAAATAATAAAAAACTATTTTTTTAAAACAGACGCACCACGTGTCTATTTATTAGTGTACTAATCGTGTGTACAAATTTGTAATAGCCAAAACAGAAGCAAACTTCTTTATATTTTTTATTTTATTTATTTGAGACAACAAACAACTAAGTACATTATATATTTTAGGTACAATCTGTGTTAGTACATAAATTTAAGTATGTAAGACTTGTTAATAATGTAGTCCACAACGCTATCTACATGTTAGTTTTATACATGATTACATAATGATGCAGCTAGAGGGTCTATAAGAAGTTTACTTATATAAAATAAGTAGGTAAGTAAGACATACCAATGTGAAAAAACCCTGCTCAAAGAATATTTAAACAAAATAGTAGTTTTGAGTACTTAAGTAAATTAATAACAGGACATGGAAGATAGCAACAAAAATGAAATAAAAAGGATACATTAAATTTCGCGTACAAAAAGGCGTAAGCGCCTTACCGGTAACCATCCCAGATTTAAGCTCCCGATTGCCTATCTGAGGGAATGTTTGTTCATATCGTTACAGGTTGACAATGGAAATCGACTAACACGCACCGCACCATGACCATCCTATTATACAGCCACATTGAGCTGGAGGAGAGAGCGTCCAAACAACTCAAAATATGGAAAGGTAAGGATAGAGAAACTATACAATCCTATTAGGTACGATTTGACCTCTGTGGCGCGGCGGACGAGTAGCTGGCTGGGATGCGAGAGGTTGCGGGTTCGATTCCCGCTGCGGGAGAAATGTTTGTATGATTTGCATTTATTTGTTCCTGGTCTGGGACCACCCAGGATTCCCTGTATCGTCGTAGAAACTACGAGTACCTACCAAGGTACTCGTAGTTTCTACGACGATACAGGGAATCCTAATGTGAGATCAGCAGGGTGATTCAAACGTTCCGAACGTTTCCAATCAGATTCGTTAGTTTTTCATTTCGATGTGGTAAGTAACTAACACATTTTGGTTTGGTGGTTTTCTAACATATTAATAATTTAGGATTTTAACCTAAAACAAGCTCGCTTTGCTCCTTCAATAAATGTCAACATTACCAGAGAAATTGAAGTATCTTTGAGGTATTTTTTGCATATTTTACTTTCTAACCCTTCTAACCGATTTTTAAAAACATTTACTGAGATAAAAAAAAAACACCTCGACGTAATTTCCTACACATCATCGAAATAACCTTTGAACAGGACTAAGCAACGGGGCGTACATACTACATACCTGTTAGTTCTTCAATTTCAGACTTTTCCCTGTATTTGTACAAGCATACCAAATTTCAGCATTGTGGGCTTGCTGGAAGTACCTACCATAGAATTTTTGATTTTACGTTTTCGATTTTCCCTAATATCTCAGAAACTACTTAGTCTAAATACTCATTAAAAACAGTTTTGAAATGTCCAACCATAACGTTTTCTTTAGACACCCCACTTGATCTGACTGTCTCACTTTTATTTTTTTTACTCCCTCTTGGACCCTAAAATCTCATCCACCCCTCGACTGATAAGCTCATAACCTACAAATTGTACTTACCAATACTATCTACCCCCATATTAAATTTCATGAAGATCGGATAACGGTTGGGAAGTTTTTATCGGACAAACATACATAAATAAATACATACAAACGCCGATTCTTCCAAGTTGACTCAGAGAACTCGCTTCGCTCGTTCAATGAATAATATGTATACATAGGTAGCTGACCCGCTCGCGATTTCGTCCGCGTGGAAGAAGATAATGCAACCGCAGTGTAATTCCTGCAACCCCTTACAAGTTTGTAAGGGTTTACAAACCCCCTTACAAGTTTGTTTGTAGGAGTTCCTACAACATCTAAAACCCCCAACTACCCCCTACATCCCCTAAAAACCCCTACAAACTCCTACAACCCTTTAAATTTGTTGTTTCAGTTTGGCATCTGGTGCTGTATGCCTGCGCGGCCATACTCGGCATCGTCAATTTTGTATTCCTGCAAAATACGATGCAATTAGTCGATAACAACTGCGTTCTATTTCCGCGGCAGCTCGAGTTCCACTGGGTCGACTTCCCAGTCACTGACAATGCTCACTATAACGATAGTATGACTGAAATTCCTGAACCTGCTCAAAACAAAGACGTCCCTCCAAATGAAAACAATGCTACAAGTGATGTTGCCAAAAAATTTAAACGAGAGCTCAATATGGACGATGATAGCGTAACCAACATTCAGTTTGACGAAAATGGAACCGCTATAACAGGTGAGTCAGATAAGAATGAGTTATACTGCTTATTGTTCTCGCTGAATCTCCGCGACTTCGTCTGCTTTTTAACCGACTTCACAAAAAGGAGGAGGTTTTCAATTCGGTTGTATTTTTTTTATGTTTATTACCTCATTTCTCCGTCGTTTATAAACTGATTTGGAAAATTCTTTTTTTATTTGAACAATTACAATTTCAGGTTGGTCCCATTTTTTTCAAAACCCATTTCTGATGATGGAATCCATGAGGAATTGAGGGAACTCCTCAAATGTTATAGGCATACATATAGCAATTTTGGTATTTTCAGCAGCAAGTTATTGTTTTGTATGCCTTTACCAAATAAAAACGAAACATGCAGATAGCCGAATTCCATGGCGGAATTCGGTTTTTTTACTGAACATTTACCTATTAATATAACCTATATTAATGTGAAATAGTGTAGCTTTCTATTAGTGAAATAATTTTTGGAATCAGTTCAGTAAGAGATTACTCCCTATACAAACAAACAAACAAATACCTCTTTGTAATATTAGTGATTTACCTATCCAAATAGTATCCATGTTACATTTAGGTAGTCTTGTCGGCGAGAGAGCCGTCGTGGGATTGGAGGGCGATGGTGTGCTTAATTACTTTAATTAGGTACCTCTTTTGTTTAGTGGGCAATACAATAAGCGCGTCTGTTCCGTTTTGATCCTATTACAACTGTTACTATTTCTTATGATTTTAAATTCAAAATGCCGACACAAAGAAACCAGCTCCTATAATGTAGTTCACAACGTTAGTTCACTATTTGGCCACGATGGGTCTCTCGCTGAACAGACTCTATTTATTTAATCCCTATTAGAAAGACCTCCTTTAAATCAACCCTATGTTGAAGTGGCAATGGACAAGTCATATAGCTCGCAGAACTGAGAACCGTTGGGGAAAAAAGGGTCACAAATAGGAAAACGTTATAGAAAATGGCTCTCGATGGACTAACGACTTAAACGTCGCAGGAAGTCGGTGGATGGAGGCGGCTTAAGACCGTTCGTCGAGGCATTCTAAGGGGTAGGCCTATGTCCAGCAGTGGCTTTCTACAGGTTGATGATGATGTGATGACCCTATGAGAAGATAAAGGCTGTCCCAGGATATTGTGTGAAACTACAATTAAGTTAATCCGCTTGACACCTTCCAATGACACTATGTCCTTCTTCATTCTTCTTTATTTTCTTGTCTTATGTTTCTAGTGAGCGTGTACCGACCACCAGAAGACCCTTCTTCCACCTACATTTATTATTATGTCGTTCTGAAAACCAAGGCTTCGAGAAGTTTGTCTGTTTTCAGTGACAGTTTATTTTGGTTTTATTTGCCGAATTCGTTTTATTTTGGTTTTGAGTTTAGTGTGATTTAATTTGATGATCATTATGGACGTAACCTACCTTTAAGTAGGGCAAGCTATTTCCAAGATCTTTGACTTACATACAGAGGTGTCTACTTGCCTACTGACAGTGTTACCGCAAAATGCTTAAAATTGCATGGCTCGGGTAGGTAGGTAAGTAGCTATAGATATGACTCTGCTTAGATTGTTCTAGAATTTAGAACTTTTTTTTATCTTGTGGCGGAACAAGCAGATGGGCCCACCTTTGTGTTCAAAAGCCAAGAATTCTCTGAATACAGCTTTATTCTTAACAATTTTTAGATAAATAGAAAGCACTCTTCTGGTTGAATAAAAGTATGTGGGCTCTCTAAATTTAATTCTAGATATTGTGTAAATTTAAATGGTACCTACCCTACATACCTATTTTCACAAAATTTACCAAAATAGAGGTTACTTTTAAAAATGTATTTCACAGAAATAGCTGTAATCCCGTCGACTTTGGCACATGTTTAAACCTCTATTTTGGTATATTTCGTGGAAAAGGATAAATATAATTTCAATTTACACAAAATCTAGAATTCAATTTAGATAACCCCCATATACTTTAAAGCTAAATTCGGGGAATTCTTGGCTCTTGAAAACATCACTTTTAAAGCGGTTTCGCAGACTAGCAATAGACTTTGCCTTTAACAATGCTTTACCACATAGGTCACAACCACCTAGGACGCGACCTTCGTGACAATGCACTGCACACCACCCTGAGGCATAAAGATGCTAAATCTCGTGTGCCTGTAATTTCACCGACACCCATACCCTTCAATCCGGAACACAGCAATATGCAAACATTACTGCTTGACGGCAGATATAGGTAAATAGGTATGGTACTTATCCCGACGAACTCTTTCACAAAAAAGCTCTACTACTCAATCGTCGATTTTCATCGACATCAGCCGATTCCTATAGCCTTGCTAGCTTAGCTTGGCCTGAATTAATTCCTAAATTTATAGTGTCAATTGTATTTTCTGTGCTAATAACAATGAAAGAAGCAGTTAATGAGGAATATCTTATCGATATCTTCCAGGGAACACCACCCATCGACTAATGCTGGACACCTCAAGGACCCTCTTCGAGGACGACAGCAATTGCCAGTTTGCAGAGTTCATGCCGATCTTGTCAACTATCTTCGCTTGCGTGTGGATCACGTTCTTCACTATGTGCCCAGGCGGTGGCCGTGCTCGGACAGGGTGTGTAGAAAAACTAAAAAACTTCTTCAAATAACATACTTACGTGTATATTTATTAAACATTATATTTAATTACAGACAAGTAGGATACAACATTCAAAAATTACAAATGAAACAGTCAAACGATGTAAAGATATTTCAACTGATTCAAATCACTTCTGTGACGGAAGCGTCTCCAAGACGCTGGCTGCATCACCACGCTAAATGGAAATACTAATGCGTTGAGCCAGATAAGAGCCAGCTCTCGGGTCACACCGTCGCTTCGAACAGAAGCCCTTAAATTTTTTTAAAACGCGATGGGCCCGTTTATCCCGCGGGCCCAGAATCTCGACCCCGAAAGGCTCAAATATGTGAGCTCTGTCGAGACTTGCATATTTGTGCCTTTTGAGATCCTTGGCCGAATCCCTTGGCCCTAAATGATGTCCCGCAGGACTATTCTCTATTTCGCGACATAAAGATAAAGATAAGTTTATTTCACAGTTAGACAGTTTAGACCAAGGATGTTACGGAGGTGGTTTAACGGAACCGAAGTCAGAGTCGGAGTTTTAAAATTTGGTTTGTCGGAATTGGAATCGGAACCGGAACCGGAAGTGGAGGCGGAGTCGATGGTGGTGGTAGATAGATTGAGAAGAAGTTTTAAGGGCAGACCTCATGAAATAAAATAGTAACGAACTCCACGCAACGGTACGGGGTACGGGTACGGTACGAGCGAAGGAGGAACATTACAATAATCAGTCACTTTTATTTAAACTAAAAAATAATTGCGTAACTTACCTTTTACCTACATAACTTAGGCATAAAAATAAAACGAATAATGTTTTCTAATAGAAGTCAACAAATTAAATCAAATGACTCTAAAAGTAGCAAATTATATTTAATAAACAAAAGGTTTGCAGCTTTGTCTCCGTCTAATCTATTTCTTAACGAGTCATAGATACCTTCAATTAAAACGCCGTGCAAAACAAAAGATCCATCCATACCTATTGCGTAATAAACAACTCTGAAGTGAGTAGGTAATGGACGTCGAAAAGTAACGCTGACCGCGGCCACCTTAGAGAATACATAAATTCTTTAAGGCGGCCACAGACACAGAACCGCGCCGCGCGTACCGCTCGTTATTCGCTTCGACCTCCGATTAAAACCTCCCATTGAAAGTTTCGGAACCGGAGGTGAAGTATCAACCGGAAGTTCCGACATATCGGAATCGGAGTCGGAGCTCCGTAACATCCCTGGTTTAGGACATCCTCGTCGTAACATCCTGGTTTTACATGTTTGCAACAGGCGTAAATTGTGCAATCAGGGCTGTCAAACAGCGCTTTTCTCAATGAAATGTTACCGTTTGACAGCCGATTGCACAACGTAGGTACGCCTATTGCAATCCTGTCGCGAGATAGAGAATAGCCCTTGCCGGACAGATGAGATCGCGCAAGGGTATCAACGCACGTAGCATCCCACACCAAAGGCTTACCCTTCTGCCACGGAACAAGAGTCATGCCGATCATGACTATCTGACTATCTGACTGACTATCTGCCGTTGCTTCTTGGTTGTCAGATTGCAGCAGCCGTGGCGCATCATCACGCCAGCCTTGCTGTTCGCAATTGTGATGGTCGCTCTGACGGGGCACAGTTTCACCATCACCAATAAAGGGCTGCATGCCTTCTGTGCTGCGTTCAACGACGTGACCAACTCTACCACGTAAGTAAATGCCAGTATAAAACTCCACTATTTTAATGGCAACTTGAACGCTTGGGGTATTATTACAAAACATGCCCTTAGTCTAGGTTTAAACCAGAACTACCAGTCTGGGCTTAAATATCGACCTATGGTATATATACGACTGTAATACAAAATCAGATAGTTTGTTTTCCAGAAGCAACTTTCGAGCTAGATAGTCCGCGCTTATGCCAAAAATGACATAAGCGTGGACTATCTCTGGTTTTTCTAAAACCAGGCAGCCCCCTTGTTTAGCAATGGCTAGAAATTGACAGTTAATTGCTTGTTGGAGGTAAGAATTTCGTGATGCGGCACAATCCGTTTGATACTTTGGAAATTTGTGTAGTAGCGCTAGAATTGATTTCGGAAAACAAACCATCTGCTTTCGTATTAAAGTGCGTTAAATGCGCCTGGAATAAATTCAGATTTAGTCCATGTTCTGTAATACGGCCGCTGACGTTTGTAAATGGTCCTTGTGGTTACGGATTATGGAATATTTTGATTTGACGTAATTAATATTGGAGTGCAGCTTACACTGGATGCACCTTCCTTCTTACATGGGTACCGTAATTATATGGTTGATTGATAGGTACCTACTATGTGCCTACTATGCCATCAGCCTGTAGAAGTTCACTGGTGGACTTAGGCCTACCCCTCATCCAAAATCAACCCCCTCATCAATAATGACAAATCATTTAGGTAAGTTTGTCGTATCAAAGTGTAACCTAATGTACTTATTTATTTATTTATCCACAGACATAGTCTAGGTACCTATACCACCTATAAACCATGTATAGTTAGAGAAAACAAGATTTTGGAAGGTTCTGTAGAAGTTGGCTACCATAGTAATCACTAGACCTAAAAGGTTAAAAGCATTCATAAGATGAACAAACTTGCATAAGCACATAAGTACATAATACATAGACTGCTAAAATCATAAACCTCATTTGCTTTGCTGTGGTGGGTGATACTAATATTCTTCTTTGTATCCTCAGTTGCTCCTCAGTGAACCCGTTTCTGGAGCGTGGCTGGAACGCGTCGTGGGGCATGGGCCCGCGTGCGGATAGCGCGCGGGCGGGCAGCGCTGGCTTGCTAGTCACGTGGGCCATCGCGGCCGCTTTGCTGCTCACGCGTTGCCTGGCCGCGCCTGACTTCCACGTCAAGCGTACTGTAGTCCATCTTACCAAGGATCCCCAGCAGGTACCTACTATACAATAATAGGTATTACTATCATGGTTTCTACCTACTGCCGTTTGTGATCTGCAGAGCGATTCCAAAACGTCGGAAACGTTTCCGATTGGATTCGTTGGTTTTTCATTTCGATGTGGTTAGTAACTAAAACGATTTTCTCAAGTCAAAACACAGTAAAAAACAATAAATATTGTATATTACTGTTTTTTACTAGAGAAAATTGATAGAAAATTGTTTTTTTTACTAACCACATTGAAATGATAAACTAACGAATCCAATCGGAAACGTTTCCGACGTTTTAGAATCGCTCTGCCGGTTTGAAGAGAATCAACTGGCCCATTATACTAGTTTCATATCTAGAGAGTCTCAGAGAGATGAGCGCAGGGCAACGTCACGAAGGTCCTATGTGGAAGTGACCTAGGCGGTATTGCAGTTTAAATGTGCAATTACTGAGCCAATACTGTCACTATACCGATCTAAGTTCAATAAAAAAACCGCCCAAGTGCGAGTCGGACTCGCGCACGAAGGGTTCCCTACCATTATCTATAAAAACGGCAAAAAAATAACGTTTGTTGTATGGGAGCCCCCTTAAATATTTATTTTATTCTGTTTTGTAGTATTTGTTGTTATAGCAGCCGCAGAAATACATCATCTGTGAAAATTTCAATTGTATAACTATGATGGTTTATGAGATAAATCCTGGTTACAGACGGACGGACGGACGGGAGCCTCAGTCCGTTTTACCCTTTGGGTACGGAAACCTATTTACCAACACAGGGTTTTTAACTTATCAATAGTTTTTATAAACTTAGGTAGGCTTGGTCGGACGGACCAACTAGAACTTACCTGAGTTTTAAACCCGTTTTAAATCGAGTAAATCGGATTTAAACGGGTTTTGTTCGTTTTAAACGGATTGGTTTAGTTGGTTTTAATTTCATTGTACATACTCACACACTCTTACATCCTTACACTTGGTGTTTTATCCTGCAATACCGAGACTCATATGAGTCTGACGTTTTGCAGGATAAATCCACACACAAGCACACACTTAAAGCACACACTTAAACCACACACATCTAGACACACTTTTAGAACCTTCACACTCTCACTCACACATCCACACACCCCCACACATACACACCAACGCATAAACCTTTGTATACCCCTATAAAATAAAAACTATACTCATACCTAAGCGTACATACACACACACACACAAACACATACCAAACTTATTCATACTAAGTTCACCTACTAAAAAGTAATATTTAGTACCTAGTATTAAAATTGTTTTATTTGTAACGCCTTTGTGAAAACTAAAACTATGGTAAGGAAGAGCGAGACCGCCTAACACAGGTATTTTATACTTAAAAGGTGGTCTCAATTACAGCTAACACTATGTTATATTAAGTTAAGGAAATAAACATTATTATTATTATTTTAAACCGGCCTTATCTATAATTCTGTTTATGTTTTTGTGTTTAACACTTTGCAATATTACTATCTTCTCTTTCCAGAAAATTATACCACACTTGAAGAAGTCTCGGTCAAAGCAATCGCAGCGCTCGTCCAACAGCTCGCCGACTAAGCGTGACACCGTTTCCATGCGGTCGGAGCCCACACTCACCACGGAGCTAGTCTCCGCGTACGTGGAGCGCGGGCCCGACTCCGCGCCCACCTCTCTCACAGCCACGCCGCCGCCGGCGAAGCGACGTGCCTCTGATACCATTGAGATGACGTACACGCAGCAAGAAACACTTCCTTAGCTGTCCAACTTTTTAAAGTTACAATAAGCATGAAGTCCCCTTCTTCTGTCAGTACATATTATAGTAGATATGATACAAAAATCTCTGTGCAGGCTCAAGTCAAAAAGAGCAAACGGAAGCTTGTTCTTTATTAGGGTTGGTTCTGCTTGAAATATCTAATGTTATTGCATAAAGAATAAGAGAATAGAATAAAATAGAAAATACTTTATTGTACACCAGATATGGTAATTAAAAGTAAAATAGACGGTATCATCGCTTATAAGCGATTTCTTCCAGACAACTTTTGGCTGAAGAGTTATATATTTATAGAAAAAGTTTGTGTTATAAAAGTCTTAAAGAATATGATTGCCAACATTGACATAATTATTATTACTAGCGTAGTTGCCAAACTAATTTTATAATTTATTAAGAATTTTATTAAAAGGAAAGTTTATTTTAATAACTACCTGAGTACTTACGATAAGTTTGACGATAATTTTTCTTCTACCTTGTTTTAAGAATATAATATATGTAGGTAAGTTAATTAGTACCTTCATAACATGGAATAAAATGTAAAATCGATTGTATCGTTTTGTTGTTGTCGTTATTTTATTAATTTACCTATTCCTTTTGACTATAATCAAAAACATCATGCAGGTAGATCCATTATCTACCCACAGTTAAAGATTTAGCATGCTTGCACTCGGTTTTTTCCAAAAGGCCACCCCCAACACAGCCACCCGGTGGTTGTTACGACGCATTATTAGTCGATACAATTTTGAACGGCAGAGTTATGCATTCGAGTTGAATAGTGTACAGAGTATTTGGGATAAAATTATAGTACGCTTCAACATAATAGTAATTAAAAAAAGGCTGACGATCAATAATCAGAGCTGATTTATTTTATACTTTAATGCACATTTGCACCTAAAATAATGTAACAACTTAGAGAATTTATAAATTCTCTAAGTGTAACAAAGAGGTGGGCTTAGTGCTAATTATTACAACAGATTATAAATAATTGTCATCGATGAACTATTTACAGGAAATTTCCCTCGGAGACTTGCCAATCCCTGTTGTTAAGTTGGATTGGCAATGAAAATGAAATAATAGTATTTTTTCGTACTATTCTTATACACTGGCCTCCAAAAAAATCGACCCACCTACGTTTTTTCGCAAAAAAGTGTCCCATGGGTTTTTACTGCAATCGATAGATATTTTTTATTTTGATAATGAAAAAATGCAATTATGGGGTTGTAAAAAACCTAAAAATCTCGCGTGGTACGGTATATTTTACATAAAAATGTGTTATGATAATGAAACCATAACATTTGGCAAAATTAACGATTTTACTTTAAGTGGCAAAATTTATGTTTTTTGACATTTAAAAACATTTTCGCTTCACCTTAGTATGGGATGTTTCCTCCTCTTGCTTTAATGACTGCTGCCATACGCCGATTCAGCGAACGGATCAGCTTTTTGATGTCTTCTTGGGGTATCTGTTCCCATTCTTCCGTTAATGCGGCTTCCAGCTGATCTAACGTCTCTGGAACTGGATTTCGGGCTCTAACTTTCCTTTTTATCTGGTCCCAGAGATGTTCGATCGGATTTAGGTCCGGACTATTGGCTGGCCACTGCATAACTGGTATGCCAACCTCCCTAAGATATCCGGTTACAATTCTGGCGACGTGTGGTCTTGCGTTATCATGCATGAGCTGGAAATTTTCGCCAATATATCCCGCGTATGGCATTACATGAGGTTCCAGAATATCCGTTATGTAATTTTCAGCATTAACCGTACGATTCCGAAAGAAAACCAGCTCCGTACGTCCGGTCAAAGAGATGCCTCCCCAAAACATTGTAGAGCCTCCTCCAAACCGGACTGTTTCTCTTATGCAGCACTGAGCATAACGTTCTCCTGGTCTTCTCATAACGTTACGACGTCCGTCAGAGCCTACAAGTGACATTCGGCTCTCATCACTGAACAGAACTGTCTCCCATTGACCAAGATCCCATTGGATGTGTTGCCGAGCAAATTCTAACCTTGCTTGCCGATGAGATGCAGTGAGTTTTGGTCCCGTGGCAGGCTTGTGTGGTTTCAGGTTTTGCTCCCGAAGTCTTCTTCTCACCGTATTCTCACTTACAGCCACTCCACGAGTCTCTCAGCCTGCCCTGCACATCAACAGCAGAAAGATGCCGATTTCTCAAGGAAGTCAAGGCAATAAAACGGTCATCCGTCGTGTTTGTGACACGTCCTCTTCCAGATCCTGGTCTCCGGCGGTACTCTCCCGTCTCTAAGTATCGTTTATAAACTCGACGCACTGCTGATCGACTCAAATTTAATCTTCTTGCCACATTTCGCTGACTTAGCCCTTCACGAACGAGAGCTACCACTTGAGCGGCTTCTGCTTCAGTTGTATCCATATTTTATGGTTAAAAGCAACAAATATGATTGTTCTAACAAAAGATTAAATCACTACGATGCACGGTGAATGAATATGCCGCGGCAAAAGTTCGAAATAAACTAACCTTGCACTCTATGCAAAAGTCATTAATTTTTTATCAGTGCTTTTAAAATGTTACAAATACCCACAATAGCACTTGTATTCGTCTAAAACAATGTCAAGTGGGTACTCAGATGTTTATTTATAAAGCATAAGCAAAACATACCAATATGTCAACGCATACTTAAGATAACAACTTTGTTACTCAAAATTAGCGGGTGGGTCGATTTTTTTGGCGGCCAGATATGGATAGTACATAGTACGAAGCATGAAATTGTAGGACAAATACTATAATTGTAGTACGAAATGCAACCCTGATTGTAGTACATCCTCAGAGGAATTATATCATATAGAGAAAAAATGCAAAAACTATATCCGATCCGGCCCTCTTTCTTCTGACTAATACGCATGCTATGCTACACGGATGGTCCGTCCGTCCGTACGGACAACCGTATGGAGCTCCGCACCGCAGTGTCTAAGCTAATATGTTAACTCTTAGATTATTCCTCTGGGAGTACATTCTGCGTCAGAAGCACATGTGCACATACTAAAAGATACGTCAGAAACAGAAGGTCCTTTGCCTTTCCTTTTTTTTCCTTTGAAGGAACAAGGTGTCGCGCGAAGCACGAGGTCATAAAACGATCAGTAAATTTAATTTGACTTCCTGTTTCTTGTCAATCATTTTTACACTATGGCAACAGTTTTCTATGTAAAATATTGTGGGTGGTAATTTGTCATCCGTTGACAAGTTTGCGCGTCTACCCTAGGAGTAAAAGATTGTTCCGAGCCACGTGCGAAGTGGCTCAGTTCTTGGTACACCTCCGAGTGCAAGGGGGGTGTGAAAGTGAGGGTCTGCCTCGAGTGGACAGACTTATAGCCACGTGGTAAGTGCTAGCTAATAATAAAGTCACCTTTATCCCGAGGGTAATGAGATTTTGGGAAGACTGTCTTTCGCGTTAAAATCTTTCCTCCGCGATTATAAGTATAAAGTCCCCTTGTGTACGAAGGTACAACGGACTAGTTCGGTCGACCGAGAGTACTTGTATAGTACTGGGAAAAGAGGTTCTGAATGATTCAGAACCCATCGAACCTTGCTCAAATATTGGGGGGTCTGAGGTACGATGTACTTCAGGGCTCCTGGCATAGGCCGAATGGAAGTGCCTCTGGAGGGGGCTACCTTGTGGCCATCCAGAGGGCTTGTGATTGTGGTCGACCCTATTTTCGAGAGGAAGCGGTGGTTGCTCTTGGGGTGGTTAGGTGTGAGCACTTGGTATATGATACCGAGCCCTATTCCGGTTGCTCCATTAGGAGCTAGAAATCCGGGCGCAATCAGTGGGCGCTTGGATGATCCTTGCGTGATTGTGGATGTGGACCGGGGTCGATCACGGGGTCTGTTATCGGCGACAGATCCCCGGCCTTCAGCCAGCTTAGGGTTGTAAATTCATTTGCGAAGCAGTTTATAAAATGTTAGTGGTTGACCCATAATCTCACCCCTGTATTATTTTGTCGCAAGGGAAGTTATTTGTGATAACCCTGGCATAACATTGTTATAAAAGGCGCGACAAAAATGGTGGAGATGCAGGGATTTGAGAATTTTTGGGAGCCAGATTTGATCTGTTTTTTTCCCGTAGCCAAGTTCCCTCTACACGGGGGATGGTATGATCCGGAGATGCCTGATTCGTTGGGTTCTCTCCAGATCAAAAGATTTACATTCATTTTTTATTATATAACTACCTTAAGAAAAAAGTAGGATTCTTTGAAA
This sequence comes from Epirrita christyi, assembly GCA_951392215.1. Taxonomy (NCBI): domain Eukaryota; kingdom Metazoa; phylum Arthropoda; class Insecta; order Lepidoptera; family Geometridae; genus Epirrita; species Epirrita christyi. The sequence continues at coordinate 6,544,068 of OX595852.1, forward strand.
TATTGATTTTGCATGGTGTTTTATTTACCCTACCCCAAATTTTTTCTTATTTCAACGACTTTATGATTTTTATGCTCATTTACGTGTATTCTTTGAATTATTGATAAAATTGGATGGTGTTTTATTTACCCTACCCCAATTTTTTCTTATTTTAACGACTTTATGATTTTTATGCTCGTTTACGTGTATTCTTTGAATTATTGATAAAATTGGATGGTGTTTTATTTACCCTACCCCAATTTTTTCTTATTTCAACGACCTTTTGATTTTTATGCTCGTTTACGTGTATTCTTTGAATGATTGATAAAATTACATGGTGTTTTATTTGCCCTACCCCCAATTTTTTTTTCTTATTCTAACGACTTCGTCATTTTTATGCTCGTTTACGTGTTATTTTTTACGTTATTTTCAATTGAAAATCGATAAATATATTTTGTCAATTGACAACTTTACATTTATTTGCGTATGATTCGGTTATTCGGAAACACGGTCTACAAAATGATCGTGCAAAGTACCCTATTTTTGGTACCTACTTTAATTAAGGTAAAAGTTATTTTATTTTTTAATATAAATTAATAGAATAAGTTATTGTTTCATAAGTTTTCAAAACAAGCTCATTATTTAGTTAGTGAATAATAAGTTATCATTGCGTAATGATAAAAGACAGACGTGTCTATTTATAGTGTGCAATTTTGCTCACATTTTGGAACTTACCGGTTATTTATATTTAAGTATGATGGTATAGTGTTTTGTACACGTTTTGGAAATTACCGGTTATTTATATTTAAGGTATTTTTTATGGTATAGTGTGAAATGTTGTTCACATTTTGGAAATTACCGGTTATATATATTTAATTAAGGTATGTTTTATGGTATAGTGTGTGCCTTAGAGAATTCTCTAAGGTGTGTGCAAATTTGTTCACATTTCGGAAGTTCCCGGTTATTTATAATTTATTCTAAGGGTGTTTCATCGGTAAATACGGTCTAAAATAAGTTTTATTTAAGTTAAAAAGGCCTTAGATTTAGTTGGTTTATCGATACTAACTAGAATTTAAATGAAGCTTGTAAGAAGCTGTGTAAGATCTAGAATAAGACTAGTCGATGTTAATCTCGAATATGCCGCATAGATGTATGTCTCATGTATTTCCGTATCAAGTAGTGTTTCTTCCGCCCAGATTACTTGGATACAGTTTATTGAATTTGATTGTTTATGAAACTTTTTAGAGCATAAAGCTTGTTGGTAAAAGTGTTTGTCAAAGTGTTTCTGTACCGTAATAAGTGTGAAAATTTTCTGCAATTGCGATAACTTGACGAGAGTGTGTTCCATAAGTAAATCGCTGAATACTATAAGGTAAAATTGGTATTGCTCTTATAAAATTGGTATTGTACTTGCTCGAATATTGGGGGGTCTGAGGTACGATGTACTTCAGGGCTCCTGGCATAGGCCGAATGGAAGTGCCTCTGGAGGGGGCTACCTTGTGGCCATCCAGAGGGCTTGTGATTGTGGTCGACCCTATTTTCGAGAGGAAGCGGTGGTTGCTCTTGGGGTGGTTAGGTGTGAGCACTTGGTATATGATACCGAGCCCTATTCCGGTTGCTCCATTAGGAGCTAGAAATCCGGGCGCAATCAGTGGGCGCTTGGATGATCCTTGCGTGATTGTGGATGTGGACCGGGGTCGATCACGGGGTCTGTTATCGGCGACAGATCCCCGGCCTTCAGCCAGCTTAGGGTTGTAAATTCATTTGCGAAGCAGTTTATAAAATTTTAGTGGTTGACCCATAATCTCACCCCTGTATCATTTTGTCGCAAGGGAAGTTCACCATTTGTGATAACCCTGGCATACCAATGTTATAATAAGCGCGACACAAGGACTGAAGCACAGATTTATAAGTATAGTACTAAAGATTGAAGCAACCTTATTCTAAGGTCCTTTGTCTGTGCCACAGAGTACTTTTATAACAGAAACGTGCTCGCGAGCGCGATTTTGCCACAGACAAACAGATGTTCTATTATTATTTACATCTGTTCAAAGAATTTTTGCATCTGTTTCGTTGGCGTGTTGACACTTGACATTTTGATTTGGCTGATTTTGGCTCAAAAAGAGGATTTTTCTGAAGTAATTTGCGTTCTGTTCTAGGTCTCTGTTTCTAATTTCACATCACAAATTAATTATGATAAAAACGGCTGCTATGATTAATCAGGTAAACAGAGTTATACTCAAGCGTAATTTATTGCACCAATTTCTTCGTCAAATACACCATGAGCCACCGCCAAAAATATTGTACCCGTTGGAAAGCAGAAAATTACTGAAGGTAGCTGGCTCTGATGCAGCAGAATTTCTCCAGGGACTTATCACGAACGATATGCGACACTTCGAAGATGGTACCAAGTCTATGTACGCGATGTTTCTCAACAACAGGGGTAGGGTGCTCTACGATACATTGATCTACAAATACGACAACTCATTCATGATTGAATGCGATAAGAATGTACTGAGCCTATTGCACAGACACCTCAAACTATATAAACTTAAAAGGAAGGTTGAAATAGCAGACGTCAGCAATCTTTTAAAGCTATGGGCATTTATTACATCCCCAGAAATACTAGCTGACATAAATCATCAAGACATAAATCTTTACAAAGACCCTCAACTTGCAGACATTGGTTATAACATCAATATTTACAAAGATCCCCGGCTTGAAAACCTCGGTTATAGAATATTATCCCATGTATCAGTAAATGAGGACAATATGGTGAATGTTGTTGGAAAAGAAATTACAATTGAAAAATGTGAAAAAGGATACAAGCATCTGAGGTATACTCTAGGAGTCAGTGAAGGAGCATATGATTTACCCCCAGGGTCCAGTTTTCCCTTAGAAGCAAATTGTGATTACCTCCATGGAGTGAGTTTCCACAAGGGCTGTTACATCGGGCAAGAGCTTACGGCTAGGGTCCATCACACAGGTGTTGTGCGGAAGAGAATAATGCCTCTGAAGTTTAGTGAAGAAGTTGCCGATTTGGAGTTGGACTCTGTAATCACAGCTAGTAATAAACCAAAGTCAAACTTAGGAAAACTGAAAGGTATTGCTGGCAATACTGGATTAGGCTTAGTTAGAATCAAAGAAGCATTGGAGGCTAATGGAATGAATATTGGAAAATATACAGTGGAAGTAGAAAAGCCAGGGTGGTGGCCTATTGAAGCACCTAAGGAAAAAGTCACCTTGATATAACTAGAATAACTGGCCCGAATTTATCTTGTTATAGGGGAAAATATAATTATAATTGCTTATAATTTATGTATGTATGATTTAAATACTTATTTTACTAATCTCAAGGGTATCATTTCGTCTAAAAAAGTCTAAAAAGTAGCTGGTCTAAGTACAAACTGGTCTAAAACGCAACTGGCAGGTGGTCATTTATTATTTTAATTTAGATTATATTTTATTACATATTTCTTTAATATATTAAATAATTTATTTAACAGTTTGTACTTAGACCAGCTACTTTTTAGACCACTTGCTAATAAGACCAGCTGCTTTTTTAGACGAAATGATACTAACCCATCTCAAGCAAGTCTCAAAGTATTTAATTTCAAAAAATATTATATGCTGAATGTACGGGCCAACCCGCACATTCAGCATAAAAACATTGTGCATAGCAAGTACTTTTACTTTATAATAAATCAGTTCAAAACTCAAAGCAGCAGCGAGCGGTCGTTTCATTCGCATCCGCGGCCGATCAATTATCATAGCAAATATGTATGGGGAAAAGCATCTTCCCCGTACATATTGGTCCTTCGAGCCTCCGAAGGCAGGATCATCAGCGCGAATGTTTTCTTACAAAAAGTGTTTGTGTGAGTGAACTTGCCGAAGAGCTAGCATAGCAAATCAGTGAGCATAACATATCAGTGAGCATAACATATCAGGAGCATAGCATATCAGTGAACATAGCATATCAGTGAGCATATCATTTTGTTACTGGCTTGGCATCAGCCGCCGTGACGTTCAGCAAAAACTCTTGGCTGGCTTTAGCCGCCGAGAGAAATCATCAGCAAATCCTGGCTGATTAGCAGCCGCCAGGAATCACCACTTGGACAAGCAGTCCTCTGGTCACCTAGCAACGAACCCGGGGTCAGCGCAGCACACCAGGTTCATCAGCATCAGCAGAGCAATCAAGTAGGATCTTTCCATTTTATACACTGGCCATCTTAGTAATTTTACGAGATGTCTTCGATGGAAGATATTTTAATCAATCAGCAGCAAATCATAGGGGGCATAAATACGCTCTACTCTAATTTTAAAAAAGATGGGTCGGATCGAAGAACAGCAGATTATATCAAAAGACGCATTGATACGTTAGATGGCTATTGGCAGGAATATAAAACAAATAATGAGCAACTTATGCAAGTTCCTGACAAGAGCAATGATTATTTCGTAAGCAACCATTATCAGCAAGGGAAAGAATTGTATCTATCAGTAAGGGAGAAAATTTTGTCAACTTCAACAGCATCAATCATACGGCCAGCAACGCCTTTATCAATCAAACCAGCAGATACTCCTGAGAGGTTTACGAAATCTCAGGGGGTCACCAGCAAGAAAGATGATTTAATCAAAAAACAAATGAGCAATTTTAAAGCCTTCGCAAGAACGGTTTCCAGCATTAATGTGGATATTATCACGGAAAAATGGGAATTTCAAGATATTCTCAAAAACATAGAGAGCAGGTGGTTAAACATTGATAAGGTTCACTGGGAATTAGACAGTGAATCGGACAGCAGCAATAAGCAGTATGAGGAAACTTTCTCGGAACACGAGAAAACGTATAACGACATGAAGAAAGCCCTCAATAGCAAACTTTGGTCAATGTCTCATAGAGAAAAGACTACTCCGCAGATGGAAGTACCAAATTTTCACGGTAATTATCATCAATGGGTCTGCTTTCAAGATCTTTTCACTGAAGCAATTCATAACAACAGCTTTTTATCAAACGCACAAAAAATGCAATTTTTAAAATCATTGGTTAAAGGTGAAGCAGAACGCCTAATTCAACATTTAAGCATTAGTTCCGACAATTACAGCATTTGTTGGAACATCCTTCAGCAGAGATACAACAACAAAAAGATGATATTTTCATCACACATCAATATTCTCATGAACCTACCCGTGATTCAACAAGCTTCCATCAATCACATCAAACGCATTCATGATACCACACAAGAGACTTTGAATGCTATCAAAAATCTGGGAGCTGACGTCACGTCATGGGACCCGTTAATCGTGCATATTCTATGTCAAAAGTTAGACAGTGACACGCACAATGAATACATGAAATCGGTCAAGCAGCCTCGAGAATTACCTGTCCTATCAGAATTTCTTACTTTCTTAGAAAGCCAATTTACGAGCATGGAGTCTAGTCGAAGAAAGCAAGAAAATAGCAATCAGAAACAACAAGTACAAAAATCATTGTACAATTTCAATCATCGAAAATCATCAGATTTTAAACAATCATATCAAAGCAACAACGACATTTCGCAATCTACTTCAAGTAAAAAATTCCTTTCAAGCAAAATATGCCCCGTTTGCAGTGGTGAGCATGGTATATTTTATTGCAAAAGATTCTTAGAAATGTCCCCAGCCAGCAAGATGCAACTTATGCTAAAACATAATTTATGCAATAACTGCCTTTATGATCACAAGGGCAAGGAATGTTTCTCGTTAAAACGTTGCCGGGAGTGTAACGAGTGTCATAATACGATACTTCATGACATGTACAAACAAAATGAAAATGATACACGTTCAAATCAGCGTAACTCGAACTCATACGTGGCGCAACAGGATGAAGAAACCGAAATTCTGTTATCAACAGCCATGATCAAAGTTCAAAAAGTTGATGGCACCTATCAAACAATGAGAGCTCTTATCGATCAGGGATCGCAGACTTCTCTGATCACGGAAAACGCCGCTCAGCAATTAGGATTACCACGTCAGAGATGTAAGGGCGTAATCAGCGGTATAGGAGCGAAAGATAACATTTGCAAGGGAGTGATAAACATCAATTGTACACCAACTAACAATAGTTATCGTATTAGTACAGACGTTTATATCATGAAAACCCTCACAAAGCATTTACCGACTAGCACGTTTTCTAAACCAACATGGGATTATTTAGAAAATATCCAACTAGCAGATCCGAACTTCAATGTCAGTCGTCCAATCGACATTTTGTTAGGAGCAGACATATACTCAAATATCATCTTGGATGGTATATGCCGATCAGATCAGACCGCAGTAATTGCGCAACAGACCCACCTAGGGTGGATATTATGCGGGACTACCAAAACTTTGCAATGCAATATTGTACAAGTTGATATCAACGAGAGGCAGAAGTTTTGGGAGATAGAAGACAAGCGAAGAACCACCATTTTCATCAGGCGATTTGGAATGTATTCGTTTTTATCAAGAAACTACAAAACGCTGTAAAGATGGAAAATATCAAGTCAGAATTCCGGTGTCAAAAAATATATCAGCTGAACTGGGTGAATCAAAATCAAAGCCCGTAGCCCAATTCTAATTAAAAAACTATCAAAAACAAACTCATTTCAAATGAATATAAATTATTATAAACGAGTATCAAAAACTAGGTTAGGTGCAGTTATCGGAATCGTCATGTAAACTGACACTGGAATGTTTCCTACCGCATTGTATTCAATGGGACGAAGAAGTACCTGAAAACATATTGAATAAATGGATAAATATCAAAAATGAATTAAAAAGCATCGATCAATTTGAAATACCGAGATGGTTAGGTACGTCAATATCATGTAGCATCGAACTGCACGGCTTTTGTGACTCATCGATGAAAGCCTATGCAGCCGTCGTCTACTGTAAAATACCTAACAAAGACAAAAATCAAATATTACATTGGTCGCAGCAAAATCAAGATTGGTACCTTCAAACAAAAACGTATCACTGCCCCGCCTAGAACTATGCGGTGCGCTTTTAATATCAAAACTCATGATCAAGGTCAAGGAGTGTTTAAAAGGATAAGATATCAAAGTTTATGGATGGTGTGATTCCACGGTAGTCTTAGGCTGGCTTCAAGGCGATCCAGGCCGATGGAAAACCTTTGTAGCAAATAGAACACGCCAAATAACTGAAACAATGCCTGCCAGCAGTTGGAGATACGTTAAATCAGCAAGAGATCTAATATAGCAGAGGTCTAGCAGTGACTCAGTTACGTAAAAATTCTTTGTGGTGGCAAGGAGCTTCGTGGTTACCTACCTATATACCTAAAAAAGAAGAAAATCAAGCAAAATACGTAACTGAAGTAGAAATCAAGCAATTAAAACAAAAGCAAGTACATTATCAAGCAAGAAAAAAGCATTATCATTGAACTAACAAAGTTCTATATCAAAAATTACGCGTATCCTAGCATGGGTATACCGTCTATTATCAAGCAAAAAACATAAAGATTTCCTAACATTGGAGGAAATCAAATCAGAAAAATATCAATCAAAACATGTAACATTATCAAGCAAGAAGAAAGCATTATCAGCAAGTTATTGAACAAACAAAGTTCCATATAAAAAATTACGCGTATCCTAGCATGGGTATATCGTTTATTATCAAGCAAAAAACAAAAAGGTTTCCTAGCATTGGAGGAAATCAAATCAGCAAAGCAAAAAATCATCAAGCATGAACAGCAACAGCATTTTTCACAAGATATAAGCAATTTAAAGCAATGCAGCAAAGTCCAAGCAAAAAGCAAAATCATTAATTTAAACCAATTCTTAGATCACAAGGGCATTCTAAGAGTTGGAGGAAGGCTACAATACGCGCATATCAGCGATTTCATGCAGCATCCAATCATTCTCCAGCACAACGGACGTCTCATAGAAATGATCATTGACAACGCACATACAACTATGTTGCATGGAGGAGCGAGATTGACGTTGAGCTTTATCAGACAAAGATATTAGATAGTAGGAGGTTGTGTCACATGCGCAAAGCAGAAGCCTGAAATGAAAGCTCAAATAATGGGAGATTTACCGAAGTCACGAAATAACCAAAATATCAATTCTACCTGTGCAAGATCACAAGCAAAACGAGCAAAAAGCAGATCATAAATCTTCATCAACTGCCAAACCACGAATCAAGTTATCAACATTATTCGCGTCATTGGTTATTTTCCTAAGCATTATAACAACATCCCAATGCGCGTTAAACGTAACAAACTTTAGAGAAAATCAGCATGTCTATTTTGACAAACTATCAAACATGAATATCGTTCGCGACGAGTGGAAACTTATTGTTTACTACAAAATGCAACCCTATTGGGAAGGTATTACGGCATTGAATAAATCAACAATCATATTAGAGCGCTTGTGCACAAAAATGGAAGATAACGCTTATTGTAATACGATATTGTTACAATTACGGCACGAGCTCAATGAGTTAGAGTACAACAATCAACTTCTCATATGTCATCAAGACGGCACGCGACAAGTGAGGAAGCGCCGGCGCCGAGGCCTTATCGACGGTGTCGGATATCTGGCGAACTCGCTATTCGGAGTACTCGACAGTAGATTCGCGGAACAGTATCAAAACGATATTCAACTCATACGAGAAAACCAACTGCATATTTCGACTCTATCAAAAAATCAAACATCAATCATAGAAGCGGAGTTTAATGTATTAAAACGAATTGAAAATACGACGTCTCTGCAGTATAAAATCATTCATCAACAATTTCTTCAATCTGAAAAAACTGAAGGACTTCTGAAAACTGAGATACAAATGTCTAATGAGTTCAACGTGGGAGCGATTATAGCAAGCAATTTATTACAGAATATTAAACATGTGCAAGGAATGATGTTAGACACTATCACCGACACTTATCATGGGCGACTTAGTCCCTATTTAATAACAGCAAAACAACTGCAGGATCAACTCAGCATTATTTCAAGCCATGTTTCAAATGACGTCACGCTACCCATCAACAACATTCACGTCGATTTAGCAAGAATATTTAAACTTATCACATCAAAAGCAAGAATAATTACTGACTACCTAATCTTTGAACTACGAATCCCACTAATCAGTCGAGACTTTTTCGAAATATTTAAAATCATACCAATTCCTGAGCAAAAGCAAAGAGACATGATAAGCATCAAACCTATATCAAATTACGTAGCAATCAATTTGAAGAAGGACACGTATATTTCTCTGTCGGAAAGCGGAATCAAATCATGTCTAGTAGCAGAAGAGGGAGTATACCTGTGTCATATCAGTAAGCCTATCTACCGAATCAACGGAGATAAGGACTTCTGTCAGAAGAAGAATGCAGAATGTGAAACAACTATCAAGTCTTGTGAGAATATTTGGATGGAAAGCCATTCTTTAAACAGTTACATATACTTTTGCTGTAATCAATGTCAACTTCGAATGATGTGCCGCGATCAAGTTACCATTCATCAGCTGACTCGTTCCGGCTTACTTACTATAGATAATGGTTGCGTAATAAAAACGGATACGTTCGAAATCATTGCTCACGATCTGGAAACAAGCGAGATGTATATCAAATCAAATATCAGAGCCCCTATGATTGCCCCTATCAATCATATTATCAACGTCTCCATACCGAAAGATTCAATGGGAATCGGCGAGGGAGACCAAAAGGAGATGCGGGACATAGACCAACAGATCAAGTTCGTAAAAGAGAACGAGGCGACAACATCAAGAATATCATATCACGACATCCACCACTATGCTGCAATCTACGTGGTTATCGGATTGGGTGTCCTGGCAGGCTTCGTGTGGTGGTGTCGCCGCGGGCGCGGCGCGTGGTCTCTCTGAGCACCAGCAGCCGCAGTACCGGCCACGGCGCCAGCGCCCGCGGCGCGCCCCCTTCCCCTACCTCCTCAGCAATCAATCAGTGATAGTGTAGTGTATCAATGTGCTTGTACGCGAGTCAATAAGGCAACGTCGCCTATCATTCCGCGTTGTGATATCAGTGCACTAAAAACCTACTAAACTTTAGCTTAATAAGAATCAATCAATCATTATCAGACAATCAACCTTATTGTTATTATTTTAATTAACTTCACATTTTTGGTTGTTATTTTCTTTTATTTTCTCTTGCGGGGAGCATGTACGGGCCAACCCGCACATTCAGCATAAAAACATTGTGCATAGCAAGTACTTTTACTTTATAATAAATCAGTTCAAAACTCAAAGCAGCAGCGAGCGGTCGTTTCATTCGCATCCGCGGCCGATCAATTATCATAGCAAATATGTATGGGGAAAAGCATCTTCCCCGTACAAGGATACAAGCATCTGAGGTATACTCTAGGAGTCAGTGAAGGAGCGTATGATTTACCCCCAGGGTCCAGTTTTCCCTTAGAAGCAAATTGTGATTACCTCCATGGAGTGAGTTTCCACAAGGGCTGTTACATCGGGCAAGAGCTTACGGCTAGGGTCCATCACACAGGTGTTGTGCGGAAGAGAATAATGCCTCTGAAGTTTAGTGAAGAAGTTGCCGATTTGGAGTTGGACTCTGTAATCACAGCTAGTAATAAACCAAAGTCAAACTTAGGAAAACTGAAAGGTATTGCTGGCAATACTGGATTAGGCTTAGTTAGAATCAAAGAAGCATTGGAGGCTAATGGAATGAATATTGGAAAATATACAGTGGAAGTAGAAAAGCCAGGGTGGTGGCCTATTGAAGCACCTAAGGAAAAAGTCACCTTGATATAACTAGAATAACTGGCCCGAATTTATCTTGTTATAGGGGAAAATATAATTATAATTGCTTATAATTTATGTATGTATGATTTAAATACTTATTTTACTAATCTCAAGGGTATCATTTCGTCTAAAAAAGTCTAAAAAGTAGCTGGTCTAAGTACAAACTGGTCTAAAACGCAACTGGCAGGTGGTCATTTATTATTTTAATTTAGATTATATTTTATTACATATTTCTTTAATATATTAAATAATTTATTTAACAGTTTGTACTTAGACCAGCTACTTTTTAGACCACTTGCTAATAAGACCAGCTGCTTTTTTAGACGAAATGATACTAACCCATCTCAAGCAAGTCTCAAAGTATTTAATTTCAAAAAATATTAGGTTTTTGTAAAGTACCTACCTATCCCAAAAATTAAATAGCAAAATTTAACAGTAGGTAATATCTTCAAAGTGTATATTTATATTTGTTTTACAGTAAAACATGGATTGTAAGGATTCAAAGACAAAAGAGGAAACAGTCCAAATTGTTTATGATTTCAAATGTTCCAATTGTGGTTTGGATGAAAAGGCTCACTACAAAGGCAAAAAGCCACCATTCTCCCGCAACATTGTACTCAGACACTCGAGCTATGTCATGAAGGATCCTTTCAGCCCACCAGGAAAGGGAGAGATATTAGTGCTAGGCTCAGACTGTGCCATTTGTGATAAACCTGTTTGTATCAGTAAAGATTGCAGCTTGTTCTATATTAAATCATATTGTTTAGAATGTGCAAACAAACATTTTGAAATATTTCCTGTGGAAATCAAAAGTAGACTTTCCCAAATAAAAAAATTATAATACTTAATTTGAATATTTGCTTTTTCACTCTGTATAATCATCACCAGCTTGTTACGTCCATTGCTGACAACACCTCCTTTGAATACAATGTGATTTTCCATAATCACCACGCTTAGCTAGCGGAGTGGTAATCACAGTTTGGTGTTAAGTACTCAGGTGGATGCTGCTACCCAATCCCAGGTGTATAAGGGATTTCTTTAGGGCAGGGGTTCCCAAACTTATTTTGTCTACTGCCCACTTTGACAATAAATTATTTTTTAGCGCCCCCATTTTTCACCTGAATTATTGTGAGATATATTTGTGGAGAGTTAAATATTAATTCTAAACGAGACTTTTATTATAACACGCAAGAGTTAACTTGAGACCTGAGCGCACCAACCATTTTTTTTCTGGGTCTCTTACTGCCCCCCATTAGGCCTGCAGCCCACAAGGGGGCGTTAACGCCCACTTTGGGAAAGGCTGCTTTAGGGGATGGGCAGCAGCATCCACCTGGATGGTAAGGCTTTTACTACATCCACATAAAGGGTCTATCTCAGGCCGGACACACCTCGGCTCTGTATAAGGGTGATAGGGTATTACTTGAACACTAAATGAAAGACTCTTTTATAAAATACTGTTTACTTTGGCTTTCCAGTCCGATTTACAGTATTTTCTTTTTAAATTTTCACAAATTATAATTCAATAACAGTTATATTCAACCGAAACTCTAGTTCCAGTAACATAAATGTATAATACGTAAGTCCAAAAACATTTAAGTATAATTACAAGCTGAAGAAAAGACAATGTGACTGCGACATGTCAAGCTTGAAGACACCAAACACACTTCAATGATACATAAAATATAATCTTAAAATTAATAAAAAGATAATTACAGCATATTTATATTAAGATGTATATATTAATAAGCTCTAAAACCAGGACATAAATAAATACACATTTTGTCTCAAGTCACTTCCATCAGTATGATAGCACCACAAACCTTCATTATATCTCTTTCACAAAACTTTCCAGTGACTGTTTACTCCTTCGACAATTTTACCAATATCTACCAAATTATAACACATATGTAAAACATTTACGTTTCTATGAACAATACATTTAAAATTTAAATATTGTTTTAGGTATTGTAAATTGATTCACAATTTAGTCAATTAATTATTGCTTTATCGTTATTATATCTCGCATGCAACTATGGAGGCTAAAGTGCAAATACATTTAATTGTAGAATATTCGAGAAAATATTCCAATTCGTAAACTATAGGTTATTCTAATCACGCACAACATCCAGATACATCCTAGTTATAATTGTGATGAATTACATAAGTAGGTATATCATAGCAAAATGTGTACTGGTGTTACTAGTATTTTAGTTATAAAAATGGACAGGTTTTATAGAACATGTGAGATATTCGAAACATAGCTCCGATATTTCAAACCTACTTTATTATGAGATTATATTATCTTAAGTTTATTTATTTAACGTTACACTTGTTTGGGCAGTGAATCTGTATCGACCGTGGCGGCCACAATAAAAGACGAAAGAATGAGATAAGCCCAACGACGACATTAATTGTGATTTAGTTATCATAAATTAGGGAGACAGTGTGGTTGCAGCCTAAATATAATTTTACCTGCAAAGAAAACATTTTACGATATATTAATCTATTTTTAAAATTACTTAGGTTCCGTTGGGCTGCTTCAGCTTGAACATGCTAAATATTAACTAGATGGATTAGTGACTACCCTATCACAAAGATGGAATTTACGTTTAGATAATGCGAAACATTTTTTTAAATTTACCAGCGTCCTCCCTTCGGTGGACCAAGGACATTAAGAAGGTCGCAAGAAATCGGTGGATGAAGGCGGCTCGAAACCGTTAGTTGTGGCATTCTATGGGGGAGGCCAGTGAACTTCTACAGGCTGTAGATAGACCTGCGGCCTATTTTTTCAAGTTACAAGCAAACTCGCGAAAAGCACGCTTGTTTAATTAAATTATAAAATTTAAGAACGTCTCGGGTGCAAATTTAACACCCAACTTACCACAAATTAGTTAATAAAGATAACAAAACTGTCACAGCCTAAAATTAACTAATAATTTTGATAGCACAATCTGCCAGATCCATACACGTGACACACGAAAATACTTTAAAAACACGCTATTTGATTACAAAATATTGAAACTGAACGCAGAGCGAAGCCTTAAAGGCTAGACTAAAGAGTCAAGGACAGTTGCCACTACATTACAAAAAACATTTATAAAACTATAGAAACTGGGAAATGATACACCTTTATGAGTACATTACATGACCTGTGGGCATATTACGAGTTTTGCATTGCAACAACCGGTTTGCGAGTCGTGAGCATTCAACGTGGCTTACGTAGTAAGTAACTATTCACTATTCTGTGCCGCGTAGCCGGGAGAAACAGTACAGATTAGTAAATGGTTACTACGTACGTCACGTTGAATGCTCACGACTCGCAAATCGGTTTTTGCAATGCAAAACTCTTAATACGCCCTCTGAGTGCCTTTTTTTCACTAACAACCGTGAGCCATTAACCATACTGTTAACCCACTGTCAAATGGCTACAAGCCACCCGACAATAAAATTGGTAAAAAAAGGCACTCAAGATTTTGTAAATAACTTAGCGTACTACAAACACACACAACAGTACACACAACCCATTTCAACTCAGTCCATACACGCAGACATCAATCTAATGTCTTTCGTCATACTCATTTTCTACGAATATAAGTAAGAAAAGAAGATGTTTGATTGGTGTACGCGTGTAATCATATCAGTCATAATTTAAAATCTACAGTCTTCTTACAAATAAGTTGCCACAAAATAAAACTAAATCCTTAATCAGCAGTTCTTTGAAATGCCCAATCATAACAAAGCCAGTGCCGATGTTAATAAAATAAGGCCTATTTCAGACAGAGCGTACGGAATGGCTTTTCTAAGAAGCGGCATTTTTATTGATATAAAGTTAGCTATTGCTCGAATTGCCGACATAGTTTTTTCCGGGTCGTTCTGAAATAGGTCCACCAAGCTTATGCATCGTAATACTGAGATGAGAAGTCATATCGGGGGGCATAGTACGAGTTTTGATAGTTTTCGATACTATATGAAGTTTCGTTTCCTTCCATACATTTATTTGAAGCGCCCCTAGCGAAAATGAGAAGAAAACTTTGTCAGTAAATGTATGGAAGGAAACGAATCTTCATATAGTTTCAAAGACTATCAAAACTTGTACTAACCCCCCAGGCAGTATTGAGACGTATCCTCTCGGCAAAAATAGGTACATGAGTTGTATTGTAGACTGGATTTGCCTATATGGAAGATCTCAATGCTTATGTACCTATCGTTTTATTGATTGTAGGACCACTCAGCTAAAGTACATTTTATTTTATCTAGTTTGAATTACTCTGTATGCCTAAGCTAATGTATTATAAAATCCAGGCATTTATTAGACAACGCCCCGTATTGCAAAACAAAACTCTGGATCTCATAACAAAAGATGGTGTAAACCTGAATTTATACCAGGCCTACCAGTCCAGGCTTAAATATTGACCGTTGGTATAAACGACCGTAATACAGAAGCAGATGGTTTGTTTGCCGAAACCAACTTTCGAGCTAGATAATCCCAAGGTAATGCCAAAAATTATAGAACCACGGACTATCTCTGGTTTTTCTCAAACCAGGTAGCCCCCTAGTTAAGCAATGATCTACAAATTGAAAGTTGATTGCTTGGTGGAAGTTAGAATTTCGACATCTCGATTGTGATGTGACACTTTCATACTAGGTCCATCAGTTTGACACATAGGAAATTTGTGTTGCGAGAATTGATTTCGGAAAACAAACCATCTGCTTTCGTATTAAAGTGGTATAAACTAAAAGTCGATATTCAAACCTAGACTGGTAGGCATGGAGGGCGATTACGTAATTCTGTTGCTATTGATTTCAATCGATTTCAACGTTGTTTCTATTTGAAATTACGTTAATGCGATTACCTAATTCACGCAGTCTTGTTGAAATTAACCTAAGTAAGCAAAATGCGTAAGTTGGATAGTAGCAAGAACGTCATTTCGAATAGAAACAGCATTTAAATCGATTGAAACCAATAGTAACAGAGTTACGTAATCGCACACTGGTCTAAATTCAGGTTTAAACGTTCTTTCGTAATGAGATCGAAATTGAATCTAGACTCAGATAGCTTTTTTTTCATTGAATACTGTCATGAACTCTATGCTGGAGTCTCGACTCAGTTGTAGTTTAGAGAATACTTTGTTTTCGGTGTGTTGGAATGTTTCTACAAAGATCTTAATTGTCTAATTGTAATCTTGTTTTTTACATTAATTACAAGCCATTATACATAATAACTATGTCTCGCTCAGTGTTCGTCTATTTTTTTGTTAATGTCAATAAAAGTTTAAATAGTAAACAATGGACATAGAAATACGACCATAAGGGTTAGACCCCACAAGTCAGCACGGAGCAGCACCGTGCGTGCATTCGCGTTCGAATGCCAATCCATACAAAACGCTCTTGTACCGGACCACCCCGAAAACTACAACCCGGGTGCGGGGTGGTCGTTGCGACGCATTTTGCTAGTAGCCAAGCCAAAAGCAATGGGTAGCATTAGCAGGCATTGCATTGGTCAGCAGACCTGTTCAATTGTTAATTCAAAGGCTGGCCTTGAATGCAATGTTAAACTTGGCACAGGTCGCGCAACGAGTTATGAGCGCTGACCTCCAATGCGCAGTAGTAATTTTTTGAGTCTGGTTAGCGGGGGGAGAGAGGCGCGACGGGAGAGGCGGCCAGCGCCGGCGCGTATTGGTCGCCTTCCGTACCGCACGCCCCGCACTCGCGTCTTGCGATCCCTAGATACAGACGCGCACACATGTACACATGCGTAATCAACCCCACTTTCGCCGAGCGCTCATAACTCGTTGCGCGACCTTATACATCAACATTTAAACCGAGCCCTAGTATAAGCAAAATTCGTTGGTGACAACAAATTAGTGTGGTGCAATGCTTTTTTTTACTATACAATACTAATGAATACCTACACCTACACGACAAATCATTACGACGAATAATAAACAAACACTGAGACCGTAGTTAGCCTGCGCCTGCGCACAGGTATTTGAGCATTCCATTGATGTATTCAAATCAAAAATAATTTTATTCATAGAAATCACAAGGATTGTTTTGAATCGTCTTATAAACTAAAATTACTCCTGTTCCAACGCGACCAAGCCTAGAAGAATTAATTCACTTGAACATCCACACTGCACTAATAATTTTAACACTTACAACAAGTTATTATCCACTCTCCACTGCAATCCATCCACACATGTCCACGTAAAGGTGCCACTTCACTTGGTGTATATTCGCAAATGTTTGCGTTATTTTGCCAAGGAAAATAACATTATGTACCGATAGACTCATGGTTGATTTTACCTTGGAAAAATAACGCAAACATTTGTGAATATACACCAAGTGAAGTGGCACCTTAAAAACACAGTATTCGGCAATTCAAACGTAGAGCAGAGTAAGGAATTTAAGAAGCATGACTGCTGAAAGTACGTAGCCGATTAGATTTTTATTTGGTTTACGATGCTCGCAATGTTAATTGCCGAGTACTGGAAGGTACAGAAAAGCTGGAACCACGAATGAGGTCAGGCGTTAAAGTTCTTACACATCTTTAGCACATGAAAATATAATTAAATATATCAGTTGGCACAATACAAATTCTTATTGGAATGCAAATTCTGACTAGCGAGTCAGAATTTGTATACACCAGACTAAATAAATCTGGATCGTAGGCCTATTGATAAATCGAACTCGGCTTGAAGACATGTATTGGTACTTGGTCACCGTCGAATCGGTTGTATCAGATGCAGTAATATTTTATATGCGTATAAAAACTTATCGCATCTGAAGGTATCACACACGTAGCAGATACGATAATATACGAAAATGATACATTCACGCGGAAACCTTCAAACTATATCATCAATATATATTTGTATATACACAGATATCATCTGTCCATCTTTTGATATATGTCGGTGCCAACAGATGCTTGACGGTAAAATATAAGTGATCTGCTACGTGTGTGTTGCTCCTTGAGTTTAGTATAGAGAGCGATATGGACAGATACACGCCCAGATACAGATATCTTACCGCATCTGCTACGTGTGTGACACACTTTATACGTGAATGCGCCTTTAGGCTATAATACCGACGAGGAGCTATAAAACTAATTGTACCTATACGGATAAAAGTTAATAATCGCGAAAACCTATCTAGAACTAATTGCTTCATAGCCTCAGCTCCGTTCTGCTCCAGCGATTCCCTTCCCAGTTGTCACTTGATCCGTGGGTCCGGTGCACTGTCACACTCACATGAGCGTGACGTTTGACAGGTGTCGACAGAGCGCCGCGCAGAGGGACGGCGCCGCTTATACATCCACTAGAGCTTGCTGCGCAACGTCCGCGAGCTCATTCACAGCAAGTATCACCTGCAACACAAGTATAACTGTTATTCTGAGGCAAGGAACTTACATGACTCCACTAGGTAGTCCGATGACTCCACTAGGTAGTCCGATGTCTCCACTAGGTGGTCCGATGACTCCACTAGGTGGTCCGATGACTCCACTAGGTGGTTCGATGACTCCACTAGGTGGTCCGATGACATCGTCAGCCACAGTTGCAGACGGCGAGGCTCAAGACCATTCAACGTCATTTGCTCGCAGAACCGACAACTGTTGGTGAATAAAGGTTATCGAGTGCACAAACCAATAGTCCCTCCGTAGACCAAGACACGTTTTTGGTGACCCTGATGACGTTATCGTGTTGCGTATGCATGCGAAGATTAAGTAACGTACTAATAGTGGCAGATACGACTGACATTACATTGTAATTTAATCGATTTTAATATTAGAGAATTGGGCCTCTGGTATAAAGTGGTCACTGTCACTACATACATATAGACACTGGTAACACTGGAGGCAATGTGATGGGTTGCCTGCCCACATTATTTTTTTTAACTAGCTGCGCCCCCCGGTTCCCCCCGCATAACTCTCGATCCAGTAGGAATATCGGGATAAAAGGTACTCTATATGTTAATTCAGGGTATAAGCTGTATCCATTCCAAATTTTAACCAAATCGCTCCAGCTGTTTCAGCGTGAAGGAGTAACAAACATACAAACTTTCGCATTCATAATATTAGTGAAGTTTTCTTGGAACGGCCCATTTCATGACTAAACGGGAAAACCTCAGATGGCATCTTATTCGATAGCTTGAAAGTATTTCAATAGACCAATTCCAATTTCATGAGTCATGAATGTTCATGGGAAACAAACCTGCGCGCGGTAGATGGCGCCTCGTAAGGGCGCGGACGTTTCGTCGGACGAGTCATCTTCCTCGATGATGTCGTCACTGGGCTCGTCGCCCGAGCTGCCCTCGGGGGACTGGCAGTGGGATGTCTCGGGGAGGGGCTCCTTAGGAGTCTCGGGTTCCGAGGCTTCCTCGTCTGAAAGGTGTTTTTGTACAAATTAAGGCTGTATACAGTGATACTGAGATCCGAACGATCCACAACTAAGATCTTGCCTAGAAAAGCGATCATCTCAAATCAGTGTGTGAAATAAGCGAGTTGGTAGCTAAGAAGGCGTACTAATCGCAAACGCATAGGGCTGTCCATTTCCCAAAGACCCCTTTGCTGGTCTGGTTTTTGGGTATGATCCAGTTTGGACAGTCTCAAAATTTCCACTGCCGTGTCAGTAATAGCGCGGTTTGAGAGATCAGTTTTGAATTTTCCCAAAAACCCCACTGCTTCCGGTTCTTGGTTAAAATAATCCATCAAAAATTGCTGTGTATGGTGCAAGGGCCCCATGTCAAAGTATTTTTTTAATGTTTTCACTAATCAATACTTATGTTACACTTAACCGGTTAAAAGTTAGGTTGGTGTAAAGAGCGCATGGCCACCGCATGCATGGGTACGGACCTCAGCTTGAGCCATTGCCAGATAGGGAGAGATAGGAGAAAAACGTTCCGGAACATGTTTGTACCGATTGTAAAGTATTCAGCACACAATTGACATGGACGTATGGTGTAGTGTAACACGGATTTTTGTATGCAAATTGAGGTTTGCAAAGGGTACGCTAGGGGCGCTTGTCCGTGTCAAAAAAACTCAGGGTTCAGGGCCTACGCACAGCCTCAAGCTGATGCGGAAGAAACCACATCTACGTTACGCCAAATCTAAAACTAACGATATAAAGCTCATTTTCAAAGTGTTTGACACGCGACGCAACATCAATGAGGAAAGTTTGTTTCTCTCAGGTTACCTGTGGCGTGCAACATTCGCTGCTGCATCGCGTGCGCGGCGCGCAGCATGTCGCGCGCGGTGTTGGGCGCGAGCCGCGCTCGTCGCGACATGAGCCCGAGCGCGCGCAGCGGACCCAGCAGAGTGGACATTTTGCTGCGCGCTCCGGAGCTCGATAGCTCCTCGGTGAGGGCTTCTACCGCTGTGTTCGTGCCGGAGCTTCCAATCTGGAGATAAAAAGGTTTATTTCACATTGGAATAGACGAGCGCAAGTCACGTGGTACATGCTTCAGGCTCAACATATAAGCAGCGATCAACAGAAATAGGAAAACTCCAGATAAGGAAGAGAACGCGTCTTGTGACCATTTCGAATGCGCGTCACGACGCCCACCGACCGCAATTCTTTATAAATATTATCTTGGCTCTAATATGGAACATAATTAAGTGAGCAACAAACATTATGTTTGGGCATTACATTTAATTTATATTACAATCAACTCAACTCTGCAATATTGAATCATAGCAAAGCTCGCGTTCGTAGAAATAAAAAAAAATACATGAAAAAACCAAACAATGTTAGAGTCACTAGAACAGTGCGTTACAAAATAATGCGTAGTAAGTATTTATTGTACTGAAAGTTTACCGCTTGATTGGTTATTTAGTTATAGTATGAATTTGTTATTTTACCGCTCCAAATGCTATTAAAATACCGCTCAGTTAAATGTCATCTTTATAATATTTGATACCTTTCGATAAAACGATAAAATATAATCTTACCTTTGGGTAATAGTGTTGCATGAACTCGTAAATGGCGTTATCCTCGAGTGATTCCCGCTCGTCGAGTAGCACCGCGTCGATGTATTCAGACAGCACGCTGCATTCTAATAACATCTCCTCGAGTTTCGCGTCCGCCTGTCAACCAACATTCACCTAATTACGAAACAGACACTTAATCCCGAAAATTAGATGTCACTGAACAATCAGAGGCCAAATTATCTTAATTTATTTTAAAACTACACTGAAAATTGGCCCATCCCCTATGTAATCCCTTAGTAAGGCTTTTACTAAATCCACGCTAGGGGATTCTTAGGCCGGACTCGGAAAATTAGGCTATTTAAACTAATCTTAAGTGAATCATTGTATAGAATTGAAACTTTCGTGGTTGGGAATCATTTTACAAACAGTGGTAATTAGCAGTTTATTTTTACAATTTAAAATGAATCATTGTATGCTTTTTGAAGACCTCTGTGGCGCGACGGGCGAAGGTTCGCCTGCGACGCAGGAGGTTGCGGGTTCGATTCCCGCCTCGGAACAAATATTTGACCAATCTGCAGATATTTGTTCAGGGTGTTCTGGGTATTTTTTTATGTATAATAAAAAATATATATCTGTGTAATGTATTGTATTAAGTATATCAGTTATCTAGTACCCATAACACAAGCTCTGCTTAGCTTGGGGCTAGAGAATGTTGTGTCAAATGTCCAACATTTATTTTATTTTATTTATTTATTTATTTTTCTTTGCATTTTTATTGTTAATCTGTCAAAAATCTATTCTTGAGTCTCGATTAAGTTTACGATTATTATAAATTCCATAGCATCGTCAATACAATAGCTAATTCGTCGAAATCATTGTCAGTGTTGTGCATTTAGTCGTTTTAAAGAGACATGCAAGTCTTACAGAGGTCTTACAGCCGTGTTCTGAAATCATCCTTGGCTATTATATTCTTGGCTATTGCGGTCAGTATCGTGGCGTGTACTTACCGGCGTATGAGCCACGTCCCGCCAGAAGGCAGCGAAATAGTTGAACCGTAGCGGCACCGCGTCGAGCGCACAAAGCGCCGACACCGCCACTAACTGCTCCGACATGCAACGCTGCTGTCTAGCAACGCGGCAACACGTTTCTAAAAACACATACATATTAATTACTACTAGTATTCGTTGTGTAGTTTTTTTTAAAGGTCTTTATTACTTATAACAAATACAGCCAATGTGGTAATTAAAACCAAACACAGTTTAGTAAAATAAATACAGCTTAAAATTAGAAGTAACTTAGCAGGCTAAGGTAGGGGCGCCTATTAAAGTTTTTGGACAATTTTTTTTTTAAATATTGGGCACTTTATGAATCTAAGTTTTGCGATTTATATACCATTAACATAATAAGGGCATATAAGAGTATGAGCACTTTGAGTAGCGCGCATTTTTAAAGTAAAGTTGCATTGTGTGTTTCATTTCAAATTGTCTGTTGTTATGTTTGAGAGAAGTGAAAGGTAAGATTTATTTATAATTGCCTTCATCTTTTATGAGAGTTGGTTCTCGAGTTGACTCTTCTCCAAGACCAGAAGAACCAGTCACACGAATTACAGAGACTGGTTCGTGACGTACTCACCGATGAACTTATGGTAGGGGCGGTATATCTGCGCCAGCGGCTGGTGGTGCGCGTGCCTCTGTGCGCAGAACGTGTGGAGGTGCGCGCGCGCACGCCCCGCGCCCCGCGCCGAGCTAGCGCCGCCCCCACCCCGCGCCGCACCAGCCGCACCCGCCGCGAGCGGCACGAGGGCGCCCAGCGCGGCTGCGCCACCAATCATTACCAGCTCCTGAAGGACACCTGCAATACAAATACAGTAAAGCCTGTGCGGAAAGATTGATTTTTAAGAACTCTGCTGACGCTTTCTTCCAAATAATAAATAACACACTCCTAAATAAGCCAGCAGCAATTTTTTTTTATAAATACTTTTCTCTCGTGGCTGAGGTATCCATTGTAGTACAGCATTTATAAAAAAAATGCTGTATATTTCACACAACAATAGCAGAGCTTGTGGTATGGGTACTAGATAACTGATATACTTAATACAAAACATTACATAGATATATATTTTTATTATACATAGAAAAATACCCAGAACACCCTGAACAATTATCTGCAGATCGTACAAATATTTGTTCAGAGGCGGGAATCGAACCCGCAACCTGCTGCGTCGCAGGCGAACGTTCGCCCGACGCGCCACAGAGGTCGTCAAACAGGTCTGTTATAGTATACAGGGTACGTTTCATACAAGTCATAAAAGAGGTACGAAGTAAGATACAGCTGTGTTAATTAGGGGTGATTTTTTTTTCGGAAAAGTTTCTTCATTTTTGCGTGTCCCTTTCGGGATTGTATACATGTCCGGTGATACCTTGTAGAGATATTTACCGAGCGCCGCGTTTCTCAGTCTATCAAGTCGATGGTGCAGATGTAGCATGGTGAGCAGACGACGCGCGCACTCCGGCCAGTCCTTGCAGGCGAGCAGCAGCGCGCGCGCCTCCTTGTTGTCTCGCCTCGTGCGAAGGGTGCGGCATAATGCGCGCGCCCAGCGTAGCGCGGCCGTGAGCTCGGAGCGCACCGCCGCGACCGCGCTGCCTCCGTTACCGCTGCCACTCGCGCCACCGCCTTCTACGTACACCGCGTGGAGACTGTGTAACGCCTGAAAATTAACTAGCATTAAGTACGTGGTGCCGTGGTGTGTCCAGCTTCTAAGAATAGACCCCGCCTATTCCTGCCGTTGATAAAGATTACACCAGAGGATGGGGAGCAGCATCCGCCTGAGTACTCAACACCAAACTGCGAACACCAATCCGCCTGCTAAGAGTGGTGATTATGGCAAATTCCCCCCATTTTATTCAATGGGGGAGGCGGAGGCATCGTCTAGCAGTGGACGTAAACAGGCTAGTGATGATGATGATAATAATGATGATGATAATAATGATGATGAAATACATTGTTGTCGTTGAACCGTGTTGGTCTAGCTTGGGACCCCGAAGTACGTGTAGATAGAAACCGTGAATCCACCAGTGTGTGGATATGTGTTGTTGTGCATCAATGGATTTTCTAATCGAAAAATATGTTTGGAATTGCCTCTGAATGCCCCCTAGTCACAGGGCGGTTGTTCTGATAAATAAGGCGTGCTCGGTTTTTGGGTCGAACTGGGTCGGCTATTTGCCCGACCGAGCCCTAGTTGTAAACAATCTTGTAAGCAATAAATAAATAACTATGAAATAATGATATTTTACACAACAATGGCACTAATGTCCTTATGTTTACTCTAAAGCTCACTAATGAAACATACATTTAGAACAAAATAATGAAGCAAAACTACAATTTCAATGAAAACTGTTGAAGCACTTATGTAAAGTCAGTCCAGGCCGATACTAGCTTTGCCTCGTACCACAATGCACAATATTACACTCAGGCATTGTGAAATCCAACTCGTGTAGTAAAAAATATAGGTATTTGCTAATAAAATAGTGAAAATTTACGAAAACACAAAAAGTAAACAAAACTTTGAATGAAGGCAATCAAAGGTCACAGAGTATTAAATGAATGGTTGAATGGCAAGCTAATGGTGGGCAATTTTCATACAAAATAAATGTTACTGCCGCTCCATTTTGTTCCTTGCTCCAAGCCCCTAGTACACATTATGCATCTTCTAGCGTTATCTCTGGTCTGCGTGATGTCACCGGTAACTCACCTCGAAGGTCATCTGCAATCCACCGTTGTAAACGACGAACAGCCGGTCGTCCTCGTTCTCGACTAGCGTGCAGAATGCAGATATCAACGTCGTCCAACACGTCCTACCGTTTAGACCTGCAAGATAAGATAAGATAAGATAAATACATAAAGTTACATTTTAAAAATTAAACAAAGGATGGAAGATGCATTATTGTTCTCTAGATAGAAACAAAGTGTTTTTTAACCAATTTTGAAAATTAACAATATCACATTCGTAGGGCATCATCAACCGGTGATGTCCACAGTTGGATATAGCCTTGAGCCACTTACATCCACCGAATACCTGCGACCATACAATATCAGAGGTCCATCAGTGGGAGGCGTCCTACCCTTTGACTTCCAGTTCGTGGTCGCCACTGGAGAACCTTTATTCCCCAACGGCTGTCGGTTCATACGAGCTACATGCGCAGCCTTGGATTAGGCAGAGTCTAAGACCAAAATGTATTAGGTTAAGAGTGCGCTCCGAAAATATATTATGTATGAATCGCCGTTTAGATGCAAATACTAACGGAATAAGATTGAATATCGCACGACCGTATCTTGCACAGAAGTAAAATCTCAAATCTTATTTAATTTATTATGAGAATACTAATTAGTCTAGGTAAATATTGGTTTGGTCACCTATATAATATACTATATTTTCCTTCGGTGAGTATTTATTTTGGGTATGTGACTAAAGTTGTTTCCTAGAAATTTCAAAAAATCTAGTTTAAAGGTATAACTTTCAAAAAAATAAAGTATCGAGTAAATGTCTGCCAATTGTGTTTCTGGCTTGGTCACCTATAGATAAAAGTTTGAAAAATCACGTATTCCAGTTATTTTTTTGATGTGATTTTTATTAACAATAACTAGGCAAATCAGTATTATATTTTCAGAGCGCCCTCTTAATTCATAAACCAGACAATGACAAGCCGCCGTAATGCTTGAATAATAATGAAATAAAAACAATAGACCAAAATAAAAATATACCTAGTTAATACCTATGACTCCCTTGAGAACAAATAGACCATGGAACAGTATAAAACCGGCAGAGACTTTTGTAATAGTCTAACCTAAACTATGAAATGACCCACTCATAGCAATTAATTTTTGAATACTTTCATACTTCAACTTCCCCCCTAACCGTGACCGTACTAACTCAGAGTAGTCAGAGTAGCAAACTAGAGGCGAGGGAGTATTTTATTTCTTAACGCACGTGTTCTTTGCTACAGTTCTGCCGATTTAATTGGCCGCCCTGAAGTAGTTTAGCTACGCAATGGATTTTTACTTCAGCGTAGGCTATAGTTACATCGTCAATACCGTACGCTTCTATGCTACAGCAAACATACCCTGTAAATAGGCAGAGAGCATGCTTCTTCTAAACATGGCGGCCTCCCTTCCCTCTACGATCTCCTTGCTGGTAGTCCTCGCTGGGAGGTTAAGCTCGCTCCCTGGACGGGACGCGTGTGATACAGACAGAAAAACCGGTATTATTAACCACCCACTATCTCGGTATAAGGCATAACAGCAGAAACTGAACTTAGAACTAATCAAAATATCACGGGTGTGATCTAGAATATAGATAACATAGATATTGGTCTCGATCGACACTAATTGCCGAGTACTCGCATTTGCCCACGGCTCCGCCCGCGTGGAACCTATATCCTACATGTTATTCTGATGTATAAGCTATAATACTGTAAAATTTAATCAAAATCCGTTCAGTAGTTTTTGCTTAATATACTTATACTTTGTAAGCTAACGTACGCTTCGTCACTGTTAACAGTCAAACAAAAACCATACATGGACTGTAAATCCATGAAGGCATTGGGCGATATCCTGCCTTTTATCCGAGGGTATTTGCATCAAGTTGAAATCAGGGGAATAAGCCCCTATTCATTAATTTGGGGAGCCCGCGGCTCTTAATGTTAATGTTAAAGAACTCCCTTTTCCGCATTCGAACTCTATGTATGGTTCATTATGCGTGAGGGTTAACTGGCTAGATAGTTAGCCAGCCTAACTCCGTCCAGAAGCACAGAAGCTTCCTGGGGTCTTCGCCCGCGGCTCTTACCCCAAGCTCCAAAAGCAGGAGCAGACGACCTGACTGACGAGTTGTTTGTGAGGACAGCACGGTTTCGGGCTAAAGTGATAATGATATATATGTAAAATGGTACTGAAAACTATCTCAAGTAGTACTTACCTAATATGTAAGCACACACTAAGTTTGCTTCTTCTGAAGGCCAGCTCAGAAGTCACATAAGTGCAAACTGTGGCATTGGGTGTCGTTGTCGAGGCTGTAATTGTTGTTACTGTTGACTGATGTACCAATTCTCACCTTGTAAGTATGCAGAGAGTGTGCTTCGTCTGAATGCTGCCGCCTCTCGCGTCTCTGAAGTCTCCGTACTGTTACTGTTGATATTGCAGAAGCTGACGGTCGCTGTGGGTGTCGTTATCGTGGCTGGGCTGTTGTTGGTGTTGTTATTGTGACTGGCTCCACGAGCGGCGAGTATTCGGGCCAATCTGGAACAATATTGGCAAGTTAGTGTCATGTCACACAGTGGGTACTGATTTTTGGAAGAGCAAAGTCAAAGTCAAAGTCAAAAAGAACTTTATTCATTGAAATCACAAGGATCATTTTGAATCGTCTTATATAAAATTAAATTACTCCTGTTCCAACGCGACCAAGCCTAGAAGAATCAGGCAACAAACTCGGCTTGGCTTACATAAATAGTCCGTCTTACCACTAGGTGAGAAGCGCCTGTGTGGTGCCTCGGAGCAAGGAGTTGCTGATACATAGTAAATGAGAACTTAAAAACCTTAGGAAGGTAGTCAAAAGTAAATAAACATCAGCAAAAATATGCAAGACAGCACACGCTATGCTTGTTATACTTATATATAATAATCTAATACAAACATGTAAATAGGTAAGTACAGATATTGCAAATTTCCATTTTAGCAGTCGAGGGGCAGAGCGACATTAGGCCACGCGGCATTGTGTGTGTTTGTGAGAGGTTTTGACGACCTCTGTGGCGCGGCGGGCGAGTTCGATTCCCGCTGCGGGAAAAATGTTTGCATGATTTACAAATATTTGTTCCGGATCTGGGTGTTATGGTACCATGGTACTCGTAGTTCCTGATATCCACGACACAGGGAGTGCTAGTGTGGGATCAAGACTACGTATGTGACTGTTGGATGTTATATGTGGTGTGTGAGGGTGAGAGAATGAGTGGGTGTATGAGAGGATGTAGGTGTGTATTTAGGGTGTGTTATGTAAGTAAAGATATGTATGGTGTAGTAACTAAGATAGCACTGCCATCTCTAGAAGGCTACATTTGAGAGCTCACCTGAGTAATTCATCCGCGGCGGCGGGATAGAGATGCGCATGCGGCGCTATGTTCCTAAACGCCCAGTGTATGTTCTGATGCTGCGCGAGGTTCTTCGCGAAGGCGCCGGACCGCCGGCAGCACAGCCGCAGTATCGCGTAGTACGGCGGCAGCATGGCGCGGTTGTACGCTACCACCTCTCCGTCCTCGTGGTCCGCACTGGAAGACATTATTATACACTTTAAATTATGTGTGGCTTCATTTTAGTAATATTTCTACTATTATCACAAAATAAAGACAGTACAGAAGGCTCACTTCACGAACAAATTTATATAAATAGCGACTTTTGCTGGGACGCAACAAAGTTCAATTTAACTCGCATAAGCGCTTAGTGTCAATCGTGGTATTTCACCTAAACATTTCCGCTCTCTTCTAACGCGTAACTCTGTCGCTGTCTGGCGCAGAGTGACGCGGCTCGTAAGGGTTGACGACTAGTGTTATGTGCTTACAACAACATAATTATCTATGGCATACGTTAGTGTGTACCTTGTCAATGAAACTAAATATCTCTTTTAGTTTAGGTTTAATAGTGTTATTTTAGAAAAATTACGACTATACACCACGTACTTTACTATTCTCCTGCTGACGTTTCAATTCTATTTTTAATAGTGTTATTCTATATATATTTTATATTGTATTATATATTTTATTATTCTATATATACACTATTCTAAGAGTAATTTATTCATTAAACTTCACCCGAACACCAGTGTATAGAACGCACAATGTGTTCTACACAACGGTCACGGGAAATTGTTGGATGTAGGCGACTTAAGACCCTTGTCGTGACATTGTACGAGGTATATGTCCAGAGGACGTCCAAATCGTGGTGATGACGATGATGATACTCACAGTATGTAGTTGTATGCGATATGTTTCGTCAGCCGCGAGTGAGAGACAGCTAACTGCACGTTTTCCGGACAGTCGACTGTCACTGCATGCCAGAATGTGAGGAGGGCTTGTTTGTTCGGATGGACAGCAACAGATGGCTCAGATAGGGCGGGATGGTATAGCTCCCAGAGATCATTGAAGTACTGTCCAAACTAGAACAAAACAGATTACTTTGAAGTCAAATAGAACAAAACACAAGATTACTTTGAAGTCAAGTGCATAACGAAGTTAAGCTTATTTTATTTAGATATAGGCCGTTTGTCCACCGCTGCCGTCACCGTCACGTCACCGAGAATGAGATGACGGCGCCGAAGTAGCGATACATACATTTACTATCTTTTACTATAGACGCGTGTCCACCGCATGTCCGTCACCCGAACGTCATTTCATATTAAACTCGGCCCCAAATAATCTCGTTCTCGGTGACGTGACGGTCACGGTGGCGGTGGACAAACGGCCATACAGCGTGTAAAAAGACGGCTCCCGAATACTGAAGGTACCGGTAAAGCTACCTATATCAAAGCTATATAAAATAGCTTTCGCCTGAGAGGTGATTCATACCGGAGAAAACCTTTTCTTTCGTTTCGTATCGTATTTGTCAGCCAGCACTGTACGCATTTATTCCGGCCGCGCGAGTTCAACGCTCTCGGTCAGCTGATCGACCCGTAGCGCCAGTATTTCTCATGTGGTTTTCATTGCTTTTTTTTACTTTTTTATTTATGGAAATTAGGTTTTTGTGTTCCTTTAACGATATTTTATGGATATTTATAAAGAAAACACAAAAAGTGGCCCAAGAGTGAGCAATTCTTTTTCGTATTTTTTCAGCTTAAATATTTTCAGAATCATGGTTTGAATGCACTGTTTCAAGTTTCAGGAGTAGTCTTTTTACGCCCTATATAAAGTAAAAAGTTATAATTATATAAATTTATATAAGGTGGTCTAATATATGATGATATAGTAGAAACGGCTCCTAACCTTTAAACCCTAAGCTAGAACTCACCATTAATTTCTCGACCCTACTGACGACGCAGTAGGTCATGACGCCGAAGTAAGCGGTTAGTTTCATCGTGCCATGGACGGCTATGTCGGTGTACTTGCGCGCTGTCTTCAGTTTGCCGAGCAGCATTGTATACACCTGAGGGAACAGATTATATAATAACTTCAGGAGTGGTCAGAGTGGCAGGGAGGTACTAATGCCACGTAGGGCACCAATGATGGCATCCCAATTTCGATTTTTAAAAAAAGTAGTTCGAATTGGTTCGATAGATGGCGATGACTCAACTCTAGCTGCCAAGATTATCTGTGGTGTACGCGTACTAAGCTATTATCTAACTAGTCTGTGGCTATTTAGTCATGATATTCTGTTCATGATTGCTTCTTGAGTGTGCGCTAGTGATTTCGTGGTGTTTTTAGAGAAGGCAAAAAGCAAATACCACGATACGAAAATATATCAACGTTGTTGATGTTGACATTTAACTTTATTTTGACACTTGAAACACAGAGCAGCGCCATCTATTTTCAACGCTGAAAGCATGATTTGAAACGGCTGTGAAAACCCCTCGTTATAATGCAAGGTAATGTATGTAATGTAAGGCCATGTAATGCAATATAATGCATTGTAATAATTAATGTAACAATTAACATAGATAGAAAATGCTATATTGCCCAAGACAGAAATCAAGTGCGAAATTAGTGCCAATTAGCATTTTCTTTAAACTATCCTTTGTATATTGTAGAGTTGTTTTGTTGATTGTGCAGCAGCTATAGTACTCTTAGTGCCAAGACAAACCTTGCAGGGTTTTTATGGTACTTATTAAATTGAACTGTATGTAAACACCTTTTGGATGAATAAATAAAAAAAAAAAAAAAATAATAGGCGCGAATATATTATCAACTTGACTCACCTGATGTAGCGTGTGGTGCGCAGTATCAGGTAGCTTCGCGGGATGGTGTGGGCGCTGCCGCGAGTAGCCAGCTCGGAAGTGTTGCGACGGTACCAGTGCTACGAGCAGTAACGCAGCCGCGGCGCGGACTCTCGCCGCGCTGGCGGCTAGTAGCTGGATCTCGACCCATAGCTCCGCGGTGCGCAGGGCCCAAGCGTGAGCCGCCTTGTTCCGCGGCACCTGGGTAAGAACAATAATGAAAATCATATCAGCTGGCGTACCGTTACAGCTGAGTGGCTCGCAATCTTCTATTCGGGTTGGGATAATCGTAAGGTTTGGTATCACTACCTCTCGCCAATCCCATCCAAATCAATGCCAATGTTATTTGACAATATGGCCCGAGTTGATGTAACATCTTAGAGCATAGTAACTGTTTGGTCAAATGAATTCGGAATGTCGGGAATGTGACACATTAATTTTGTCTTAATGTAACTTGTTCCGTGGTGTGTCCAGCCTAAGAATAGACCCCTCCTCCTCCCGTGGATGTAGTAAAAACCTTACTAAGGGATTACACCCGGGGATGAGCAGCAATTTCCACCTGAGTGGACATCTAATTACGATCACCAAACCTGATTGCTAAGCGTGGTGACTATTGCAAATCCCCCTATTATATTAAATGGGAGAGGCCTCGTCCAACATTGGACGGATGATGATGAATGTAACTTCTACGTTGTATACTTAACATAACACCCAAGAGTCAAATACGTAATCCTGATCCCACACTCGGATTCCGTGTTGTGGATATACTACGAGTACCATGGTACCATAACACCCAGCCCCGGAACAAATATTTGCAGATCATACAAACTATTATCCCGCAGCGGGAATCGAACCCGCAACCTCTCGTACCTCAGCCGGCTACTCGTCCACCGCGCCACAGAGGTGACGTATGTTAGTGCTATTATTTCTTTGTGTACCTGTAGTGCAAGCCATTCTAGGGCAGCATGCGGACACACGTCAGCCACGTCCCACAAGTGGGCGATGACTAGCTGCGTGAAACACGGCAGGCCGCCGGTGGCACCTGCGCCGGCTCCGCTGCCATCCACTAGCAGGGTCAGTAGCTTAAAAAATGGCCCGCAGCTCTGTGGACAAGAAAACTAAGTTCTGAAAACTTTTCCTCAAGAAATCTTATTTGTGGAAAAGTAGGCAATGTAATTATTTCAAACATGTGTGTCCTACTAATATTATAAATGTAAAAATTTGTGTGGATGGATGGACGGTTGGAGATTGTGAGAATAAGAAACTGCGGAGTACCCGTACCGCGTACCGGAAGACTCGGTGTTGGGCGACCCCTCACTCGATGGACCTATAATGACATTGTGGATGCGAGAGACCAGTGGATGAAGGCGGCTCTAGAAGTGGCGGAAGCGCTGACGCTCCGTACTTTACCGTATTTTACATACAAATCTGAACGACATGCCACACGGGCGTTGCCGGTGCGTCGCGATGACGGCGCAGCGGAGCCGCAACGCCAGTGTGGCAGCGCTCTTAGTCCAGCAATGAACTTTTTCCAACTGATAAAAATGATGATACATACAGGGTAAGTCAAATAAAAGTTTGTCACTGGCGAGTTCTCATGTATGTACCTCCGTGTGTTTAGCGATGCCTTGAAAGATCATGGTGACGATGTCTTCTGCAAGTGGCTCGTTCCAGCGACACAACGCGAAGATCAGCGAGCGCGTCTGCTGCAGGTTCAGGCAGTCGCGCGTCTGCTGATAGATGAACGGGAAGCCCTGCAAAACAATTCGAACATTACATTTGCACAACAATATAATCAACAGTCATATACATAGTCGTGATCCCACACTAGGATTCCCTGTGTCGTAGGTATCACGAACAACGAGTCTGTTACCACACAACATCCAGCCAAAATTTTGGATAATTCCTGAAATAAATATTTGCCGATCATGGAAACATTTGTCTCGCGGGGTTACGGTTGGGAGAGTATCGAACTCGCATCTCAGCCGATTTCTTGCCTTGCCAACACTCACCAGCCTGTTTAAGTCCCTGGCGTTATTTTAGAAGCGCGATCATTTACGAAATGATGAACCCACTACTGTTTCTTCCTTTTATTAACTATATTTTGCGTCATACGTACAGTGCTAATTCTTCCATTCCTGCATTATATCTGGCGTCTTGTTTGGTAACTTATCTAACATAACATAACACCCAACAGTCACATACATAGTCCTGATCTCACATAGAATTCCCTGTGTCGTGGGTATAAGGAACTGCGAGCACCATGGTACTAGAACACCCAGACCCAGAACAAATATTTGCAGATCATGCAAACAAATGTCCCGTAGCGGGAATCGAACCCGTACCTCTTGTGCCTCAGCTGGCCACTCGCCAGCTGCACCACGATACACTGAGGTCACAGATATGGGTATACACAGATTCTTATGTATATACACCACGGTTGCGCAACCAGTCGGGCTGCCATGCCATCCCGTTGAAATAGTACCTTCGCGTGCAGCAGTGCTTTCGCGTCGGGTTCGTCAAGCGCCAGCAGGCCGGCGGCGTCGCGCGATCGCTCCACCAGCCCGGCGACTAGTGCCACCATCTTGTCGAGCGCGCCCGGCCGCAGCTTGTCGCCAGCGGACTCCGCGTTGCCACTACCGCTTCCGCTGCCGCTGGCCTCCTCCGTCGGCGACTCCGGCTGTCAGAGATAATGCCATGTTAAGACTAGCCTCCTTGACTTTGGAGTCACTTCGTTACATTCTCACTCAGTAAAGGTAAAAGTTACAAACTTGATGTAAACATCAAATAATGTAATCACTGTATAAATACAGTGATTACTAAAACAAAAAAATAATAGATCAGAAACACGATCTAGTCCCAGAAATAATCTAGTTAATCATTCCGTGAAGAACAGACGAGGCCACAAATTATCCAACCGAAAAGTAAGTACTGCAAAAAGAAACTACAGCAGAGCCTCTCGACATAATGAACATTTCTATAAAGTTCCATAAATGGTGAAAGTCACTTGAATATGCCAGAATGCAATACTTCATAGTTGTGCACTCACCACCGTGTTATTTTGTCCAAGGTAGAAGTTGACCATGCTGCTGATAGCGTTAATGCGCAGCATAAACTTGCCCTCTTCCTCTCCCATTTTACTGAACTCGTATAGTAAACTGAAGTACTCCGTTAGGTGCCTTAAATGGGACCTTGCCCCGTTTTCCATCTGAAAATGCAAATTAGGAAAAGTTTTTATGAAAATAAATAAACTAACGACTGAAAAACGTTTAATGTGTTTGGGCTAATATTAGACTTAGTATTGGTTGGTGCAATTAGCATTCGTTGGGCATTACTAAATGAACCAACCAATACTCAACTAGAGAAAATAAACCAGATAAAAAACTATCATAAAAAGTTACGACTTTGTGTCAACTAAGAATAAAGGCAGTTAGTTAGTTAGACTGGGTTTTCAGTAATGTAATGTATGTTCGTGGATACAAAGGCAAGGCGCGATCTATTAAACGAATGTAACGTCAGCCACTGTGTACACGAGAATTCCGCCCCTGCTTGTGATTCCGCTGCTAATGATGTACTTTCAACGCAGCCCGTAAGATTGATACAGTTTTACCCAGAAAATATGTTCGATCGACTGTTTTCGTTTGCGCAGAAAAGCGCAAACTGATACCCGACAGTAGCCGAACCTAAAGTATAGCTCTGTCCCGTTGATATGATTCGTACACGGTCGGACAGAGTCGACTGATGAACAAGATGGCGCACGACCGGCCGCGATTTTACCGCGAAATGGATTAACCAGTAACAGCGCAAGATTTTTTAGCACGCGATTGCTATTGGTAGAAAGAAGGTTCCCGCGCTATAGTAATTGGTCTACGGCGCAAGTACATCGGGGCGACTTATATTTTGGTAAATTTGTACAGATAAATGGTACTTACTAATGATAACAACATCCTTATAAACCTAGTAACACAACTCGCTTCCCCCAACTTGCTATTATCCTCGCCCTCCTCCATACCCTGGAGGTACAAGGCACAATGACTAGATCTGAAACAAATACCGATCTTATCACAGTGAACCTAAGGATGTTTATTGATATGATAAAATGATATGAATGTAGATTACCTGAGCCTCTGTATAACATGCATACAAAGCCTTTGAAACATTTGCCGGACCATCTGATTCGGACATTTTATTAATACCTGAAATGAAAACACATTTTTACAATCACAATATAACATACATAACACCCAACAGTCACATACATAGTCCTAATCCCACACTAGGAATCCCTGTGTCGTGGGTATACGACCTCTGTGGCGCGGCGGGCGAAGGTTCGCCTGCGACGCAGGAGGTTGCGGGTTCGATTCCCGCCTCGGAACAAATATTTGTACAATCTGCAGATATTTGTTCAGGGTGTTCTGGGTATTTTTCTATGTATAATAAAAAATATCTATTTATTTAATGTATTGTATTAAGTATATCAGTTATCTAGTACCCATAACACAAGCTCTGCTTAGCTTGGGGCTAAATAATGTTGTGTGAAATGTCCAGCATTTATTTATTTAACTAAGAAACATTTGCCCCGCAGCGGGAATCGAACCCGCAACCTTTCGTATCTCAACCGGCTACTCGCCCTTCACGCCACAGAGGTCATCTAAAAATAAGAGACTAGCACTTGAACGCGGCTTCACCTGCGTTGAATCTCTTTTAAAATTATAGCCTGTATGTTATTTTGATGTATCCTACTAATATTATAAACGCGAAAGTTTGTGAGTATGGATGTTTGTTACTCTTTCACGTAAAAACTACTGAATGGATTTGAGTGAAATTTGGAATGGAGATACTTTACGCCCTGGATTAACACATAGGCTACTTTTCATCATCATCATCATCATCATCAATTTTCATCATTATTCACGCGGGTGAAACCGCGGGGTGCAACTAGTAAGCTATAATACTGTAAGGTTTCATCAAAATCCGTTTAGTAGTTTTTGCGTGAAAGAGTAACAAACATCCATCCATCCTCACACACTTTTACATCCTACTAATATTATAAACGCGAAAGTTTGTATGGATGGATGGATGTTTGTTACTCTTTCACGTAAAAACTACTGAATGGATTTGAGTGAAATTTGGAATGGAGATACTTTACGCCCTGGATTAACACATAGGCTACTTTCCATCATCATCATCATCATCATCAATTTTCATCATTATTCACGCGAGTGAAACCGCGGGGCGCAACTAGTTTACAATATTAGTAGGATACAAGCTATAAATATATATATACAAACGTTATCTGAAAGTTTCACTCACTTGCATGGGCCACCACGTATCATCCGCCATGTGACCCAAAAACCACTCGGACGCCGCCGCTGACGCATTGAACTGCTTTGTGACCAATTCCACCCACGATACCATTGTTGGCTAAAATAAAGTAAAAAATAAATAATATATTGTAATCAAGGAACTCTAGGAGTAGTCTTGGCCCGATCAGATCAAGCCTGCAGTGGCAACCTGCAAGAATGCACCAGAACGTCCACTAATAGGGATAAACTGTGAGGTATCGTGAGGCGAGCCACATCAGCCCCCCCCCCACCCCCCAACAAAAATACTCAGAATAGAATATTCTTTATTGCACAATAAAAATAATGTAAATAAGGGAACTTAATGCTGCGAAGCATTCTCTACCAGCTAACCTTTGTATAGTGTGGATTAATTTATGTAGGTGGTGCGTAACATGTGGAGAAAAATTAGGAATATTTTTGTACTTTATGTACTTCAGTATAGAAACACACATAATATTGGCTTCACTACTACTACTACTATACTTTATTACTAGGCGACCACGACCACTCTGTTGTTTGATTTGTTTTGGTCGCTACTCGAGAACCTTTATTCCCCAACGGTTGTCAGTTCTGCGAGCTATATGAATGTATAATGTTGGTAAATAGATGTATTTGTTTTTTTGCGTACCTTCTCTTTAGCGTGTATAAAAGTTTCAATGAAAAATGACGTTGACAGACGAGCGGCAATCTCAGTTACTTCAGGCTTTAGAGTCATTAGTGACTGAGGTACCGAACTACACATTTGGCCCATAAACCTGCAAGGGAAAACAAGTTTTAGACACTTCGTAATAAGAGTCATATTAGACATCCCATATTATAAACTGTCACCATGAAGTACTTAAAATAAAGTCCGATTAAAACAAACGCTAGTTTAAATCCGCCTCGAAGGACCATTGTAACATTGTAACAGTTTTCCGATTTATATCGGAAAACTGTTTACAATACATACGTACATAAGGCCTACATAAGTAGGCCGTTCTGAAAAACGTATGTCTGCGCAATAGATTTTTTTATAACTAAATTGTCTATTGCGCAGCCAAGTGGCTCACTTCAGAACGGCCAAGTTACACCGGTCATACTACAAAACTACAGTCCAAACCTAAGAGCATAGTTCAAAAGTCTTCACTTTAAAACTTACGTGAAATACGCATGTTGAAAGATATTTTTATCGTGTAAGAACTGCATATTGTCGTCCCATATCCACTTGAGCAGCTCCGATGGCAGTTCAACAGTGGGGGGTGTAATTGTGTCCGTCCTTCGCTCCACTGACGCGGTTGGACTGGACTCCTCAGTCGCTGTTGATGACTGTAAACAAAATTAAACTCACTTACTATAAATGAAATAAATGAAAAATTAAATGAAATACATTTATTCAACAACACACAGATATACATAGAACAGAACAGACAGGTAGAATAAGGAAAGCATAGAAATTACAAACAATGACATTAGAAACATACTATTATAATTATACATAATTTGAAAATAAATAATTTGAAATTTGAAAAATTAAATCATAATAGCTAATTAGTCCGCCCTGCGCAATGCGTATGTGAAGCTGAAAAGGCCCTATCTCAGCTTATTGCTGCTCCACAAGCCTAAGCATATGGGGCAGCGCTGGTTTTCAGACAGAGCCCTAGAAAGAGTACTATAGCAATAGAATCTCTAGTACAATGTATAGACAGGGTGTTTTTTTTAATGGGACAGTATGGGGATATCCGAATCCATAAGAGATACGGGAAAACTGTCTTTGGAACCATTTGCTCATTTTGTATGAAAACGGTTTTGACATAGTTATTTTTTTTGGTCAAGCGTGAGTTCTCCATAAAAATGAGTAGTTTTGATAAAAAATTGTTTTAATGCGTATCGACTCAGTTTCATGCAGGGAATGTTTCCTTGTATTTGAAAAAAAAAATCTGAGCAGCAGAAGTAAGTCAAATGTTTTCTCATACAATTTGTAAGTAATTTGGTACATACGTTAATAAACCTTTCGCAAAAAAAAAAAAAAACAATTCAACAAAATTGACGGTTTCGAAATAAATTACGGATTGGAATCCTTAGAGCGCGAGTCTCGCGTTTTTGTAAGTTTTATCTTTCTACATTTTTATAAAATTTATCAAACAACTAAAATTATCATTCGAAGTGATACCTGAGGTTCTTCCTGTTGTCCGCTGTCGGACCCGCGCTGTGGTCGCGGTGGACTCAGTTCGTAGAACAACATGTAAGCACTATTCGTCTTCTCAAACGAAAAATCCATGAACTTGTCCGTCACTGAATCGTATGTTTTACTCTGCAAAAAAAAAACATTTTTTTAAATTTATTATGACGACATTTTATAGGAGTTTTTTCGTGGACAAATTATGTTGCTCAACTGATTATGC
This sequence comes from Epirrita christyi, assembly GCA_951392215.1. Classification (NCBI taxonomy): domain Eukaryota; kingdom Metazoa; phylum Arthropoda; class Insecta; order Lepidoptera; family Geometridae; genus Epirrita; species Epirrita christyi. Next base: position 6,582,435 of record OX595852.1, read on the forward strand.
CACGAGGAATAAAATTTCCTAGTGGCCTAATTGTCAATAATCTTTTGACTCAACCTGTATAAAGTACTGTCAAGGGCGTAGACTATGCTCAAATAGAAATAAAAATAACCAAAAGAAAGATTAAGATACATACCCAATAGTCACTGATCCCACACTAGGATTAACTGTGTCGTGGGTACCAAGGAACTACGAGTACCATGGTACCAAAACACCCAGACCCGGAACAAATATTAGCAGATCATGCAAACATTCGTAGGTCGTTACATAATAATAATATATAATAATAATAAATGCTGAACATTTCACATAACATAATCTAGCCCCAACCTAAGCAGAGCTTGTGTTATGGGTACTTGATAACTGATATACTTAATACAATACCCAGTAACCAATACCCAGAACACCCTGAACAAATATCTGCAGATTGTACAAATATTTGCTCCGAGGAGGAATCGAACCCCCAACCACTTGCGTCGCAGGCGAACCTTCGCCCGCCGCGCCACAGAGGTCGTCAGAGCTGATGATGGTGATGACAAGAGTCAAATTGTACCTACCGTCATCTCCCCACCGAAACATTCAGCTGCGATATGAGCCGGATCAAAAGGTTTCACCTCTGCATCATTGAACAGTAGCCACCTGTCATGATGGTCATGTTCCCGGTCCCTGATAAAAGAGTAGTAATGACCACCATCTGCCGTGCCAGTGTGCACAGTTACACCAATTAGTTCATACCTGGAAACAAAATGTAATGTCAACATTTGAAGCTAGTGACAATGATGTCCGGCAGGTGAATGCTAAACCATACGTGTGATAATATCGAATAGTGTAAATCGGCCATCTCGACAGAGCAACGATAGGATGCGGTATAAAGGATGCTTCAGACTGGCCTTATACAGGAATCAATACTAATCGAGCTACTTTTGGCTATCAATTCATAATCTGCTTTCAGTATGTGTGTGCCGCTCTATTCAAACGTAAATATGTAGGAACTAGTTGCGCCCCGCGGTTTCACCCGCGTGAATAATGATGAAAATTGATGATGATGATGATGATGATGATGAAAAGTAGCCTATGTGTTAATCCAGGGCGTAAAGTATCTCCATTCCAAATTTCACTCAAATCCATTCAGTAGTTTTTACGTGAAAGAGTCACAAACATCCATCCATACTCACAAACTTTCGCGTTTGATGATGATGATGATGATGAAAAGTAGCCTATGTGTTAATCCAGGGCGTAAAGTATCTCCATTCCAAATTTCACTGAAATCCATTCAGTAGTTTTTACGTGAAAGAGTCACAAACATCCATCCATACTCACAAACTTTCGCGTTTGATGATGATGATGATGATGATGATGATGATGAAAAGTAGCCTATGTGTTAATCCAGGGCGTAAAGTATCTCCATTCCAAATTTCACTCAAATCCATTCAGTAGTTTTTACGTGAAAGAGTAACAAACATCCATCCATACTCACAAACTTTCGCGTTTGATGATGATGATGATGATGAAAAGTAGCCTATGTGTTAATCCAGGGCGTAAAGTATCTCCATTCCAAATTTCACTCAAATCCATTAAGTAGTTTTTACGTGAAAGAGTAACAAACATCCATACTCACAAACTTTCGCGTTTAAAATATTAGTAGGATTACGCGCGTTATTAATTCAGAGAGACACTAGCCCGGTAACGTAGCATCGGCCATCTGAGGCCAAATGCATTTAATCCTTCAGAAAAAAAAAATCAGAGAGACATTCCGGCTGTATGAGGCCAGCCTCAGTCGTTCACATAATGTAGCACGTAACATAGCACGATTGAAGTGTGTGAGACTTTCACTTACTACCTACCTAATTGAAATGTTTTCCTACCTAGTTCCCTAGATCCTCTTCATCCTGTGCTGATCATCATGAGACCCTGGAGCCTGAAGTCTAGCCAAACCAACAAATATTTTGAGCTTAAACTGAAAGCTGCAAAAGTGTCTGAGTTCCCTTCAAAAAAGTGTTGCAAGCTGATGATCTAGGAAACGACTGCACCAATTTCTACCAAACATATCTAAGAGCTACGTCGCAAAAACCATCTCACATACAAAAAAAACCGCATTGAAATCAAAGCACCCGTTCCAGAGCTATGAGGCAACAGACAAACAAACATACATACAAACATATTATGGCCTCGAAATTGTAACATCCCTCTTTTCAGTCGGAGGTTAATAACTTTTCATTTAAAAAACCGACTTCTGCCATTGTATTCGATTAAATATTTGGATGCAAAAAAATGATGAAATAAACATAGTGGTGAAAGGATTATGATACTTTCTGAATGCAAATGCTTGGTTGCTGAAAATATCACAATCGCCATATGTATGCCTACAATATTTGAGGAGTTCCCTCAATTCCTCATGGATTCCATCATCAGAACTGGGTTTTGAAAAAAATGGGACCAATCTGGAAGCATATCTATTCAAATAAAAAAATAATTTTCCAAATCGGTTCATAAACGCCGGAGACACGAGGAAACAAAAAAAAAAAAAGAAACCGAATTGAGAACCTCCTCCTTTTTTATGAAGTCGGTTAAAAATAACATTACTTACTCATAATGCTCTTCGAATTCCGACACTTCTTCAATCTCCGCTGTTGGACTGCTATCGCCATCTTTCTTTTCAGCTGATTTTCTTTTCTCTTCTACAACAAAAAAAAACACATTTTACTATCCACACTAAACCAACTTTACGTTTGGAGTTGAAAATTAACTGTACCTTGATATTGAGCCGGCATCAAATGTTTTTCGACATATCCGGACATGTCTAACCGCATAGGGAATGAAAAGTGCGTGTTCACTTTCTCTTTGAGCATAGTGAGCATGTTGAATGTGTACCGCATCGTGTTGAAGCATAGTATTCGCGGAAGCTTTTTGAAACACGCCCTGTGAAATAATATCCAGTAAATTACTAACAAGGAAGACCACTGAAGGTCTAAGGCGTATGGAATCAAAATCTCATAAAATCAATACACGCTTACACGCGCAAACAAGCACCCTTATACACGCACGCACACTCTCGCACACGCACACACACACACCCCTTCACGCACGCACACAACACACGGTTTTAGTGCTTTGGTATAATTTTGAAGCAACCTAACTTCAATGTATAATGTTCGCCAGCTATTTAATAAGCTATTAATTTTAAAGAAGCGTTGTGCTTATGTATTTAAGAAGCAGCACTGAGGAAGGACTACAGCATCTTTACTAATTTTACGAGGAAGGCCCCTCAGTCCCATTCTTACTAATTTCACAAGAACCCTCTGCTTAGTACTGCCACTCACTAATTCCACACCCGCAAAGATATTTGGTTAATAATGAAGAGTACTCATAAGAACAAACAGTACAACTTTAGTTCTTACCGCTTTTCCGCCCGAACTTTGGCCGAACATTGCGAGCAAGTATAGCAGTTGTCTCCCTCTAACGTGTCTTTGACCGTAACTTCGTCGAGGCTCTGATGCAGATTCCTCATGTCCGCCACTTGGCAACGGACTGTGTAGAACTCTTCTAGGGTTCGAGACACGTGCGAACAATCCTGAAAGATATTATAGACATGACTTTTATCGCCAATTAACATTATGCCCACTTTGGCGGCAATAGGATAAAACCGTACAGCCAATAAACCAATACGGCGGCTCAGCTGTCCTATAAGAGGCCTTACCAATTGAATAAACCACTACGGCGGCTCAGCTGTCCTATAAGAGGCCTTACCATGAGCTCTTATAGCGATTCAGTTAAAAATTCAGTACAAAATATCGGTTCCGTGATGTCCGCAGCTATATTTAAAGGCACAGTAGCAGAAGGTCTATAGACTTCTTCAATTAAAGTCATTCAATGATGACGGATGTCAAAGACGAACCGATATTTTGTACTGAACAGTTTTTTAACTGAATCGCTATAAGAGCTCATGGTAAGGCCTCTATTATATCGATTTCAGTGAGTTGCAATATAAGAAAAACTTTTCAGTCTCATTCGTAATGTCCCTTTTTGCCAGCTAGGTATGATCCACTTTTGGCTATCAACATAATTCACCAAATAGCAAACTAGACTGAAAAAATGGTCCTGAGTGGCGGCCAGAAACTGGAAAAGGCAGCTGCAGATGAACTCCACTCAATGGACCGACGGACACAGTCACAGTCGAAGGAAGTTGGTGGTTGGAGGATGTTCCTTTGAAGGATGGGCTTGTGTCCAGCAATGGATGACTTCTGGCTGTTGACATTACTCACCAAAGAAACTACGTTGTTGCTAAGAACCCCACAGAACAGCGTTTTGACTAGCTTTTTCAGCTCTGGAGTCATTTCCTCGAGCTTGGACACGAGGTCAATGAAGAACTCTGCCATATCCTTCTGCTCGCCAGTATTCAGTGGTTGATGGTCCATCTGGTACACCTTGCAGAAACTGCGCGGGTTGTACGCTTTGCGTTCACTTTCCTGAGAACACAAAAAGCGAAATAAGTATGTGAAACTGGCAAAGGAGTAAGTAAGCATTAGGTGCAGGCGACCGAAGCCAGCCACATACCACTAAGGCAGTTGGCCGTTTAAACAAATTAATTCTAGGGACAGTAGCCTAGGAGTTAAAAGTAGTATGATGGCCATGAAGGTTTGCCGACGACATTACATCGCAAGTGAGTCAAGCAATAAGCAAAGGCGCGTCAACAACAAAACAGGGGAATTCAAATCTGGTATTTAATAGAAGTGAAGCCTTGTGAAGACGTCAAATGCAAGAGAAGCAAGCCACTGAAGTTAAGGGTATAATAGAAAAATCCGCTCATTTTACAACACTGTTACACCTATCGTCAAGCAGACATCAGCGTTCAAATTCAGCCTCGTATTTCAAAACTAAACTCAAACTGAATCAAGGCTTCGGCAAAGATTTTCCTAGGCTGAACTCTAGATTGGGGGTACATGAATACAGGCCTCAGTGAATATGAGCGAACAGGGCTTCCAGGACACACTTCATGTCCTGTTTCGTGATATAACACTCACCATGAGATACGCGAACATGCGCTGCATCTCCGCGAGCGTGGGCGCGTGGCGCGAGTGCACGGGGTCGGCGCGCAACACCGCGCCGCGCGCTTGCGGCATCATGTACAGGTGCTGCATGCACGACGCCATGTAGCACGTCGCGCCCAGGTTCGTGAGCCCCACGTACCCGCACTCCGAGCGAGATTCCTCGGCCGGCCAGTAGTCCCACGGATACGTCAACTGCGGCCTAGACTGGCTCAGCGGACCTGGATTTACAATACCAATAGAACAAGCTATTACACAACATAATCTTCGCCATGTCACTGACGACCCTGACCTGCTTTTGGTTAAGGAGCACTGAGGTGGCCCTGAAATGGACCGTAGTCTGAGTTTTGACAAGCATTTGGCACGGGCGTATGGTGTAGTGAAACACAGTTTGGAGGCACTGATAAACACCCCTATTGTACACCTTAAGAACCTCATGTTCCATACAAAAATTCATGCAACACTACACCATACGTCAGTGTCAATGGCTTACTCAGACGATGGCCTCTGACAAATGGTAAAAAGAGTCAGTGCACCTCACAGAGGGGTTCCTTTCATGCACACAATATGATGAGAGGAGCTGTATGTATGTATGTATTTGATGGATGAAAAACAGTTGGCTTTTTGGACCATTTCAATTAATAAAATCATAGAAGTTTCACTAGAAATCGGTGTGAGTTCGCGTTTAGAAGACGATTCAAATGATCCCTGTACTTTCAAATAGTACAATACTACCTACTGACTTTAAATACACAGGCACTTCCCACCTATTAGTAAGAAGGATCATCAAATCAATCCAAGCCGTGTTTGTTGCCCTGATTCATCTAGGCTTGGTAGCATTAGATCAGGATTAATTTTAGTTTGTAAAATTCAAAATGATTTTTGTGATTTCAATGAATATAATACTTTTTGAATTTGACTTTAGAAGTATTTAGACAGTTTTTAACCTTTTTCGCACAACTGAATTTCATTCTTAGTTATACTATAGGCATGATTATTCAGTAATACAGTTGCACTAACCAGGTTTATGATGCTGCATAAGTTTGTGATGCAGCACCATGTAGTTTTCAGGAGCGCCCTTCACCAGCTCGATCAGCAGGTCGTAGGCGGCCGAGCGGGATTTCTGCGATTTGCACTTTGGCAGGTTTCGGCGCTCCGGCGTCGGTACGTCGAACAGAAATCCGAATACCTGAGGAATATACGGTTTTAACGCTTCAGAGTACAGATACCTCCACCGAATAGGAGACATTGCGGGAAGAGTATATTTTTAGTGGGACAGCGTAGTCATTGGAGTCGGTTTCCGAAGCGCCGTATTGTTTTAGTTCATTTGTTATTGCAACGAGCCCTACGACGCATAGGGGCCAGACTAACTTTATGGCCATTAAAGTTTGAGTATATTCAACATATGCTATAGTTTAAAGAGCCAGATTTATTTTTAGACAATGCTGCACATTATCGACACAGTGGTATAAATGGGAATCAACAATTTATCATCGAATAATCCTATTTTATGCCGTAGAGTGCCGTAAGAATATTCCCCTCAGTCTCCTCCCGTGGATGTCGTAAAAACCGACTAAGGAATTCCACCTGGGGATGGGCAGCAGCATCCACCTGAGTACTCAACACCAATACTGCGACCACCAATCCAGCTGCCAAGCATGGTGATTGTAGCAAATCCCCCTATTGCATTCTATGGAGGAGGCCTCGTCCAGCAGTGGACATCCATCGACTGATGATGATGAATCCTAGGCGTGCACGATTCAGTTCACTGCTCAATAATCTCCCATTCGAGAGCCGATCGATACTTTGAGAAAACTATAAATGTACTATAAAACTACTAGTATCCGCCCCCATCTTCGTCGGCGTGGAACCGGAATAATCTCTAATAATTTTTATCAAAATAGAGACTAAAACGAGATAGAGTAAAAATACACACATCCAAACATTCACATTTATTAGTAGGATAGAAAGATTTCCTTACCATTTCTAAAGTCATAGTCCCTTGCTCCGAAGTCTTGAACCTCAGTGGGTGCTTCATCAGATGCTGCAACAAACTGAGCTGTCCGTAAAGGCCGTCGTCCGGCGTGCACGGCTCAGTCCGCTTCTCGATAATCTCCCGTTTCTCGAGCGACGACCGAATCTGTTCGCATAGTTCGTTTAGGTCTGGCGCCCCGCTGTCTTCGGATGTTGCACCCTCTGTCAAATCACATAAGATTGAAGATAGAAAATACTGAAGGTTCCATACTGCTTCATTTGGCATCTTACGTTTAGAGTAAACAGCTTTTTAGGCAAATCTCATGTTTAGGCATAATGCCCTCATTGGCATCTCGCGTTTAAGGTAACTCGATCATAAGGGTCCACATACACCTCGCAGAACTTTTTGGTTCATCATTTTTTCAATTAAATTTGTTAGAAAATCTATGCTTCAGTATCAATTCATTTTGAGTTTAGTTCCGACGATACGAGCCGGTCTGTGAGGTCTGTTACCTTTGAAGAAATCTTCAGGTAGTCCGTCGATGAGCCTGCAGACGAGCCAGAAATAGTCGCGACACGCCGGTCCGTACGGCTCCTTGCCCTCCTCAGAGTGGTGGTGGACTATCTGAAAGAGGGCATACTATTCCTTTTTATTAAACTACTGCCCTGTAGCCATTCCATACTTATTTCTGCCGCCAAGCAGTAATAGGCAAAATTACAGGCACATGAGACTACAACTTTATGTCTCAGAGTGGCCAGTGCAATACAAGGCCGCGTATAATGCATTCCAGGCATTCTTTTTGGCAGATATTGTTGTCAAAAGTATTTTATTAATAGAAATCAGAAGGCTTATTTTGAGTGTGTACGCAGCACGTATACAGCGCGAAAAACATTTGAATAACGGTCGGTGAACTTTGTACCCTACTGCCGTGATGTTACGGTTTATTTTTACTAACTTCATGTTGGTGATGGTGCAAATGTGCAGGCACGTGCGGTCTCATGTCGGCCGCGCGCGGTAAGTGCTCCAGCAGTAGTTGTAATAGAGGCGCTAACACTGCAACTTCCCCGCCTGAACATAGCCGATAGAGGGCGCCACCAGCTTCACGTCTCACCTAAAACCAAATAAATAATCGATAACAATGCTAATCTCAATAAACATAAGCGGTTTTTGCTTCCTATGCATTTCTAATGAGCATTGGATTGTCAAGATGCCAGTTTATAAAGCTGTTTCTTTTTAAGATATCGCTAACTTATTTCAATTTACTGACAGTTGGCTATTTCGGGGCTTGCAGGTTGAAAAGACGGTGGAGTACGTCAGCCTAAGCTTTGAAGCCACCAAAGAGATCGAGGCGGGTTTTCAGGTGCTACTTGGATCCTGCTCTTCTTCATCGATACCTTCAATACACTTCAACTGCTAATGGAGCAGGATTTTAGGTTGATACCATCAATCCAAAGGCCTGCCCCATACTTTAAGGAGCTGGGTTGGCTGGGGTAGGGTTAGCCCAAAGGGCCAATGCACAACACCCCACAGGAGGACGTCAGTGTAGGACTCCTATCGTTAGAGAGTATTATGAACCTTGGTAGGACTTGACACTCGCTTTAACAAGATTGCCTATATATTTTTTTTCAGTAAAAATTTATTCTTTTTTGCTTGACAACGGGTATGTGAAATATATTCCAAAATGTCTAAATACATCAATTACAAATCAGCCAGAGACAGCACTAGAGGGTAATGACGTCACACATATGAAGTGCCTTTGCAAGAGAGGGATATAAAGAACATTTTAAAATGGTTATGACCTTATTGTTTCTCATCTGATTTCAATTTTGTTTTCACTTTTACCTATAGATTCTGCTCTTTTTTTACGGTTTGTGTCGCAGCGCGACAGACTGATTTTCGCCACAGGGAGCTTTTATGATTGTCACTTTTTACTCTGTGCGTTTTTTCTTATTGACTCTATGGCTGCGTGTGCAAGTGAAAGATCGTTCATGTAATTCTTTTAACACTTTTGTAACATTAAACCATTTGAAGAGACATATTCTTTTATTGGAGCTGTATGCTGCTTCTGCTTATCGAGAAGAACACCCAAGCAAGACCTCAACAGTTTGCAAAGTAATATAACATTTTCACTTGCTGTGTAATTATAAATAAATAAATAAATAAATGCTGGAACATTTCACACAACATTAGAGAGCACTTACAGCTGGGTCAGCATCGTCCAGCAATAATCTAGGAGCGGCTCTCCGTAACGACCAGGCGAGTGCGACCGCGTCGCCGCCCCCGCGAGCCCACCAAACGCACATTCGGAAAGCGTGTTGCACCACCTGCAAACAAATTATATACTACTACCACATAGACAAAGATACAAGCCTTTTTTCCCCAAAAAAAGAACTTTGGTGAGTTGTGGACACACAAGGGTGTTTCTGAAAAAAAAGCTGGGCCACGCGAACGAAGTCACGAGAGGCCCGCTAGTTGTTTATAAAATGAGGATGCATAAATGGAGCCTTCGAGAGGTTTACTGAATACTTTCACCACACTAGGTCTTTCCGCATCGGTCACAATGCCATTTTCACACACGAATCACAATGGTATCCGAGCTAAAAGCCAACAAAGAAGCAGTGACACGAAGACAAAGACAACAAATTTTTGGTGCATTATAAAATTTGAGTTTTGTGCCTTACAGAAAAGGATCATTTTACAATAACACTATGTACCTGCGCACGTCCCCAGAATCCAGTCTTGTAAGTGGTTGGCTCCTTGAGAGAAGCGGCTTCGCATAGAATGGAAATCATCCTCTCGGTCGTGTCTTCAACGTTCATTAGAGAGAGCAATGACTGCAAAAACAAATAAATATACATAGATACAAAGAAAACGCAAAAAAACATGACAAAAACAGTACACAGGAGAGTTTAACCCTTATTAGTATACACGTCATCAACATCAGCCGGTAGAAGTCCGCTACTGGGCATAGACCTCCATAGAATGCCAAGAGGAACGATTTTGAGCCATTCCCATACACGTAAGCCACAGAAAAATTTACTTTATAAAAAATAGTCCAACAAAAGGGGGAAAACATTGCTATGCATGTCCTAGAACCAGAATTTAGAGTGTAGGCGTGGTCTATGACATTCACCAACCGGCATTGAGTGGCTGGTTCACAATGTAAATAACTTAGTAAGTAAATAAATAAATTACTGGATGTAATTTAGGCGTCTGTGATGGATCTGAAGACGGCAACGTGCCGAGCCGGCACAGCAGTTGAAGTAGTAGCGCAAGGCAATCCTGTCGCCATTCGTTGTCGTCACTCCTTTGTAACACACCTACAAAAAAGCATCTAATTAGATATTTACACAGTTGAAAATGGCTTAAAATGCACAAATTAGGCCACATAACTTTGAAGCTGTGAATAAAGTGCAAATTTTATGAGCGGAGGGGGGTGGAGGTGATGGTTCTTGCAGCTAATGTCACAGCCGTAAAATGACGTGGCGAGCATTTGAAGATCACTTACCAGACATCATGATATCGTACAGTATCCTCAATCCACCCTTCTTCACAAACACATCAGCCCAATTCTCAATGCAAACTTTTTCTTCCTCACTTTTCTCAGTTGTGCCAGAAGCCTCTTTTACAATCGGACTTACTGACGAAGGCAGAAGACCACCGTTACTTGAGCTCAGCTTGTCAACAATGTGAAGGGAATACATGAGTTTCTGAGGGCTGGTTGGGTCTAGTAGTTCTGGTAGATTGCTTTCGATAGGGTTTTGGAAGGCCTCGAGTAGCGTAGGGTTGAGCGGCACAGCTTGAAGTATGTCCCATACTCGACGGGAGAGGAGTTGTGCTTTTGTGTGCGTTACTGGTTCCTGTAGTAAAATACTCCTTGTATAAATTTAAATTTACTAGAGTCTTTATAAACCGGTTCAAGGAAATATAACAAATCTAAACAGGGCACTCAGCAAGCTTACACACTTAAATAAACAATTAATAATAATAATAATAATTTTTTAAATGCCAAGACCCTCCACAACCACGAGGTGTACAATCTTAGGGAGTACTTCCTCCACGTCGAGTGTGGGATGCACCACGATGTTGTTGCAGTTGATAAGAACTTTACCCCGCTTTCCTTAGCAAACAAGAACTGGCACAAACCACCCGTGCTGAGTACTCAGGACCGCAAGACTGTATGGGAGAGCAAGGAACTACATGGGCGGTTCTACAAGGCCCTCATGGGGACCGATGTGGATCTGCTCGCTTCGGTGAACTGGCTACGTTTCGGTGACCTATTTGGGGAAACCGAGGGTTTTGTCTGTGCAATTATGGATGAAGTTGTCAAGACGAACAACTACCGGAAGTACATCATGAAGGACGGGACGGTCGATATCTGTAGAGCATGTCACCGTCCCGGAGAGTCCCTCAGGCATGTACTTTCGGGTTGTTCGCATCTTGCTAACTCGGAGTATTTGCACAGACACAATCAAGTAGCCAGGATCATTCACCAGCAACTTGCTCTTCGATACGACCTTGGCGGACCTGAGGTGCCGTACTATAAGTACATGCCACAGCCGGTTCTTGAGAATGGCCGTGCCACGCTCTACTGGGACCGATCTATCATCACGGATAGGACTATTGTCGCCAATAAGCCTGATATCGTGCTGGTAGATCGGTCGGAACGCCGGGCGATACTTGTTGATGTCACTATCCCACATGATGCTAATCTTGTGAAGGCTGAGAAGGACAAGTTAAGCAAGTACCTTGACTTGGCCCACGAGATTACCGCCATGTGGGATGTAGATTCGACGATTATCGTCCCGATAGTTGTTTCTGTGAATGGACTGATAGCGAAGAGCCTCGACCAACACCTTGAGAGGCTCTCACTAAATGGTTGGATCAAGGGTCAGATTCAGAAGGCAGTACTCCTGGACTCGGCACGCATAGTCAGGAGGTTCCTCTCTCTGCAGCCCTAGCCTCCGACCGCTTGGGCCATAAACTATTTGTTTTTATAGATAAGTAGTAGGTATTCCTTTATAGTAAAAAATGTATTTTATAACGAGTTTTTAAATAAATCAGTGTCATAATAATAATAATAATGCTGGACATTTCACACAACTTTATCTAGCCCCAAGCTAAGCAGAGCTTGTGTTATAGGTACTAGATAACTGATAATTAATCCCTAAAGGCTGCAGATAGCGCTGAACCCGTTATCAGGGAGAAGAAAGCGTTGACGATTCTTGGCCGGGGTCAGTTTCAGTTCAACGTCATGTGTTTTGGGTTGGCTGGAGCGACTACTATGTTTCGTACCGAAAAAGTTTCGCAGTAGAAAACTTTGCACTCTCAATCCCTCTAGAAAGCCCCAAATTTAGGGTGCAGGGCTTAATATACCGATCTCAACCTGGTATCAGTGTCGCACCTCGTCGACATGATTTTTCAGCTAAAAGTTACACTTTACTGTTAGAGCAGGCAGAACTTCTTACTACTCATCGACCATGTAAGAAATGTCATCACCACTATTCCATTCTGACAAGAGAATACCATCAACGGTGAATACAAACTTACCCCATTAGCGCCGGGTTCCCTCATTTGTCCCAAGGCTTGCATTAGTGTGAAGAGATGGTGGAAATACGTGGGATCCAGGAGTAACATGGTGGGAAGGCGAGCGCGGGCAGGCGCAGGCTGGGCAGACGGCCACTCCGCCCACGCGCCCCGCCCACCAACGCCTACTGAGACGAATACTAGCTGCGATAAACAAATTAAATTTAATATTAGTCTATTGGCCAAAGATCGGGATCAGATAACTAGGTTCAACTGTGTCAAAACTCTATCATAGTTACTTTTTTATCGGTTATAAAAATGCCGCTTGGTTATTCAATAAATGTGTGGGGACATCTATACCCACATGGACGAACTACTTCAACACATAGGACAAACTTACAGAGACATGTTAAAAAATAGCCATTAGAATAATGTTGTGTACTGTCCGTTTGTTGTGGTGATCCCTACCTAAAAATAGACCCTTCCTTCTCCCGTGGATGTCGTAAAAGTCGACTAAGGGATTACATCACGGGATGGGCAGCAGCATACACCTCAGTACCCAACACGAACACTGCGATCATAAATCCACCTGCCAAGCGTAGCGATTATGGCAATTCACCCTATTACTACGTTGAATGGGGGCGGCCTAGGCCAGCATTGGGTGGCTAAAAGCTGTTGAAGAAGACACAGAATAACTGCAATGACACTATAGTGTGCAAAGAACACAAGAATCCTGAATCGAGCTTATGATGTTTTCTGAGAGTCTGATTTTAAAAAACAGTTTCAGAACTGTCGGCCTGCAGGCCCCAAGCTAAGACCGCTCGGTGGAAAAGTTTCCCTGTTATATGGAACACATATTCTCAACCGTTGTTAACTATAAATGCATTAAAAGGAACAGCCTGTTCCAATTTCTAGTCCAGCGCTTAAAAATCGAATATAAAAAAGCTGTAGCGGATTTAGAACGCCAGAAGTTTTGCAAAACCTTGTGATTTGAATTATACCAAAAGTAAAGTGTATTCTTACCTGGTTATCTTTAAACCCCATATCATAGAGCGTCCTCTCATCGTAATCGATGGTTAGCTCTTGGCCCTGCGTTATCATGCGGAGCGGGCCGTCAGTCGATAGCGATGTCACGCCTTCCTCGCCCTGTATCTGTAAAGTAACAAACACCCTTCAACAAGGGCGCATCAGGGGAGAGGGGGCAGCTGGGTCCAGGATTATCATCATTATCAACCGGTTGACGACCACTGATGGTTATAGGTGTCCCCCAACACGAAAGGTCTTAACCAAAAATGACATCGGTTGACCGAGACAGAGGGGGCGTCCTACGCGACGTCTTCTGATTCACGGTCGTCACTCGAGAACCTTTATCCCTCAGCGGTAGTCAATTATACGAATTATACTATGACGGTGATCTTGGTTCTTTGACAGCTTTCCTCGTTTCTGATTTTATCACGTAGTTAAACTCCTAGCACAGCTCTCTCCATAGCCCGCTGTGCGCCCTTGAGCTTGTGAATGAGGGCAATGGTAAGCGACCATGGCTCGGTGCCATATGTCATCACTACATGCACTCATCTAGACTTTCGTCTTGAAACTCTGCGTTATCTGTGACCCATAACCTAATATTACATTACCTGTTTCTCCCACCACACGTGAACGTGAGCCCGTAAATGTGCCACGAGGTCTGATTGGTGCATTATGATGGAGGCCCGAGGCCCCGCTCCAGCCGGTTGAAGGGTCAGTCGCACTGATCCTGCGTTCGGCGGGCTTGTTGTTACTTCCCAAGAGCCGGCCTCTGCTAACGCCCATCGACGTATGTGGTACGCGTATCTGTAATACAAAATAAGTATAGTTATATTCGGTCAAAAAGTACAGCCGATTTAACCCTCTCCGTAATGAATTGAATCAGCCAATTAAATCGGTTGATATTGATGTGATGTGGAAATTACGCCGTCCTTTGATTCTATTGGTCGATTGAACACGACGGCTGCAGTTTAATTGTTTGATTGGTTAGAATGTATATTTCACATATCTTACCGTCTTTTGAAGGTGTCCAAATGAGTTTTCAACAAAAGCAGCGCCCTCTGTATGCACTGCAACGCCGCCTCTTCCGTCATATGCTCATAGAACGTCAACTTATCTGCCGCCTTCTCTTTCTCTTCGGAAGAGTCTGCTGCACTCTCGTCATGGCTCTTGGAAATGAGTCGTTCTGCCGCGGAGGAAAGGTGAAACATGCACTTTGCCACGAAATCGTCTTCCTGTTGCAACTGTTGACCCATGTAGTAGCTATTTAGGTACTGGATTGCGCCCATAGATACATCTGGAATAACGTTTTTTTTTTATTAAGTTACGGATCTGGCTGATGTACCGCAAACCCTGCATATCAAAACATTTTTGTATTTTTAACCGTCTTCACAAAAAGGAGGAGGTTCTCAATTCGGTTGTATTTTTTTTATGTCTGTTACCTCATATCTACATCGTTTATAAACCGATTTGAAAAAAAAAATTTTTTATTTGAATAGATATACTTCCAGATTGTTCCCATTTTCAGAATCCAGTTCTGATGATGGAATCGATGAGGAATTGAGGGAACTCTTCAAATATTGTAGGCATACATATAGCGATTTTGATATTTTTTATATTTTTTTTCATCAACAAATCAAGCATTTGCATTCAGAAAGTTGTATATAACCCTTTCACCACTATGGTTTTTCATCATTTTTTTTCATCTAGATATTTAGTCGAATACAATGGCGGAAGTCGGTTTTTTAAATGAAAAGTTATTATTACCCTAATTAACGTCCACCTAGTCTGCTTATGACCGTTTGTCGCTAAGGGGGAGATATGTCTACCCGATGATATCCAGGTAAACTTACCAGTGCTATTCGCACGTAAAGCAATCTTCCACAAATGGTCCATGGCCCGTAAATGAGGATGGTGGTAGTCACGCGAATCGCCCAACGCCATACGAGCCAAGTTGCACAGCTGCTGGTACAAGCTGAGACCCATGATGCTGATCGTCTGTAAAGAGCACATGAGAGGACTGGTAGTGGCATGTTGTGGCAACTCCAACGTCCAATCCTCAAGTCGTCGTAAGATTCGTTATTCTTTTCTAACGATATTTTCACACAATATCTGTGAGTTTTGGCAGATGTTTTAGGATCTTCCGATCCGAAATGTCGAAATGACGCTAAAGACTGCGGGCCCTTGCAAACAGTCTATTTTGCTCTAGAAAACGATGTTTCTGAACGACAGAAAGGGACAGAGTATGCGGACGAGTCAGGCCCAAGTTTGTGACAATCTTATTGTTTTTTTTAAATTGTCATGTCACCTTGGTTTTTGGGGGTAAATTAGGTGTAATTTCTTATAAACTAAAATTACTCCTGTTCCCCGATTGATTGAAGAACTGAAACCAATAAAAATACTACGAACCTCATGATCAAGTGTAGGCATCTTCTCAATATAGAGAAACCGCAGCGCGTCTAGCCCCAGCGCGTGCTGCTCGGGCGATTTAGTGTGCGAGAGCAACCACGAGTACAGGCAGTCGGCGACCGCGCTGTCTCCTTTTACCACCAGACACTGCCAGAGCTCTTCTACTTGTTCCACTGTCAGTCTGCAATTAGGTAAGTTAGGTAAGACATTTACACTAAGGTTAACAAACACATAAACTGCCCGTTTATGTGTTGATAGATCATGTATGAAAACCACGAGAGACGAGGTCGCTGCAGTGCTTTGTCACAGATTTTGTGTTGTTAGCAACACTGTCTCGTCATAGCTTGACAACCAGATCTTGAGACTTGTTATGAAAAAGTGAAAATAAAATCTTATTTTGCTGGGTATGTTTGCCATGTGATAATCCAATTTGAAATAACGCCTGTTCTGTTTTTTACCGCGCCTTTTCTCTTTCCATACAGACCGGAAAGAAATATAAAATACTAGCATTTGCTCGCGGCTCCGTCCTTGTCGAACCTCTATTATAAATCATAGCCTATGTTATTCCGATGTTAAGTAGCTATAACACTGTGAAGTTTCATCAAAATCCGTTAAGTAATTTTTACGTGAAAGAGTAACAAACATCCATTCATCCGTACTCACAAACTAACACATTATTAATAATATAAGTAGGATGGGAAGAGCTTACCTAAAATGTTGTGGCGACCCAATGGGCGAGAATATTGCAGTGAGAAAATGCAGGCGCACGGTGACCTCCGATATGTGCATGTACTGAGCCGCGTCGGTCGTCACTGTGCGCGGCGTCTGCATGTAGTGCCGCAGGTCTTCCAGCAGCAGGCGCATCATGCCTCGCTCGCGTTCTGCCCACATCACCACCTGGTAAACAACACCCAAAAGTCACATACGTGGTCCTGATCCCACAATAGGATTCACTGTGTCATAGGTATGAGGAACTATCGGGTACCATGCTACCACAAACCCAGACCATGAACGAATATTTGTAGATCATGTACAAGGGAAAGTAAGCCTTATATATATGACGATAGCATAGCATAATCAGGTCAGTGTTCCCACTTCTGCGTATCGGAGCCTACTCTCGATGAGATAGTATTAGCTTTAATACACTATGCTAGTCTAATGCAGGAGCATGACTCATGTATGTATGCCATGTGTTATGTGTAGTACGGAGAATTTATTTACTACATGTAAATTCATAATAATCTTGTTAACGTCTTACTTCTATGCAAATTAATGATTCTATTCTAACAAATCGTTTTTTTTGGGGGGTTACCCAGGTCTTGGACTTGCCAGTTTCCTCGCAGTGTTTTCCTTCACCTCTCACTGAGCAGGGGTACCTCCCACAGGGCCAACACAGCATGCATATAGAGTAGAAGAGATTCTCTGTACATGACAGAGAATCGTTCCTATTTCGACGCCTGGCAAAATAATATATACTTTACTAGTTACGCCCCGCGGTTTCACCCGCGTGAATAATGATGAAAATTGATGATGATTATGAAAAGTAGCCTATGTGTTAATTCAGGGCGTAAAATATCTCCATTCCAAATTTCACTCAAATCCATTCAGTAGTTTTACGTGAAAAAAAAAACATCCTCACAAACTTTCGCGTTTATAATATTAGTAGGATTATGACCTGATGCATATCCATGCCACGTAACTGCTGAAATGACGAAAACAGTTTCGGCAGGAGACGAATCGATACCGGTACAGATCTGTAAAGAAATGAACAGCATCAGACACTTGAACACCTCATGGTAGCTGAGTTCGTTGGCGCAATTGGGCCTTAGTTGTGCTCACCTGTGATTGGCTAGATTGTCGAGACACCCCTCAATAAATTTGATACGTATAAACTTATCAGTGCTGAAGCAAAGAAGCGCGCAGAGAGCTTTTTCCGCTTCCATGCCTAGCCCTTCGCCGAGTTGCTCCTGCAAAGTAAATAGTGTATTAATATGTAGAACCTTAGCTTCATAGTAGAAAAATCAAGATCACCGACAGCTTTGAAAGTTAGTGTCAATGGGCAGGCCATATAGCTTGTAGCACTGACAACCGTTGGGGAATAAAGGCAAATAATGAAAAAATATAGAGAATAAGTTAAAATAACACAAAGTGTAGAAGGGTCTTGATGAATCAACGACATTTTAAAGGTAGCAGGAAATAGGTGTTCAAGACATCGTGCCATTCTATGGATAGGTCCATAAGTGGCCTTCTATCGGCATCATATCAGAGGCCCGATTCTCGTAAATACTGAACATTCAATTCACAAATTTCATGTAGTAAAAAAATATCAGGGTTTAAAAATAGGTATAGGGTACATCAGAATTCACAAGGGTACATCATATTCATACAACTCACAATAGCGCCGTCCTGCAACAGATCCCAAAGCAGCGTATTTCCAGGTCTGCATACGTCATCCACGTTGCACACCGGTGGCGCCCCCACGGAGGCCGCAGCCGGCGATGGAGGCCGCGCTCGCTTCTCCAACGCCACTAGCGCGTTGGCCTGATATTCAGTCAACTGCGCCTGAAATATACACGCCTACGTAAAGAGAGATAGAGGAAGTGGTAATTGGGTTTGAGATAGAGCAATAATGTGCTCGATCATTCGCGTAAATGGTCACTCATTATAGCTCGCGCAACGAGTTATGAGCGCTGACCTTCAATGTGCAGTAGTAATTTTTTGGGACTGTTTAGCGGGGAGAGAGAGACGCGACGGGAGAGGCGGCCAGCGCCGGCGCGTATTGATTGAGTCGCCTTCCGTACCGCACGCTTTGCACTCGCGTCTCGCGCTCCCTAGATACAGACGTGCTACATTTACACATGCGCAATCAACCGCACCACTTTCGCCGAGCGCTCATAACTCGATGCGCGACCTATACCACACTCTATCAAAATCAAACGCATAAATAAACAAAAATATCTTGATAACGTCTAAATAGGGTTGAGACGATCTCCGTGGCGGCTGATGCGAGAGGTGCGGATTCGTTACCCGTTGCCGGTTTTTTTTATTCTGCTAGGTAAGCAAACTAGCATACGGCCCACCTGATGGAAAGTAGTAGCCTAATAAGCGAATTAAGCATAATGGTGTGACACATTATTTGGTTTAGAAAACGTCAGCTGATTAATACCTGCGCGGCCAGTCTGGCTAATTCCTCTTCGCAGGCCGAATCGTCCTCGTCGAGGTCGGCGAGGTGCGGGTGGGAATGAGGGGAGAGGGCGGAGGAGGCACTGCCCTCTTCCTCTTCCCCGCGACGCTTGTAGCTCTCCATTAGGCGGAGCTCCATGAGCCTCCTACGAGAAGAATACGAATTTAGAAACCTATTGTCAAGCCTAAGGAATTACACTAGGGTATGGGCAGCAGCATCCACCTGAGTACTTAACACCAATACTGCTGTCACCTTTCCGCCTGTCAAGCGTGGTGATTATGGCAAGCATTTGCATTTTGTGGGGCAGGTGTCTCGTCCAGCAATGTACTTCTAACGGCTTATACGGAGAACGCGACCACGCAAGTAAAACCGCGTGCGGATGACTATGTTTTATCAGTACTTTGCTAAGGGCACAAAATCTTAATTACTTAATAAAACTAACCTAGCGTCAACATTGTCGCAGATCAGCTGGCAATGCCCCGTATCGCTGCCTGAAGACTCCTCCTCAACCTCAGACACGGACTCGGCCAAATCAGCAGTCTTCAGTTGAGCAGCTGCTGTTCACAAATTATCATTGATTATCTGTTAGAGTCGTATAGTCAGCCCAGTTTAAAATTATTCCAACTTTTGATCTAAAGATCACGACGTGACCTCTTTTAGAAAAAAATAATGGCCAAAAAAAAGTCCAAACAAAATCTAAATACTTTGTAAAGGTTCGAGTGACAACCAACGGCGACCGGCAACCGGCTGATATGCAAAAGGTGCTGGTTCGATTCCCGTTGCGGGACAAAAGTTTGCATGATCTGCAAATATTTGTTCCTGGTATGGCTGTTGTGGTACTCGTAGATCCTGATACCCACGACAAAGGGAATATTAGTGTGGAATCAGGACTATGAATTTGGCTGTTGGGTGTTGTGTTAAGTCAGTAGATGGAGGCGGCTCAAGACCACTCGTTCTGGCATTCTTAGAGGGAAGCCTATGTCCAGCATTGAATGTCATTGATACAGATGTTAATGATGACTTATCAAAACCTGTCAAAAGTTAGTTGCAAATGAATGATGTCGATTGGAGCATGCACTCACGGAAGTGGCGCGTCTTGACGGGCTTGTGTCGTTTCTTGTACAGTTTCTTCTTGCGTGGCCTCAGTAGTTCCTCAGCGCCGCTGCTGGCACTGCCGCTACTGCCGGCACGTTTGTTACGTCTGTAAATACGAAAACTGTTAATTAAACAATCCTACTAATATTATAAACGTGAAAGTTTGTAACTATGGATGGATGGATGGATGGATGTTTGTTACTCTTTCACGTAAAAACTACTGAATGGATTTTAATGAAACTTTACAATAATATAGCTTATACATCAGAATAACACATAGGCTACAATTTATAAAGATATTGTGTGAATTGTCTATAATATGACGATAAGTGTCAAGTAAGTTGGAAAAATCCGGGCGGTCCGACGCACGGCAGGTGAGGTGGGGGAAGAGATCGCTCATCGCCGAGTGCGCGACCCGAACGCGGGCAGACTCGTGAGGGCAAACGTCATTGACGGTTGTATCCGTTTTGCGAATTTTCAAGGTACTAGCGATTTGTTTAAAACGCATTGTACTTAAGTGTAGAAAAAGCACGTACTAAGAATTATGCCGGGAAACTATTTATGTGATAATTTCATAATGTTAGTTCTTTTCTACGCCACGCTAATATAAGCTACTCGAAATACTAATCCTGCGCAGACGAAGTCGCGGGCACCAGCTAGTCATATTTAAATATAAACTTACGACCTTTTTACTCGACTACCTAAGTTAAATAAAAGCTTATATAAACTAAAGACCTTTTATAAGCTTTTATTTAACTTAGGCTCAAGTTAGTTAAGCTTTTAATCGGTGGATAGATGCGGCTCAATGTGGGAAAGGTCGGACATGTAAATAAATATGTACCGCTGTGTTAATATGTACGGTGTAGTAGTGTACACAGTGTATGTACACTGTACATAATAATCAAAATATGTACAAGGAAAGCTGTTAAAATGATCTGAAACATACTTTTGACAGGGCTTCAATGCAGGACACTCCTTTTTCGTCAATTCCGCCCCTTCACGCAACCACTCTTGCTCTGCTGAAATACCATAAAATCCATCTTAAGAAGGCAAATAGACATCTCTGAAACAATATAGTAATTTTTGTAATCATATAAATTCCTAATTTGATATTATTTTGTTTACTTGTACAATTATAATTGTATGTGTTTTTTTATATTTTACCGAAAACGAAAACGTAAACTATAAAACGCAGTACTTGTAAATTACTTTCCTAAGTATATTTATGTAAGACATGCCTATTGAGAAAACAAATTGAATTGAATTGTATTAAGCCCACCAAAGGCTTGGAACATGACATGTTGGTTTAATTCTAGGCTTGGTTGCGTTAGAACAAGAGTAATTTTAGTTTATAAGACAATTCAAAATGATCCTTATGATTTCAATGAATAAATACTTTATGATTTTGTTTTTTTTTTGCTCCAAGGTAAATCATATTATGTTTTTATATTTTTGAAGACTTATCTAACGATATATATTTTTTCTATCATTGCATATTTCATATATCTTTTGGTTTGAGGGCATACCTGTTTCCTCAGGATGTTTTTCTTCACATTACTTGACATTACACATATAAATATAACAAACATCGCTTTTTCGAGTGGATGAATAGACCAGTGGTGCATGCCCGGATTCAAACCCACACTGGGTGCTACAACCCTTAACTGAAATTATCGTGGCTTGGTGATCACTTTAGAAATATAACGACGACACATTGAACAGTACGTTACTACTAAAAAGTTAGTATTAGTATCGAATTTAGATTACCAGTAAGTTCACGCTGCTGTTTACTTTGTTTGCGGGGCGTCGGGCCTGCCTCCTCGCCCGATGTACTCAGCTCCTCACACTGGAAGACAAATAATGCATTAGGATCAGCATATAGACATCAATATCACCATCATGAGGCCTTTAGACGTCCACTGCTGGGCATAGGCCTCTCCCCTAGAGATGCCAGAACGATCGTTCTTGAGCCGCCTCCATCCACCGACTTCCTGCAACTTTTATAATGTATTTAGTCCATCTAGTGGATGGCCTTCCTCTACCACGTCTTTCTGTTTGTAGTCGCCACTGGAGAACCTTTATTCCCCAGTGGCATATGATGGACACAACATTATTTTTGACACAAATGCTGTTTGCTCAATGAAGTCAAAAGCTAGTTATATAATCTTTAAGCCGTAAGATGTTAACTGCTAGACATAGGCCAACCTCATAGAGTCCTGCAACCATTACAATATCATCGGTTCATATACAGGTGCAAACCTAAACTGCGTCTTCTAGTTTGTGGTCGCCACTTAGAGAAGCTTTATTGCCCAGCAGTAATCGTTTCTGTAAGCTATATGGCCTGGCCTGCTTATTGCAGTTACAACCTGCAAAATCTGGGATATATGATATGTTTCAAATGATAATACGATGTCGACATTTTTCGCAATTGGATATTTCTATTCTAATTTTAAAACAACTAAAGTCTACGCGGAAAGAGAATAGGCGCGGCGAAAAACGGAACTAGCATTATTTTTAATTTGATTTTCACATTGCAACTAACGGACCGTCCATTAATCACGTGGGGCTGGAGGGGGGAGGGGGTTTAGCAAAAATCACGAAATATCACAAGGGGGGAGGGGTGTAGTAAGATATCACGTGTATTTATTTTTACGTCAAACGCGCGATTTCTAAACCGATTTTTTTTTATTATATCTATAAGTACCCAGGTCTTAAACCTCACCACGTATCACCAAGGGGGAGGGGGGGGTTCAAAAATGCAAATATGCCCAGCCATCTAAGATTTTAACTTTACTTTTTTTTTGTAATCAAATAATAATGACGAGCCAGTGTTGCTAACAACATAACTGCAGCACCCACAACACGTCTATTCACTTTTCGCACGACTCTAATATAGTAAGTCACTGACTGGGTCGTCATCCGAGTTGGTCTGGTCCATGCTGACGCTGGCCTCAGACGAAGAGTTGTTGTGGTGCTGCTTGGTCGGCTGCGGGGGCCGCAGCGCGGGCTCCTCGGTCAGGGGGGGCGAGCCCCCCGCACCAATCGCACCCCCACCCGTTAACCCCGCGCCACGCGACCACATCGCACGCATCAGCGCTGACGCTAGGTACAGACTCTGGAACAAAATACACCATTGTATCAAGGATTTACACAATCCGCAACACCACACTACGCTCGAAAACTGTCTCTAAATTAAAATTAACAGCGCTAAAAATATCGGCATCCTTTTCATTTCAGTCTATAAGAAAAGGATGGAAACATTTGAGAATTATGCATCAGAATCAACACCATTGCTGACATGGGTGACACAGCTGCCAGACAATGTGTTTGAACGGCAGAAAGGGATTAGAGTTATGGGAAAATGCTGCTCCATGCGGAAAATTCAGGTCCAATCTTTACATGACGTTGTTTTGAATATATTTGGCGAGTAAGTTGCTTGATCATTATCAGTTGACAAAAGACAAAAGGGAGCAGACAACTGAGAAATTGCGGAAACTGACTTGTTCAGTGTGATCCTTAGGTGGCAGAGAACACAGCAAGCTATAGAGATGAGCACACGGCTTCGGTGCCAACGCTCTGATGAATCCAGGCAGCAGATCGTACACCTGTCGCCCGCAATGCTTGAGTTGCGCGGCCGCCCACACGAGGTCGACATGGTCGTTAGTCACACGGCCTTCCACAGCCAGGAACTTTAGTATCATGTGAGATTGTTTTATCACCTGCAACAGATTATATCATTTGATGAGCTGTTTTTTAACAGAAAAAAAGTTTCAAGAGTTAATCCAACATTATAAATACGTGATTTAAAGCAACCCTAATATCTTAGCATGGAGGATGTCATGTGCTTCTGAATTCTTGTTTCTGGCTTAACATTATTTAATTAACAGATAAACATAATAGAAATTAATTAATCAAAGATATGACTGTATGCAATTCCTGATAAACTTCATGATGGATCCTAGTGTTTAAGAGTAGACTTTCTAATACTCTAGCAAGTGTAACAGTTACTACTTGTGTGTGGCAATAACTCACTTTAAAAATAGCTTTTCACTGGCACCCGTACCCTTCAAATCGAAACACAACAATGCAAACACTACTGCTTGGTGACAGAAATAGGTACGGTGGTAGTACTTCCCAGGACAAATTCATTCACAAGGAGTTTTCCTACTGATAGAGTTTTAATGCTTACCTCAACATGCAAGTTAGGTCCAAACAGGTGCTCAATTATACTATTCCCCATCAGCCACGATGCCAGCTGCTGGCCTGCCATCTCAGCATCAGAGGCTGGTTCGCCCGCACACAGCTCGTTATGTGCCGCTATGTGAGAGTTGATCTGGGCCACGCCAGCCAGTCGCATGGTCAGGGTACTGCTGTTGAAGTATTTGAAGGCCAGCGCTAGACCATCGCCATCAAACGCTAATGGAGCGTCAAGAGGCTCCTTTGCAGCACCCCACATGAAATCTGTTGCAAGAAACTATGTTTGAAGCAAGAACTAAATAAGCAATAAGATTATCAATTCAAACTGGTGTTGATTGTAAAGGTATTCTATGGCCCTTTATATCTTGCAGCTCCAGTTTCAGTTGCATAGCAATGTTTGACGACCTATGGCGCGGCGGGTGAGTAACTGGCTGAGATGCAAGAGGTTGCGGGTTCGATTCCAGCTGCGGGAGAAATGTTTGTATGATCTGCAAATATTTGTTCCAGAGGCCGTAGACAAAGTAACACTCTAATAGCGATGACGCTAGTAGAAACGTCCAAAATGTATGAGATTGATGTAACCTATCGATATGTCACGTGGTCTTTTGTATTGTATTACGACTGTAGAAATAGAATCGCTTCGAAGCGAATACCGTTTGTCTAGGCCAGCAGGTCTGGGTGTAATGGTACCATGGTACTCTTGAGTTCCTGATACCCACGACACAGGGAATCCTAGTGTGGGATCAAGACTACGTATGTGACTGTTGGGTGTTTATGTTATGTATGTGACTTCTAATCACTCTCTGTATAAAAATAGTAGTGAGTAGTACCATAGAATATCTCTGCCTCAATCTTCGCAATATAATGGCCTACCTACATTATCATGTATAGTCATGTATGGTAGTGTTCTGAATAGAATTATTTGATTTCAAAAAGGACTGTTAAGAGCCTATGCACTATGCAGTGTATTTTAACAGAGCATTTCAAGAACACGCATCTATTTTGTATTTAAATAACTGTTAAAATCACTGTGTGCATAAACTGTTATTTAATACCATCAAAACTCTTACCTGCCATAGATTTAACAGCCGGCATTCTCAGATCTTTATCTTCCAACAAGCACATGTACTTTAATATTCTGCTTCTCAGCGGCATGAAGAGTTGTGCAACCGCTCTGAAGTTAAGCCACAACTTGAGATTGCCGACAGCCGCCACAATCGCATGAGCCATAGACAGTGGTAGAATGGCTGGAGTCGCATTTTCAAACACTGTTGTCATAGCTCCAACTCCTCCCAATTTACAAAAGAAACTGACATTACGGAGCAGGTATGCCGGTATTTCCGTATCATGCAGATCACAGAATGAATTTAAGTTTGTGATTTCCTGAGCTGAAAGGTCATCTAACCGACTCAACGCTGAGTGTTTACATGCCAGGTAGAGAGGGAAGTTGAGTAGAAATATTTTAGACAAGATGTGCATGAGTTTCTCTCGCTGTGTTATAGACCAGAGGGTAAATTCCGGTTCTTCATCTGGTTCTTTTGGCGAGTCTGATGTTGATTTGTCATTGTTCCGAGTCAATTCTATGGATGGAGTTTCAGGGGCAGGTTTTTCAGTAGTTTCAGGTTCAGAGTTTGCTTTTAGTGTATCGTCTTTTTCATTATTTATCGGTGGGATAGTATCATCAGGTTTTGGCTGCTCTTGTGAGGGTGTAATGTCATCAGGAGTAGCAGGCCTCTTAGCTGCCTCAATAAGCTCATCTTTTAGCTGCTTGAGTTGGCTTACTGAGAGGCACAGTATGCTCTGCACCACTAGGTAAAATCTTTCAAAGTTCTTCACATCTCGATAGCAACACATGCATTGCCTATGGAAAGAAGTATTTTAATTTCAATTAAGTTATGTAAGTTGAGCTTACATGCTATAGAAGGAGTAAGGAGAATAAAGTTGGTATAAGTGGACTACACTTTCATTAAAAGATATCTTCACAAAGCAACACACACATTTTATTGTGAATTACACAGAAATTGTTTCATCTGAATACATATAATTTACAGTAGCTAAGAATGTTCTAAGCTTCTTACCGTTGTGGCCATTGAAGAATAAAGTTGAGGATTGTATCTAGATCAGACTGATTTAGTGTTGGATACTGGGAAACATCTTCAGTCAATCTTGTTTCACCTAAAATACAATGTGAAATAAATAAATAAAATAAGACATTCACTAAAATCAATCAAAACAATATTTAAAGCCGTATTCACTGCGTTTTAGGTAAAAAGCTCACACACAAGCAAGTGGGACTCTGAAATTTCGAAACAATGAACTTACAATTCAGTAAAAGCTGTGAAAACTCTGAACAAACATCACACATCCTCAGGGTTTTGGGTCAAGATAAAGCGAAATATTATTGTAATATTATCGCCACAGTTTTATTTTGTGAAATATTGATCATTATTGATATTTTTCGTAACAGAAAACGAGTATCTCTAGTCAGTCACAGAATCCGTTCCCGTTCCACCATTGTTGACGATGTAGGTTGTCAAAATAACGTTTCGTTCATTATTTTATTACTTGCTCGAAACTACTTTACTATTTTGCATATATTTGCCATTGATCTTATCTTGTCCACTGTTTTTTTTTTGTTCAATTTATATTATTTAAATATAGAAAATCAATTTTGAGTCCTATTTATAATGTCCTATAAATGAAACAAAACCCGTAATCAAAAAAAGGTGAGAGATAAAAATGCTCTAAGTAAAAAAGAGATGAATGAAACGCAAATGAGGGGTTTTCACGGCCGTTTCAAATCATGCTTTCAGCATTGAAAATAGATGACGCTGCTCTGTAACGTAACTGTCAAGTGTCAAAATAAAGTGGAATGTCAACATCGACAACGTAGAAATAATTTTCGTTTAGTGGTATTTATTTTTGTCTACTTCTAAAAACACCACGAAATCACTAGCGGACACTCAACAAGCAATCACAAACAGAATATCATGACTAATAGCCACAGACTACTTAGAATAATAGTTTTGTACGCGTGCACCATAGACAATCTTGATTGATACAGTTGAGTCAGCGCCATCTATCAAACCAATTTGAACTACTTTTTTTCTTTCCAAGATGAAAAGCCCTCATTGTATTAGATTTCGTTCGGAAACGTAATGGTAACGATCTTCAGTCCTTATTCTAAGGTAATGATATGCAGTAACGTATTATCTTGAGCACAGACAAACAGTAGTACTAGGACTCAGAATAAAGTACTAGGAGATACTAGGTATGAGCATGCCCAAAACCTCAAAATTATTCTGAGCCCAAAGCCATGGCCCAAAAGGTTTATTGCATCAGAAAGGGCAACTGTCTGGTTTAATCAAGGATTTTGTATACTACGCACCTATATGCATGGTTTTAGTTCCTTTGAGGATAAGAACAAAAATTGAAAACTTCAAACCCAAACGAGGACAAAGAATATTGGCCCAAGGAATTTTTAATCCATGTATTGGTCATCGTGGTTGTGGCGTGCACGCATTTCAGCATTAATTTGTCACTGACATTTTCATCAATCTGAAGATAGCAACGATGAATTATAATTGTCACTGTCAGACAGTCAGTTTGCAACTGCGATGGCGGTGATGGGGTGATAGTGTTAAACTGGGATTATTTATTTGAAAATAAAATGGTTCAAATTCTATATGTAATAGCTAGCATTCACACCTTGCTATGCCCATTTACCAAAGTTGAAGAAAGCTTCAATATACAAGCTACTCACGATATATTGTATCATAGGCATAACCTATCTCAGGTGCCCACAAGATTCTAATTTTGGATTCTGTTGGATGCTATATAACGCATAATAATAACTGTTCCTATTCCAGTACGATCATAATGAGTTCCCGGGAGTTGTGCCGCGTACTTTTATTGGACCTCTTGTGATTTCTGTGCTGTCGGCGCCCACGGTTCTGTTTTTCAATGTCGCCGGTCTACACAAGTTTTGGACGCAATATGTAGGTGAGCGTATAATAGTTAGAAAAAGGGTTTTAGTTGGTAATAAAAGAGCAGCTAAGCTACATTTTTATAGTAAAAGTAAACTACTAACAAACTAGCGGGTTGAATAGATTGTTTGAAAATAATGTATTCTGTTTATATGTTTCAGTCCGCTTGGCTCTAGCACTATCAGTGATAGGAGCATGGAGCCGTCTGAAAAACACCCTCCAGAAATTGTATGGAAACTCCTTTACCTGGTGGTATACTTTAATCACAGTGACACAGTACCACTTCATGTTTTACATGAGTCGTCCGCTGCCCAATATGATGGCAATGCCACTAGGTAAGTTGTCCACCGCTCAATATGATGGCAATGCCACTGGTGTCAATATCACCTGTGCAAAGTTATGCGAATGTGCAGATAGATATGACTCAGCGCAAACACAGTCTTAGTTTAATGTTATAATCTTAAGTTTGTTGCTTCTTATTTAGAATTTTTTGTTGGTAGTATAAAGTCATATAAGAATGGAGATTTGATTGATAAGACAAATCAGTAAAATTCCTTACTAATTTTACAAGTATGCTGGCTAAATCACAGATGACAAGCATAAGTGATATGTAAACAATGTCTACCAGGAAGATAAAGCTTCCTATTTAAAATATCCCAACTGGCTTGCAGCCCAACTAATTCAACCCAGTTACCAAAAGCTGATATCCTAACGCTAGAGCATAGGCACTAGATGGACACATAAGGAACTGTGCGCCAAGAGTGGAGCACAAGCCACAAGACTCATACATCCCAGAACATATTTGCTTATAGTCGCAAGACTGATCGCAGATCAACCCAGAAACAAAAAAAAAAATTAAAATATCACAACATTTTACTTCAATAAATATAATAATATTAAATCATTAAAAGAGAGCATGACCAAATGTAATGATTTATAAGGAATTTTCAAAGCGGGAATCTAATGTTTGGATGTTTAAATACTTCTTTGTAACTCATTAACAGCTGAAGCCATTTTGATTAAATTTGGTAGAGAACAGCTGGGTGGATGCTAGTATTGATTAAATCCCAATTTTTATCATTTTCAGTTCTCATTGCCTATGAAGGGTGGCTGGCCGGCAGGCATAAACAGTTTCTCATATCAGCTGGAGCGTCAATTATAATATTCAGATCAGAACTGGTTATGCTGTTTGGACTGTTCCTAATAATGGACCTCTATTTTAAGAAGATACAAGTGACCAGGTAGTTTAATTTTTATCTCATCTAGGTATTTAACATAACAATGATTGGTTGTAGAATTGAAACTTTTGTGGTTGGGAATCATTTTAAATTGAAAAAATGTCCAATTACCACTGTTTTTAATCTGTTTCGTCGAAAAACAAACGAAAGTTCGAAACGTCAGCAAAAGTGATGAAAATTAGTAGTAATTAGCCGTTTTTCAATTTAAGATGATTGGTTTTTATTTAAATCATTTCTCCAAAAGACTTTCATAGAGAGCAGTAAGAGTTTGGATTAGGAACATGAATATTTATTCTTCTTTAGCATTCTGAAACCAAAAAGATCCGAGGAATACTATTGTGTGAAAAAAGTTACTGGCCGGTTCGCTGGGTGGCGCGTACTTTTTCTTCTCATACAAGGAAATCAAAAGTAGGTGTATCATATCACTCTGCCGTTAAATTATTATTCCACAGGTGATATAATATATTGAATCCCTTATTGCTAGAATCCAGAGCGAAGCGACAAATTCAAAATAGCGCCCACGCCCTAAAAATATTATTTTGCTCCATAATAATACAATCTACCATAGGCCTCATTCCTATTTCAAACATAGCATATATCTTATCAATAGGAGATACAAAACTGATAACATAAATTTGAGTTTGTGAGAAAGCAGCCTGTCTTCTGTTAGCATGAGCATAGATAACTAACTAGTATAAATAATAATAATAATAATCGTAGTTACATGAAATTACAGAGGTAGCAATTCCGTGCATCATTCTCTAAATTTAAACTGCGCTAAAATTATCGCGGTCCTTTTCATTTCAGTCCATAAGAAAAGGCGCGCGATAATTTTAGCGCATTTTGTATTTAGATAATACTGCACAGAATCGCTACCTGTTACATATAATAGCTTAGGGCACTAGCTCCCTTGCTAGGATTCCCTGTATTGTGGGTAGAAATATTGAATATCTTCCAGAAATATTTGTACAGGATTCATAAAAAAATTCTAATAATTTATAGAAGTTTAAAAAAATTATAAATCATGATTATCATCACAGGGAATCCTAGTGGATTAATATTATTCAGATATCTTTCAGATTGTTGAAAATAGTGATTCCTGCTGGTGTAGGTCTCATAGCTTTGAATGTAGCTGTGGACTCCATTTTCTGGGGAAGGTTACTGTGGCCTGAAGCAGAAGTGTTGTGGTACAACACTATTATGAACAAGAGCTCCAATTGGGGTGTATCCTTTTGATAAATATTTATGAAATCTTATAAAACCACCATATTAAGAGTTATTACCAATATTAGGAATCCTCTGATTAATTTTACCGATCTGATGATCTGATAGTATTTTGATAATCTTGTCATATACTCAAATCTTTTCTCATTTTTCATCAGCAGCCTTTAGACGGGTTATTCCCGCTCGTCCCCACTACCATTTGAATGGGGACGAGCGGGAAAAAACTTCCCGCTCGTCCCCAAATGGTTCAAGTTCACACTAATACCAAAAGTGAATATCTTAACAGCAATTTTTGCTTCTTTCGTTAATTTATACAGTACAACAACAAATAACAACAATTAATCAACAACGGCGGGAAAAAAACTTCCCGCTCGTCCCCAAATGGTTCAAGTTCACACTAATACCAAAAGTGAATATCTTAACAGCAATTTTTGCTTCTTTCGTTAATTTATACACAGTCAGGTGGATACTGCTTCCCATCCCCTGGTGTAATCTTTTAGTCAGCTTTTACGACATCCACGGGAGGAGATGGAGGTGTCTATTCTTTGACCGAAAACGCCACGACAATTTCTCAGTGCAATGTAAGCGCTGAAGTATTGACCTACTTTGGTGTGTTTATTTATAGTTCCTTGATCTTTTATTTGTTTGCCTTATTATAGAACGAGAGATCACGACTCACGAACGATCAGAACCATTTATTATCGTTTTACGGGTAAACCCTTATAAAATTGTTGGATTAGATGATCTTGAACCAGACTAGGTGGGCAGTAGGTAACTTACGTGGGGGACCATTTATGCTGTCAAAAAAAATTGCCAGGCGGTATTATCGTATTCCGTTGATATTCAAATTAATCGAACCGTATAACGTATAGCAACCAGATATTTTATTTTACCATTTGTATGGCTTTTGTCGGGATTACCCAAATACTGTTTTCAGACATTTTCAATGTCGCCTATAATTCCTGTAATTGCTCTAATCTGATTAGTAAGGTGCTACTCTTAATTTGTCTGATTATCAATTTATTCTAAATCTGGGAAACTGATTTTATCATGTCCTTCAGACGGAATGCTACATTACCCATCCGGGTACCGTTTTGGAAATGTCGAAAAGTTTTTTCAACATTTTTAAAACAGTCTGAACATAAAAAGTGATAAATCCTTAACTTCCTATCTCAGACATCGCCATTCCTCTGGTACTTCTACTCAGCATTACCCCGAGGTCTGGGCCCAAGCCTAGTTCTCGTCCCACTAGGGCTGTACTTCGACAGGCGTATGGTCCAAGTAGCGGCACCGGCGTTCGTCTTCATATTGCTGTACTCAATACTGCCACATAAGGAGCTGAGATTTATAATCTATGTTTTTCCTCTACTTAATATGGCGTCGGCTGCTTCCTGCTCGTACATGTAAGTTTATAATTTAAGGTTTTTTACAAGAAAAGTAAATGCTTATACTGCCCTCATAGCTCTCAAAATTAGCAAAGTTGAAGTGGCAATATGCAGGCCATATAACTATAAGAACCGCGAAGCGCTGGGATGTAAAGGTTCGTGAGTGGCCAGGCACCGGAAGACGCAGTGTTAGGACGGCCCCCCACTCGATTGAAGGCGGCTCAAGCCTGTTTGTCGTGACATTCTATGGAGCAGGCTTGTGCCCAGCAGTATATAATCTAATGGCTGACGATAATGATTTGAAAGATAAACCATAACTTTTCATTTAAAAAACCGACTTCCGCCATAGTATTTGACAAAATATTTGGATGAAAAAAAAAATTATGAAAGAACCATAGTGGTGAAAGGATTATTATACTTTTTGAATGCAAATGCTTGGTTTGTTGCTGAAAATATCAAAATCGCCATATGTATGCCTACAATATTTGAGGAGTTCCCTCAATTCCTCATGGATCCCATCATCAGAACTGGATTTTGAAAAAAATGGGACCAATCTGGAAGTATATCTATACAAATAAAAAAAGAATTTTCCAAATCGGTTCATCAACGCCGGAGATATGCGGTAACAAACATTAAAAAAAAAAAAAAATACAACCGAATTGAGAACCTCCTCCTTTTTTGGGAAGTCGGTTAAAAAGAGAATTGAAGCCATGTATAAAGACTAAAAAGAGTACTATTCCATACAATCCGAAAATTGTGAACGATGTCGGACATAACATCAAACCCTGCGTTACACCACGCTGCTCACCGCCCGTTCTAGCTAGTTCTAGTATTTTAGCGATACATATTTTTTAATTTTCAGATACATAAGAAAAACGAAAGCACCTATTTACGAACTCCTGTTCTGGGGCCAAATCGTCGTAGTCATTGGTAACATTATAATGACGCTAGCATTTGTGTCTGTCGCCATGACAAACTATCCAGGAGGCTTGGCGATGTCTAAGTAAGAATACCTATTAATTGTTGACCCACACTTTAAAAACAAATATCTGTCGATTAAGCACTATGATACGTCTCGTAGTAAACTCTAACTTTCGTTATTGAACAGGCTTGGATAACTGTAACGTTTCCTCTGTAGGTGGAGCTACGGCACTTTGAGCCGATGATAGATAGAAGGTAGAAAATACTTTATTGCACACCATAGTAAAAATTAAACAATTTAACAAACAAAAACTAAATATGCTATACAATGGGCGGTCTTATCGCTCTGTAGCGATTTCTTCCAGACAATCTTTGGATGGGCTTGACTGTGTAAAATTAAATGGGGCATTTATGGTGTACCAACCTACTTAAATATTGATACGATGACGTGAAGCTACATACATACTGATAATACAAACAACAATAAATACCTACCAACTACAAGTTACCTACAATACGTACAATTTATTTTATATATATGTATAACATATTATATACTACCCCCCAAAAAATACTATCCCAAAAAAACCACCTGACGGGGCAACTGAAGTGGCGCAGCGGTTAATGCATATCCGTATCAAGGAGACTGTCACGGGTTCGATTCACGCCTGGTTGGTAATTTTTGGGATATTATAAAATCTTATAGTTAAGCTACCTTGTTTAATGGTGATATTTGAAGCTAAGTTTACGGATTATGTAATTTTTTCAGGTTTCACAAGCTATTGCATAATGAACCATACGTTCATGTTCACGTCAGTAATTTAGCAGCTCAAACAGGAGTCACAAAATTCACACAAATAAATAATGGCTGGAGGTACAGCAAAAACGAATCCTTGTCCCAAGAACAATTACAGGAGTTCACTCATCTTCTAATCGAGGCTAAGAGCAAATATTCACTAAGTGTCAAGGCATTTACCAATACGCATGACGTTTTAGATAGTATCGAAACTTTTTCTCATATATACATGACTTATAAAATGATCCCTCCTATTAAAATTAAGACTAGACCAGCCATTTTCATATTAGAAAGAAAAGCATTCCGTGAGTATCCTTATGGTAAAAACGTTCCTGTTATCGAAACAACAGATGATGAAAATTACATTGATACTTTTGATGACACAGAAGATGAAGAAGAATCAAAAGCACAAGAAATAAAAAATGAGTCAATTGAAGAAACGGTTATCGATGAAGTCAATTATGACGATGAGGAAGACGTAGAGTCGGATGATGATCTTGTTATTCATAAAAGTAAAGAGAAAATAGACACAAGTACAGATGAGATGCAAGTTGTCCTGGAAACTATTGAAAATGAAGCTCCTGTAGTCGAAGAAATTGTAATGATAGAAGAACCGAAAATTGAAGAGGAAGAATTTAAGGAAGTAGAAGGGGAGGAATTAATGGAAACAGCACCAAAAGTCAAAGCTAAAAAAGCGCTTGATGAGTTAAAGTCACTGAGACAAGAAAGAAAAATGAAAGCCATCGAAAAAATTAAAACGGAAACCCGAAAAGAAGTTGTAGCATCAGCCAAAGAGAAATTAAGAGACATAATGAAACGACATAAGCATATCGCTGAAGAACTTACACAAAATACCATATCAGTGGTCGAAGTAGAAAAAGAAGTAGATGGAAGAGGCGATATCCCTGAGTCTGAAACCATAGCTCAAGTAGTAACTGCAGAGGAAGAAATAAAGACAAACGAAACAGAGACTTTAGAAAATCTAATCCAAATAGACGAATCAACGCACACTAACGAAAATATAGACTCTATTGTCGAAGAGGTTATTGTCAGACTTATAGATAGGAAAATGTACGATGACAATACTAAACCAGAAGATATCAAAGCAGAAGACAGACTAATGATACAAAAAATTGTAGAAGAGGTGCTATCAGAAAGAATGAATTATACTAATACAGATCATAAGTAAAGTTTTAAGGCTGATTCGGACAGAGAAAGCGCAGTGATGATTTTTGGGTTCCTGATAATAGGGTGTCTTCTCCGTGAAGCATGCGCATCGAACGTGCAACTTACGTTACATACCTACAAACGTTAGATTCACGCTTCTTTCGCATGCGCAAGAGTGGACACGCTATTATGGTTGATTTTACGTATTTTTGCGACTGGCAACATTCAACTGCACTTCTCTGTTTGAATAAGTTTTTGTTATTGTTGCTGATGTTTGTTTATCATTTGATCTCGATGTTTGTGCCTTGCTGTTTTTATTCGAGAATTTTAACGAAACTATGCTTCAAGTAGATTTTGTTAAAGTAATATAGTGCCCAATTCTCGCGCTACCTAGACGATTGTCGAACTCGATATTTTCTTACGTCAAAAAGGAGTTATAAACGTGTCCATAGGTCACGTGGTTTTGCCTTCCTGCTTTGGGTGATCATCTAAGCGTTTTGTTCGTCTTTTATTTGTGGCTAGTTCTGTAAGAGTTTTGATTGGGCGTTTTATGCCCTTTCTGATCAACCAAGAAACCGATCACGTCCTTTCACTTCACTGTCACTGTGCGTTTATGGCATCTGTACCATAATGGGGCTACTCTTAAAAACAGTTCCAATCTCAATCCAGTTTCAACGCACTCTTGAATCAAATCGAGTTTGAAATCGAGATAGAGCACGCGATTGACTTTGTGTGAAGAACAACAGAGACAGAAAGTCGATTTCACTTAGTTCCATAAAATTCCACTCCAAATTGTGCGCTAGTATTGAATTCAAGAGTACCAAATTACCAAGGAATCTAGTAGGTACTCTCTGACGACAAATGACGCTAAATTCTGAGTTAGGATCGAGTAGAGCGTCGAGAGTAGCCGCTGTGGCTAGTACTCACCATTCTTCCAGTGTGATCAGTCTCCAACATTGTCTATAACCTCCTTTTTTTGAAGTTGAATAAAAATGGAAAATGTCGAGGTCGTCATGTTTATTCGCACTATAATAGGTACTGGTACACGGATTTTTTGTGCATTCAACATGTGATGGATAAGCATTTCTCGAATTTGTTATCTTATGGGTTCATCTAGTCATCATATCAGAGAATTTTCCTATAAGCTTTAGTATGTAAATAAAATAAAAATGTTGACTTTACATAGATTTTATTTTTACATCTAGTATTTTTTATAAATTTTTGCTAGGTTATTGGTTCATTATTGATGATATTATAACTGATTAATAGCGAATAAAATCACAGACACATACACTTAGTAAGTAAGAATACAATAAGTAAAGTAAATAATGAAATGATTTATTGTAGTTCAAGGCGACTTAATTAACTAGACAAGGTAACACCAGGAATCTGCCGTACAGAAGCAAACTTCAGATCGTTCCTGTCAGGGAACATCTCGACCATTCTTCTAAGAGTGTATTATAAGACGAAGGCTACTTAAAACTCCCTAATATTGTTATTATCTAGAATTAAGTTATGAGCGACTTTTTTGTGACTAGAAAAAATTACTGTAACAAGGTTTGAGATAAAGTTCAGAAATTGAATATTTATTTAAAGGTTTTAAGAAATATAAATTATCATATTTATTCTGGGGACACGTTAACGACTCCTTAATACACTTCTAATCACTAACACTTCTCAAGTTATTGTGTTTGTATTATTAGAAAAATATTGTAATAAACGGAAAAAAATATTTTCATCTAACAGTAGGTAGTACAAGATTACGAACTGCCAGCAAATAATAATGACGGCTTTTCTTAAAAGAAATAATCATCCTATTTAGTTATTTGTCGCCAGAAAGAAAATCCTTAGTGTTTCGATTTTTTTGATGAGAAGTTTATATGGAGGACAGCCATTTGTCTTCTTCTTTTAATTATGGTCTCTGAGGAAACTTTCCTCAATTGTGTCAATATCGAGTAGAAATTATTTTGATAAAATTAGGTCAAGTCGTTAAAGTCTCAGTGGCAGATTTAATAAAATGTTGGTGGACAATTACCACCCATTTAAAAAGACACTCAACACTTAAATTTAAATTCACTACCATGTGCTCTTTAAATAAGCTACACGTTTAAAATGCCACCAAAATTACACGATATTGCTCAAAAACCACTAGAAACTAAAATAAAATAAAAAACGACGACGGTCCCTTTTCCATAAAGCGCAAAATCTCCGACAGTCACTTGATAATGACGAAATGCAATACTTCATTACGACGATGGCATTTTGTCGTTCTCAATAATGTCAGAACGACGTTCATAAGTCAAAAGGTGTCTTATATCTAGGAATGTCTAAAGGTTTTACATAACTGCCACTTACAATAAAAATTGTGTATGAGATTGAGTAGATTGCCCTTCTATTTATTATACTTAGATCAGACAATTAAATATTGCATCGTACAGGAATTTCACTGAAGCTGTATTCTACAGAACTTAATAGTAGCAGCTTGATAGTGTCACTTAATAGTAGCAGCTTTCTACTTTACTTTTTTTTGAGCTTGTTACTTTTTCAAAAGATGGTTTCGTAAAAATAAAATTGGTTATAATAATAATACATTTAATGCAGGCTACATGTACAATCAAATTATACATAAAAAATTGTATACTTAAAAACTATCACTTTTCATCTTATGATGGACTCTGTTTAAATATTGCGAAATGTAGTTTTCTATAGTTTTGATTTAATTCAATCAAATTAGTTGGTAAGTAATTATAAAAAAATACTTTAAAAAGTATAATGTTTATCCTTTGTTTACCTACAATGTGATGCTACTGTATAAATTATAATTTTTATGAACATTTATTCCTAAATCACAACTATATTCCCGTTTAAATAAGCTACCTATTTGTTCAACATTTGAAGGAGTCTCCAATCGAATCTCCCCGAGCTAGAGTTAATAGAAGGCGGACAAGGGGGACAAACCAGTTCAAACGGTTTATCTTTCATAGCGCCGAGAGCGCAATACGGAACTCTAAGCAGGTTATTGCTAATTTGATAAGAATGCGGGTTTGGGTCATCGGCTTCCCTTTGGAGAGCGATTGCCATCATATCTAGGGTTGCTGCGTGTCCGACGAAGATTATATTACCACCTGGAAATATATAAGTATTTAGACAATATTCTAAAAATGTTACACATATTAGTCGGTACACTAACTAATAAAAATCAGTCATAAGTTAACCCGTAACACGATATTCCAAATTGTCTCAGGAGACAAGGAGAAAGCAATTTTCTGACCGGCAAATAAGTAGAGCTGCGAGTCAAAAGGAGCGCAATCGCGGTTAGAGCTCTATATTATATGAACGTCAGTGCGCCGCGCGGGTCAGCTATGCTGGGCGGTCGGAGCTCTACCTATGCGCCCTACGTTCGCCCGATCGGGCAAGTTGGAGACTCAAGCTTTATATGCATACGTTGCACATATGACGCACACTTAAAATATTGCCATCCCTTCTTCATCAGCCGGTAAACATCCACTGCTAGATGATGCCTCCCCCATAGCATGCATAGCATACAACCTATAGCGTGCAATGGGGGGATTTGCCATAATCACCACGCTTGGCAGGCGATTGGGGATTACAGTTTGGTGTTAAGTACTCAGGTGGATGCTGCTGTCCATCTCCTGGCGTAATCCCTTAGTCGCCTTTTACAACCACAGGAGTTGGAGGAGTGCTATTCGTCGGCTGAGACTATCACAGCACCCGAGACTAACACGGTACCCGCCATCTCTATGTCAAACAGAGACAGGACTAGTTTTAGGCAATGCTTTAACTTAAATAAGAAAGGGTCACAGGTTTTCATTCAGCTCGGATATCCGAGACCACCATGATTGGTATATGAAGAATTACAAGTTTCTAGGTTAAACGGTTTAGAAATGTCGGGCAATGAATTAATGTAGTCCCATTCTAAAACACTATGGCTGGGTTTATGTCGCTGACGGTAGGGTTAATAACGTTCTAATGGCTTCTAGTTCTTAAAATCAGTCGCCTGTCAAAAAAAGTTAAAGCGTGATTCTACAAGAGGATATTGACCTAGCAAGTTGAACCAAAAAGAAGCTATTGAGACATTTGTGACGTAACACATAGTGTAGGGTTCCGAAGTCAAGTCACAGGTTTTCATTCAGTCAAATATTTCGGATATCCGAGACCACCATGATTGGTATATGAAGAATTAAAAGTTTCTAGGTTAAACGGTTTAGAAATGTCGGGCAATGAATTAATGTAGTCCCATTCTAAACCACTATGGCGGGGTTTATGTCGCTGACGGTAGGGTTAATAAAGTTCTAATGGCTTCTAGTTCTTAAAATAAGTCGCATGTCAAAAAAAGTTAAAGCGTGATTCTAAAAGAGGATATTGACCTATAGCAAGTTGAACCAAAAAGAAGCTATTGAGACATTTGTGACATACCTTCTGCTTCGGTGTCCTTGACAGCGGACTGCATGACCTCCTCGTTACGTTTGTAGAAATCATCTAAAGTTTCCGACGAACTCGTGTCCACATCTACGTAGGGCTTGTAACTGAAAGGCGTAAGTGAACAATAGACATGAATAAGGCCAATTGCACCAACTAGGGATAGCATTTAAGGTGATTCCTCTCGCATGTGGCGCGAAATTCAAATTTTATTGTGTTTTTTGTAAATCACAGCTAATCAACACTTCTTGAGATAGAGAAAACAGATTTTGCGAAAACTAGGAAACCTAGCACACATGTTTTAATTGATAGTATCTCATAAATGTCATTAGTTAAGCTACGCATATCTTTAAACCAAAAAAACACTGTAAAAATCATTGAAGAGTGTTCGTAGCTGAAGTAATGATCTATATGTGAAACTATAAACTAAAACATGTGTGTTAGGGCTCCTAGTTTTCGCAAAATTAATTTTTACTATCTCAAGAAGTGTTGATGAGCTGTAATGAGCAAAAACGCAATAATTTGAATTTCGCGCCACATGCGAGAGGAATCACCTTAAACCCCAGCGTCCTCATGTTAAGATCTAACAACGATAAGATATAAAAATACCCCTGTGCTAACGTTATCTGAAGCTAACACTTCACACAACGTGTAACTTGTGTGTCACACAAGTATATGGTGCTCGCGACACTACTTATTGTCGCTAGTACTATTGACATGGTACTATCCAAGTATTAGTGATATAGAGGAAAATATTTGTGTTACTCAAAGTAACATCATCCTTCTTTGAGCAAACCACCCAAAAAAAAACATGTTGACTACATTGTAGAGATATTTCTAGCATTTCTTGACGATAATTATCTTCCATTGGGTGTCCGGCCTGACCCCTCCGTCTCCTCCCGTGGATATTGTAAAAGGTAACTAAGGGATTACAACAGGTGATGAGCAGCAGCATCCACTTGAGTACGTTACGTTAGAAATGTAGGTCTTTTGTGTACATTTATTTATTTTTGAACAAATATTTGTATGATCTGCAGATAATTGTTCAGGGTGTTCTGGGTATTTTTCTATGTATAATAATAAATATCTATTTATGTAATGTATTTGTATTAAGTATATCAGTTATCTAGTACCCATAACACAAGCTCTGCTTAGCTTGGGACTAGATAATGTTGTGTGAAATCTCCAACACTTATTTATTTATTTATTTTGGGCAACTAAGTAAGGAATTTCTGAAATTCACCTCCTAACCCTCTTGGAGGGTGTTCCACTTGTCAAAATATAAGCGTGGAAGTACATTAGGCGGTCCGGTTAGATTAGAGCGTCTCTTAGTTTTCTATGCGTCAATTCAGAATTCAATGGTTACCTGAGATCAACATTGTATCCAGCATTGTGGAGCTCCACGGGCGTCATGAAAGGAGCTAGTCCCTTGGCCATGTGCCACCCTTTAAACTCGAAGAGACCCGGCTCCACTTTCACTTTCACCGAGGGCCCAGCTTGTAGACCTACAAACAAAATGTTTTTGAACATGCAAAAAGTATTCCGATACCGGGAATCGAACCCGAGCCTCCTGGGTGAGAGCCAGGTATCCTAGCCACTAGACCATATCGGATGTTGAAGACAGGGCCGAAAATGTTATACGAAACATGATATACTTCCTATACTCTGATTTTTAATCTTAGACAATTTTTGTAAACAAAGAAATGTCACTGTGTGTATAAGTGTCATGATTGTGTATCATACGTGTATATACACATATGATACACATATATGAAACTTATGCACACAGTGGTATATCTTGACATTTGTTAGTTTACAAAAATTGTCTAAAATTAAAAATCAGAGTTATAGAAGGTATGACACCATTTATGAAGTTTATCATACCGTCTAGGAAAGAAGACATACTTTCCAGGAAATAAATCATAAAAACTAGGAAGTATATCGTAACTTCTAGGAAAAAAATTATACCTTCTATAAAATAAATCATACCTTCTAGGAAGTATAAAATAAGAGTTTCCTTTCAGGAAAGAAATCATACTTTCTAGGAAGTATATAGTAACTTCTAGGAAAGAAATCATAAGTTCTAGGAAATAAATCATACCTTCTAGGAAAGGCTTAATTTCTAATAGAAAATCATACCTTCTAGTAAGTAATTAGCAGTCTCGACGCATCGCAGCGCTGCCGAGGCGTACACGTGCTTCACCGTGATTCCTGCTAACCTCAGGCCCTCGCCTACCAGTTGAGCTTGGAACTGTCCCACTCTGGTCAGGGGTGTGTCTTTGTAGTAAGAGTCTGCGCCGCCGGTCCTGAAACAGTAGATCATGTTATTTCCCTTCTCCTTTTCGCAATTATAAGTATCGATAACTGACGAACTCTTTCACAAGGAACTCTACTTCTACCCCCAGTAGAATATCACTAGAGTGATAGGGTCTCTTACCTTTCTCCCAGTTTCAAAGGCAAGTTAAGGTCCTTCCGGGAGTAGGTGCCGTTGTCGAAGCAGTGCTCGACCCAGTGTCCGTAGGTGAGGTCTACTCGCTCGCCATGCCGCATGGCTAATACCCATCTGCGGTCCGATTTATTACTACCTAATGACTTTTCCTGAAAACCATTTATTTGGTAATTAGTATCGGTGAAATTAAAATATAAAAATTACTAGCTGTCGCGCCCGCGACTTCGTCTGCGAATAGGTAATTTATTGCCCATGTTAATTTTAATACTCAAGTTGTTGGGAGACGGTAATGAGGTATCTGAGCATTGTGCCAAGGTCTTCCAGCGATTCTGCCATGATGACTATATCATCAGCAAATCGAAGGTGAATAATTTAGTCCTCATTGATGTAGATCAGGGGTTCCCAAACTTATTGTCTACTGCCCACTTTGAGAATTAATTATTTTTTAGCATCCCAATTTTTTACCTGCTTAAAAACCACTAAAACTTCAAATTAAATTAATTATTGTGAGCTATATTATCGGAGAGTTAAACATTCATTCTAAACGAGACTTTTACTATAACCAGCAAGAGTTAACTTGAGACCTGAGCGCACCGACCATTTTTTTTCTGGGTCTCTTGCCCTTTACGCCTGCAGCGCCCACAAGGGGGCGTTATCGCCCACTTTGGGAAAGGCTGATTTAGATGTAGGTGCCATATCCGTTCCAGTGCAGAAGCTTGAAAACGTCTTCCAATGGCAGAGGTGAACAGTTTCGCAGAAATAAAATCTCCCTGTCTCACCCACTTATGCAATTGGATAGGTAGGATCCGTGGTCTGGTTCTGAAGACGGATAGACATAGTAGCCTTGCTGTACAATTTTTTATAACATAACACCTAACAGATCACATAATATTCCTTAATCCCACACTAGGATTCCCTGTGCCCTGGGTATCAGGGACTACGAGTACCATGGTCTCAGAACACCCAGAATCGGAACAAATATTAGCAGATCATTCAAACATTTGTCCTGCAGCGGGAATCGAACCCGCAACCTCTTGACAAATCTCAACAAATTGAAATTGAGTTCTCATAAAATTATCAAAATCAAGATTTAAAAAAAATAACTCACTTTGTTTTCACTTTTAACAGCTATGCCATTGCCATGTTGTGAATCCCAATTAATTGATTGTCCTAGAATAAATAAGTTGAATCGTTTAGTTAGGTAGGTGACGATGAACGGAACACAAATATTTGATTACAATGCCCTCCACGATGCTTATTAAAATAGGCTTTATTTGTACGTGTTTGTTTTCAAACGTAAAAATTGGATTGTCTTTATTACACAATATGCTAGCTTAAGAGGCCAGCGAAGGATGAATAGCCCATCCAAACGCAATACCAAAATCATTTAACTTTGTAAAATGATACTTATGAGATACTACCAACTAAAACATGTTCTCTTGATTCCCGCAAAATCAGTGTTCTCTATCTCAATAAAACCGGCCAAGTGTGAGTCGGACTCGTGAACGAAAGGTTCTGTACCATTATCTATAAAAACGGCAAAAAATCACGTTTGTTGTATGGGAGCCTCCCCCTTAAATATTATTTTTATTTAATTATTTATTTTTAAAGTGAATAATATAACTCAATATTCTGTGAATATTTCAAGCGTCTACCTGTTGCCGTTATCAATATCGAGCAAAAATGAGCAAAAAAATAACGTTTTTTTGTATGGGAGCCCCCATTAAATATTTATTTTATTCTGTTTTTTAGTATTTGTTGTTATAGCAGCAACAGAAATACATCATCTGTGAAAATTTTAACTGCCTAACTATCACGGTTCATGAGATACAGCCTGGTGACAGACGGACGGACAGCGGAGCCTTAGTAATAGGGTCCGTTTTACCCTAAGGGTACGGAACCCTAAAAAGTTTTGATGAGATGTAATGAGCAAAAATCACAATAAAACTTTGAGTATCACGCCACTTTGCTAACATTTCACCTCTTATCTCTCTCACGGGTCACACGGCGTCAGGTCACAGACAAGCTAGAGGTTGGTATGGTGGCCTTGAAAATAGAAAATAACCAGCGTGGTGAAGGAATTCAGTGCACT
Organism: Epirrita christyi; assembly: GCA_951392215.1. NCBI lineage: Eukaryota > Metazoa > Arthropoda > Insecta > Lepidoptera > Geometridae > Epirrita > Epirrita christyi. The sequence goes on from OX595852.1 coordinate 6,626,584, forward strand.
TCGGAGAGGCCCAGATATACCACCTACATACATAAACACACGCCTTTTACCCCGAAGGGGTAGGCAGTGCCTCAAAGGGCTTCTTTTCACCGTAGGTTGCACAATTTCATTTCATTCATTTATTCGTGTTCTTTGACATATTACATGCGCTTGAACAAGTCAAATTAACAAAGTACCTACAATTTTATTACACGTTTGTAATTATACAATAAATAAAAACATCTAATACTTAATAACTAATTCAAAAATACAATACAAGCAAATAAGTTATCTGCAAGAGCATCATCAATTGTATAATATATAATACATACAAACAATCACAATCACAGGAATATAATAGACGTGACATGTGGTGAGCTCATAGCCGCCGAGTTGGTTATACCACCTATAACATAACACCCAACAGTCACGTGCATAGTCCAGATCCCATACTAGTATTCCCAGTGTAGTGGGTATCAGGAACTACGAGTACCATGTTACCACAACACCCAGACCAGGAACAAATATTTACAGATCATGCAAACATTTGTCCAGCAGCGAGAATCGAACCCGCATCTAGGAGGTCGTCGTTACCTATAGACTGTATTGCGGAAAAGCGAGTTTATCAACACAACATTAACATGGTTGCCTCCGTACTAGATTGTTGAAAATGTGCATAGTGTACAAACAGTGACGGATTAACCCTTAATCAAATTAAGCAATTGTCTAAGGCATCACGTCTGGGGGGGGGGCACCAGAAGAAGCACAAAAAAAGCCGTCCTTAGGTCATCACGTCTCACTCTCACGTCACCAAAAACCACACCAAAAAAAAATTCTAGGACTAATTTGAAAATTCGCGCGTTTTACGTTGATATAGAGTCCGACCTAGAGTCATAACCCCGCTCCGCTTGCCCACTCGCTGCCCGCTAGTTGCATTCGGCAATTCGAATGCACCGGAATTGCGATCAGGCAATCACAAACCACCCCTTCCCCGCGGGCCCACCGCCTGGCGCCCCCAGTTCTAAGGTACGTTACATCTCATCATCTTATTTTACAGACAACTAATGTTTTTAGGGGGTAAAAAGACCGATTCTAGTTGACATACGGATAGGGGGGCCCACAGGCGTGGATTGCTTAGGGCATCAAATAGTCTTAATCCGTCACTGCATACAAACCTTGAGTGACACTAAGAATGCCGTCAATCTTGTCTGTCTCCGCCGCAGTCCAGTACTTGTGCCATTCCTTCCACGTATCCTCAGACTTGTCCCTGGCTAGTTCTGACGCGTCTTCGTGAGGGTAGCTCGCCATTTCCAGGTCCGTGTTAGAATCAGATTCCGATTTAGTATCACCACCTACCATTAATAACAATACAATAAATAAAATCATAGTTGTGAGGACAACGATTTGTGTTGGAGTGTTTATTAAAGTGAAGCGGTTTTGTGATAGAGTCGCAGTGTCATTCACTTTGTGTCATAACACGTCACGTGACATCACTGCAGCAATCGGTAAGTTGCGATTAGCCGACAGCTCAGTAAATTTAAACAATAATAAGTTTATTGTTGTAAAATGTATTTTTCAAAACAAGCTTTTGTTAAATTCGTTATAGGAACCTGATCAAAATAAGCCCAAACATTGCCAGGCTACTACTAAATATCGAGGAGTTCCGTTGTCCACCTTCCGTCTTCATCATCAGATCAGTTCGCCGTCACCATAACATTGTATTGTTGAATTTGACAGGTATGAAAAATTTCAGCTCAATCGGTTAAAGATAACTGATTTAAAATTCATTTGCAAGATTCCACAGACATACATACATAGCACGTTAAATAAAAGCTTGTAAAAAAAAACCGAATTGAGAACCATACAAAATAAGAATAAAAAACTACAATCAGGGAGACGTCAAACTCCTAAAACGTCTCCCTGATTGTAGTTTTTAAATTTATTTATTGTGTGTGTGTGTGTGTGTGTGATGTGTACAGTCTCCAAAATAAACCGACTTAAATTCCCCCAAAAAATATTGACCTAAAATCATTCTTTGTACTAAATTTGAACAAAAAATTATACTAGTTTAAGTAAATCCTAATGCAATTTTACCAATAACACGAGGTTTAAATAAATAAATAAATGCTGGACATTTCACACAACATTATCTAGCCCCAAGCTAAGCATGCAGAGCTTGTGTTATGGGTACTAGATAACATTACAAAGTTTTTTTTTTATTATAACTACATAGAAAAGATTAGATTATTAGAGAGATTGTACAAATATTTGTTCCGAGGCGGGAATCGAACCCGCAACCTCCTGCGTCGCAGGCGAACCTTCGCCCGCCGCGCCACAGAGGTCGTCAAGGTCGAGGTTTAGTTCATATTGGTTCTCAATTTACAGCGAGTATAGTGTCAAACACCAAGAGATCATTTTATAGTATTAAGAAAACTGTGAAAATGGCTTTGTCTTTTAAGATTAAAAGATTTATGCCTGTGGTAACTAGGTGGCGCCAATTGTGTAAGAAAAACAAGGAAAAAAAAAACTATTTATAAATGATAATTTCTTTATGGCTCGATGTGATAATATTATGAGACGCGCGGCGGCTTACGGCCGATGAACTTGTCTAGATGACAGAGAAACGGAAGTGGACAACGGAACTCCTTGGTGGATAACAGACTTTGAGCTGCGGCAAATGGCGGAGAAATACGTCAAAATGACAAAAAAAAACTTATTCTTTGTTGATAATAAAAGAAAGGTCAAGGAAATACGATTTTCTTTTGTCTAGCTGGCCCCGATTGGCCCAATTACGAGCCTACGGGTCCCGTATGTGTGCAATAGTTCGTTTGGATACCACTAAACATGCTAAAATATAATTGTACTATAAAATACTGTATAGCTAGTAATACCTACCACACAGAGCAAATTTATGAGCTACGTTAACTAACCGAGTAATATTCCCACTGAATCTCTGCTATCACTATAAATCTATCAAATAAACTCACTGTTAGTATTGCCAAGCGAGATAGCTCGATGTAGTGTCCAAGCATCCGACTCTGCCGTGCGCTGTGTACAAACGGCCGGTAGGAAACCACTCACACCTGTAATGAGAAAACCATAAGTGCCCATTTGCACCAAACACTACTAACAATTCACAAGTTGAAGTGACAGGCAGGACACACCATAGCACGCAAAACCGACAACTACTGCAAAGATCCAAAATTTTAATAACGGCTTCGCATGTCTTAATTTGACGATGAAACTGATTTGCACTTCAGACTGTATTCATTTTGAGGGTTTTTTTAAACGAAATATACAAATCATAGATAAAAAATATGCGGTTAGAACTACATACATACACAATATACAAGTCTAGCTAAATATTGTTTATTTAATTCGTAAAAAAAAATGTTGTTGCCGTTCAAAAGAGCATTTGAATGCCAAAGCTTTTTTAGGATGGTATTTGTGCGATTTTTTTTGCAAAACCAGACTTTTTTTCAAAATTCGGTTCGGTTACAACTATTATTAAAAAGTATATTGTTCTACCTGCATTATTTTTTGCATCACATTATTTAATCTCGTCACGTCGCACTGGGCGTTCAAAAATACTACTTTTAAGATTAGTAAGACTTATCTACGAATCTGGCGGTGAAATCAGCCATAAGTACCTGCCTATACATTTCCGTTGTATTGTAGTGATATAGAATTTCAACAAGTTGATACGACACGCAGACTTTGACTGAGCTATAGAATCCACTATAAAACAATGAATTTATCTACACCACTCTGTTGTATCAAGTCGTGTTCGCGTAGTGACTACTCGTTCGATAATAAAATTACCTAATGTGTTTTGAAAAGCGGGTGACGTAATCCAGCGTGGTTAAACACGCTAAATTTAGACTAGACAGTATTTCGTGGTTGATAAAATACCTCTTGATTAAAGAGCCTCAGACAGAGCAGAAGAACCACTTTCGGTAATCCTCCTACTAATATTATAAACGCGAAAGTTTGTAAGTATGGATGGATGGATGTTTGTTACTCTTTCACGTAAAAACTACTGAATGGATTTTAATGAAACTTTATTATAATACAGCTTATACATCAGAATAACACATAGACTATAATTAATAAAGATATTGTGTGAATTGTCCATAATATGACGATAAGTGTCAAGTAAGTAGGAAAAAATCTACCATCTGCGAGCTATTCTGGCGTGCGCTGCCAAAACAGCTAGAGTTACACATATGTAATGTATGATGGAAATGTTTATCTTAAATAGTCCTACAAAAAAGCCCGCCACAGTATATATCTATATCTAATGGGTAAGCCATTATAGGCAAAATATGTATAATATTATAAACGCGAAAGTTTGTTAGTATGTTTGTTACTTCTTCACGCTCAAACGGCTGAACGAATTTGAGTGAAATTTGGAGTGGAGATACATTATATCCTGGATTAACACATAGGCTACTTTTCAGCATCATCATCATCAATTTTCATCATTATTCAAGCGGGTGAAACCGCGGAGCGCAACTAGTAATTCATATTTTGGACATAACGAGACGAGACCTTTTCGCGACTTTCGCGAGTTAGATCGGGTTATTCCCACCCGTCCCCACGTCTCGTCCCCACTGGGGACGAGCGGGAAGTTTTTTTCCCGCTTCAATATGTTATGTTTTACAAAACAAATGATTTAACTCAGTTTTACATTAGCTGTAGGTACATTAGGTACTGTATAAGCAATTCGCTAGTAGACAGGTTGGTGAGTAGCCGGCTGTGATGCAAGAGGTGCGGGTTCGATTCCCGCTGCGGGACAAATGTTTGCATGATCTCTAAATATTTGTTTCGCATCTTGGTGTTGTGGTACCATGGTACTTGTAGTTCCTGATACCCGCGACACAGGGAATCCTAGTGTTTGATCAGGACGGAAACTGTTGGGTTTTGTAGTGTAATTTTCTACAGTACGCCCAGTAGGCTAAAACATAACCTCAAAATAAGATTTTAAAAAAATTATTTAAGAAACCTATGCATTTCCTAAACTTCCCCCATGCGGGGAGGGGATCTCCTCCCCCTCCTCCACCCTCAAATATACATATATATATATATGTATCCTTATATAAAAGTCCTTCCAAAATTTAAATTATTTTCTAGATCTGAAACTTCGTGAGATTGGTCAAGATAATAAGTAATTTGCATAAAAAAATTTTAAGAGTACTACAAGTCCCGTATATAAAAGACGAGCCTTTTTTAGAATTCTGGGACAGGTGAAACAACAGGTTTCAAAATATTCATAAATCATTACCAATAAATGTAATACTGAACACAATAGTTATTGTGTTAAACCAACCAAAGGAACCAAGAAAATTTATGATATCAACTATAACATATTTTATAAACAGGTTTATCAACCAAACCGTGTAGTTAGGTAAGTACTTACTTAAAATATTCAACTCAGAGAAGGAAAATACTACGGCCTCTCTCACAAGAGCCTATCCAACAGAACGAGAGAACACTAACCTCCCAATTTCAAGCTCAGCATTCGCAAACACTTCAACACAGTCATTGTGACGTCAGCTAATCAACACTACTGCACCGATTAGATAAATAGACATGGACAACGGGCGAACTATGTACAATTGTTACACTTTGGTTTTATCAATCTCAATGTATTTATTGAGCAACTATGAAGCTAGATTTCACATGCGGGCACACTCTAATTGTAGACATTTCTAATCGACTCGAAACTCACAACTGCGATAAGGTAGCTCAATAAACAATGAATATAAACGGAACAAAACAAGATTGCATTCACCTATCGACGAATGAAAACTACACGACTATCAGTATCAGTGTTTTCAAAAAATAATTAGAGATACAAAATTGGATGTTTCTTTTGCTATATGGTTTGCTATTCGAAGGACTATTATTTATTATATTGCCCAAACACCGAGGAAGACACATCTACCATCTACCACAGAATTAGTAATAGTATATTTACGGTTCGTCGACTGACAACGGCTATTTTGGTGATGCGTTCGAAGTCCAATTTTGCAGCTGTGTGATAGGAAGCCGAGCGTGCGACACACATTAGACCCATTCAATGATAACAATTTATATTGTGTCGCTATAATGTTTGTAAACATCAACCGAGTACCTATCAGAGAAGCAGATGCAGTTGTATTTACTATCAAGAGTAGTAGCGATTCTGTGCGGTATTATCTAAATTTAAAGTGCACTAAAACTATTCCGCGCTCTTTCTAATAGATGGAAATAAAAGGGACCGCGATAATTTTAGCGTAGTTTCAAGTTAGAGAATAGTGCACAGAATCGCTACAGTATCTGACTTTATTCATCCACTTTATTCATCCACTTATTGATATCGATAAGGGAACGCCCATTCGTTTACCAAACGAGTTACCATGGCATAAACAAAGACCGGGAGCACGAGATGAGTTTCTTTTCGGTATCGAGAACAATATTTTTTTATTTATTCCATGTTCACTGCACACAATAATCTGTTGCGAAGTCGTAGTTTTTGCCAGCGTTGGTAGTTTCTTATATTTACCAAATAAATATATACATTGCTTACACTTTTTGTGTACTACTCGTACTACACTCACTACACTCACATTTCACACTCCACAAATACACACACTTATATGCGATGATTTTTACACGACCTACGTTTGTACCTGTTTTCAATTTATTTCTATTTTATTTTGTCTATGTAGTTAACGCGGTTATGTAGTTACCTAAATAACTACACTATTCGGATTTCCTGCCGTTTTTATGACCCTGACCTTGCATACCTATATACACTAAAAGATCAGAGGCCCCAGAGTTCTCTAACTAAAAAATAGTTAAAATAGAGTTCGGATCGTGTTTCGATCTTGTGTCGATGTCTTAAATGTCAGAAATAGTATTCTCTTAACTTAAAATACAACACTGTAATGTGATTATATCAAAATGTGCCCGAAACTTGAACGATTCAAAGTTTTTTCGATAATTTTAGCTTAAGTAGATGGAGTCTCTCTTTACTCTTTCCAAATATATATATAACTATCCTACTCTAATGTTAGAACCGTGAATTGAAAGTAGACTAAATTGTTATTTATGATGACCAACTTTCTGTCAATTCACAATTCAGTCTCGATTCGGTTAACTTTAAAATAATTTAGAGAATTGGGCCTCTGCTTATAAAATGTGGATTCGAATTGGTATGAGAACAGCATATATTAAATTGCCTAAAAACTAGTATAACATAACTGTGAGTCCTAGATTAATAATAATATATAAATGATTCCTACATTTCAGCCAGTTTAGCTAGAAATTATAAGATAACATGGCCCATATAACATCCGCTATAGAGGCGCATTAAATTATTTATACAGACTACGAATTAGTATGAATGATGCTAAAACTGCGTGTTTCTCCTGCTCTCCCCTCACCAACCCTTAAACCCCGTAAATAATGTACATTTACACCCTAAAAACTTTAATAATAATGGCCAATTATTTGGGATAACTTCTCTATGGACCAACCTTTATTAGAGCCTTTGAATTTACAGTCCGCCTCACAGCACGCACAGAATTCAACAAACCCAGAGTAACAACCACCAGCATAATATAAACATAAATTTCACCCCTCCTTAGAATGATAAGAATTATATTTTTAATCATAAATTGGCTGCTGTCATGACTGATTCCCAAGATAGTCACACATTTATCATGTTTTTTTGATGATTCAGTTATCTTATCATCACTTAACGTAAAAGTCTGACTGTATGTTTGTTTTTCCGTATCTAAGTCACTAGCATTTTCCCGCGGTTCCGCCCGCGTCCATGTAGTAACACAGATGTTTTATGCACTAAAACGTTAACGTCGTCAAGACGTCACCACGTAATATACATACGTAAGCAATTTTTTTTTTGTTTTTTTTTTATTATTGAAATAATTAAAACAGTTGGCCATAAATAATCAGGGTGTCTACTTAGTGCAACGTATTTTTTTTCTTTTTATTGCTCTCAACCTTCACAGAAATTCCCACAGGTCGCTCCGCTTGCCAGTAACACCAAACAACCATTTGTTGCTCTCTTAGCGTCTAAATACACGGATTTTGTCGCGGCTCACTCCGCTCGCTGGTATCGTCTGGACGCCTCTTTCTTTGGATTACCGAATAGTTATTAAGCCGTAAGTCAAGAGTACTTGTGGGGAAAAATTAAAGCCGCTCCCTTAATTGAATATTATTAATTATGTTTGTTTTTAGGTAAAATAAGCGAGATGTTTATACCTACATTACCTATAATAATTTTTATTCGTTGCCAAAGATTATTGTAATACAATTTTGTACCATAATAAAAAAAAGTTATTATCATCACCATCATCAGCATCAGTCTGTAGAAGTCCGCTGCTGGACATAGGATATATACATATAAATCATTTAATTATAAATACCTAACTAAAAAAAAAAAACTGAACAAATGGAACGCAATTTTAACAGAAATTTTAATTAGAAACTACTCAGAAATCTTAAACAGAGCTACTTTTTGTCAGTTTTTCATTAAAAACTGTCAAAAATCTATACTTGAGTCTCGATACACGGTCGAGCGTAGTTTTGAAAAATATGAGCCGTAGAGTAGCTTACTTACCCACCAGTTTAGATAGGCAACATTATGTATGTAGGTATATCAATCTAAACAGTAAACAGTCTTACCCGTCAGCCACGAAGTCCCAGGCACCCATCCATCAGGGGAATTCTCCAATTCCTTCTCCTCAATATAGATGTAATCTCCGAGAACTAATTCCAATTCGTCGTTCGCTTTCGGCGCGTAGCTTTGAGTCACTTTGTGTACCTGATGTCAAAAACCAGTGTCAGGTGTATCACAAAGTGAAGATGTCGTATAAAGCCGACTAAGAGATTACGCCAGAGGACGGATTAACCCTTAATCAAATTAAGCAATTGCCTAGGGCATCACGTCTGGGAGGGCACCAGAAGAAGCACAAAAAAAAAATCCGTGAATCCTCACTTCCACGTCACCAAAAACCACACCAAAAAAAAGTTTCTAGGACTAATTTGAAAATTCGCGCGTTTTAAGTTGACATAGAGTCTGACCTAGAGTCATAACCCCACTCCCGCTTGCCCACTCGCTCCACTTCTAAGGTGCGTTACATCTCATCATCTTATTTTACAAACAACTAATGTTTTTGGGGATAAACGTTTAAAGACCGATTCTAGCTGACATACGGATAGGGGGGCCCACAGGCGTGGATTGCTTAGGGCATCAAGTAGTCTTAATCCGTCACTGCAGAAGATGGACAGCAACATCCACAAATAAACAAAAATTCGAAAACAATAAATATGCCATCTTTCTGCTGACTATGTATCCGGCTCTGCTGTCACTTAGGCAGTATACCTACCTAACACACACCTAAACAACCTATGCATATGCACTATGCACATGGTAAGGTACCTATGTAAAAAATGGGTATGTATGTACTTTAAATGACGTTTGGAGTTGCCTCTAACTACCCTAGTACTGATTTCGAGATCTGAGCATATCTACCATGGTGATCAAAATTTTGAGGCAATTTTTCCGAGTTTTGATAAAACGGCTTCCTACACCAAAAGTCACACTGATCCCACACTAGGATTCCCTGTGTCGTGGGGATCAGGAACTACGAGTACCACGGTACCACAACACACAGTCCCGAAACTATTATTTGCAGATCATGCAAACATTTGTCCCATCTCCTCCGACGAGACGAGACGACCTCCGTGGCGCAGTGGGCGAGTAGCCGGCTGAGACGCAAGAGGTGCGGGTTCGATTCCCGCTGCGGTACAAATGTTTGCATGATCTGCATATTTGTTCCAGCTCTGGGTGTGGTATCATGGTACTCGAAGTCCCTGATCCCACAACACAAGGAATCCTAGTGTGGGATGAGGACTATGTATGTGACTGTGGGGTGTCATGTTATGTATGTTATCAGCTTACCTGGTGATTAGCGAATCTAGGATCTCTCGAATAAAGTCTCAGCTCCCAGTTTAAGTGTTCTGCCGGTTGTAGCTCGTCCACCAAACCCTTCAGTGAATCATACGCTGACACCTCGAAATGGTAGGCTAGTGTTATGTGTAGAGACTTGACGTGGGGCTCCAAGCTGATTGCTGCTTTGTCAACATAATCAAAATAAAATGTCATTAGCAATGGATTTTTCAGCATGATGAAATAAAATAACATGAAATAAATATGATTAGCAACAGATACACCAGCGTGACGAAATTAAAACATAGCAATAGCTAAGCTATCGACTGCAGTATCGGATGATAACTTTTTTGAACTGGTAGTCCCACATAAACTACAAAAACTGGTAGTCCCACGTAAACTACACCAAACTGGTAGTCCCACGTAAACTTCACTAAACTGGTAGTCCCACGTAAACTACAACTTGAGATTCCGTCAATGAAACAAGTCTTTGAGCTGATCATACGAGGCTTTAGCTACATAGTTGGCAGTACATAGTTGGCATGGCCTATCTAGTAAAATCTGTGGATTCAGCTCGAATTTGTATCTACAAAGAATCCACAGATTTTCAGACTGCACATAATTCGGACCACACCCTCGCATGACTCCAACATGAGATATGACATTCAATACCTTATCAATCACATCTATTTTTCACAAAGAAAGATAGGTAGAATTTTGGCAAAGCTAGCATGACTTTCAACTACTCAATTACCTACTATTAAGATACGAATTTGACAATATCTTTTAGTAAATAGCTTACAGTACCTAGGGGCTAGTGCATAGCTAAACTAAATAAATAAATAGAATTTAATAAATAATAAGTACAAAAATAATAATTAATTACCTCAAAAAGCGTAGCACATGCTCAAGGGTTCAACCTCTACTAGCATCCCTCTAGCCTACAAGTAAATTAAAATGAAATATTTAATACACAATGCTGGTACAAAATAGGCAAAACATTGTTTCATTTAACACAATATCTTTTACTAACTCTTCGCATTTCTATCTTTTAAAATCTGTACACAAAATCAAGTCAAACTTGTGTATTTGTTGTAACTTTTAATTTTGGTTTTCCGAAATAACTTTTTTAGAGTTAATAAATTTATTATTATATTAAATATTATATCGAGCCACTATATACCTTAAGCAGGGTGGTGACCAAGATAAAACAAAAAAGTGACATAAAAGTAGAAGCTGAATTATCTCAATCAGGTGATAGATTGTGTTGAATGAATCCAATAAATTTACATACACTGAAAAAAATATATAAATAACACCCATAGACCTGAACCCATACCAGGATTCCTCGTGTCGTCGGTATCAGGAACTAAGAGTATCATGGTACCACAACACCCGAACCGGGAACAAATATTTTCAGGAATCTAATCCACGACTCTCATCTCAGCTGTCAACTCGCCCGCCTCGCCAAAGAGGTCATGGGAAATAACAAACAGTTACCTATCCTCTTACATTTAATAGGTTTCTCTTGCTGCATGGCGCACCAGGGAAAGCATGCTCCCAAGGCATCCAAGTGCTCATAGGTGTCCACTGTAACACCCACTGTGAGAATAAAGCTTCTTTTAGAAAAGCAAAAGAAAGTCGAAACAATTGAAAAGGGTGATTTTGTTTTCAGTACACAAACTTTGAGGAATGATCCTGAATGATAAAATATTCAAGTTGAAATTCCACCTTCCCATACTCACTCATTACTCATACTATTTATTAGTGTATTATATAAAAATAGGTATATTATGTATTCGAGTTTAAAGTAAAAGTTGTATTTTAATATTCTTTCATTGTTATTATTTTTACTCTGTGCACCGCCGTTTCGTTACTGCTTCGCTCATTACTGTCCATCCAAAGGTTGCCTGGAAGAAATCGCTCTCAGCGATAAGGCCGCCCATTGTACTGCTAATTTTAATAAATCCTGTTATGTTTTCCTGGTGTACAATAAAGTGTTAATCTATCTATCTATCTATCTATCACTCAAATGTATGAGAAGGTGGATTGTCACAGACTATTGTGTACTCAGTATAACAAGAAAAATTATTGCTGAACGATTGTTTACTGATAAATTACCGTTTGTATTGTTTTAAAGAGCATTCACAAGTACATACACTATTTTATCACGAAGCCTATTTGCATTGATTATGTTTTTAAATTTCTTTGTTGTCTGTGTTTGTTGTATTCAGATAAATACAATCATCGGTATTCTAATTCTAATGGCTTCTTTATGATTTTCTTGAAAAAATAAATAATCTTTTCTCTCTAATATAAAGAGCTGAGGTGCTGAAACTAAATTACATTATTGTCACAAGTTTAGAATTCCCAACAGAATTAATGATTTGGGCCATAATAGGTTTAATGCATGGAAAGGTCTACTATTTAGATAAATAATAAATTTTTGCCTGTATGTTAATGTTATTACTATTTATTTATAGACGAGCAGCTTTCGCTGATGTGTCTACGTCAACAGTGTTAAAATTTAGTTTAAATATTGTCTCTTAGTTTTGGTAAATTTTTTTGAGCACTGATTTATTTGTTCGAAGCCAGATGTCGAGTTTGTTTTTGAATGCATTGACGGAAGTGGCAGTAACAACGTCATCTGATAGTGCGTTCCAATTGTACACCACTCTATTGCTGAAGAAGTGATGGGTGGCAAGTGAGACGGCGGGGTCACGGTTTAACTTCATGTATGTATCATAGATATCAAAATAATGATTAGGTACATTGTCCATCACCTAATTATCACTATCAGTACTTACACGCTGAAGACACCTGCTTCACATACTGAATAGCAATCTTCCTCAAGTAGTCAGCATGTTCATCAGACACAAATAAACCCATGAAGTTATGTGAGATGTATTGCTCTAACTTCAGGGGGGTTAATGGAGGTTCTCCTACATTTTCTACAACATGCTTGACGGCTTTTGCTAGTTGTAAAGATGTATCATCTTGTGCCTGTTTATAAAAGAAAAGCAATTCAAATAATACCCACACACATAGTCACATACATAGTCCTTGATCCCACACTATTTCACCATTCCCTGTGTTGTGGGTATCAGAAACTAAGAGTACCATGGCACCACAACACCCAGACCAGGAACAAATATTTGCCGGTCATTAAAAAATTTGATCCGCAGCAGGAATCAATCCCACTATTAATCAAGCGGCATCGCGCAGCATATTGCGTGAATGACTAGGTATTTAGCGCGGCATTCAGTGCGACACTAGCGCCAGTCTCTTCTAGATTGTTTGTTCTTAGGGGCATGAGACTTTTTGGGTATATGGCTTACTGTTTTTTTTTTTCATTTTAATAAATTACGGAACTAGCTTATGGCCCACCTAATGCCACATAAATACCTCTTAGATCACGTCCACCTAGGACGCGCCCTACATGGAGTCTTAAAGATGACAAGTCTCATGTGCCTGTAATTTCACTAGCACCAGCACCACCCGTCAAACCAGATCACAGCTCACAGCAATGAAAGCATTACTGCTTGGTGGCAGAAATAGGTATAGTACTTTTCAGAACACACTCTTTCGCGAGGAACTCTAATACTACTGTGTGGCAAGCACAGTGCAATACCAGGTAGGGCATGTCCTAGGTGGACATGAACCAAGTGGTATTGCAGTTGTAATAGCAAGAGCTAACATCACACAGGCAACTTGCGACTTCTGACACTTTAATCAGCTTCATCATTTCTTCAACCAGTTAAAATCCACTGTAGACATAGGCACAAAATATATAGGTACAAAGGCAAGCTCAATTCAACACGCACCCACACAGAGATGCGTACCCATGACTTGGTAGAACTCTGTCGACAGAGTTCTACCGAGATTGTTATAGATGGACACAGGCCTCCCGTTTTATTTATCACTTACCTTGAAAAATGACACTAAAGTAATATGAGGTGGGAAGTTATGAGCCCCGTTCCATCCAGCAGTGGTTCTTGACTTGTCCCAGAAGTCCAAAAGCTGTGCCAACAACGGTCCAGTGGGGCTGGCATAGAAGATGTACTCTCGCGGCTCATCGGAGTCGATAAACGCGTCGTTCACGTGTGTCAGCAACCAGTCGGAAGCTAGCTGGACGCTGCGGTTACCTGTAGCGGCTAGGGCCTTTAACCTGAATGAAAATCTTGATTTAATTTGCGAAACAGGTACTTAAGTACTTATGGTTGTGCAATATGTTTGAGATTGCCTGAATACCTACTCTTAATGAGCAGGGCATCGAAGGCATAGATATATTCGAAGGTAGTTTGCTAACTTAACTTACGCTCTATGTCTAGGAAACCCCATCTGCAAAAGGATTTGAAGCGGCGTAGCATCTTGTTTGGTTTTGCTGGAAGCGGATATTTTGCGAGGCGGTAAATTAGCCATCTTGCGGTAGGGGATACTGGGACTCAATAATATACTCAGGACTCTCCGCATATAACTATTTGCCCATTTCTTTGTCGTAAAAACTTCATAACAACAATATTACAGAAAAACAACAAACCACACCAGTTTTGTTATCTGTGCAATGCCAATTTCACAGATTATAGAAAGTATACAAATAAAACATAAACCACAGAGTACTTTAATATGAAACATAGTACCATGGAAGAATGAAAAATGTACTGACCCAAACGTAGTACTCTCCTTGACTGTGGTTGGCACTCTGGCACAGTGGCAAAAGAGTGGCACTGTCTGTGTATTCTGTGGATTTGTGTTTGATTTGATTTGAGCTTTGAGAAAGTTGTATTGATTCAATCAATTTGATTGATGGAATTTGATTGATTGAATAAACTTGAAGTTGAAGTTGTTACTTGTTTTATGCTCAACAAGCTAAGATTCTCGTCTCGTGTGAAAAGAAAATCTGTTCATACTCCAAACAATAACTTAAAAATGTATCTCAGATATTTCTTGAATGAAAATGGCGATAGGCAGTACACCCTGGCCGTAAGTTGTTTGCTTAATTTTCCATGTTGCTAACCTCCAAACACGTGTGAAAACAATCTTGATGATCCTTTTGGTAGGTCCTATATTAGCTCATGGATCTGTCATCTTCTGTGTTAGGTCTCTCCGTAGTCCATTTTCCATTTGCTAATGAATGTCTCTTAATTTCAGACCATTGACCCAAGTGGAAAGCCTACGCTTTCAGCACATCCAGGTAAGTTTCATCCAACTTCAATAGAACTTCAGTTAGTGAATGTCTGAGGAATTTATTAAATATTTATACTTTTTGTTATTTACAGCTCGCTTCTCGCCTGAAGATAAATACTCCAGGCAAAGAATAACAATCAAGAAGAGATTTGGATTACTTATAACACAGCAGCCAGAACCCATTCACTAAAGTATCAATATAGATTAAATTTTATTATGTAAGGACTTTTACCTATTTTATTTTACCAAATTTCCAAGGTTAGAATATTGAGATGAGGTATGAAGCAGCTACCAAGATTAATCACCGTTATCCAACAATCTAAAACGTTAATTTAAATAATTTTAAAGGTAGATGTTATTTTAATATCATCAGAGTTTAATGATAAAATCAACTCAATCAGATTGTTTGTTCCCAGAAGTTCCATAACAATCATTATCGGATTGTGAGATTTGACCTAAAAATACATAACAATCATTATCGGATTGTGAGATTTGACCTAAAAATACATAATCATAAGTAAAGGCAAGTAAAATTAAAGCTTGTGAAGAGTTTAGGTACCACCATAATTGGTAAAGATTATGTTGTACTGTGTCCAGCCTAAGAAAGATTTTTTTCGGGAACTGTTCACCTCTGCATTGGAGGATGTCTTCAAGCTTCTGCACTGGAATGGATTTAGCAACAACATCAATGGCGAGGCCCATGTCTAGCTGTGGACTCCTATAGGCTGATGTTGATGATGGTGTTTTTTTCTTCATAGGTAATAGTCTTCGAGCAACACGGACTTCCTGAAGGTAATACTATAATATCTACATTGGATAAGCTAAGCTAATTTTTTTTATTACTGGACAAAGACACTTCCTTATATCAGGTACCTACTAAACTTTTTCCAAAGAAAACTTTCAATTCGGCATATAAGTGTCTCGTACGTAGGTGTCCCCTAATTGCCATAATGGTGAAATTGGTGAAAATGAGGACCATGGACACAGCAAGGACTCTAAAGTCCTTAACACAAGTCACATGCAAAAATACACTTTTGAATATCGCGCCACTTGCGAAACGTCCCACCCTAAGACGGCCCTCTCCGTCCTAAGGTGGGACGTTTCGCAACACTAAATACTCTGAAACTTAGAGAATTTATAGTATTCTTTAGGCTCTGAAACCAATTTAGAAATAGAGGATTTATGCGCTGAGGGATTTATATATATAATGTATCTGTGCAATCAATCAACTGGACCAAAGAACTGGACTGAAAGGAAACTGATGGAAATTGCATTTAAATAATTTTCATCGAAACTTCTGTAAAATATGAAAAGAAAGAAAGTTTAGTTTTGTTTGATTTTTAATAGGAAAAGTTATTTACAATGACTCACAGCCAAGAGGATCTGAAGGTTTACTGGAACAAGATAAACTATGCTTTCCCCATTCTCAGTGATTCAGTATTTACTGATTGCTCCATTACAGAGTATGAAGAGATTCACGAAATTATTATCGGCTTGGGAATTCAAGTGAAAATACGAGATCTAGTGCTGATTCATATCGAGAAATATCTACGCCAACATGTGGCGCCTTTGTTCTGGTCAAAGTTTACAAAAGTGGAAGAACAAATCAGAGGTTTTCAATTGTTCAAGTCTGCTGTGAATGATCTTTATGAATCTGTTTCAAGTTTTGCTGCTATGCTTCGAAGACTTACGATTTTAAATAATTCTTGCAATGACAGCAAGCCCATTTATGGTGAAAAGGATGTAACATTAGGCTTCAAGCAGCTTGTGAGAGCCACTCTGCTCTCTCAATTACCTTTAGATTTCCATGTGATAGTCAATCATTTTTACAAAGTGTCATTCAATGTTTTTGATAATGAATATGAAAATCCAGATATTGGAGAAAACGTCATGTGCTCAGGATGCTGGAATGATTTTTCAGAGTGTAATTGTGCATACATTGTCAAAGTTTTCCACGATTCAAATAGAAAACTGATGGAACTGCAATTACTCGAGAGGCTTGCTGGTCAAGTTCTAACAAACTTCAGTCAGGTGAGAATCGTATCTCACATGCTAAAACTTTGTTCAGGCTCATTTGATGTTTCTCATATGGGATTTTTAGATGTCTGGCTCGAAACTACAGTTGTGTCATGGTTAACGAGGATATACTGTGCGGGCTCATCCAAACCCCCTGCAGATGATACATACATCCAAAATGCTATATCAAAATTCAGACAGAAATTAAGTTACTTTATGCATCACAATTATACAATGTTGAGAATAGATCAACTTTTTAACATCATAATTGAATATCCTGATTCCCTGCCTGCAGTCGAGGATATCAGAATAGGTTTGCAAATGACAGATCTGCGACCGACTTTATGTAAGAAGTTGCAAAGCGCTTTAGAAACAAGATTATTACATCCAGGTGTGAACACTCCTGATATACTGACAGCTTACATTTCTACAATTAAAGCTTTGCGATACATTGACCCCTCAGGAGTTATATTGGAAACTGTCACAAAGCCTGTTAAAAACTACTTGAGGAATAGAGAAGATACAGTAAGAAGTGTGGTCAGTAGTCTCACGGAGGAAGGTGCCGGCTGTGAATTGGCTGAGGAACTGGCAAAGTTTGCAGCAGAGCCTGATGGTGATGAGGACAAAGATGAAATATGGGAGGACTGGGTTCCAGACCCAGTCGATGCAGATCCTAAAGGCAACTCCAGTGATAGGAGAGCAAATGACATCATATCTATGCTAGTAAACGTTTATGGCAGCAAAGAACTATTTGTCAATGAATACAGAACACTCTTAGCAGACAGATTGCTGGCTCAAAGTGCCATAAACACTGAGAGGGAAATAAGATATTTAGAGCTTCTAAAGCTGAGGTTTGGAGAGTCACAACTTCATTTCTGTGAAGTGATGCTGAAGGATATATCTGATTCTAAAAGGATTAATGCATTGATACAACAGGAGAAAAGTATTGAGGAACTTAATAAAAAGTTCACATCCAGTGCAATGATACTCTCCGCTCAGTTTTGGCCTCCATTCAAGGATGAAAGTTTAGAGCTGCCTGAAGAAATAAAGCAACATTTAGAAGCCTATACTAAGTCATTTGAAGCTTTAAAAGGCAACAGGACATTGAGCTGGAAACCACATCTTGGTAATGTAAATATTGAAATAGAAATTGGAGAGAAGAAATTAGACTTGACTGTCTCACCATTCAATGCAACTTTGATTATGCATTTTCAAAATAAGCCAGAGTGGTCAATAGATGAACTTCATCAGGTAATGAAGGTGCCTATAACTGTTTTGAGGAGAAAAATTACATACTGGCAATCTATGGGACTGATTTCTGAGAAGAGTCCTGATCATTTCGTTTTGGTGGATGGTTCTGATCCCAATAAGGGTTCTGTCTCCTCAAACCAGGTGCAGGACATGATCTGTGAAGATGATGAGGCCGAGAGTGCCATGGCTTCAGCGCACGACCAGAGAGAGGGTGAACTGCAGGTGTTCTGGTCGTACATAGTAGGAATGTTGACAAATCTAGACTCTTTGCCACTGGACCGTATTCATCAGATGTTGAAAATGTTTGCATCACAAGCTCCTGGAACTGAATGTAGTCTTCAGGAGCTGAGGCAGTTCTTGGACACTAAAGTCAGAACCCATCAACTCGTCTTGCAGGGAGGAATGTATAAGCTACCTAAGAACTAAATGAGCTACAGGCATGTGTATTGAGGCCTTTTTATTTTTGAATAAGTGATTGATGTTAAGCAGTAACCTCTTATAACAATGCATTACCTCACAGGCCATGTCCTCTTAGAACACACCCTATGTGCATTGACCTGTATTTGCATTGGTTTGGGCTTACAAAATTAAATATGTACAGTTTATGTAATACTCAAATAAAGCCTATTTAGTATTATGTTACCGCGACGGAGCTTTCGTAAGGGACGTGTCAAAGTAATTATAAATAAAAAACCGAAGAAAGTTTAACAAAACCATTTATTGTTGATGGTTTTAATATAAAAAAATTGGTTACATCATGTCTGTGGGTTAACCAAATTACTTGTTACAGTTTTATAATGTATGTGACAATTATCAAAGCTATGTTACATAGTTTTTCAAACAACAATTAATAAATTAGCACAAAATAAATTATAAAAAAATACCACCACATTGTAAATAAAATTTGAATTACAGTTTAATACTAATATGTGTTAACAATACAACCATAAATAAACTATATTACTGTGTAAAGTGCTCCTCAGACAGGCAGTAATTAGGCACTCAGATCTTTGGCCACACCAGTGGCAGCATCAAACAAGCAAAAACATCCAATACAATTGTTCCAAACCATAGATCTAATTAACCTAAAGATTATTATTAAAACAATCACATTTTTGAGAAATTCTAAAATCTTAGTACTAGTCATAAAGTCCATAAACCAATAATTATAAGAATAAGCAATGCGGCTTTTCTCGTCAACGAACTAAACTAAATTTTGCCATTAAACAAACTTGGTTATCTGCAATGTTTCCATTTTTTCGTCCCCGCATGGTCAGTGTTTGGCATATTTCAAAATCATAGTTTCATAAAATCTATAATATTGAAAATTTGTGCATATTTTGAATGTTGGATGCTGTCACTGGTACGGGATGTTGACTGTCTGTTGAGCGCTTAAAGTAGTAAGTTCATGTACGACAATATATAGTGTGTCAGTCTTACTCTTAATGTCTATTAAATACTGATTAAAATTAGTGGAAATAAGCAATAATTATACTGTTGATATAATAGTTATTTTGATTAAATCATTTATAAACAAGGCTATACTGAGAAAAATACAGATACCTGAGAATTTCTAATGGAATGCAACAACAATTTACTGTCCAATAGGCAACCAATACAAACATAAAATATTTAATAATCTCAAAACGAATCAGTTTAGGCTTTCAAGTAAAGCAATTTTTAAGGAATTTGTAAAACGAATGGAATGTTAAATTTTGCGTACAATACGAACAAAAACCAGAAGGCACTACACTAAAAGGGTTAGGTACATACATACATTATGCAAAGATACGAATCCAATTTTTTTTAAATAAATGTTTTATCATATCTAGCATTCATATACTGCATTGACGACCTCCGTGGCACGGTGGGCGAGTAACCAGCCGAGACGAAAGAGGTGCTGGTTCGATTTCCGCTGCGGCGCAAATGTTTGCATGATCTGCATATATTTGTTATGCAAACATTTGTTCCGCGTCTGTGAGTTGTGGTACCATGGTACTCGTAGTTCCTGATATTGTGTATCCTAGAGTTGAATATATGCTCCGATTCTCGTAATTATTGAACATTCAATTCACAGTCTAATCTCATCTCAGTCAACTGTCACGTCTGTCACTGCGTGCGTAGACGTAGTAACTATTACATAATCTTTGCGTGCATATATTATTTTTCTCGCTCTAACGAACGCCTTCCAAAACGACAGAAAGAATGATGATTAATCGAAAGTTGACTGAGATGAGATTATATTGTGAATTGAATACCAAATAATTACGAGAATTGCCTTTCATGAATAAGTGACTGTTGGGTATTGTTATATTTCACAGGCATCCGGCATCAAAACAAGAAATGAAAACTAATGAATTAAAAATACTTGAATCAATAGGCAAAAAAATAAATAAAATACACACCTACAACAGTTAAAGCTCTCTATATCTAGTTTACATAATGTACAGAAAACTATGCAATGTTGAACAACTTGAACAACTCGTGTAACCAAAATGGATTGATAAAAATTAACAACATTGCATTGCATAGAAAATGTAAAACACTACAGACAGTAAGACTACAAGCTTATAAAATATTAAGTACATCAAATAATTAAGTCCATAGTGCTTAATCTCCTGTTGGACGAATGAATTAGCAAAGTACATTATAGGTAGAAAGAGTAATCTAAAACTAAACGCCCCACTATTTCATTACGTCAAACCAAAATATTCCATAATCTGTAACAACAAGGACCATTTTCTCCATTTTCGAACGCCTTCAAGCTTGTGTCAAGTGCCAAGTAAAAGCGGTGGAGGGGCGCACAGTTTTAGACTAGACGCGTTCTTACGTGAATGAACGATTTCCAGATTATTTATTTGAAGGTGATTTCTTTAGACATACATCACTAAACATTCAAAATAAATTTATTACTATTGTATTTTTGTTATTCATAGATAGTATTTGTTTGGGGATTTGATGATGTATCACAACATAAATCATAATATTGAAGAAATTACCACAGTGTAAGATTAGTGAAGTTGCTACAATAGCCTACTAAAAATTTAATCAATAAATTAAAACGTAAAATGATGTTGTTTCTGTACAGCATTAAATATTATGTTATACCGTGTTGAAATTACCACGGTCCCTATCGTTATCATCATCATCAGCCTGTAGAAGTGCACAGCTGGACGTAGGCTTCCCCCATGGAATAACGACGACCCCATAGACGACTGGTCTTTAGCGGACTTCAGCCACAGACTTGAATGTTTTTAGTCCATCAAGAGGGAGCCTTCCTACACTGCGTTGTGCGGTACATGGTCGCCACTCGAGAATCTTTTTCCCCCCAATGGTTGAGGGTTCTGAGAGTTCTATATATTATACAGGGTGTAAAAGGACATCTCCCGAATACTGAAGTTACCGGTAAAGTTACCTCGCGAGTTCACAGAGCGCACCGGCTGCGCGAGTTCAACGCTCCCGGTCAGCTGATCGACGCGCTGCGCTAATATTTCTTAGGTAGTTTTCTTTGCTTTTTTTTTGCAGTTTTTATTTATAAACGTGTTTTTACTGATGGAAATTAGGTTTTTGTGTTCCTTTATT
This sequence comes from Epirrita christyi, assembly GCA_951392215.1. Classification (NCBI taxonomy): domain Eukaryota; kingdom Metazoa; phylum Arthropoda; class Insecta; order Lepidoptera; family Geometridae; genus Epirrita; species Epirrita christyi. The sequence goes on from OX595852.1 coordinate 6,648,560, forward strand.
TTTATTGATATTTAAAGAAAATACGAAAAAAGCGACCCAAAAGTCAGCATTTTCTTTTTCGCTTTTTTTCAGTTTGAATATTTTTAGAACCATGGTTACTATTTCAGTTTTCGGGAGTAGTCTTTTTACACCCGTTATATCTGTGGGCTACGTGGCTCACTGCCACTTCAACTTGCTTATTTTGAGAGCAACGTCTGTGATCTTGGTTCTTTTATGGATCTCGGGACTTCGAGCTTGCGCACGAGGCCATTAGTTAGCGACCACATCTCAGTGCCATAAGTCATCACTGGCGACACGCAACACGCACTGGTTACAGATATTCGTTTTAAGGTCCTATTCAGTCTATTTAGAAACTGCAATTATACTGGTGAATAATAGAATTTTAATGATCGTGGCTTGATATCATTTTAGAAAAATTACGACTATACACCACGTACTTTACTCCTGCTGACGTTTCGTGGACCATTTAGAGGTCCTTCCCCATGAGCACCGACCGGACCACGCCAAGGTCGTATGCCAGGAACACCCCGTCTCACGAAGGACCTCTAAATGGTCAACGAAACGTCAGCAGGAGAATAGTAAAGTACGTGGTGTATAGGCGTAGTTTAAAAAAAAAATACTGTTGAATACTGGTTAAAGATTGAAACAGGCTCGTAATAATTTTAGCGCGATTTAACTTTGAAAATGCTTTATAGAATCTACAACGTAATTAATAAATAATTAAAACAATAATAGTCCATTCCAGATCCACTATTCTCATGAAACATGCCCAAATATAAACTTGCCTCCAACCATTTTTGAGTAATCTCTACTTGACAGATCAAGTAATTTCCACTATCTCTGTATAAAAAACTGACAGATCAATGAATCCAAATAAGCCAAATACACTGGCGTGCAACGAAAAGGGGTCACTTGGAAGAGCTAAAATATCTCTTTTACTATACAAGATCCCTGAAATTAATTGTCCAAGAGAATTTAAACATCCAACAGGCACATACGTAGTCTTGATCCCATACTAGGATTCCCTGTGTCGTGAGTATCAGGAACTACGAGTATCATGGTACCATAACACCTAGACCCGGAACAAATATTTACATATACAAATATTTGTCCCGCAGCGGGAATCGAACCTGCAACCTCTTGCATCTCAGCCGGCTACTCGCTCGCCACGCTACTGAAGTCGTAATTTGATCAACTATTTATAAACCTTTTCTTCAATGGCCTATTTTTAGATTCATGATTTTTATTTCAATTCAATATCTTGCTTAGTTTGGGAGATAGTGGTTTTTGTAAGTGACTGTATTTAATTGCACGCCAGTTATATAGATGTATTGGAGTACTTGGTCAGTCTGTTCAACTTTTTTCACAAAATACAAGTAACTCTACTAGTGAGTGCATGATTTTACATCAATAATATTACGTATTATTTATAACGTGTCTTACAACAACATAATTAAGGTCCGAATCAGACTGAAAAAGACTGTCAGAACCAACGAAGAAAAAAAACTCCAATTACAACTACTTTAGGTACCTAAGGCGCAGACCAGACAGAAGAGACGTAAGACGAGGACGCGTCGCGAGCAGAGCAGAGGTAAAAGCGTTACGCCTGCGCCCCGTCTTTTCTGTTTGTTTTGCGTCGCGACGCTTCTATACATTTTGTATGAAAAGGACGCGGAAGAGACATTTGTCTGCGCCCCGTCCTCGTCTTACGTCTCTTCTGTCAGGCCTGCGCCTTAGTCTTTTCAGTCTTAATCGGGCGAGGCCGAATTTCAATAAATTACCCACTTTTTTGCCTTCAACTGCAAAGCCAATATACAACAAATGATTTAACGGCTCATAATATCAGGTATAGAAAACTGGGTCTTATCAATTTTGGTGTTGATAGGTGATTTCAGGCATAAGTACGTTTCATTGTTATATTTTGAATCCTCTCTATAATATTCTCACCGATTCTTCCGTAGTGGAGGAGCAGGTTGTATTGATATCGGTGAGGAGTTAACAGGCGCAGTGTGAGGGGCTGGTGGTACTTGTGAGGGTAGAGGCCGCTTGAAGGGCCCAAGACGTTTGGACGGCCGCGGAGACACGCTGTGAGTCTCCGTGGTGCCGGTCCAGGCGTGGTCTAGGAGAGCGGCTGCTAACCGGCCGGTGCCTTGATCTGGAATAAATAAATAAATAAATGCTGGACATTTCCACAACATTATCTAGCCCCAAGCTAAGCAGAGCTTGTGTTATGACAACAAGATAACTGATATACTTAATACAATACATTACATCGTTAGATATTTTTTATTATACATAGAAAATACCCAGAACACTCGGATCTGCAGATAGTACAAATGTTTGTTCCGAGGCGGGAATCGAACTCGCAACCTCCTGCGTCGCAGGCGAACCTTCGCCCGCCGCGCCACAGAGGTCGTCAAAATGTCAAATTAAAATGTTACCTTCAGTTTGGGTTTCGATGTTTTCTTTCAACGTTGAGTTTGAGCCTGAGATTCTTGTCTCAAAGAATCATTGATGCATGCTAGCTTATTACAGGATTTAAACCGACTTAACTCTTCTGATTATTTTGGTTAAAATGTAAATTGATTGTGTAGTAGGAACAACTACAAGATATCAACTATTAACTAAAAGATATTGGATTTTTGTAATTCTATTTTCGCAATTTGTATGAAATTAAATAGATTTTCCTATGCGTTATATATGTTAAATAAGATAGTACACAAATCGGCCGTTATAACGGCATATCATGCGTATGTATCTTCCATCCTACGCTATGGAATAATTTTTTGGGGGAATAGTATTGATAAAGAACGTGTTTTCTTGGCTCAAAAACGATGTATACGATCAATAGCTACGCTTCAGCAATATGAATCATGTAAACCCACATATTTACAACATAAAATATTGACGTTTCCATGTATGTATATACTTGAATCAGTAATATTTGTCAGAAAGAATATGGATCAATTTGGAGTACTGCAAAGTAAGCGTGTAAATAGATTACAGGTACCACCTCACAAGACAGCCCTGTTCAACAAAAGTGTGTTCTCTATGGCACCCAAAATATATAATAAGCTTCCTAGAGAGATAAAAGAAGTAGGAAATTTTCATATATTTAAAAATAAAGTAAATAATATTTTGACAAATAAAGCATATTACTCAATTAATGAATACCTTTCAGACAATTTGTAAAATTTAATTTGACATTTGTTATTTGGTAGGTAACGGTAAAATTATAATTAATAATACTATTACTTTTTAAAATTTGTATGCCTGAATGAAGGCGAAACATGGTGAATCTATAAATTATATAACATCTGTATTAAACTGTACCTACCTGTGTTTCGAACAAATAAATATTTGTATTTGTATTTGTATTTGCAACTAATGAAGTAGGTACCTAATTGATCCATCTTTCCCTATTGATTCAAACTCAAATGTGAAGCGCCCTAACGGAGTTCATGTACCAACTGACAATGTTTAGATACGACCTAATAGTAGCAATAATTTAATCGTGGTGTGTCAAGCCTAAGAATGGGTTCCTCCGTCTCCTCCCGTGGTTGTCGTAAAATTAAGGGATTACACCAGGGGAACAGCACCCCACCTGAGTACCCAATACCAATACTGCAACCACCAATCAGCCTGCCAAGCATGGAGATTATGGAAAATCCCCCCCCCCCTTGCATTGTATGGGGGGGCTCGTCGATTAGTGGACGTTTAACGGCTGATGCTATGATGAATAGTAATAAATTGCGTTTTAAAAATATTTCACAGCAGTTTATAGGCCCGTCCTGTAGACAAAGTGACAATGGGCAGGTTTGCGGACAATTTAGAAATAATTAAAAGTGTTTCGTGACGCGCGCGACTCACCCGCCGGCTGCGAGTTGTAATTGGGCAGCGGCTCCCGCACTCGCTCCACGAAGCGCTCGAAGGTGGTAGGCAGCGTGTGGTGGTGCACTAGTGCATCCAGGGTACGCGCGCGCTCGCTGTACGCGTGCTGGTAGAGCGGCATGGTCGCGCGCACTGCGCGCCCGCCCGCGAACGCCGCGCTGCGCACGAGCGCGCCGCAGCAACTCACGCGGATTATACTTTCTTCCCATATCGGACCGAACACGCATACCTGCAAAATATTAAAAGTCATCATCATCATCAGATACCGTGGCGTGTTTCTGCCTTAGAATATACCCCTCCATCTCCTCCCGTGGATGTCATAAAAGCCGACTAAGAGCCACCAGGGGGATATAATGAATAACGTGAAGTTGAAGCAATTCTATAGCCACAGCTCGTATGTCTGTGCGCAGCTTACACTGAATAACCAAGGGTTGTTGCAAAGAAGGCCGTTTAGATACAGATTAATAAACAAAAAGTTGCAAGTGGTACTGTATAAAAATAAAATTTATGACGTTGTCACAAGTAGGGGTCATATATTTATTATATTTTTTTACATATATTTGCAGATCATGCAAACATATGTCTCGCAGCGGGAAGCGAACCCGCACCTCTTGCGTCTCACCCGTCACGCGACTGAGTTCGCCCGGAGGAGTAAATGTGAAATTCAGAATCAGTACTCCACCACTGGTAGGTACTTACGTCGGGCTTTCTAGATACTGTACACCGAAGCAGCCCACCGGGTAGTGGGTACAGCACTATCAGCACGTCGCAGAACTGCGTGGGTAACGTGTCCCGCTTGTAGGGCCGCCAGTGTTCGCTCCAGACTACGTGGACCTCGTCGTTACCCAGGTGACGAGTCTGAGGATAAATAAACGCATGTTTAAATAAAGACTTATAGTCTGAGCTGTGGTTTGTTTGTTTGTATATACTTTATTGCAAACAAAACTAAAAGTAAATGTACAAATGGAGATGTACATTTTCTACCTGCCAACCAAGAATGTGGTAACAATTTAAGGCGTGCTAACAGATAATGAAATCTAAAACAACCCAAAAATAAATAAATAAAATACATAGACTAAACGATATAGGTAACTTAAATAATAAAATCTGGAAGAACGAAAAAAAAAATATGGATACAGTATATTAAGGTAATGCTCACGAGTCAGCCTTTTAAAACATAATTTGGAGGCAACGTTCTTAATATCAAACGGAAGCATATTCCATAACTTCAAAGCCTCGACCGAAAAAGAGTTATCAATTATAGAGCGTAAAAGCCGACTAAAGGATTACTTACACCAGGGGATGGGCAGCAGCATCCACATGAGTACTCAACACCAATACTGCGATCACCAATCCACCTACCAAGCGTAGTGATTATGGCAAATCCCCCATAGCATTCTATGGGGGAGGCCTCGTCCAACAGTGAACGAAAAACTGCTGATGTGTGTAGTCTGAGCGGAACGAGAATAGGCGCGGGATATCGAGGGCGTGGCAGTGCTCAATTATCGATTTTGTATTGTTAGCAACACTGCCTCGTCATTATAGGTTGACTCATCATCGTCATCAGCCTGTAGAAGTCCACTGCTGGACACAGGTCTCCCTTTAGAGTGCCACGACGAACGGTCTTTACCTGCCTCCATTCATAGACTTTCTGCTAACTTTATAATGTCTTTAGTGAAGATATCAAATTTGGCTCAACTGAATATATCTGTTTGTTCTGCTTATACTATATCTAATTGTTAGAAGTAAGGTCAGGTAAAGCCGATTGGCACGCACGAGGAGGAGGAATACTACCCTCCGAGATACAGTTAAAAACTAGTTCGGAGTGGTAGGGCGAATCTAAATCTGCCACTAACTACTATATATACATAATATTATTACCTACAGATTGTTAAACAAACTGCTCAATTGAATCAGCTGATTCATTTTGTATTTCTTAAATATTTTTTTTTACTTGAATAAGTTTGTACCTAGTTTAAGTAAGAAGTGGTTTGTACTTTTATTTGGAAATAAAAAATATTTGATTTTGATTTGATTTAGTCTTAATAATATAATAATATCAGTCATGTTATTTTTTTTCGCCACCCTATTCTTTTCCCGTTTAGACAAGTGCCCTACATTGGGCTATATATATTTAATTTTTTATTTATTTATTTATTTTATTCCAGACAAATGTCCATATAACTTAAACTAGTACACACAGTCAGAAAACGCACAAACGTAAAATTAACACATTAAAAAAAAAACATAATGAAACATTATGAAGCCCAACCAAATGGCACAGTATGGGACAATCAACCCTGTCAGCCACAACGCGCAGGATAGCGTTGTTGCTGCCGCGGACACGGCTCAGCAGTGAGGCGGCTCTCTTGCGTAGGATGGCGTGGAAGCCATCAGTTCGAGCGTCAGCAAAGATGCCTGAAGCACTGCAGTAACTCGGCAACCCCAACACAACCCTAAACGCGTTGTTATATTGCACGCGCAGGGCGTTGATTGTCTTCTGCGTATAGCTAGTTCATAGGTTGCATTTATACGAATCTAGATTACCTTGTTCAGGATAGCATCGGGCGTGTCAGCTGGCATTCTTGTGGCGACGTGAAACAACGCCTCCAGTGTGAGTGTGGCGATGTAGGGCGCACTCACGCCGCCCCCGCCTCCGCCCCGCAATCCGCCCGTGAAGCCCACGTGGCTTTCCAACTCTACCTGAAATGGTTTCAAATAACATTTGACCCCTAACATCTTACCGTATGCGTACGAGTTATAACTTGTACGTCGTTAGGTCGTATACGACCTAAGAATATACCCCTTAGAACGTCTCCAGCGAAAATTTGCTAGGAACATTTACAAGCGAATGTACGGTTATTACCCGTACCTTTTCCCTCCTTATTTGTATCGGGTATGATCGGCATAGATACATTGGAAATGAGACGAAAACTACAGCTAGCTATGCACTACTGTCTCATACTACGCAATAAAGTTAATAATCCGGTCATATTAAATAGTATGACACTGTATGTGCCTGATAATTATGTGGCCTGCGGCCGGCGTCGTCACCGCTTGTTCGCTCCTGTCACGCCGCGAACTAAACACGCGAGCAACGCGCCAACACCGAGGGCGCTAGCTCTGTTAACGCATTCGTACACGAGGTTCAACATATCGATATTTTTAATGATAGCCTATGTTGTATTTTTAATTCACTAAGAGTATATTTAAGTTATAATTAAGATGGTTAGCATTTTGGTGTATACTGTTCGCTTTCTATCTGTCTGAAATAAATAATTCTAATTCTAATTCTGCCATCTCCTCCCGTGGATATCGTAAAAGCCGACTAAGGGATTAAACCAGGTAATAGGGATAGGTAGTAGCATCCACATGAGTTCTCAACACGAATGCAGCGATCACCAATCCACCTGCCAAGCGTAATGATTATAGCAATTCCCCCCATTGTATTATATGGGGGAGGCCTCGTCCAGCAGAGAACGTCTAACATCTAAAGCTAAGCCGTATTTGTTGCCCTGATTCTTTTAGGTTTGGTCGCGTTAGAACAGGAGTAATTTTAGTTTAGAAGACGATTCAAAATGATCCTTGTGATTTCAATGATAAAACACTTTTTGATTTAATTGATTGATGATGGCACCCATCAGCGGGTACGGAACCCTAAAAACAGCTAGTTATAGAAACCTTGGGAGTGCTATCAAAATACTTGTTCAATAATAAAATGATATTGTTGCCCTTACATTGTGTTGAATTATCTGGTAATTAAAATATAAATGTTACCTCCCAAGCCAACGCAGCGAGGAATGCTTCATAAGCTGGACTGCCGCAGCGGTTAGAGAGGATGTCGCTCCGAGCCTCCTGTCCCTTGCCGACGTATATCACCGCCACTTTGTGCGTTTCACGACACCTGCAAACACATTTTCGGAGTCACACTGCGTGGTTTAATACAAAACGACGAAATCCGTAGAAGAACCAATGTCACTGACATAATTCTCAGAATAAGCAAGATGCAATGGGCAGGCTGTATCGCTCGCAGAATTGGTAAGCGCTGAGAAATTTAGATTCTGGAACGGCAAACAGAAACCGAAAAACGCAGTGTGCTGATGACATTGTGGCAAGACTGTTGATATTCTTTGGAGAAGGTCTAGCAATAGTAAACATAAACTTAATTTATATAACTAGATTGCAAACAGCTATTGTTTGTTCCCAACATTTCTTTATCTGCTCAAACGTAGAGACCTATTGTTAGCCTTATGTTCCTATATCTAAGTTTCTGTTTATACTTTTGTATCGCTGTTGGTTTCTCAATTAATAAATAAATAAACTTCTTGAAAAAGCGTGTTTGGAGTTTAAAATGACAATGACGATGATTGTAATTAGTAATGGAAAGGACTTTGACATTGTCATACCTGTGCGCATCCAAGTTCCTCAGTTCTCTGAGCAGTCGATCCGTCCTGCGCAGAAGATGTGCGTGGTTCCGTCTCGCAGGTGCTAGGACGCCCAGCTGCGCTGCTAATTGTCGACATTGCGCGAATTCGCTTCGACTTTCTTCGCCGCACCAGGCCACTGGCTCTTCATCTTCAAAGCTGGAAATAATAGAAAGATAAATTTCGGATGTTAATTTGAACTGATCAATTTATTGGCTTGTATAATCCATGCATTCTTATGTTTATCAGCTAGGTTTGTAATGAACCTGATCTTTTTAGGAGTCGTAAATTCGGAAAGTACCCGGACTGGACCTTGTTTGAACTCCCTGAAATGCGGTTGAAAGCTTGAATGTGATAGCAGAGCTCCATTGCATTGAAGTTCTTCCCGGGAAGTGGCATCTATTTCCGCCGTCAATCAGAAGTGAGTGCCGATTAAATTAAAGGCAGATGACAATTTACAACTTCGTGTCCCAGAGTGGAAGGCGCAGTGAAATGCCACGTAGGTCACATCCTCCTCAGAGGTATTGCAGTTGTAATGGGCAGAAGTTACCGTTTAACACCAGGAAGGTTCAATAATTTACTAAGAAATAAAAATAGCACCCGTTAAGAAGGCGTAATATGTGATTTTGCCCAACAAAATCGATCTAGAACTCAGTATCTACGGGTTCTACGAGTTAAATATTTTGGAATATGAAAATTTTATATTTTTGCATTTATTGTGTAAAGTTGAAAACACGATATGTAAAAAAAACCTCGATAGTTTTATTTAATGAAAAAGCATTGTTTCGCACACGTTTTGAAAGAAATGAAATCTCAGGAACCCTACGGTGTTTAAAGGTAAATTTTACTACAACAAATAGGTAATAACTATTAATTCTTATGCTAAAATCAGTTTTTTGATAAACACTTTATTTTCGCCATAATGAACAAAAAACTTCATTTTTGTGCACTACACTCGCTAGCGCGAGCGAGATGGCGCGCGGGTTATCGCGTGCGTTAAAGAGAGAGCCTAAATTGTGGTATAATGCACTCTTAATAAGACATCCGTGTCGTAGCGGGCGAGCAGCCGGCTGATATGTGACAGGTACTGCAATCTGCAAATATTTGCTCAGTGTCTGGGTGTATGGTAACATGGTACCCGTAGGTCCTGATATCCATGACACAGGGAATCCTATAGTGCGATCAGGACTATGTATGTGACTGTTGGGTGTTATGTACCTGTCTCTTTGCGTCAAATATTGCCGCTCGCTGTTCCTGTGCGCCACCAAAGCAGCTACTAATTCATCCTCGGCTCCAACCGGTAGCGGCGAAGGAGCAGCTTCGTCCAGTCGATGACCGCATACCACTTCGGGTGACGTGTGACCGATGTACGCCAGTACCTGAACAAAAACCGGGTTAACGTGAGCGACTGAACGGGATCTAGAGTTACCATGGAATCTAAACTTCAAACTCTGCGGAAACTTCTGGAATTTATTTGTATTTAAGTTCTCACGTGATCCAGTTGATGTTTATCAGGTGGAGAGTTCTTGTGATCGGGTAGCAAGTCCGGCGGCAGCGGCGACGGCAGCGATGACAGTGTGCTGTCGCGAGGACACTCCATACTGTGGGACAGTGACCTGATTACTGAATGAACATTGTCAAATTTAACAATTTCAGACTGGCAATTACACAGAAAATATTAGAGGAGAAACAATACAATTTCAACACCAAAATAAACCAAATATACTTATATAAATCTAAAAATCTTAAGTCTATTAATAATTACTCTTTTAATTGGGTTGAACTACGTGGTCAAATACGTTATTTATAGAAGTACAAGTTTATAGTGTACCTGTCCGGGAAAGGCAGAGATTGGGGCGGCTCCTCGGCGGCAACAGAGGGGTCGTAGTAGAGCGCGGACGCGTCCCAGCACGCCTTGCCCGCTATGTCGCGCAACAGAACACGCACTTGCCGGTCCGATGTCGCTAGACCTGTTATATAAGAAGACGCATTCAAGTTCACGTGCCTGAAGACCGGCAAGCAGTAATGCTCGCATTGCTGTGTTCCAACTTGAAGAGCTACTGAGGAAATTACAGGCACATGAAACTTGTCAACGTTGTCTTAGGTGACAAGGGCAGTGCCATGCCATGTAAGGACGCCATACAGTAAACGTGGTCTACAAGGTATTGCAGGGTGTTATCGCTTAACATCAGGAGGGCAACTTGCAGGTTCCGTCACTATGCAAATCAAATAAAATTGTACTTTATTCATTGAAATCACAAGGACAAATTTTGAATCGTCTTATCTATGTGAATTACATGCATTACACCAGGTACGGGAATGCTTCTTAGGGTGTCAATTGCAGTAAAAGCAGCTCAGCTAGCAGAAATAATATTATTTCCAGGTGTAGTTCCACACGGTGGCATATCTTATGCCGGCAGTTCAATCAGCAAGGCCAGCGTGGAGTCTGTTAACCGTATCAGCTGTATGAGGCGCAGTTAACACCGCTGGTCTTACCTCTTAGCCTAGCCATGGACTATCTTACATCTCTAACTAGCTAGAGAACTGAGAACAAAGTGTCTCTTACCAGGCGTGGTCCCACCAGCCGCCGGTGGCATATCTAGTGCCGGCAGTTCGATCAGCGAGGCCAGCGTTGAGTCGCTGAATCGCATCAGCTGTATGTGAGGCGCGGTTAACACCGCTGGTCCTAACTCTTGGCCCAGCGATGGACTGTCGTGTTGTTCGCACACGCTTGAGGAGAGCTGGCAGCCGCTCCAAAGAGGCCAATGACCCAGGAATAGAACGAGTTGGCTGCATATCTATAGGAAGAAATACATACACATGTAATTTCCTTGGTCAGTAAAATAAGGTGACGTCCTAAAATAATAAGATGACTTTAGAAATAGGACAAAACTTTATTTTCTTTTTTAGTACATAAAAAATCATGGCGAAACTAAGAAAATTCAAAATAGAGTACACCACTGGTCATCAGGTACTTTTAGATAATTTTATTAGTTGTCCATCATCAGTTTTAATAAAAAACCTCCGAGATTTTTTTTTTTTTTGAAAAAACCATCTGATTCGCTTAATTCTTTTCCGTTCGATGCCACTTTAATAGTTTTCTTGAGATGAGGCATAGAATGTTAATGTCAAATACACCAACCGACCATGCCTCATGGTGAAAAAGCTTACGAGGGCCACTACAGACTTTAAATAGGGCCGAACGATATTTTCAAAAAATAATTTTGTTTTTCCACCAGAAAGTGTAATGATGATAATTTATTAAGCTATTCTCGTACCATCCATGGATATTCGAATTATGTAGTTTCGCAAGCGCAGGTACGCTTTCGCCATAACTCTTTATGTACGTAAGGAATAAATATTTTACATTTCCTAAAATATTAAAACTACCATTGTATGTAAATTTAAACTAGAAAATACATTACAACATCACACATGCATAATATTATAAAAGAAAATTCATGTTATACCGTCTGAGCCCAAAGTTTCACATCTATGGTAGAAGCTGGTGAAGTCTTTGGCGCCAAATTGTCCAGCTGAATGTTGGGGTCGAAGTCTTCATCCACAGGCAATGTTAGACCTTCAATATCAGTTCCACTTGTCCCTTTCATTACAGCATATAACACCTGGAACCATTTATGACGGTTTAAACAACATTGGGACAAAACATCGTGAAATGCGAGAGTTTTTGTTTGACATGCGGTAACGGCTGAACCGTTTAAGCTTAAATTGCGATTACAGATAGCTGATGATTTAGACATAATCTCTACAATCCGAGAATTAGCTCCCTGAATTAGCCTACTTTCTATCCCAGAGACACGCAAGCGAAGACGCGGGCGGGTACTAACTAGTACGCAAGTGAAAGTGTGGAAACCCGAATGTTTTGGAACAAACAATTCAATGACAGGTCAATGTGATATCCTACAACCTACAGTGAACCTGATCGAGCTTTGCTCGGCAAACTTGGTGAAACGCGTTTTCCCAGAGATGAGACTTAGGTAGTGAATTTTTCGCCCCCAAAAACCTCCATATAGCAAATTTCATCGAAATCGTTAAGCCGTTTTCGAGATCTCAAAATAGGTATATAATATTTGTGCAAATATTGTGCCGTGGTGTGTCCGGCCTAAGAATAGACCCCTCCTCCTCCCGTGGATGTAGTAAAAGCATTACTAAGAGATTACACCAGGGGATAGGCAGACGCATCTAACAGAGTACTAACACCAAACTGCTATCACCAATCCGCCTGCTAAGCGTGGTGATTATGGCAAATCCCCCCATTGTATTAATTAGGCGAGGCTTCGTCCATCAGTATACGTAAACAGGATGGTGATGATGAGCAATCAGCTCATTTAACAGTATAAGTTAGATAAGAATCATCATAGAACGATGGGTTGATGACGGTATCGGTATTGCGGTATCGAGGCATATCTGATGAGGCGTCAACTGAGACGGTGTTGCCACGTGTCTCTAGAATACCCAACGAGAGTGGCGAAACGAAACGAAAAAGGGCAAACGAAAACATGGTGGCCACTTTCTCAGGATGTACAGAAAAGATGTCATAACGCGATGACCTAAAAAAACCGATCGCCTTTTAAAATTGTTTACAACTACGAGGACAATGCCCTAACGTGCAATCAGTGCAAACGCACTTTTACAGCTTAAATAGGGTCACACCAATGAAGCTCTTAAATTTAAAAAGTAGAAGTTAAGCCGCCGTGGCCGAAACTGGCCTGGATGACATCATCATCATCATGATTTATACTTTACTAGCTAACCCGTTCGCGACTTCGTCCGCGGGAAAAAAGATAATGCGGCCGCAATGAAACAAACAAACCTCTAAAAACCCCTACAACCTCCATTAACACTGTTTTTCGATTTGGGGGTCACATTTAACCTTGAGGTCTTGAAAGTATTGAAATCTCAACCACCACACTGTGAAACAACCTTTGAAAAGACACCACACTTGAGGTGTTCAATTTAGGGGTCCCATTCTAAACTTGAGGTCCTGAAACATTTTAATCCCAACAACTACACCGTGAAACTAACTTTTACTGCATCTAAGTAAACTATCAATAATAATAAATAAATATCAGGCCAAAACGTAAAGTGTATTTTTTTCACAAAGAAAACGTTTCCGTGCCGTGCCTGTTTTTAGTAAAATTTCAGGAATCGCTGAAACATGTGTTTGTGAATATCATTTGAGGAATCTACTTGTGAAATTTCAAGCACCTACTACCAATCGTTTCCTAAATACGGAGCATTTTGGTTTTACATTAAAAGCCCTTTTTGGACCCCTTAGAGGGCGAACTTTCCAAATTCCTTTCTTAGTACACCCCTACACTCTAAAAGGAACACACCCTCAAAATTTTAAGTCTCTACGATCCGCGGTTTAGGCTGTACGTTGCCACTCGGTCAGTCAGTCAGGACTTTGCCTTTTATATAATACTAGCGGCCCGCGCGCGACTTCGTTCGCGTGGTCCCGGTGTTCCCGGCAGTTATTCTAATTTTTCTCACCTTTTAAACCTTCCCTAGACCTCCACGAACATTTCAAGACCAAGATAAGATAAATCCGTTCAGCCGTTCTCGAGTTATAGCGTCAGGAAGGAAAACCCGACTTATTTTTATATAGTAGATTTTCTTTCATTTACCTAATCAAAATCAGCTAAAATCTAGACGATAGAGGTCATAACACTGTTAACAAGTGTACAATTTAGCAATAAAACAAATAAAATTTACGTAAGAATATAGCACCAAATCTCATTTTAGTGGGACACCCGCCTCTCTACATTAGCACTATATTACGCGCAAGGAAAATACAGTGTTGTCATCAATTAGTGCTTGCTTTAAAATGGCTGTTGGTTGCTGATAGAAGCACAGTCAACAGCTGACACCAGCCTAGTTACCTACTCGCACATCCCACGCACTCTCAAAATGCATAAATTCGTAAGTACATATTCTTTAAAACGAAATTTTCACAGAAAACAGGTTATTATCAGTTTTCTTCCTCTTCTTCTTCGTGGCGATGGTTTAAATTTTGTGATTTTTATATTACTATACCTTGTCACATCAATAGCTTTCTCATTGGCATCGCTCAGTTCTTTCATTGTATGTGTTTGGGCATCGCGGGCAAAGCCCGTGCACAAAACATCATAGTAGCGTAAGGACTTGTACCGGTAGACAGGTCCCGGCAAACAGCTTTTTATGTGAATGCAGCCTAGTTCTAAATTACTTTCATTAATAATTAGGTAAATTAGTTATCAGTCGCAGACTTTATCCAGCCTAGCTCCATAAAAGGAGCTAATGGAGCAGGGTTTCTTCAAAGTCATTGTCTAAAGTATTATTTTATTAATTGAAATCACAAGGACAATTTTGAATAGTCTTATAAACAAAAATTACTCCTGTACCAACGCAACCAAGCCTAGAAGAATTAGGTTTTGGTTAGCGGCATAATTTTGAAATTGCTTCTATTCGTGGGCACTTTTAATTGGCTCTCTAAATGTAGTATAACCGAGTATCCTTTTTTACAAAAGCTGTTGGTTCTCCTATAAACAAATGAATTTTGCCCCCAAAAGTGCTGTAGGTATTATGTTTTGACAAGGTTCCATTTGATACTTCGAATAATCAAGAAAATAATTTTTATTTGTATAAGTGAAGGTTCTAATTCGTGTGTGTCCTCAGGTGTTGGTTTCCCTTGCCCTTTTCGCGGTGACGCTGGCGGCCCCTCAGCAGCCGGAGCACCCAGTCTACATCCTGAAGCAGGATGCTGACATCCACCAGGACGGATATAACTTCGCGTGAGTACCTTTAGAATATCGCTGTACTGTTATAAAAGTGGACAGTTCAAAAGACTTAAAACGTAAAAGAAAACTCTTCTTGGAAAAATACTTTTTTTAAATATTGATGGGCGTTCTTATAAAAATCTGTCAAAATGTAAGCAATGCCACAATTAAGCAATTTAATTATTGCCATCCCTTACTGTTCGATAATTCCAAACAGACAAGACTTATTTTAAATAAAGTTTTTATGTAAGAGTGCTATTTTATAAGGTCAAACTATCAATTTTAATTATACACCACATGTGATTATATTATTTGTCGTTACAACCGCCATTTAATTTTTCTGTTGATAATAATATATTGATGATTAGGGAGAGACCTTTGCCCAGCAGTGGGAAGAAACAGCATAGAAAAAAAAAATTATAACTCCAAATACTCTTTGGTGGTAAAGGCAAAGCGATTAACTTCATTTTTAAAATAAGTTTAGTGATTTTGAGTTATGATGTTTAATTCATACGAACATATATTTATATTCGTTGAATACGTTACCCTTCCTCACATATGCAGTCGGTTAAAAATAGAAAGTGAAAGTATGAAGCCGGTCAGTCTATTCTTTCACACGCTGTTAACCATTTGTTAGTACAATGAGATTTAGGCCAAATACAACTCATCTGATAGAAAAACCATACACTTTAAAAAAAAAACATTTAATCCCCAGCTTCGAAACTAGCGATGGAACGGCCCGCCAAGAAACTGGTACCCTAAAGCAAATCAGCGAAGACCACAAGGCCATCGAAGTGCAAGGACAGTACAAGTACACCGGCCCCGACGGTCTCGTTTACACCGTCACCTACACCGCTAATGAACACGGCTTCCAACCTCAAGAACACATCGCGCAAGCGGACCAACAGCAGCCCCAATACCACCAGTAAATCATTTCGATTTAACCGGTCGTGTGTAAACTTAGCCAATGGGAATCGACGATAATTCGTATTGCGGATACGTCGTTGACACAATTTATGCGTTTGAGAAAAATGTGTAGGTTTTACTACACTGTAAATTGTATAAAAATTGTTTTTAAATTACTTTTTCATTATTTTTGTATGTTTAAATAAATATTGTAGTATCAATCTTACATTGCCTGATTTTTATTATCAAATCCCAGAATTATTTTTGTTATAGGTTCCACTATGGACGCCCGTTGACCGTTCGTTGTGTCATTTTATGGGGGATATGTGATGATGATGAGGTTCCACTATAGATAAACTATATCAATAGTTAATAACACCTAACAGCTAGCATAACCTAGTAAACTCAGCAGCTTTCCGAGACAGACAAAATAGCTTAGCAATAGCTTTTTGAAGATAGGAAAGATTTGGCGGTTATGATAACAAGAGGCATTCGACAGGACATCTTGAACAGTAAGGAGCAAGGTCAGTTGCAAGGTCTCAGAGGATCACAATCTACGATAGTGGTTGAGATGAAGCTAAAAAAATAACATAAGAATGAAAAGATATTTTTATTCCTAGGAAAGAACAATGTCCCTGAATACCATACTTGAACCTGTTACCTTGAACATCATCAACTTGGACCTATCACCTTGAATATAGTAAACTTAAACCTATATTACCTTGAAACTCATAAACATGAACCTATTTAAATACCTTTCAATTTATATTACCTTGAATTTCAGAGCTCGAAACTTTTATATAGAATATCATAAACTTGGAACTATAACCTTGAATATCATAAACTTAAAACTATTACATTGAATAACGTAAGCTTGAACCTACCTTGAATATCATAAGCAGTAGTGTCTGTTCCCCATCTTTCTCTTCCAATAAGTGAGTGGGGCCACATCGAACCGCGAACTCTGCGAGACACAGCAGCAATGAACCCGCTAACGGCTTGACCGGGTCACGGGTACTGGTGCTAGATATTTGCGCGAGACAAGCGCATATCCATTTGATTATTTTTCCTGAGTACAAAAATAAAACCGGTATAAATCACTAAAGGATATAATAACAAATGTACCAAAATTAGATAGTTAAAAAAGAAACAAAAAAACACGTCTACAAAGTTTTTAAGGTAAACCAAAGAAACACAACATTTTCAGGGATGAAACAGCGATTTCTTTACTTGTGAAAAATGGTCAAGGGACAAATGTTACAGTGATCACACTGTAGTTTGTCAGTAACTGAAAATTCTATTGAAATAAAAGTATTTCGACGTTGATTGAAAAGTCTCACCAGCCAAGCCAGGGTACAGTTCTACGATCCGGTCCGTGTAGTCGGCTAGCACCAGTATGCCGTCGCTCACCACCTTGGCAATGTTCTTATTTTTCATCTGAAAAGAACAAATCAAATACATATTCAGAATACAAGGAAAATTTCACGCTCTGCCGCCTCCGTACCCAAATCCGGTGAAGAAGAAAAAAGAAGGAAATATTTAAACGCTTGTGAAATACGACACGCGACATTTACCCGCCTTGTTGCTTCCGTTGACGGAATCTTCGCTCCAAAAATATCTACCTTCGTCAAACATCTTGGAGCCTAAGGACCAAGATGGACCTTAAGGGTAGTGATGGGTTGGCTAAGATCAAGAATCATCATCTCAATAATCTGTGCCACCAGCATGTGCATTCGCAGCACAAGGCACAAATTTAAACCAAAAGCCAAACTATTCGGCTTTGACGATGGAGCAGCCCTACCTCAGTCTTTAGATAGCTCAATTATTTAATTTGCATTTATATTTTTTTGTATATCCTTGTATAAATGTGTCTAAGAATGTCTCTTCATAAAAAAAAGAATACAAGGAAAATTAACACAACTTTTTCTAAGAATAACTTTCACTTACAAAAGACATTGCAGAACCTTTCACTTTAGTTCTTTCCATATTTCAAGGACATACCAATTCTCCTACCTTAATTTTTATACCAGCGAAGGATGTCACGTGGGTATGTTTATTAGTCGCGCTTTCACGCAAAAACGACTGTGCCGATTTTGATGAAACTTTGTACGCAGAGCAAAATTATATAACATCATCCTGTAGAAGTCCACTGCTAGACATAGGCCTCCCCTAGGCATAGGAGATACTCACCAAAGCAGCAACTAAGCCGCAAACTAAGATCAATC
Source organism: Epirrita christyi (assembly GCA_951392215.1). NCBI lineage: Eukaryota > Metazoa > Arthropoda > Insecta > Lepidoptera > Geometridae > Epirrita > Epirrita christyi. The sequence goes on from OX595852.1 coordinate 6,666,785, forward strand.
TTGGATGCACTTTATTTTTTTTATTAATGTGGGTCTATGTACTATACACATCCTATCCTATGTCGAAAGGCTCTCGATGGAGCGACGACATTTTAAAGGTAGCAAGAAGTCGGTGGATGGAGGCTCAAGACCAGTCATGCTATTCTACGGGGGAGGCCTATATCCAGCAGTGGATTTCTACAGTCTGCTGATGTCGTATAGCATGGCAATTCGATGCAACCATATTTGACAAACAAGTGCTAATCAATTTTGAACTGTATATCCTTACCATAAGCATCTGCAGCAGGCATGTGACGTAAGACGGCAGGCGCTCGCAAACAGTCCTCGTAGCGAGCAGGTGACACACGTGCGCGACCAACGCGCATGCGCCTGCGCAGCGCGCCGCGGCCGCGCCTTCGCGACGACACACACGCACCACTATGTTAAGCACGTGCTCCTGAAAAAACAATACACAATAATATCTATTGGACAATTCAATTTATCAAGAGCTTTATACTTACGAGACTTTTTAAGTTGTCTACTTGGCGTGCAGTGGAGCCGACTATCATGATTTCCCGAATTATGAAGTCGTTGGAAGTCGGTATACTCCGATTCGTGAAGGAAAGGGTTCAAGGAATGTTACTAATGTCTAGCCAGCAGCTATAGTCCAATTGGACCACTGACTCTAAGTCCTACTCTCCAGTGGTTCAGAAGATCATTTCTCGGATTTTAGGCATAATATCGAACTCTACGTTTTCATACAAGATCTCGTCAATTTTGACAACACTGACACTATTTTTGATAAAAATGTCGAGTTCGGCATACAAGAATTGGCCTCGTTAGCGTAACGTGTTAGTTATAATAATATAATATGTATGTTAGTCTTTAAGGTTCCCACGTACTCCTCGTCGATCTTTTTGGCCGAACTACGCTTTCACTCTCTCAAAATGCTTGCTGGATGATTATTTCAAAAACCTAGAACAGTGTGTACCTCGATAAGTCTTACCTTAAGATTATATCTACAAAATTTCGTTGTCCGCATAAACTTGTAGTTTTAAAATAAATGTGCAATAAAGTATTTTCCATCTGCTATCTATCTATATGTATATGAATTCATATTATACATATTAAAAAAATAACAACAACGTAAAAAAAATTGTTTTAATTGTGTAAGGTACGCAGTGTTCTAGATTATGGATACAATGAACCAGAAAAAAAAATTGAGAGAGTTGAATTCAAACGAAATATTCACTGAGGTGTACGTGGGAATCTTAAGGTATAATTTGACATGAGCCAGAAATGTATTAATGGCACTTATGGCTTACCTTGAGATCTGGACAGGAGACGGTGTTGTACTGATGAGGGTATGGTTGAAGCATGGGCGCCTCCATGAGACCGTCCGGGAGTGATAGTAGTGACCCGAGGAATGTTACTGCCGCTGTGCGTGGACACTACAACAGATATACATCTTATTTCAATCACCGTGTTAAAATATTTGAATTAGCAAGTTGAAGTGGCAATGGGCACGCCAAATAGCTCAAAAAAACAAATCCCAGGAAGTCGGTGGATGCAGGCGGTTCAGGCCCGTTCGTCATGGCATTCTATGGCAGAGGCCTGTGTCCAGCAGTGGACGTCTATTTAGGTTGTTGATGATGAATCACGGCGTAACAACTAAAGAGATGTTGTGTCAAATTGATGAAACTATGCTCAAATTCAATTCATAACTGTAATTCAGAATTGTCTAGTCTAGACAGACAAACACACACTTAAAAAACAAACTATAATCCGTAGTTTTACAGATATATTATGTATGTAATGAAATATGACCAAAAAGTAAATTGGTCGAGAGTTAGACTCTAGTGGTTACTATGGCCCGTACTTACCCGACCGTACGTAGACCGAACTCAACTCTAAGACGATCTTGAGAACACCAAAAAAAATTTTTTTTTTTTGCTACTTGTCAAGCAGACAAGCTTACGGCCCTCCAGATGGAAAGTAGTTACCGTAGCCTATGAACGCCTGTAACACCAGAGGCATCACACGCGCGCTGCCGACCCTGAGACATAAAGATGAAAAGTCTCATGTGCCTGTAATTTCACCGGCACCCGTACCCTTCAAACCGAAACACAGCAATGCGAACACTACTGCTTGGCGGCAGAAATAGGTACGGTGGTAGTACTTCCCCGGACGAACTCTTTCACAAGAAGTTCTACTACTAACAAAAATTAAAATAAATTTTTGTATGGGAATTTTGAAATTAGAACACACTCAAGATCGTTCTCAGAGTCAAGTTCGATTTATTAATACGGGCCTATACCCTTATAACTTTGTGTTTGTGAACACAAAGTTATCTGGCGGTTTACTCTACTCACCGAGGTTCCCATATCTGAAGAGTTGAGCACGACCGTTGAAGCGTGAACGAAGTCCAGTAGGAGAAGGGAGTAGCCGTCTAGAGCGAGAGAGAGATACCTCGGTGCGGCGTATTCGACTAGCACGTCCACTACTGAACGATCTTCGCCGGTCAGACCTGTTTAGAAAGGAGATACGTCAAATGGAGTGGACAGAATTATTTGATTCACTAACGAACATTTTGAAGCATGAATCACTTATAAGTTGTTATACATAAAAGTTTTTTTTCGATTCGAATGGGATTTTCATTGTTGCAGAGCTTGCTTTAACGCCAAGGTTTGCCTTTACGCGTAGACGAACAGCGAGCGGGTCAGCTATAAGATAATAAATGGCAAAAGTGACATTTCTTTCAGATCTGTCAAAACAGACAGAATTTGTATGAAAATGTCAAGTCATCCGCTCCCCTGCGAATTTCTCTCGTGAGCGTAACCTTTTTTAACCGACTTCAAAAAAAAGGAGGTTCTCAATTCGGTTGTATTTTTCAAGCCAACTGAAGCAAAGGAGCCATTCACACCACCAAGACGGCGTCCAATTCAGCTTCCACCAAAAACCTGCTGTGAGTTTATGCTAGGTTAGTGCTATCCTTGGAGCCCTAACTAAATGCTTCGCCAACAAAATGCATTTAAATAATACCTGCTGCTGGGATTGTCACATTCATACGGTAATTAAGGCCGTTTTAGGTTTACACTAACCGTGATGTAGCGCCCGCTGGTAGAGGTGCAAGTGCGCCAGATGCAGCCGGTTGTTGCATGACGAGGGCGCGCCCGGCCCCTGCGCCTGCGTCGACTCGCACAGCAATCGCAACGCTAGGAGCTTGCCGGCCCTGGTAGAAACAGGACAGAACATTACTGCAGCGGAAAAAACAGCAAAATAAAGCGTTAATTAACCGAGGTGATAAGTGAGTCGGCATAGTACTTTTCTCAAACAATGCGTGGATATCAAACAAGTAAATTTTATTGAATTCTTCAATTAAACAAAGTTCTCATATTTTCATTTGAAGTTCTCAAACCTTTGTTTTATTATCTTAGTCCTAAATGTATTTATACTAATGTAGGTACTTGAATGTAATCTTTGACTATGTTAATGTTGTCAAATAACAGACAGTTTTGGTGAATAAATGTATTTTCTTTCTTTCTTCTTTCATATTTTTTAAGAACCTCTTGATTTTGGCAACATTTTTTTTATTTATTTACCAAGGTGATTTTTTTACTATGTACATTTAGACAGAAACACAATAGATTTAAACAAACCTGTGCGAGGGCGGCAACGCTTCGGCTTCGAGACACCATCCCGCCACCAGGTTGAAAGGTACGTGAATTTCCGTGTTTCCATTTAGAGTTTGGTTTGCACTTATCTGTAAAAAACACCATGATGATATCACTACAAACACTTTGTTGTGTATTGATTGAAACAGCAATTATTTTAAGTCTGTTATCCCTTATCACAAATCCACTAAATAGTATCGTGATATTGTTACAATCACGACTTGGTACACTTCGAACCATGCCTCAATATCGTTGCAATCTTCATCATCCTGTAATAATCTTTGTGTGTCGTCACAAAAGCGTTTGAACACCTCAAAATCCATTAAAACGACAACTTTTACAAGATCCGACAATACTTGTAACACGTTAACCACGTACTTAAACTGTCACTCGTACATTTTGATCGGTCACATTACTTTCGCAACTACCCACAAACTTTCGTGAAGAAAGTGAACAAACACCTGTTTCTTTTTGCGTCGTCTCAGAAGCCGTCTTTTTCCTGCTCTTCTTTCGCACTGGCATTCTTTAAACACTTTCGAGTTAGAAAACAGCGTGCACAGTTTCAACAAAACCATTCACAGGACCGCACGCGCAGGTGATCAATCGTCAATAGAAAAATTCCTTTGGAAAACAAAAACAGATGACTCAAAGAGATGAATTTATTTTGTTGAACCGGCCATCTGTCAAATACAATGATATCGGCTGATAGCTGAGTGTTGAATATTTGTGATAAACATTTACAGATGGCCAGTGAGCTATACAATGTGACATGATTATATTGCGCAAGTGTTTACTAAAGTACCGGTTCAATTAGAACATACTAAATTCGTGCGATTTCTTGTCAATATTGATTTTGTCGTAGGTGGGTAAATGAACTTGGGTTGGATTGAACGGATGAGTATGGCGCAATTATTGAACGATTATGAATGGTTTGTATTGAATGTTTAGTACGGCGGCGTTTTTAGGGTTCCGTACCCAAAGGGTAAAACGAACCCTATTACTAAGGCTCCGCTGTCCGTCTGTCACCAGGCTGTATCTCATGAACCGTGATAGTTAAACAGTTGAAATTTTCACAGATGATGTATTTATGTTGTAGCTATAACAAACAATACTAAAAAACAGAATAAAATAAATATTTACGGGGGCTCCCATACAACAAACGCGATTTTTTGCCGTTTTTATAGATAATGGTACGGAACCTTTCGTGCGCGAGTCCGACTCGCACTTGGCCGGTTTTTATTTTTATACGATGGAGTAAAATATTAAAACTACCTTACATATGTTTCTATGTTGTTTATGTGTAAACATCCCATTTAAGGGGGAACAAAAATGATACAAATAGCCGTGGCGCATGCTCGTTCCTACCAAACTCGCCCGCGCAATCACACAATCACAAACACAATCGCACATGCCGTGGGAAGCTTTGCGCTAGCCATAGCTTCATCCGATGCAGTTACATGCAGTGCATTCCTATAATAATAGAATCGACAATGTGCCGATATTTCAAGCGGTAATATGGGTTCTTATGATCATGGAATCGATAATGTGCTTATATTTCACGCAGTGCTATGTGCTATGCATTCATATAATCATGGAATCGACAATGGACCGATATTTCACGCAGTGCTATGCATCTACATAATGTAGAAATCTATCTAGACTTGCTTTAATTGAGAGTCCGATCTAGTGTGAGGAACAGAGCTTATGACAAGGTATATCTTTTTTAGTATGAATTACTGTTTACTCTTAAGATATATAATAATTTATGTACCTATAAGTTACAAATGATTAAGCCTAAACAAAAGTTTATTATTGTTATTATTTGACGGCCTCTGTGGCGCGGCGGGCGAAGGTTCGCCTGCGACGCAGGAGGTTGCGGGTTTGATTCCCGCCTCGGAACAAATATTTTTACAATCTGCAGATATTTGTTCAGGGTGTTCTGGGTATTTTCTATGTATAGTAAAAAATATCTATCTATGTAATGTATTGTATTAAGTATATCAGTTATCTAGTACCCATAACACAAGCTCTGCTTAGCTTGGGGCTAGATAATGTTGTGTGAAAATGTCCAGCATTTATTCATATTATACACAATGTGCTGACACTTCACGCAGTGCTATGGATTTGTATAATCACAGAATCAACAATGATGAGTTTTACCTTGAGCAGGGTAGAGTTGAGGTGTATAAGATAGTTGTAGAGATGAGCGTGCGAGTGCGGATCCTTCAGATGGTTGGGGTCGCCCAGTGCGGCCAGCATGCGTCGCCACAAGGCCGCGGCGACGTCGGGCAGCCAGCCTCGCGCGCGCCCGCCCATCACCACACCGATGCCGGCGCCGGCGCCTCGCCAGCCGTCCGCGTCGGCTTCACTTTCCGTCCATTCTATAAAATGACGCTAAGCTTTGAGGAGAGAGTGGAAATCGTAGATGGAAAATATACGTTTCAAGATTCTCTAGATCAAGATCTCTCGGGTAAAGTTAATTCGTTTGTGATAGGCAGGCATATATTTTGAATGCCCGAAAGTATATTTTGAGTCGAAAATTCACAAAGTTAGAGACTCGTTACTATGGGCCGTGTTCATAGATCAAACAAAGCGACAGAAAGGGGGAGGAAAGCTCTTTACAGACGAACAGGCATTATGACGTGTTAATTACTCCACAAACTAGAATCATATCTCACGAAACCGTGATATTTATATCAGCAACCACTTTCCTAAGTTCACTTCAACTTCGCTAAGCTATAAATTTATCTTAGCGACTATCATCATCATCATCAACAGAGATACGTCCACTGCTAGACATATGCCTCTCCATTAGAATGCCACTTTAGCCACCTCCATCCACCGAATTCCTGTGACCGATTCAATGCCATCTATAGTGGGCCGTCTTCACCGCGTCTGCCGGTTCGCGGTCGCCGCTCGAGCAGCATTATTCTCGGCGATTTTCGGTTCTGCGAGCTATGGCGCTATTATGTAAGCGGTAAATGAATGAAATGAGTTGTAACTTACTGTATAGCCACTCACCTACGTTGCCTCCGTCGGACGCCAAGTCGATTTGCAACGGTGAGTCTTTGATGGAGCTGCTCTCGACGCCGCTAGAGGGCGCGGGAGAGGGTGATCGGGACCCTACGATATCAATACCAACATTAAACTTTTTTTTCTTAATTGGCGTCGCTTGACTGTGCATTTGCCAGTTTCAAGTATTAATAAATTAATTGTAATTTGCAACGTTACATTCGTTCCAACTCGTCAGTCAAGTCATGTTTTAGTAAAGCGGTGGCCGTTTTACTAGAACTTTGGTGGACCATTTCCACCAATTTGAAAAGTCACGCAATACACTTCCATTTCATTTCACTACACTTTTGCACTTTATAAAAGTTACATTGGGTAAAATACCACCAAAATTACTCAAAATAACTTATAAAAACACTAAAAAAAACTAGAAAATTAAATTAAATAAAAACAGGCGACCTCTGTTTTCGAAAATGGCGGGAAGAGTCAACATTACACTTACATTACAACTAAATTAAATAACTGGCCAAATGCGTGTTGGACAACGCATAATTTTTTTTATTTAAGTGAATGCCGGAACATTCTGAGGTTACGCCTGGTGTAAAGCCAGTAACACCAGTAAGCCAGTAACCCCAGCCAGTAACAATGCATTTTTTTATATACTACTACTTAAGCAATCAAGCATACGGCTCACCTGATGGATAGTAGTTACTGTAGCCTATGGACGCCTGTAACACCAGAGGCATCACACGCGCGTTGTAGACTCTTTAAGAATTTTAAAACGCCCCTTTTGAAGAACCCCATACTGTAGTCACTAGTGTGCTATTCCACAACTTGAGTGATCGCGGGAGGAAATTCCTCTGGGTCCTTGCGGTGCGTGACCGCACTCCCTCCAAAGTATGAGAATGAATCCCCTGCCAACGGTGCGATGGTAGAAGGGAGCCGCAGTAACCAGTTCAAACAATTCTTCAGAACACAACCCATTTACATATAAATTAAAATCTGTCACCGATACCGATTTACGCTTGAGCATGGTTCTGCAATACGGGCCTAAGATTCCCTGTGTTGCGGCTATCAGGAACTACGAATGCCACAATAGCCTCGCGGTCTTTCTCACTGGGCTAACACGCCTCTCAAATAGATGCGTAAGTCGGTGAAACTGAGAAAATGCATTGTACATACCACTAGCGGAGTCCCTTTCGTCTTGATTCGAGGAAGTTCTAAGCGAGTCCAGGGAGTACCATCTTCTTGGCTTGATGCTGATCGGCTCTTTAGTTTCTTCTGTACAAAAACATCACAAATGATGTCAACCAAAAATAGACATAATTAGCAGAGTATAATGGGCAGGCTCTCCGCGCTAGCGTACTGGGCGTACTGTAGTGTCTACAATAAAATAAAACTACCTAACACTCAACAGTTACATACATAGTCCTGATCCAACACAAGGATCGCCTGAATCGTGGGTATCAAGACTACGAGTACCTTGGTACCACGACACCCAGAGCCGGAACAAATATTTGCAGATCATGCTTACTTGACCCACAATGGGAATCGAACCAATTTGTAAATTGAAAGATGAACTTACCGTCCAGTTTGTTTGTTGCGTGTTTGGTGAGATGTGGGTCGCTGCGACAGCGCGTCAGTAGTCTACGCGCGCCGCCCAGCTCTTTGCGTGGGTGTGTCTCGTTACTCGACTTCGGAGATTTACCTATGACACGACAAATTCTTAGAATATACACATGTCTAGAAGTAGCGTCGCACTATGTGCTTATTATCAAATAGGACATGTGGCAGCTGTAGCAGCTGAATGTGTTTAAAGTTACAGGAAAAAGTCCCATTTGGAATTGCATTCTTTGACGTTTTCTCGTGCAAAACTATCTATACTCTGATTTTTAATCTATCAATTTTTATAAACAAACAAATGTCAAGATATGCCACTGTGTGTATAAGTCTCATTTATGTGTATCATACGTGTATACATATATACATATGATACACATATATACATATGATACACATAAATGAGACTTATACACACAGTGATATTTCTTTGTTTACGAAAATTGTCTAAGATTTAAAATCAGAGTATAGACAGGTAAGTTATCTAAAGTCAAATTATACTTACTTATTTTTACGTGTAATGACTGGCGGAAGTGGGGGGAGGGCTTTGCCCAACATAGTGACAGCACAGGCTAATAGTAATAGTAACTTTTACGTGTACATGGGTTAAACAAAAGCTTGATAAAAGGAGACAACTAAATGCCCGGCAGGCATCGAAAAGTAAAGTAAGGATCGTAAGCCTGTGGCCCTCACCTGGAGTCCGTGCGTCCGCAACACTCACGGCGACGATGGAGTTATGGAGAGGCGCGGGGCGGGGCAACGGCGCGGGGGTGGTAGTGACGCGCCTTCCGCTCCGCCCCCGGTCACTGGCCGGGGCGGTCTCAGACAGGTCCAAGGAGTACACGTGACGGGCCAGCACGCGGGTTAGGGTTTCCATTGTTTTCTGTTGTGACAAAACGTGACATTATGCAAAAGGTTTAATGACCATACAAATGCAAAGTCTAATAATATTATAGTTGAAAAGGTCGTCATATTTCGGTCAATGCTTCTTAGAGAACCAGAGCTTTACGCAAAAGTTTGAAGATTCCGCTTTAAAATAAATCTATATGGTGAGACTTCGTTGCCTGTTTGTTCTTCTGTCTATGTGCAGTGTCTTTCTTAGAAACTATCATTGCTATCATCTTGAAATTTGGCACACTTGCCATATTTTTTTATTTACTTCATATGTGGGTTGCGTGATGGGATTGGAAAAGTTCAAAGTGAAACAACCAACTAACCTAACATTTCATATGATACGCTTTAGGTATCATACGAAAGGTTAGCCCATTTTAAACCTATTTTTTTTCTTACCGCCCATTCCTTGATGAGATCTTCCCAATGAGTGAGTCTGGTCAGCAGCTCCATGAAGCTCTGCCATAGTTCTGGCTTCACAGCCACGTTCAGATTCGCTTTGATCCACGTCACAATCAGTGTTTGGAACAACGCCGGCGCTAAGAATCCCCCTGTTACAAAATGAAATTACCAAAAGGATACTTTATTGGAAAACTATTTGAACAATAGGAAGAAATAGAAAAAGTAAAAACAAAATAGATCCCGAATCCTCCAATAACAATAGGTAACTATAAAAAAAAGAATGAACTGAACAATTAGTATACATATAGTATTAAGAAATGGTATATGTATTTTATTAGATAAAGAAATGGTTTATGTATTTTGTTAGATAAAGAAATAGATTATGCATTTTGTTAGATAAAGAAATGGTTTATGTATATTGTTAGATAAAGAAACGTTATCAGTATTTTGTTAGATACAGAAATAGTTTATGTATGTTGTTCGATAAAGAAACGGTTTATGTATATTATTGGATAAATAAATCGTACAAGTATTTGGTTAGATAAAGAAGTGGTTTATGTATATTGTTAGATAAAGAAATGGTTTATATGTTTTATTAGACAAAGAAAGGGTTTATGTACCTACTTATTTTGATAGATAAAAAAAATGGTCAAAAATATATTTTACCTAGCGTGTCTTGTTTCCGTTTTGGAGGTACTTTAGTCAGTACCAGCGATGTGATTTGAAGTAATACTAGCAACAGTTGTTCCCTGTTAAAAAAATTAGATCTAATTAAATGTTATAAAATCAGCTGCACGGGTAGTCTGTGCGGAAAGAGACTATGCGTGCGAGATGAGGCCGTAGCAGTACTTAATTACCGATTGTTGTATGTTACCTACACTGAACTGTTATAGCTCGATTTTAATGAAAAAGTTTGTAACAAAATACAAAAATCTTAGATAGCTGGCTGTCATGTGAAAATCCAATTAATGGTAATTCTAGTTCCATTTTTCGCCACGACTATTCTCTTTTCGCACAGACTCTAAGGCGGGTGTGTTTCAAAGCATTTAAATAAGGTTATAAATAGGCTAATGGTTTCTTATCCTATTACAACCACCTAGCAGCATTATTTTGTTCTAGTTGGAAGGGTATGGTATGGGTGCCAGTGAAAGATCCATGAATTCGACTTCAACTTGTCTCAGGGTGATAGATACAATCCAATACCACCTAGGTCACAACCTTGGTGGTATTGCACTTCAAGTGGGGCATCTGCCAGTGTCATTACTTACTACTATAAAATAGGTTTTTTGCAAATTTTTCAAAGCATAGTTAGTTTTTGGTTGATGATGATGATAATGAAATTAGCACTCGAAACCGTGAGCTGAGCAAAATGAGCCTAAATACTCTCCAAGTCTACCCGTGGAGGAGTTCCGTTGTCTACCTTCAGAGTCCATCATCAGATTAGCTTTATAATGTGATAACATAACTAACATTTTCCGCTCAATCAAACAACGGGAAGTGAATCGTCATTCAGAATTTGGTTGGTAGATCATCATCAGCAGCTTTTAGATGTCCACTGCTGGACGAAGCCTCCCGTGAAATACAATGGAAAGAATTGCAATAATCATAAATATAATATATAATAATATTCATGTTGAATACAGGTCGCGCAACGAGTTATGAGCGCTGACCTTCAATGCGCTGTAGTAATTTCTTGGGTCTGTTTAGCAAGGGGAGAGATGCGCGACGGGAGAGGTGGCCAGCGCCGGCGCGTATTGGTTGATCAGTCGCCTTCCGTACCGCGCACCCCGCACTCACGTCTCGCGCTCCCTAGATAAAGACGCGCACACCATGTACACATGCGCAAACAACCCCCCCACTTTCGCCGAGCGCTCATAACTCGTTGCGCGACCTATACTCACGTAGATGCTGCTTTTCGTCCCATGGTCTAATCTCTTAGTCGTCTTTTACGACATCGACGGGAGGAGACTATTCTAAGGCCGGACATACCACGGTTGTTAGATAGACGGTATAAAACAATACATTAGATATTGATCCTAATGCCAGAAACACCGTCGCTGAATGTCATGAATATAACATACCAAGAGTTGGCGTCCATAGCTACATGCATAACCATGTATCTATATATGTTAAGCACACGCTTGCACGTGTCGGTCTGCTCCTCCAGTAGTTGTTGCTGACCGAGCGCACCAGGTGGCGCCACGGGCGACGACGATGCCAGGAACACCGTCGCCGCTTGTGTCATGAATATTTGCAGTACGTTCTGGAATAAATACATACTTTTATATATTGGAATAGCCTTTGGTCACGGTTTCGCCGGCGCTTATTATTTATACATATCGGCGTGACAGTATTTTCTTCGTCTCCGTCAGCCATGGTTTGTGGACGTAGTGTGGGTATGTGTCGGTACAAATATTATGACGAAGGATAAGAGACTAGCGCGCGCGACCACGATCAGACCAAGACCTAGGAACATCATACTCTCTAACGAGAGACCAAGACTGAGTCCCAACTGTGCTATGTTGCTCGCTGTATCGTACTCTTTCTAGCGCCAACAGATAGCAACCAATCGAGTGTCCGTGTCATAGTGTTGATTTCCGATTCTGACATACAGATATTTAACAGCAAAAAACATATATATATATATATTAATATATGTCATATCTTTATGTGTTAAGATTATGTATTCATTAGAATATTCCAAATAACAGTGGTTCCGTTGGGTTATGATATGGTACAGAACCCTAAAAATAGTGGTAGAATCTCTCACCTGCATTCCAGCTCGCACCATTACGTTGTCCCTGCTGACCGCGCCTAAGTAAGAGTCGTTGCGGAGTCGTCGTGGAGGCGCGGCGGGCTCCCCACCCCCCGCTGCTAGTTGCTGCTCGTAAGTGTTCTCCACTAGGAATGGGGGGATTTCTACCACCTGTCAAAATATGAGAATAACTTTTTTGTACTGGACCCATAACGTGTAAACATTCTTCAAAATAAATTAATCAAGTTGAAACTACTCATAACTTGTATTAGGTATCTATTTCGGACTTTCCTGCGATTTTGGAACCTACGGTGAAAAGAGGCCTTTTGAGGCCCTGCCCACCCCTTCGGGGGAAAAAACGTGTGTTTATTTATGCATGTATTCGGACATCGGGATGGTATATTGACTATTTAGAGTAGTTTTTTCTCATTACTGGATAAAGGACTATTCGGATTTTCATGGGGTCAACCTGGGATTATTCTCTACACAACAAAGTAAAATATCATTAAAATCGGACCATTCAGTATGGCGTAATACAATTGGTATACGTATTTTACCAAAAAGCCGCCGAATTCTTAACTTTATTTTTTTTAAAGTTGTTTATCAAATAATAGTTTCTTGGTCACTTGCTTAGCTTCATTGGCTCACGGGTTTTTAAAATCAACTTTCTCTTTAGACTGTACTTTCATGAATGTAATGCATGCAATAGTCGAAAATTATGCTCAATCAATAGTGTACCGACAATCGTTTGGTAATAAAGGTTCTCGAGTGGCGACCACGAACTAAACGAAGCAGTGTAAGAACCGCTGAAATTTTAAAGATCGCAGGAAGTCGGTGGGTTTGGGCGGCTCAAGACCGGCCATCGCAGCATTATATGGGGTAGGCCTGAACTGAACTTCACTCACGTTCATCTGTATCCAATCCTTGTAGAGAGCGATAACGCGTCTGCCGGCCGCCGCGTGCGAGAACGGCAGCAAGAACGCCTGACGCAAAACTTCGATGGTAAAGTCGACGTGTTCGCGCGACGAGCAACACAACACGTCGCGGACCACTTGCTCAGAGCTCAGCTCTTCGAACATGCCTGTACCTGAGACAGACAAAAACAGTTTTTTAGTTCAAATTATTTTCTGAATAACGAACTTTTAAGGCTGGTTTTAGAGTCACGCTGACCATCGGCGCTGACAGCTCAGCGCGTAGCTTGTCTCAAGTTTTTTGCGCCGATTGCTACGCGTTATTCTAAAACGCTTCCTAGAAGTTTATACGTTTCGGCTGTCAGCGCCGATAGTCCGCTGACTATCGGCGCTGACAGCCGAAACGTATAAACTGACTCTAAAACCAGCCTAAAAGAAGTCTTTTGGCTGAATCATCTTCATCAGCAGCCTTTAGACATCCACTGCTGAGCTAAGCTTCCCCCATGAAATACATGGGGGAATTGCCATAATCACCACGCTTTGCAGGCGGATTGGTGATCGCAGTATTCATGAGTACTCAGGTGTATGCCGCTGCCCGTCCCCTGGTGTAATCCCTCAGTCGGCTTTTACGACGTTAGTATACAGTATTGCCATTCTACTATTGATAATCGATGCGTTCATCAGTTGTCTACCTCTCGTCTCGATCATCAGCAGGGCTATTTTAAAACGATAGAAGGAAGGGTTTCCCAACGAGGGTTTTTCTTCAAAACGTTTAAAATAGCCCTACAGATCAACTCGCTGTCACCATAATATTTATTGACATCGGAGCTTAACTGCGTTAAATTATTTAACAACATTTGAATGATAAAACAAACGCCCTTCCGTATACGAACTTGAGTAAAGTTCAGTAAACGAACAGTGAAGTCTTGAACATGGTGTAGCGACGCCAACACCGCCTGAGTGTTAGAAATGTTGGTGTGGCAAGTGCGAGCTGGTATTGACTATAAAGCTTAATGAAGTTGCTTCCTATTAAAGTGCGCGTAACTTGGCAATCCATTTGATACTGAAATTTTTGTCCTTCATCAATACACTCCCAAAATATTCTTACCCGATTCTAAACTAGGATGCGGTGTGTTAGACGCAGAGTCGTGCGACGAGGCCCGACTGGAGTCCGAAGGGTGTCCCACCGTGAAAGAAGTCTCCTCCTCATGATGTAGCGACGCCGCCGGAGTAGGCGTGTTGGAATGTGGAAAGTGCGAGCCGATACTGGTCATAGACGAAGGTCCGCCGTCGCTGCCTTGCTTCTTCATGAAGTGAGCGTAACTTGCCACCCATTTTATGAGAGTAACGCGGCATATTACATAGTCATCTTCTAGTATGTTGTGTTGGACTGGGAGTTCTGAAATAAAAATACAAACACTGCATTATGACAATAATTTGGAAATTTCCTACCACCACATTCTCTTCTCAGGCCTTGTTGCTTTTGACCTAAGAATAGGACTCCTCCAACACTTCCCGTGGATGTCATAAAAGACGACTAAAGGATTACGCCACGGAATAGGCAGCAGCACTCATCTGAGTACTTAACACCAAATTTGGAAAAAAATTAGGTACCTGCATGAACTTTCGTGATTACTTTCGACGTTAACAGCAGTTTTAAACTAAATAACTTTTCATTTAAAAAACCGACTTCCGCCATTGTATTCGACTAAATATTTGGATGAAAAAAAAATTATGAAAGAACCATAGTGGTGAAAGGATTATGATACTTTTTGAATGCAAATGCTTGGTTTGTTGCTGAAAATGTCAAAAACGCCATATGTATGCCTACAATATTTGAGGAGTTCCCTCAATTCCTCATGGATTTAATCATCAGAACTGGATTCTGAAAAAAATGGGACCAATCTGGAAGTATATCTATCCAAATAAAAAAAGAATTTTCCAAATCGGTTCATAAACGCCGGAGATATGCGGTAATAAACATAAAAAAAAAAAAAACTACCGTATTGAGAACCTCCTTTTTTGGGAAGTCGGTTAAAAAAGCAAACGTGTCTGGTATACTAGAATAGACACGTTACCCTCTGCACATGAATAACTTACCAAGGTTGGGCTTGTACAGCGAGTTTTGAATGTTGAACTGTGGACAAATTACGGGCAAGTAATACATCCTGAACTTCTCCAACATGAATGCAAAACATCTCATAGCTTTCGCGTGGGATCTGTCTCGCCATTGGATTTTCGTGACGGACGTGGCCATTCCATCTAGGAGTATCTCGAAGAAATACTTAGTCTCATTGTCAACGGGTTTCTCGCTGGTGCTGGGCGGTAACAGCGGCTGTATATCAATGCTCTGGACCGGATTCATAGCGTTCGTATCATGGAATATCGAGGCGGAGACGGTCGCCAGCTTGCCTATTATCCCAGCTGGTGTCTGTTCTACAATAACTTTCTTTGCGTTAGGATTTTCCGTTGTAGCGGCAAAGTTTGGATGGTGCATTAAATCCTCCATACTGAAATCACCCGAATCTTGCGACGCAGCTGTTATGTTGATGGAATTCGGATTGAGCGGGGAGCCTTTAAGAGTGGCACTAGGGTCTGGCATTCCAGGGACAAGAGTGGCGAAAAGAAAATGTACTTCCATCGGAGCATTGTCGCCAAGTGCTTGATACCATAGTAAGAAGTACCTGAAACATTTGACAAAGTAAGATAACATTCATATGAATCATTATCATCGGCCGTTAGATGTCCATGACTGTTGGACCATAGAATGCAATGGAGCGATTTGCCAATCACCACACTTGGCAGGCGAATTGGTGATTACAGTATTGGTGTTGAGTACTCAGGTGGATGCAACTACCCATTTCCTGGTGAAATAGCAACATTCATAGGAGAGATGAAGGAGTCTTTTCTTAGGCCGGACACAACACGGCATTCATATGAACAATTATATTTAATGAATAGATTTTGCTATGTATGTACCTTATAGCCTCTGCTCTTAGCTTCTGTGAATTACCACTATGGAGGAGTTTTGAAAATATCCGCGTCAATGAGTGCAATTGCCATCTTTTGCCGATCAACTCTGGCAGAAGACATAATACTTTCTCGAGAAGGGCGAGAGCCCCTTCTAATTCTTCTTTCCCAGCTTTGTGCACTACAACGACAAAAAACTATGATAACTTCCATTAGGAGTAAGATCTTGGTTAGTTTTAATAATGAAACAAGTCAGATGGGCCATGACAAAACTATGAGCGTTGAATGATGTACATTAGTAGATAATAACCTTAATAACCCATGTCATTAATATTAGTCTTTTAGTACCACCTTCAATGGTGCTTATGAAGCATAACATTTTATGAATTACAAATTAGATGAGTTCCTTATGGCAGGTTTTTAATTCATGATTTAAGAATAATGTTGTTGCATTGGGTTTGGTGACTTTTGCATTCATTTTCAAACATGCATTTTCTTGGTGATGTCATCATAAAACCACCAATCGTTGCGCGCAGAAGTTGATTACCACACAATTTATTTGTTAAGCATTTCAAATTAAGCTTGATATTAGTTGACCCAGTTTGTAAGTTATATGTACCTAAGTACGAGTTTTGTTTTAAGTTATGAGCTTGAAAATATCGGAAGTTACATTATTTTGTAAAATATTTTTACTAAATCCACTGTTTTTGGTCCAAAGAATGTGAGTTGATTCTTTTCTTATCACTGTATACAAACCGTACTAACAAACGATGGTGTTTTTATAATACGTACATTATTTTTTTTATGTGTAAAACTGGAATAGAACATTACTCTTTTAGATTTTTCTTATAAGTAATGAATCATTATGATTGTTCTACTGGGTAGGTACTGTTTATACTTACCTGAGCCCTGTTTTATTTATAAACGTGCGCGATTCATAAACTAACGCTTGGCGATGCATAAATCTTAAGTTATTGGTTCCCGCAATAAACATAAAATCAAATCATCCATAAGGTAAACAGTATGCAAAATATTAAAAATCTTTGCATACTAATATAAATGTGTTTACACAAGATAAATCTAACACCACTTTATGGTATAGTCAGATGATAATCTAACATACAGATAAGATAGCCTCCATCCTAACTGCTACTGAGATTATGTAAAAATTAAATATGAGTCATGGCATGATTCAATGTTGAAATAAATAGGAAGTGTAAAAAGCATTAACTATCGTGACAAAACTGTGTCAAAATGACAAATCAAGAGTACATGTTATCAAGTAGGTTTCTATGCTATGATTAAATTCTAAGCAGTGTGTTTGCTGCTTGCTGTGTGCTGAATGAATGAATCTAACGATCTTGCCAATGAGTAAAAAAGCTTTTTTCACAAACACTATAGATAATCAACATTGTTGGTTAAACAGTGGTATCGAAGGAGTCAGTGCATTCAAAGTGATATCTAAATACCCATAACTCACCGAGATGAAACGGAAGTTCTGTACAGCAAAAAGAGAAAAAGAATGATAAATCTATGTTCTATATTAATTTACACTACTTTATTTACACATTATTTGAGAGGATAACATGATAAGGCAAACATTTACAAATAGAACAGAAAACTTATTCTACAATTTTATTTCAACTAATTTTCAGCTATTGTGGATTTCTGTGGTAATATAAATTAAACTTACCTTTTTGTCGCAGGTTATTTTCAGCTTGAATAAAATTGTCATACAGTATGAAGTATACATGGCTGAAGTTGGACTCAAAGTAGGTTTTGGCTTCATCGGAGTCAAAGTGCTCTGTGAAAAGCCAAACATAATAGTGTACTTAGCTTATATCAAAAAGTGTGCTTTAAACAACTCATTTCTTATTGTTCCAAGTTAAAGTCAGATTAATTGAAATAATAAGGATCATTACGAATCGTCTTACAAACAAGCAATCCTTTTTTCTCTTAGGAATCTTTAGTCCGTTGGTCCCTATCAAAGAAGAAGCTCTCAAAATGATAAAACCATGTGAGAAGTCCAAGAACCAAGTCATTATTGTTAGTTTTTTTTTCATTTTGGTGCTGTCACTGCAACTATGTAGGCCTATTGTGATCACCTACTTATTTCAAAAAAAATATATGAAAATATAGTTAGATGGCCTGATAGGGTTGGAAAATGGACAATGGCAAGAACTGGTATGTCAAATACAAAATTGACGAGATAAAAGTTGTTTTATTTGCCTTCTAGCCTGAGGCGTAAGATACCTATAGCGGTCAGGTATCATGGAGCAAATACTAAACAACAAACAAATTAGGCTACTTGGGCATACCAGAGGCATCCAAATGGTTACCTAAAGCTTTTCAATATCAAAACAATTAGTAGACTTCTCCACACAGTAAATAAACAGTTGCAATGTGAAGTAAATCAAATACCGTTATCCTCAGCTAATTAGCATGTACGGTACCAACTAACCGTAGCGCTACATTTAGGTAGGTTTATAGCCAAGTTCTTGAAATACTCACTGCACCTAGAACGATTTCTTAAGCTATTGTAATGTAAATACAAAGGTATAATCTCACCTAACACGATTTTTAGATGTTTTAGTCGGGTCGAAGAATCTTTTTTCGAGTCCTGTATTTTAACCGATGATTTTTTAACATCTTGATGAGACTTTTTATTAAACATTTCGCAAACAATTATTTAAGGTCATTACGCAAACTCTGAAGATTTTTAAAATCCCGAAATCTCGGTAAATTCACATTGTTGTTCGATCTCATATAATTTGTCAATTTATTTTCTAAATTGTTCACCAAGACTCCACAGACAGACTATTATTTTATTTTTTTAATGGCATCTGAAAACTTTCTCAATTTTGCCAATGTCAAGTATCATAGAAAATCTAACAAAGTCCAGTCGTCAAGTCCTCCCACCTTGGAGCAAGGAAGCCTCCCACAGACAGACTAAAGTCAGTATTGCCAAAATTACAAAATTACCATTCTCTGTCTGTTGATCCAAAAAGTTGCCAGATTAGCAAATTTTTAAAAGTTGCTCTACTCTTATTTTAATCTTAGCTAATATCAGAGATTTATCTTTAGATATTTTTTTGTAAACAAAGAGGATACCAGCATTATTTCAGTATATACTGAGCAAAAAATATACGTTCAGGTAGTAGATTACTAAATTTGCCCAAAAAAATAGGTAGAATTTTTTGCCAAAACCTTATAGAATATAAAATCAGAATAATTAAATTATTTTATTTTTATGCGTAAATTGAGTTTTTTGACAAAGTTATATGAATAATAAATATTTTTCAGTACCTGTTAGCACTGCAGGGGTTCGAAACATTTTCTTAATAATTTGACGACCGACTCGTCGCAAATCCTTGATTAGTCCGATTCAAAGGTTCTTTCGATGCTGTTTAGGGAATGATCTCGAGGACGAGGTCCCGTGACAATGTTATCTTAAATGTTTTTTGAAGTCTTGGGTAGGTAAAGAAAATAGGTTTCCAACATCGCATGTATTCGTGAGGTCTCAGTTCGGGGCGAACCATAAGTAATAAAATAATTCGTGAATAGGTTCACATTATATATGCTGTATATTTTATTTAGGTACATCTTCTTATGGGTACACTACAGACAAAAAAACGATGCCGCGACGACACGAAATTATTAAGTATTCGACACCATTATGTAGGTAGGTTCTTAGCTGAGCACGTAGCAAGGCGGCCGGTGCCGACGCGTTGGAGGCACGGCGCAGGCGTGGCGCTGGATAAATCTGTGTTCTAAGATTTATAAGTATAGTTGATCTAGAATGAGGGATTTTCACGGCCGTTTCAAATCATGCTTTCAGCGTTGAAAATCAATGGCGCTGCTGTGTACCTAGCTGTCAAGAGTCAACATCAACAACTTGATATATTTTCATTTCATGATATTTATTATTGCCTCCTTCTAAAAACACCACGAAATAACTAGCGCACGCTCAAGAAGCAAACACAAACAGAATGAGGGGATTTCACGGGCGTTTCAAATCATGCTTTCAGCGATGAAAATAGATGGCGCTGCTCTGTTACGTTGCTGTCAAGTGTCAAAAAAAAAAAAAAATAATAATAATATAGTAGTAAAATTGACAAAATAAAGTTAAATGTCAACATCAACAACGTGGATATATTTTTATTTCGTGGTATTTATTTTTACTTACTTATAAAAACACCGCGAAATCACTAGCGCACTCTCAAGAAGCCTCAAGAAGCACACACAAACAGAATATCATGATTATTAGGCACACTAGTTAGATAATAGCTTAGTACGCGTACACCACAGTTATTACAGTTGACAATCTTATCAGCTACAGTTGAGTCAGCGCCATCTATCGAACCAATTTGAACTACTTTTTTTTAACGAAATTGAAAAGCCCTAAATTTTTTTAAAGAGTGTTTAACCTACTACCGGACAAGTGAAGTGAAAGTACTATACTTATGAATCTGTGAAATGAACGGTGCGGTGTGAAATACTCAAAGATCCACGCTGAAAAAAATATTCTGTACCCCTGACTCATCACTATGGAAGAGCTCAAGATAAAAAAGAACCAACCAAGCGCGAGTCGGACTCGCGCACGATGGGTTCCGTACCATTATCTAGTTTACGTTTATTGTATGGGAGCCCCCTTAAATATTTATTTTATTCTTTTTTTGATTAGTTGTTGTTATGGTAGCAACAGAAATACATAATCTGTGAAAATTTCAACTGTCTAACTATCACGGTTCATAGATAGAGCCTGGTGACAGACGGATCTATAAAAACGACAAAAAAAAACACGTTTTTTTGTATGTGATCGATCAGCTTGAAGTATGGTGGCCTAGAGACTTATGGTGAAAAAACCAGCGTGGTGAAAGGATTGAGTGGACCCCGCAGAGACACCTTGCATGTACACATGTCACATGACTTTGAAAAAATCTTTGGAAAAAATAATAAAATAAATATGTAAGGGGGCTCCCATATGCAACAAACGTGTTTTTTTTCCCGTTTTTGTAGATAATGGTACGGAACCCTTCGTGCGCGAGTCCGACTCGCACTTGGCCGGTTATTTATTTACATTAGGCTGTATTTTTTGCCTTATTACGACTAGATATACCTACAACTACTATTTAAACGTAAAAGAAGTGTGGACTTCGAGATTATGTAGCTTATACTTACCTAAACATACCTAGGTATAGGTAGGTACCTACCTACATATCAGCATTTATAGGTATTTTGCCTGTCTGTCATCAGAACTGGATTTTGAAAAAATGGGACAAATCTGGAACTATATCCACTCGAATAAAAAAAGAATTTTCCAAATCGGTTTCTAAACGACGCGACGGAGATATGAGGCAGGTAACCTAACACACAAAAAATACTGTAATTGAGAACCTCTTTTTTTTGAAGACAGTTAATTTTTTTTATGTAGGTAGCGAAAACCAAGCAAATTTTTACCAAATTATTTTCTCTATTTCCTAGTCGTAGAAAAAATTAGTAAGTAAGTACCTACCTACTAAGGTTGGTGCAGAATGCCTCCTTTGTTTATCAGTATTATATAGCATACGAACTTATAGGTAACTGTTTGTATAATCAGTATATTGAATGACCTCTTGATCGTGGTTATCGAAAACTTGTTTTGAATTCATTGTAGGTAGGTACCTACCTATAATATGTGTGATGACGTCTGGGTAACTACACGCTCACCACACCAACGGCTGCTTACATCTCTAGTGGCTCTCAAGTCTCCTATAAGAGTGCCCGCATCTAACGTTCCATAAAATGATCTGTATTTCTAGTCATCATTAAACATAGTACCTAATTTGTTTGGACTAGTTAGTGACCAACATCACAAAAAACGGAATAAGTTTAGTGTTTATTTGTTTATTTTACAAAAATGTTCTTGTTCAAAAGTGTTGTTTTTGTGAGTTTCCTACTCTGTGCTTTAACACAAAAAAATAACACAAAAGATGTGATTGGTTTCCCTGAGCCTGAGGAAAATCCGGATCTGAAAAACAAAGATGTAAGTAAAGTAGGTACATACTGGTAGGTAGGTACATACCTAGTAACCTACTCTACTGCAAGAGTGGTAGGTACAGTGTGCCCCGTTATAAGGTGCACAAACGAAACGGAGTGAAACTGGGCTTGAAACCTGAATGGAGTCTTACTTTTTATTTCCCTTCTTGACTTCAATATCTATACAACCTCCCCTGTAGAACGGGAATATATATATATAGCTATATAGATATAGCTCACAATCATTACCATCATCAGCCTGTACAAGTCCACTGCTGGACATAGGCCTCCCCCATAGACTGCCACGATAAACGGTATTGAGTCGCCTTCATCCACCGACTTCCTCCAACATTTGAAATGTCCTTGGTTCAACGAGACCAAGGCCTTTATACTGCGTCGTCCGGTTTGTAGTCGCAACTCGAGAACCTTTATTCCATAACGCTCGCAAAACTTAGGTAAGTACTTATAAATTGTATTCATAGCCGTACCCACTTTCGAATTTCATGAAGATTACTGAGGAAGATAACAGCAGGCAGTTCGAATGTTAATTTCAAACAAACAACGGTCTGAGTTAATTTGGTTAGAGGCTTTGCTCGTCCAAAAATGGTTTTCAATATACATATCATAATATAGAAACAAAGCTCCTTCATATGACACACTTCCCTGATTGTCTGATGTTGTTTTTGTCCCTTGTTTAGCCCTCATTATTATTATGTCAATAACCGACTCCCCCGCCAAGCGCTGTTCTATTTAGCTCATCATCATCACTAATTAGGCGGTTGACGTCCAGTGCTAGACGAAGACCTCCCCATAGAATGCAACTATATCTTGAGCCGCCTCTATCCACTGATTTGAGTTATGTACCGATATCGATAACAGCAAGTAGGTAAAGAAAGGATCGATCAACGCCAACGGTTCGAAAGAACAAACTTTTATGTATATTAACACCGATTTGTCCAAGTTGATTTGGCGTGTGTTTCTCGAACACAAAATACATGTAACGGAACCATGATTAGGTCTTCTACTGGCCACTGTTGCGAGACGGATGGACCAGTAGATGATCTGATTTTGTTAATGTATTTCCTTCGCTGCCTATTCATACATTTTCCTCCTTTGCCAGAATCGAGTGCCAGTGTTCTCACCAGCTATGTGCCCTCTCAACGAGTTGTACTATCCTGGAGACCAAAAAGACGATTGGATATGTGACTGCAGACCATGTAAGTTATTTGTATTCAAATAATAGCGAAGTATGTGGTGTCAGAGGAGTGGCTGTGAAGTTTGGTTCAAGCTGGGTTCAAGCAACAAGAAACAATGAAAATAAAACTTATTAAGTACTTACCTGAGTAATCTTGGCAAATGAGCGCTTGGCAGATAACTGATGAGATGGAGAAACCAAGTAAAGGCTGCTATGGATGCGCCGTAATGCAACAGAGCGGTGTGAGGAGTGGTTATGTGGAGCTTTCAGTTGGAAACAACACACAACATTTGTAGGCACCAAGTAAAAATATGTCTTTTAAGCAAAAATTTATTCGTCAGCAGCCTTTAGACGTCCTGTGTTGGACGAGGCCTCTTCCATAGATGATCCCATGATCGCAGTGTTGATAACTCAGGTGGAGGTTGCTGCCCGTCCCCTGGTGTAGGTAATCCCTTAGTTGGCTTTCACGATATCCACCGGAGTAGACGGACGGGTCTATTTTTAGACTGGATACACCAGAGCACAAGAGTATTAAAAAAATAAAACTGTTTTGCCAGAACTTTACAATGTACACAAATACAGTGTGAAAAAAATCATAGATCAAATTTCTACCATTTCGAGATGCCAATAATATTTATGAATACATATTATAGCCTTCTTTGGAAGTACCTAGTTCTATCGAGGAAATTTTATGTAGTCATGTTTTCCTTTTGAGTGGTTTTAGAATAAAAGCTTAATATTCATATACTTAAGAATGAGATCCACGGCTGTTCGTACGCTGAACCAAAAGACAGTGTTTTTTAAAAAGGCGAGCTAAAACCCCTACACTTCGACCGCGACTATTCTGCCAAGGGAGCTGCGACTAAGGCGCTGTCTCCACGAGCGAGAGAATCAGGACGAGTCCGCCCTCATATCGTCGGAGAATCTCCACGAACGAGCGATAATTTCGCCGCGTATCGTCGCGAGTCGTAACGGAATCGCAGCGTTTCCGCGGCGACTCGTAACGGTATCGCCGCGTTTCCTTGACGACGCGTTGTGAAAGAAAGAATTCAGTTACGTGCCAGACGAGAGCGAAATAAGTAGTGTCTCAGTCGATAAAATAATTATTTATTATGGATATAATGTTGTGGGGTCCTTGCTTGACGAGAGGCAACGCTGAAATGACGCTGCGTTTGACAGCGCGCCCCCTGCGCGCTCGTCGCGAGAGCGCCACGAGCGCGCGGCGGGCCCGCTGCTAGTCGCGAACGATTGAATGACGCGCGCTCGTTGCCACTCGTCGCATCGCGGCGATAATATCGCCGTGTGGAGACGGCTTCTAGAGAGTGTATTGAAATACGTGGCACGACGATAATATCGCCGCGATTCTCTCGCTCGTGGAGACAGCGCCTAAGAAGAAGAAGTAATCTTGTTCAATATTTTATTTTCAGCCCACCTATATCATCCCACCTCTGACGCATGCTGGCCCGCTTACCGGAAGGGTCCCTGTGCCGACGGCCAGTACCTCGTGTTGAAACAGAACTCGGACATTCCCATCTGCGAGAAGAACCCTTGCGTTGCTGACGGATCTGTTTCATGGAATGGGAAGTGTGAAAATTTGGGCACTTCCGCCCCTTGCAACTTCATGCCGGTACCAGCAGTGCTGGGGGTAAACGCGACGACCTTAGTGGTCAGTTGTGTTAGGCTTAGCGTGTCGAGTAGATTCAGGGAAACTAATGAGGGAAATGTATGCCCTCCAGGCTGCAAACGAAGTATAACCGGAAAATGTGTTCCTTCTACGTAATAAAAACATTAATATCGATGTATTTTTTTATATACCATTTGCCGAGGTGTGTCGGGCCTAAGAATAGACTCCTCCATCTCCTCCCGTGGATGTCGTAAAAGCTGAGTAAGGGATTATACCAGGGGATGGGCAGCAGCATCCACCTGAGAACTCAACATAAATACTGCAATCACCAATCCGCCTGCCAAGCGTGGTGATAGGCAATTCTCCCCATTGTATTTATGGGGGGGCCTCGTCTAGCAGTCAACGTCTAAAGGTTGGTAATTTTTTTTTTACATGGAATAAGTTCACCGTCATCGGCCGGTTGACGGCCACTGCTGCAAATGCCTCCCCTTTAGAATGCAACGTTGAATGGCCTTGAGCCGCCTCCATTCAACGACTTCCTGCTAACTTTAAAATGGCTTGGGCTCATCGAGGTGGGAGGATGTCCCAACAAATTCAGTTACATCATCATCCTAACCAGCCTGTTTACGTCCGCAGCTGGACGAGGCCTCCCTCATTGAACACAGTGGGGGGATTTGCCAAAATCACCACGCTTGGCAGGCGGATTGGTGATCGCAGTTTGTATAAGTACTCAGGTGAATTCTGCTGCCTAGCCCCTGGAGTAATCACTCAGTAAGGTTTTTACTACATCCACGGGAGGAAGCTGAGAGGTCTGTTCTTAGACTGGCCGGACACATACGGCATTGCAGTTACTGAATGAAAACGACACGTAGAACCGATGAATTTAGTTATCTGCAAATGGTAGGTAGGTATATGGAATAAGTTCGTAACAAATCGACACTTATTTCGTAAATTGATCTACACCCTCGAAAACTTGTTCATTGGATAACCTTGTACAATGTGGCACGGCGAGGCATGCTTTCAGCTATAGCAACGCTCCATCGCCATCGGCGTCGTCAGGGTAGCCATGGCAACTCGGCCCATAAGTACGCTACATTACGACTCTGTCAGCAACGTTTATTTACCAATTACCACAATGGACATTGAGGTGATAGTCCACGCGCTTCTGGCCATAGTCGCATTGATAAAATATATAACAAAGCTAATGTTTAAAATTACAAAAGCTCTGTTCAGGTGGTGTAGTTTTAGTCATCTGGCTCCTGCAGAAGGTTCAGGTTGATTGCAGTATATTGGAAAACTTTGAAAACATTTTGTGCGAAGTAAATTACCAAGTGAAAAGTGCATGTTTCACGAAAATGGAACTAAACTTCGTATGAGGTAAGAGAGAGATTCATTAGAATTTAACCTTATTAATACAGTATAATATCCTGGGTGACCGAGCTGAGATCGAAAAATTCGGCAAAACGCGTTTTCCCAGAGATAAAATCTAGCTAGATTGATTTTTTGGCCCCAAAAACCTCCCTAGAGTAAATTTAGAATGCCATGCCGAACGGTCTCGAACCGCCTCCATCCACCGACTTAAGGCGACGTTTATAATGTCTTTAGTACATCAAGAGGAGGGCCTTCCTCTACTGTGACGTCCCGTTTGTGGTCGCCAATTGAGAACCTTTATTCCTTATCGGTTGTCAGTTCAGCGAGCTATATTTTCTGCCCATTGCCACCTTCAACTTGGTGATTCTGAGAGCTATGTTGGCACGCTGCGCAACGTTGAGCTTGTATATATGGCCAATAGTTAGCGACCACGCCTCAGTGCCGCGCCGTAAGTCATAACTGGGAACACGCACTGATTATAGACTTTCGTCTTGGGGCTCTGCGGTGACTGCGGTATCTGTAACGAGAATAAAAAAAATGGAATAAACAGAGTGCCCGTCTTAGCGCATCAACAAACGAAAAAATAAGGAAAAATCTTAGTTTTTTTACTATCAAATCGAGTTTATGTTCATTCGTTTGTGCACTTTATGACGGGGCACACTGTACCTATAATACCATGCTGACGAAGGTTTCTTCGATATTACCCAAATATTACCTAAGTACAACTACAACTTGTAGTCTACAAAGACCAAAGATATTTAAATATTTGGGTAACAATATAGTAGTAAACCTAACTAGAATTTTCTCAACTTGGGAGTTCTGAGTAGGTAGGAGTTAAATTAGCCTATACGTATCAGAAACATCTAGCTAGATAATTTTTAGTAAGTAGGTACTTAGGTAGGATCCTTTTTATAAGCCGTGCGCTACTTTAGGGATATTTTTAGGTAATATTGCTACCAAAACATAACCTGAGCAATCTAGGTTGTTCAAGGGTTGTTAATGTTCACCAGACGGAGGTAGATACGATTTATCGTTTAATTTATTATCGCAATCAGGTAAGCTTTCCTTCTTATCGAAATTGATCGCTGACCTACATTTGACTACTGACCACCGGCTACCACGTACCTACTACTTAATACTGCCTGTAGGTACCGTAGGTCCGTGGGTAACTATTAGCAGAACTGACCCAGCTCCGGATGACCTGACCTTCGCCGGTTTTATTAAGTCTACGGTCTAGTAAACAAAATCTTATTTCCTGTAAGGTAGCAGTTATAAATATCTACGTAGTTAAATAAGGGGATGTTTACCTACACCACGGGTTGGGCAGTCACCTATCCGTCTGCCTAGCGTGTTGACTTGTGCAATCCTTGCATCGTATGGAAGTCTCGTCCAGAAGTAGACATAGACTCTAAGCTATACCAACTCTACGTAATTCTACCTATTTGATCCTTCAACATAAAAAAATAATTTATAAGTATCTATATGTATATATATATATAATTATATATATATAATTATGTAAGTATAAAAATATTCTTGAACATAAAAAGTACGACCCTTTGCTAGCCATATTCGCATCGAGGGCAGTGGGTCACTATAATACTCGGAGATCTGAGGGAAACTACTGAACAGCACGAGAGTTTACTTTTGAAGTAGGCCACGCTGCTTGCGTGAGAAAATAATGGCTTGTTTGATTGTAGTCTACCTAGGTATATAGAGACATAAAATGGCAACAATAAAACGCCAGCAATGGCGGGTGGTCAGCGCCATTCGACCGAGAAGGTAACAACCTGATAGGTATCTTATCTATCTATTGTATAGTACCTACCTTAGAGCAATGCTCTAAGAGTACCTACCTATACATGAATGGTTTGACCCGTGTGGTATTTTTGGAATACCTACCTTATACCTACTACCTATATCTATAAAAGCGAAACCAAAACAGGGTGACTCATCCTCAGATCACCGAGAATAATAAAGCCTGCAAACTTGAAATTTGACAAAAATGTTCCTTTCGCCTTCTTGGTGAAGCTACTAAAGGATTTTACGAAATTCAAACCCTATAAGTAATATAAGTTTATATAAAAGGGAGTGTATGAGTATGAAAAAAGTTAGAGAGCCAAATTTTATCTTCATAATCATCATCATCATCACCAGCCTTTAGACGTCCACTGCAGGCTGAGGCCTACCCCATAAATAAAATGGGGGGAATTGCCATAATCACCACACTTGGCAGGCGGATTGGTGATCGTAGTAGGTTGTTCATGTTGAGTCGGAAGGTCCTACCTACTCAGGTGGATTGCGATGCGATTTTGTCCGAATATCGTGCCGTGTCGTGTCGTGCTATGAAAATAAATTCTGATACAAAATCGAACTCATCGCGATAAAGAAACGAATAAAATGTTTGTTGTTTACGGTTTTCCCAAGTAAACATCTTAATTTTCCTGTTTTTGTGTCGCATGTCAGATTAAAATTAAGTAGGTATATAGTAAGGTACCTACCACCAGCTTTATGGGCTGGTAAAATAGATTAAATAAAACTAATAAATAAATATATGCTGGGCATTTCACACTACATTATCTAGCACCAAGCTAAGTAGAGCTTGTGTTATGGGACTTATACGGGTACTTACTAGATAACTGATATACTTAATATAACAATACATTACATAGATAGATATTTTTTTATTATACATAGAAAATACCCAGAACACCCTGAACAAATATTGCAGATTGTACAAATATTTATTCCGAGGCGGGAATCGAACACGCAACCTCCTGCGTCGCAGGCGAACCTTCGCCCGCGAAGTCGTCCCACAGAGGTCGTCAATTGTTTCATATCTATCTACCTACCTCACTGTTGTTAATTTACCATTAAGTACTTAGTTTATTAACATTTTATTATACCTACTTACCTACAAGACGTGTGAAAAACGAACCACGGAAAAGGGGACTCTTCTAATACAAGATTTCATAACTTAAGACGATGCTTTTCGAAAAAAAATCCCACGCTAACTCCGCCCATTGAGCCCCGCCTCCCAGATACGGAAACTCGCGCGCCGTCTAAACATCCAAAATTTTTGTACTTGATGTTGGGGTAGCGAACATAGACACAATGGAGACTTCTTCAACTAATATTTTTTTAATTCAAAAATAAATATTGTTGTAAATGATGGTGGTTTTATTACTTATTTATACGTGATTGCTTTTTCGTTAGTTAGCAGGATTGTTTGTAAAAAAGTTTGAAAATTGTATTTGCCACTAAGAGTAGATACTTACCAAATTATAAGCTTATGTATGTACAGCTCGAATGTTCCATATGATAATTTGACCCAGCTCCCGTTATATGTTTTTGGTGAAATTTTGCATACTTGCCAAGTTCCAATGACAATACCATATAATGGTGACGGCGCCGGCGAGCTGATAATTACTTAGTAGCGTCCGTTGGCAAATCAAAATTTTGATTACACAGAACCGTTTGCAGTATCCAGAGGTGTCGTATGGAAAAACGAATTTTCCCCATTTTTAGGGTAATTTCCAAATAGATGGAAAATCAAAATTTTGATTACACAGAACCGTTTCCAGTACCCAGAGGTGTCGTATGGACAAAATAATTTTCCCCATTTTTAGGGTAATTTCAAAAAACATGGAAAATCAAAATTTTGACTACACAGAATCGTTTCCAGTACCCAGAGATGTTGTTTGGACAAAATAATTTTCCTCATTTTTAGGGTAGTATCAAAAAAGATGGAAAATCAAAATTTTGATTACACAGAACCGTTTCCAGTACCCAGAGGTGTCGTATGGACAAAATAATTTTCCCATTTTTAGGGTAATTTCAAAAAAGATGGAAATTTAAAATTTTGATTACACAGAACCGTTTCCAGTACCCAGAGGTGTCGTATGGACAAAATAATTTTCCCCATTTTTAGGGTCATTTCCAAAAAATTGCAAAATCAAAATTCTGATGATGCAGAACCATTTCAAGCACGCCAAGGTGTTGCCTGGTCAAAATAATGTTCCCCATTTTAAGGGTAATATAAAAAAAGTTCAAAATTAAAATTCTGATTATACAGAACCATTTCGAGTACCGTAAAATGTTGCCTGATGGAAATAATTTTCCCCATTTTTAGGGTTATTTCCAAAAAGTTTCAAAATCAAAATTCTGATGATGCAGAACCATCTCAAGCACCCCAAGGTGTTGCCTGGTCAAAATAATTTTCCCCATTTTAAGGGTAATTTAAAAAAAGTTGCAAAATGAAAATTCTGATTATACAGAACCATTTCGAGTACCGTAAAATGTTGCCTGATGGTAATAATTTTCCCCATTTTTAGGGTTATTTCCAAAAAGTTTCAAAATCAAAATTCTGATGATGCAGAACCATCTCAAGCACCCCAAGGTGTTGCCTGGTCAAAATAATTTTCCCCATTTTAAGGGTAATTTAAAAAAAGTTGCAAAATGAAAATTCTGATTATACAGAACCGTTTCGAGTACCGTAAAATGTTGCCAGATGGAAATAATTTTCCCCATTTTTAGGGTAATTTCCAAAAAGTAGCAAAATCAAAATTCTGATGATGCAGAACCATTTCAAGCACCCCAAGGTGTTGCCTGGTCAAAATAATTTTCCCCAGTTTAAGGGTAATTTAAAAAAAGATGCAAAATGAAAATTCTGATTATACAGAACCGTTTCGAGTACCGTAAAATGTTGCCTGATGGAAATAATTTTCCCCATTTTTAGGGTAATTTCCAAAAAGTTATAAAATCAAAATTCTGAAGATGCAGAACCATTTCAAGCACCCCAAGGTGTTGCCTGTTCAAAATAATTTTCCCCATTGTAGGGTAATTTAAAAAAAGTTGCAAAATGAAAATTCTGATTATACAGAACCATTTCGAGTACCGTAAAATGTTGCCTGCATTTTTAGGGTAATATCCAAAAAGTTGCAAAATCAAAATTCTGATGATGCAGAACCATTTCAAGCACCCAAGGTGTTGCCTGGTCAAATAAATTTTCTTCATTTCAAGGGAAATTCAAAAAAGATGGAAAATCAAAATTTTGATTACACAGAATCGTTTCCAGTACCCAGAGATGTCGTATGGACAAAACAATTTTCCCCATTTTTAGGGTAATTTCAAAATAGAGGGAAAATCAAAATTTTTACTACACAGAACCGTTTCCAGTACCCAGAGACTTGCAACTTTTTGGAAATTACCCTAAAAATGGGGAAAATTATTTCCATCAGGCAAATTTTACGGTACTCGAAATGGTTTTTTGGAAATTACCCTAAAAATGGGGAAAATTATTTTGACCAGGCAACACCTTGGGATCCTTGAAATGGTTCTGCATCATTTTACGGTACTTGAAATGGTTTTGTATTATCAGAATTTTCTTTTTGCAACTTTTTTTAAATTACCCTAAAAATGGGGAAAATTATTTTGACCAGGCAACACCTTGGGGTGCTTGAAATGGTCTGCATCATCAGAATTTAGATTTTGCATTTTTTTGGAAATTACCCTAAAAATGGGGAAAATTGTTTCCATCAGGCAACATTTTACGGTATTCGAAATGGTTCTGTATAATCAGAATTTTCATTTTGCAACTTTTTTTAAATTACCCTAAAAATGGGGAAAATTATTTTGACCAGGCAACACCTTGGGGTGCTTGAAATGGTGCTGCATCATCAGAATTTTGATTTAGCAACTTTTTGGATATTACCCTAAAAATGGGGAAAATTATTTCCATCAGGCAAATTTTACGGTACTCGAAATGGTTCTGTATAATCAGAATTTTCATTTTGCAACTTTTTGGAAATTACCCTAAAAATGGGGAAAATTATTTCCATCAGGCAACATTTTACGGTACTCGAAATGGTTCTGTATAATCAGAATTATGATTTTGCAATTTTTTGGAAATACCCTAAAAATGGGGAAAATTATTTTGACCAGGCAACACCTTGGGATCCTTGAAATGGTTCTGCATCATTTTACGGTACTCGAAATGGTTTTGTATTATCAGAATTTTCTTTTTGCAACTTTTTTTAAATTACCCTAAAAATGGGGAAAATTATTTTGACCAGGCAACACCTTGGGGTGCTTGAAATGGTGCTGCATCATCAGAATTTTGATTTTGCAACTTTTTGGAAATTACCCTAAAAATGGGGAAAATTATTTCCATCAGGCAACATTTTACGGTACTCGAAATGGTTCTGTATAATCAGAATTATGATTTTGCAATTTTTTGGAAATACCCTAAAAATGGGGAAAATTATTTTGACCAGGCAACACCTTGGGATCCTTGAAATGGTTCTGCATCATTTTACGGTACTCGAAATGGTTTTGTATTATCAGAATTTTCTTTTTGCAACTTTTTTTAAATTACCCTAAAAATGGGGAAAATTATTTTGACCAGGCAACACCTTGGGGTGCTTGAAATGGTGCTGCATCATCAGAATTTTGATTTTGCAACTTTTTGGAAATTACCCTAAAAATGGGGAAAATTATTTTGACCAGGCAACACCTTGGGATCCTTGAAATGGTTCTGCATCATTTTACGGTACTCGAAATGGTTTTGTATTATCAGAATTTTCTTTTTGCAACTTTTTTTAAATTACCCTAAAAATGGGGAAAATTATTTTGACCAGGCAACACCTTGGGGTGCTTGAAATGGTTCTGCATCATCAGAATTTAGATTTTGCAATTTTTTGGAAATTACCCTAAAAATGGGGAAAATTGTTTCCATCAGGCAACATTTTACGGTACTCGAAATGGTTCTGTATAATCAGAATTTTCATTTTGCAACTTTTTTTAAATTACCCTAAAAATGGGGAAAATTATTTTGACCAGGCAACACCTTGGGGTGCTTGAAATGGTTCTGCATCATCAGAATTTAGATTTTGCAATTTTTTGGAAATTACCCTAAAAATGGGGAAAATTGTTTCCATCAGGCAACATTTTACGGTACTCAAAATGGTTCTGTATAATCAGAATTTTCATTTTGCAACTTTTTTTAAATTACCCTATAAATGAGGAAAATTATTTTGACCCGGCAACACCTTGGGATCCTTGAAATGGTTCTGCATCATTTTACGGTACTCGAAATGGTTTTGTATTATCAGAATTTTCATTTTGCAACTTTTTTTAAATTACCCTAAAAATGGGGAAAATTATTTTGACCAGGCAACACCTTGGGGTGCTTGAAATGGTGCTGCATCATCAGAATTTTGATTTTGCAACTTTTTGGAAATTACCCTAAAAATGGGGAAAATTATTTCCATCAGGCAAATTTTACGGTACTCGAAATGGTTCTGTATAATCAGAATTTTCATTTTGCAACTTTTAAAATTACCCTAAAAATGGGGAAAATTATTTCCATCAGGCAACATTTTACGGTACTCGAAATGGTTCTGTATAATCAGAATTATGATTTTGCAATTTTTTGGAAATACCCTAAAAATGGGGAAAATTATTTTGACCAGGCAACACCTTGGGATCCTTGAAATGGTTCTGCATCATTTTACGGTACTCGAAATGGTTTTGTATAATCAGAATTTTCATTTTGCAACTTTTAAAATTACCCTAAAAATGGGAAAAATTATTTCCATCAGGCAACATTTTACGGTACTCGAAATGGTTCTGTATAATCAGAATTATGATTTTGCAATTTTTTGGAAATACCCTAAAAATGGGGAAAATTATTTTGACCAGGCAACACCTTGGGATCCTTGAAATGGTTCTGCATCATTTTACGGTACTCGAAATGGTTTTGTATTATCAGAATTTTCTTTTTGCAACTTTTTTTAAATTACCCTATAAATGAGGAAAATTATTTTGACCAGGCAACACCTTGGGGTGCTTGAAATGGTTCTGCATCATCAGAATTTAGATTTTGCATTTTTTTGGAAATACCCTAAAAATGGGGAAAATTATTTTGACCAGGCAACACCTTGGGATCCTTGAAATGGTTCTGCATCATTTTACGGTACTCGAAATGGTTTTGTATTATCAGAATTTTCTTTTTGCAACTTTTTTTAAATTACCCTATAAATGAGGAAAATTATTTTGACCAGGCAACACCTTGGGGTGCTTGAAATGGTTCTGCATCATCAGAATTTAGATTTTGCATTTTTTTGGAAATTACCCTAAAAATGGGGAAAATTGTTTCCATCAGGCAACATTTTACGGTATTCGAAATGGTTCTGTATAATCAGAATTTTCATTTTGCAACTTTTTTTAAATTACCCTAAAAATGGGGAAAATTATTTTGACCAGGCAACACCTTGGGGTGCTTGAAATGGTGCTGCATCATCAGAATTTTGATTTTGCAACTTTTTGGAAATTACCCTAAAAATGGGGAAAATTATTTCCATCAGGCAAATTTTACGGTACTCGAAATGGTTCTGTATAATCAGAATTTTCATTTTGCAACTTTTAAAATTACCCTAAAAATGGGGAAAATTATTTCCATCAGGCAACATTTTACGGTACTCGAAATGGTTCTGTATAATCAGAATTATGATTTTGCAATTTTTTGGAAATACCCTAAAAATGGGGAAAATTATTTTGACCAGGCAACACCTTGGGATCCTTGAAATGGTTCTGCATCATTTTACGGTACTCGAAATGGTTTTGTATTATCAGAATTTTCTTTTTGCAACTTTTTTTAAATTACCCTAAAAATGGGGAAAATTATTTTGACCAGGCAACACCTTGGGGTGCTTGAAATGGTGCTGCATCATCAGAATTTTGATTTTGCAACTTTTTGGAAATTACCCTAAAAATGGGGAAAATTATTTTGACCAGGCAACACCTTGGGATCCTTGAAATGGTTCTGCATCATTTTACGGTACTCGAAATGGTTTTGTATTATCAGAATTTTCTTTTTGCAACTTTTTTTAAATTACCCTAAAAATGGGGAAAATTATTTTGACCAGGCAACACCTTGGGGTGCTTGAAATGGTTCTGCATCATCAGAATTTAGATTTTGCAATTTTTTGGAAATTACCCTAAAAATGGGGAAAATTGTTTCCATCAGGCAACATTTTACGGTACTCGAAATGGTTCTGTATAATCAGAATTTTCATTTTGCAACTTTTTTTAAATTACCCTAAAAATGGGGAAAATTATTTTGACCAGGCAACACCTTGGGGTGCTTGAAATGGTTCTGCATCATCAGAATTTAGATTTTGCAATTTTTTGGAAATTACCCTAAAAATGGGGAAAATTGTTTCCATCAGGCAACATTTTACGGTACTCAAAATGGTTCTGTATAATCAGAATTTTCATTTTGCAACTTTTTTTAAATTACCCTATAAATGAGGAAAATTATTTTGACCCGGCAACACCTTGGGATGCTTGAAATGGTTCTGTATCATCAGAATTTTGATTTTGCAACTTTTTGTAAATTACCCTAAAAATGGGGAAAATTATTTTGACCAGGCAACACCTTGCGAGTGCGGGGCGCGCGGTCGACTGATCAACCAATACGCGCCGGCGCTGGCCGCCTCTCTCCCCTCGCTAAACAGACCCAAAAAATTTCTACTGTGCGTTGAAGGTCAGCGCTCCTAACTCATTGTGCGACCCGTACTTACCTACATACTTACTCGGTGCATGCCTACTCTGCCTAGGTACCTACCTCCTAATAACATAACATAACATAACACCCAACAGTCAAATAGGTACGTAGTCTTGATCCCACACTAGGATTCCCTGTGTCTTGGATATCAGGAACTACGAATACCATGGCCCCAGCACCCAAACTCAGAACAAATATTTGCAGTTCATACAAACATTTGTCCCGCAGCGGGAATCAAACCCGCAGCCTTTTGCATCTCAGCCGGGTACTCGCCGTTGCGCCAAAGAGGTCGTCAAAGAAAAAAAAGGTAAAGGTAGCTAGATACTAACCTACCTACATACTCGGTGCATGCCTACTCTGCCTACCTACCTCCTTGTAGCTAGATACTTGTATAAAAGTAATTACTGGTAAATAGGTAGGTACTAACTTCTTTGCCTCTCTCATAATTCTTGCACTGTTTTTCAAACGAATAGTTTTCTTTCTTTTGTGGTCGATTTTTCTGTTGTCTTTGTTTCCATTGGTTGTAAATACTCGTAAGGTAGTACCAAATCGATAAGCGAGCGCGCGAAACGTCCTCCCACTTTAGCGCACGGCGCGGTACTGAGGAGGAGCCTCGTATGAATCGCCTTTTAGACGCAAACACTAACGGAATAAGATTGAATATCGCACTTGGTGTTTGCCCGTATCTTGCACAGAAGTAAAGGACGTAAGTCTCCAATCTTATTTAATTTATTATGAGAATACTAATTAGTCTAGGTAAATTTTGGTTCGGTCACGGATAATAAACTATATTTTCCTTCGGTGAGTGCTTATTTTGGATATGTGACTGAAGTTGTTTCGTAGACATTGCAAAAAATCTAGTTTAAAGGCATAACTTTCAAAAAAATAAAGTATCGAGTAAATATCTGCTAATTGTGTTTCTGGGCTTGATGACGGATAGAAAAAAGTTTGAAAAATCACGTATTTAAGTTATTATATTGATGTGATATCTGGTTTACTCACAATAACTAGGCAAATCAACATTATATTTTCGCGGCCTCACCTTAAAAGAAGAGATCCCAAATTACCAACCCACCCAACCCATGAACCACCCACCTTGTAATTTATAAATAAATAATTTGAATTTCGATCGTTAATGTAAACTAGAAACAAAAAGGGGCCTAGTATTGAACCCTGTGACAATAGTCGATCCTGAATACTTTTCACCACCAATATCCAAAATTTTGGACGCTTTTGGATAAGTAAAAGTTTACAAGGTTATTTGCTATAAGTACCTACTATTTTAACTTTGAAATTAAAGTAGGTATCATGGACTCGCGCAGAAAAGCTTTGGACAAAATGCAGAATACTCCGTTCGCGTCCTGCGAGTTTTCCCATGCTTCAAATATGTGTTCTAATCTAAGAGCATGGTACCAGCATCGGCTACCAAACAACGCTTATTAAATCCATAGTGATGACTATGAAGAAGTCCGTGGAGGTTGAAGAGTGTCACTCTTCAACCTCCACGGACTTCTTCATAACTATAGTAAGAATAAGTTTTTCGAAGATTTTACCCGGCTTTCTCATTGACGAACTCGTCAATTTAAATCCTCATTAGTGCTACTTGAGGAAAATAATACTCTCTTTAATTGAATTTTTTGCTCTTCGGTGAATTTCAATGTCCATCGGAAACAAAGCTGGCTGCCGCGACACTGACAGTCCGGTGCATCGGCCATCACTGGCGCTGAGATCACGAGATCATCCGGCAGCAGCTCGACGGCCATCACATCAGTCGGATCGGATTCCACAGCATACCATTTGATTTGATTTGAGCTTAGCGGACGGTAAGTCAGCATTCAAAATAAAATAAACGAGTAGGTACAGAATAAAAAATTAAAATAAATGTTCGTGACCATCTTGAACACCTTATCAAATAAATGAATTCATTCGAACTATATTGTTTTTATTCTTGTAGTAAAGTGCAGATTACCAAGCTAACAGGCACCGAAACCACACACATAAAGATTTTGAAATGTATTTTTTTTGGGTTTTCCATTAAATTTACAAAAATGGTATGATTGCAAAAACAACTTTTTATATAGCCTACCTACACTATCGATTCCCGCAAAAAAATTAGCACCGATTTTTTTCGAATATTTAGAGCAAGTTAGATTCCCGAGCCGTGTGTAAGACTTCCAAAATCAAGGTCTCGAAATCTCAACCGTTTTCGTGCCCTAATCCTGATACAAAATCATGTCTCAAGCAAGTCATACTATTAACTTTCTTTTGTCGCAAACGTCTACCTAACCCTCAACCAAACTACCAGAAAAGAACACAGTTTAGACGAAAAAATTATAACAAATTCATAATTCTTTATTAGACCAGCGAAATAAATTACAAATTACAAAACTATGTCAAAAGCACCCATAAAAATGTACAATTCAATCCATAGAGTCGTATTTCGTATAAAGTGTAAGTAGGTAAAAGACGGTGACCTGCTTTGCTCGAGTTAATAGATTAGGTGTTGGGCGGGCGTTGCGTGCCGCGCCGCCCAGCACCA
This sequence comes from Epirrita christyi, assembly GCA_951392215.1. Taxonomy (NCBI): domain Eukaryota; kingdom Metazoa; phylum Arthropoda; class Insecta; order Lepidoptera; family Geometridae; genus Epirrita; species Epirrita christyi. The sequence goes on from OX595852.1 coordinate 6,705,311, forward strand.
GCTCTGTCCGAGCGGGCAGCGCGGCTCGCGGGCCAGTCGGAGGCTCGCGCCCTCCGCGCTCGCCCGCCCTTCGCGACACGCGCTGGCCACATGCCACTTGAACCTAACTCTCTTTGTTATGGAAAAGCGCGCCACTAGCGGCAAAGGGGAGCCCATCCCTAGCATCCTGAAGAAGCCGAAGAATCGGCACAAGGGTGACCTCCTCGATAAGAAGTCTAAGATAAAGCGCGAGAAGGTGGAAGGCTTAAAGAAAGGTGATGTGAGCGCTCCGCTGCCCCAAGGCTGCACACCACTCATGTATGCCTGCCAGCAGGCCGACTACAAGGGGGTCGTCGATATTCTTAATAAGGATGTGAGTCCTCATAAAACCTCCGTAAAACACTATCATCACTTCATTGTTTAGAACGCCACGTACATTAAACACCCAGAACATTTAGCCATTCTTATTCTTAGGTACGCACTCATATTCAGCATAATAAAGTTTAAAGAGGTATTTTCACAAGCATTATGAAATAAGAAAAGCCCTAGTTTAAATGGCTGGCATGGCAAAAACACGCGATGTTACGCCGTCGGTTGGAGGCATCACTCCCTTGTAAACAACGTTCGACGCCGGCAAACTGAACTCAAATGCTTCCTTCAATGTTTTCGCAATAAGTAATTAACTTCTCAACTGCCGTCGAGTAACTATCAGTACCCACATTTAAACTCGCTTTATACCTAGGCCATGAACCAAAAAATTTTACTTAGTCCCTTATATAAAATCAGAAGTTCAGAACTTGCTTTACTTAAATATCATGCATTCCGTGAGAGTTGTGAGACCCAAAAAAATCAAATGTTAAGTAGGTATAGGTATTTGCCTGTCTTTGAGGAAGTGCAGCAAGCCGCAAGGGCGAGGGGTAAAAGTCAATCAATAGGCGATTCGACTGGCGCGCAATAGGGGAACATGTAGGTAATGTAGCTATTGCTATGAAGGTAATGTGTGGCCGTATCTGTTGTCTAGTAACACGTGTTGTGTTTACCGCATCAACCTGTTTGACTAGTTAAAAATTGACGAAGGTGGTGGTTCTCGCTCGAAAACCTGAGGGACCATTATTCATCGTAGGTACTCAACTTTCTAGGCTAGGTACCTATCCATCAATAATTAACTTCATTCAGGTCAAAGTAGCTTTCTTATTTGAACTCGTTTTACTTACAATAATACATTTTTCATTGAATGTTCTACCAGTATCTAGTCGTAGTAACATGAAATATGAATAGTATTGGTATTGTGCTGTATCAAGGTCACGCAGGGGATAGATACAACTTATTTCCTTTACTAGATGCACCTTTGATTTTATCTAAATGTTGTATTCCAGCCCTCGTCAGTTCGCGTTAGAGACCGAGGTCTTCGTTGTGCTCTCCACTATTGCGCATCAAGCGGTGCTGGCGCAAGTCAGGCCGCACGAGCGAACTGCGCCGACCGAGTGTTGATGGCTGCACCAGCGCTGGCCGACGCGAGGGACGCTGACGGACTGACTCCTCTACACTTGGCAGTGGTGCATGGGAATGTGCCGCTGGTGCAGACTCTACTGGCGGCTGGAGCAGATGTAAATGCCAGGGATGATGAGCACCATACTGTCGTACATTGGGCCACTGGTGAGTACTGTGTTACCAAAGCAACAGGAGGAATAGGAGAATTGCAAGACCATTAAAACTATGTGCGTGATTCAGTCGACAAAAAAATGAAGTAAGTATATAGGTACAAACACATTTAAATGGGGTACCTTAATTGGACGGGTACTTAAGTTGTAATTTACGGAGACTCTTTTCCTCAACCCTCCTAACTTCTTTCAAGCAACGCAGGTGAGTCAGGTGGTAGAACGAGTTGTTGACGTCATCACAGGTATTTGACATCATCGAACTTCGAGGGAAAACTTGCCGTGTTTGAGTTATACAAGCTCGCTAACCATATTTTATCATCGGGGTTTTATAGAGATTGTAAAAATATTTTTAAAACCTGTGTTTAAAACAAAGAATGCTTCATGTAACGAGCATTGAAGCAATTACTAGCTAGAGCTGCTGGTGCATGGATTTGTAGCATGTAATTGTACCTAGTCATTGTAATGTATTTGTATTGCCTACACTCATTTTCCTAAGTTTAAAACGTAGAAGGAAAAATTTACCAAATGATGCAAAAAAAAAATTTGGTAAGTACCTATAGCTTGTAAAAATAAGACGATCATAAGATCGTCGAAACATTATTCTGCTCTCTTTAATAATAAAGAGAGCAGAAAAATGTTTTCAAAGAATTAATGAAGAGTTATGTCGTGGCATTCTATTGGGACGACATTTATTTATGGTCAGCTGTGGACTTCTACAGGCAGTTTATGATGATGAACTAAGTAAGACGTAAATCTTATAAGTAAGACCCATTTTCTGAGAAGGAATTACCGTTGAACTAGCTGTTCCATTTACCACGAGACCGCAAACTTGTTTGTCTATTGCCTGACTAGGTAGGTAGTGAGTTAGTGAGTGATCCAAGGGGTGTCACTGAGCGGTGCGGTGTTGCCTTCGCGGTTATCACTCGTATCGTCTGCGGTCGACTGCGAGCGCTCACGCTACCAATTAGTTGTTGCCCTCACTGCTTCCCGTCAATCAAACTCTATGAACATTATTACTTGCTTATCTAGTTCGCTTTTGTTAATATACTAAGCACTTAATTAGAGTTGCATTATACAGTAACAACGCGTGTGGTTGATGTTGCATAATCGCGCAGCCTAGCGACATATAGCACCAACATTGGAGGTCATTTCAGCTTCCGTTCGAGCTTCCGTTGTTTTGTGATCTAACTTCCGACCCTTGACCTTGTTCCTTCCGATGGATGTATTTTCCATGGCATAACTTGAATTTAATCACCTTTCGAAGGGTGCTTTGGGTGAGTCAACTCAGATTTGTAAGGTAACACTCGCAGATAACTCGTACTTAGGCAGGTTCCCACGCAGTGTCTCGATTTCAGAGCAGTACTTATCTAAATGAGTTAAGTAAATGATCACATCTTGACCAATAGGCCCTCTTTCTTACTCAGAGTCCGCTGTACCCTAAAATATGTTCGAATATTTTCCCGTTGAGACGCCTATCAGTTATCGCCTATTAGTTTGAATTGAATGCAAACTAACAAATAACCGAGCCAACTAGCTTATAACTTCCGTTGTCTATTATTTTAACATTGTTCAAGCGCTGCATTAGCAAACTAGCCCAGTCCAGTCAATAAAGCGTTTGCTTCAACAAATGAGAAAGAGAATGTCAAAAAATCCCACAAAAAAATTGAATGGAAGTAAAATAGGTAGGTTAGGTAGGTAGGTATTGGAAAATATTTCAGGTCCTATTTTGTCACACATATGCGGAAGCCTAAGTTGTCTGTGAAGAAAATATTTATCTTACCATTTAGTTTTAGGTTTTAGTTTGCAACGCGATAAAAATAAAGTTTCCTGTCTTTGATTTTCGTGTTCAATACTTCCAAGCCAAAGATAAAAATCTTTGTTCCATTCCAAGGATTTAGCAAAGTCAAGCTAGTTCATTGCTATACTATTAGGTATCAAATTAAACCTGTAAATAATCAAATTGCTCATAACATTTTTTTCCTCGGTTTGTAGGTAAAGATATTAATAGATTTTTATTAGAAAAACCATTCCAAACAGAACCAGCAGCCATGTGTCTGATAAAAAAAATCTAGACTTGTTTTTGCTAGACAGATGATAAACTATGGGACGCGACTGAGGCCCAATTCTCTAAATTATTTTAAAACTAGGTACCTACACTGAAAGTTAACCGAATCGAGACTGAATTATGAATTGATAGAAAGTTGGTATTCTGCTCCCTTATAAATAACAATTCAGTCTACTTTCAATTCACGGTGACTACCATTAGAGTAGGATAGTTATATATATAATATAATTGCAGAGTAAAGAGAGACTCCATCAACAATGCTAAAATTATCGAAAAAACTTTGAATCGTTCAAGTTTCGGTCACATTTCAAAATAATCACATTACAGTGTTGTATTTTATGTTTAGTGAATACCATTTCTGACATTTAAGACATCGGCACAAGATCGAAACATGATCCGAACTCTATTTTAACTATTTTTAAGTTAGAGAATTGGGCCTAGTCGTGCTGTCAGTCGCGCCTTATCTCTGTAAGACGCGCGCCCGTGTCCCAGACATTCGGACGTTCGAGGCTCCGAGCGCTCAATGTCAGCCAATGATTGGCCAGTTAAGTAGCGAAAGAAAGTCGCGAGCGCGCCTGTCCTCGGACGCGTCTGATAAAATATGCGGCGAACGATGGATTTGTAACTGTCTCGTACGGAATCGAATCAAGGCCCTTCAAGATATTTTTATTACCAAGCATTATGCAGCAGGCAGGTGTAGCTACCCAATAGTTGATTTAGACGTGCCTCCTCACGGATTTGACAGACTTGAAGGAGATCTGAACATAATAATATCCTCCATGGGGACCAAAATATGCGTGAGCATAAATATTATGAACAATTACCGGCTCATATTAGGCTACAACAAGAAATGCGGTAAACCACAAATACCGCAATACTTACCTACAAGTCATCAATCAAGAAATTTGTTGTGGTTACGGCAATTCTGACTGTAGGTATTTGGGGGGTTTGGGGGGTGTCCGGTATTGCGTTCGACCGTCCAGCGGTATTGAGCGGCAGACAAGGTCATGCCCTTGAACCGACCAGCATGTGTCTAACTAAAACTATACGAGCTAAATGAAAGGTCATATCGGATTGGCAATTAATACCTAAGTTATTTAACTACCTAGGTCAAACGCGATATTACGCGGTAAATGAAGAATATTGATAGAAATTAATGTCTGCGTGCGGGAAAAACCCGGGCTAGTTAGATACATAAACCTAAGTATCGACATTTTATAGGTATTAATTTTGTTTCATTAATATCTATAAAATGCAGATTATTTTAGACGTAGAAAAGAACTCCATGGCATTTTAGATTCTCATAGATTTTAAGTGCTCAATACATTATCTGATTTATTTTCCTTTTTATATGTAGTGTGTGGTGAAGTCGGGTCCCTACGGGCAGTGTTGGCGGCGGGAGCGGATGCCGCTACGCCGGACCAGCACGGTGGTTTCCCCTTGCATTATGCTGCTCAAATGTGCGGGGCACCCGCTGCTACTGACCATCAGGTAGGTATAGCTAGAGCAACGCTGCCAAAACTGTAGCGTTTGATCTTTTTACATGGGCCTTAATTTAACACAGTATTTTCTACAATTAAGCAGTTGCACCAGTGAGTGAGTGAAAAGTTGAAAGAGAATCGTTTAGCTTGGTGTGGGCATGTTGGGAGGAGGGATGAAACACATGTAACTAGGAGAGTGATGAATATGAAGGAAGAAAAAGGAAAGTCCATTATGGAAAGGAAGAGGAAGACCTAAGAAAAGATGGATGGATTGCGTGAGAGATGATATGAATGAGAAAGGAGTGAATGATGAGGTGACGGCTGACAGGAGAGAGTGGAAGAGAAAGACGTACTGCGCCGACCCCAAAAAAATTGGGATAAGGTCAAGACAATGATGATGATTTTCTACAATTAAATGTAAAGACGCTTGTAACATCAATTAGGTAACTATCAGTCTCTTTTGGTAAAGGATTTTGCATGATAAAACCCAGTGATGCGTGATAACCTTATTGAATAAATCTCACTCAAGTTGACTTTTGTGTTCATGAACACAAAAGTCAACTTGAGATTGCGTTTTCAATGAACAGAGTAGAGGAGCGGCATTGGAAGTTCTACGCGCTCTAGTAAGAGAAGGCGGTGCGAGCGTAGACGTTAGGGATGCGGATGGCCGTACTCCGTTGCTTTGGGCCGCTTCAGCAGGGTCAGCGGCTGCGGTACTGGCGCTACACCAAGCTGGAGCTAAAGTCGATGATGATGACAGGTAACTAATTCTACAGATTATCTTCTAATTTAAATTGTGATAAAACGATGTGGGCCTTCCTACACTGGGCAATAAAACACAATAAACATTGACTTTACCGCACATAAGATGCAGTTACTAATGTTCTTTTAAATGAATGACAGGGATGGTCTGACTGCCTTGCACTGCGCTGCAGCCCGTGGCCATACTGAAGCTCTAGAAACTTTGGTCGGTTTATGCGGAGCGAAGGTAGATGTAGCAGACTCGCACGGATGTACTCCTCTTCACTACGCAGCTGCGTTAGGACATGCAGATGCCACCGCAGCCTTGTTGGACCACGGAGCAGATTCACATCGACAAGATAGAAGAGGACGCAGTCCAGCGCACACAGCGGCCGCTAAGGGGCAAATTGAGACTGTTCGGATACTCGGTGGGAAAATATCTAATAAATAGCTGATGTATAAGCGAAAGGATAAAATTGTAATCAAAACTTTGTTTCAGGGGCAAGGGGTGCAAATCTTTGGCTGAGAAATTCCAAAGGTGATCTGCCGTTACACGAAGCAGTAGCATCGGGAAGACGAGAATTAGTAAAGTGGCTATTAGACGGTAGACCTTCGCAAGTCAACGCTACCAATCACGAGGGTCGAACGCCGTTACATATTGCAGCGGCCACGGACAATGCAGATCTTTGTCGCTTACTACTCGATCGCGGTGCTGAAGTCAATCCAATAGCAAGATCTTCGAAGAATGAGCCATTAACGCCACTTGATTGTGCAACTACTCGGGGCCATAGGTCAACAGCAAAGTATATTCAGATGCATGGAGGACTACCTGCTTCGAAGCTTTCAAATACTCAAATTGTGATAGACGGGGCTCCTATCACATCACTTCCGACGCGTAAGGTTACAAGCACAAAAATAGATGTACACGATAAAATAAGAATTGAAAAGAGAGAGGTAGTAGAAATTTCTAGCCCAGTACACGTAAGAAGACGTTCAAAAAACGATAGTGACTCTACTAATGAGTCATCCTCTGATTCTAGAAAGGCATTACGGCGAAGGTCAGAGAAAAAACACTCTGAAAGACATCGCGAAAGAAGAAAAAAACTTGTACAAACACAAAAAAGTTTCAGTGATGGGTATGATAGTGAAATGGATGGACATGGTAAAGATAGTTCGCATGAGAAAATATATAGAAGTTCAAAGAAAAATCGATCAAAAAGTGAACCTTCAAAGCGGCACAAAGCTAATGCAAAACATCGGCGACGGCGTTACAGGTCTGATTCCGAAAGCTCCTCAGAATCAGATAGTTATTCAGAAAAGAAGAAGAGTAAAAAACATCGAAAGCGAAGCAAACGAAAAAATAGCTCCATAACTGAAAGTAGCAGCTCAGAATCAACCGAGCGACGGAGTACAAAACGCAGAGGGAAAAAGACATCCATCCACATAGAAAACGATGATGAAAAACAAAGTGTCAATATTGTAAAATACAAAAGTGGTGATCGTTCAGATTATTCGCAGAATATTGAAAGACGCGTGAGTCTATCTCCAAATGTTGAACAACAACAAGTTTCCTCTTTACAAATAGAGGAAGATAAAGAAGATAATCAAACGGAGAAAAGTAGAGCCCACAGTGAAACTGAAACTGATACACTATCGGTTAAAACGAATATGGTCGTAACAGAAGCACAAATTCACATGGAACGACAATCTAGTCAGCAAGGCAATTCAGAAATAACTGTTACTCTGGATTCCTCAAATAATGTATCAATCGAAGCAGCAAACATGTTAGTCACTCAAAAAGATGTGAACGAAGGTTCTAAATCAGATTCTGAAAAATCGATTGCGCAAGCAACTGCAGAAGATTTTGAAGTTAAAGCAGCAGCAAAAGAAATAGTTCATGAAAAAGAACAATCAAGTGAAGCATCTGCGAGCACATCAGTTGCAACTAAGGCCGACGGTAACATGACTCCTAGTAATGATTCTGCTAAAACTGTTTCCAAGGCAGATGACAGTAAGACTCAACCAATTGACGGAAAAGAAGAAGAGGTTTTATCGAGACCCGTCAGTTCAGATAAACAAGATGAAACAAAAGAGGCAACTGAATCAAGTAAAGGCACTGAACTCAGTCCATCACCTGTGAAGACACCAGATAACTCGAAATCTCCTAGTCCCACCTTAGAGTTGGCACGAAAAAGATCATTCCAAGTGCTATCTGGTCCAGAGCAGGCACTGAGCCATGTATCTGGTGATAACAAAACTAGCTTAGATGCAACCAGTTTAGAAAAATCAGAATCTCAAGAAAAGATAAGTTCTCCAGTAGTATCGTTTGCTGCTAAAGATGAAGTTTTCGAAAGTAAAGATTCAGATAAGATTTCGGATCATTTGATGGGTGAAAAAGTAACACATGAGGAAGGAGGACCTGAACCTGAAGTGCAAACCGGAGTCAATTTGCTAAAAAACAATAGTGAAAGTAATAACAGGTCAGAAGACAAAAGAAAAGAATATACAGCCTCTATTACTGACAGTAGCACCGAAAATACACATAGCATTGAAAAAGAAGTTTCACCGTTGATTGGTGAAAATGTTTCTTCCGAGGATCGTGCAGTGCAACAAGTTATAATGGAAAATGTCAGTGGAGAATTTGATGTTGATCTATCGCTTACACCGAAACGGACTCGAAAAACATCTACTAGAGACAGTCAAGGAAGTAGCCGTAATAGTAGTATCTATGAAACGGAAAGTTATAAAGTGCTGTCAGATATAGCCAGTGGCGAAACTACAGGAATATTGAAAAAGAGCAGCAAAGTTGAGGAAGGTTCCTTGGATGACAAAGAAATGTCTGTAGGAGGTAAGTTAGGAAGAGACGGCAGTATTTACGGTAGAGTTCCGAGTGTGAGCGACAACGAAATATACAGTCATACTGAAGTCAACGGCCGAAGAAAGCGTTTCCGGAAAAAGAGTAGGACGAAAAGTAGAACAACTATAAGGTCAAAGAGTGAAAACTCCGAAAGGGGATATGAATCCAGCGGTTTGATAGACTCTGGGTTCGAGCCTAGTCCAAGAGCGCTACAACGTCGCATAACCAGCCCACGACTATCAGCTTACTATCAGCAGAGGAACGCTAGTGGAAGGTATTCCGGGAAATCTGACAGCAGAATTCCGGTTCGGAAACCAGGCGATAAATATGCTGTGGACATGAAGTCAGTCACACAACGGATTCAGACCAATATGAGAAGGCTAGTGATATTTTTGTTATATACCCTACTGGTAAAACCAACTGACAACATCGTAAATTTTATTAATTGTTTCAGATACTACTGTGAGCGCAAGATATTTCAGCATCTATTGGAACTGAAACGGTTACAGATCAGAACAAGCAAAGCCAACGAAGCAGTTCTTTTGAAGCGTGTCATAGACGAATACAACAAGTCCAGTTTATCCAGCGTTGGTTTGGGACCTTACAACAACACGGACTTCTCCTTTAGCAGTTTCGAGAAGTTCCTTTATGAGAGTTTAAGAAAGTTGCAGAAAAGCGGCAAGAGGCATTTGGATAACCTGCCTGAAAGGCCTATAGATTTTGATTACGGGGAGAGTGAGCTATACGAGATGAGCGCTATACCTGACAACCCTTGTTTATGCACCAACAAAACTCATAGATGTTTTCATGCTATTCACGCGTATACTGGAGTGCCGTGTGCAGCTTATAGTAAGTCATTATCGTCATCATCATCAGCCACAGTCCACTTGCTGGACTCCCTCCATCCACCAACTTCCAATCCCCTGTTTTTGGTATATCGACGAAGTGTAGGGGGCCTTCCTACACTTCGTCGTCCGGTTAGTGAAAGTCACTCGAGAACCTTTATTCCTTTATTATTTTTAAAAGGTTGTCAGTTCTGAGATCTATTGGCCTGCCCATTATCAGTTCAACTTACTAATTCTGATAGCTATCGGTCGATTATCTAAGTTTTTGTACGAAATTATTGTAGAATTAAGAGATTACACCAGGGGATAGACAGCAGCATCCAGTTGCGTACCAATACACCTGTTAAGCGTGGTGATTATGGCAATTTCCCCCATTGTATTTTATGGGGGAGATCTGGTCCAGCAGTGATGATAATGATGATGAAAGTAAGTACCAGCAGGGAACTGTAATCATCATTCTAATCGTGTAGCAGTGTTTGAATATCTTTTCCATTTCCAGTACCAAACAAATGGGACCATCACACAATGCCTAAGCCGGCTACAGCAGGTCCAAGCGTAAAATCAAGGGGATTCCTACCAAAGATAAACTCAAAACCGCCTTCAAGCTCGGGGAAGGCCCACGTGACGTTGGAAGTGTCTCACGGTACCGAGAAGCAGCTGATAGCGTTACCCGCTGAGAAGTTGGATAAGAACAAGAGATACTACGTCACATTTACTGTGAAAGGATCTGAGCCGACATCTGACAACGATAATACCTCGACCAATACAACAATGAAAACGAAAAGTGGCTAGTTTATAGGTTCTAAGAATACCTACATCACTGCCAGATGTGAGATATACAAATTTCCAGAGGCTGTTTAAAAGGTTGTTGAATAAAAGAGATTAGATTAGACTGAGCGGAGCCGTCCAATACGTGATCATGAGAAGGATATTTTTATAAATGTAAAAATCAAAGATATTATCTGAAAAGATTTGTATCGCAATGTTGTGTAGTCTTCCCAAGTGTTATGAAATTGATGCACAGAGATATCAAGATAAATCAGCCGTTGTTTTCTGCACTCAATATAATCATCAAATTACTCAAAATTGTAGAAATATATGAATCTAAAAACTTCAATTATTTCTATCCTTAGTGTTACCTGTTATTCTCCTATGAAATGAAATAACATTCTTGAAAGTAATATGCAAATTATTTATTAACCTATAAAATAAATAAAATAAATATTCAGGTAGGTACTAGTTATATATAAAGTAATACATTAGTATTAAAGCGCGAACCTTAGACCTCAGACACCGAGAAGGAGTGCAACGCCGGCGAGTGTCCAGCGCGTGGCCTTGTCTTTGGTCTTCAGGTTGAACGTCCACACGTATGTAGGACCGCGCATGCTGAAATACACATATTAATTGAATGCCAGCTCTAAAATGGTAAGTAGACTTGTAACTACACAGGTAGAACAATTTTAGAGAATGAGCAGGAAGGTAAACTTCTCTTTGTTAATCTATTTTCAAAATCTAGCTCAATGATGAAAACTGTTGGCAAGGTCTAAGCCTAAGGAGAAATCGTCATACAAAAAAAACCGCCCTCGGAAAATTAGAATACCTTGTAAAATATAGCAAATTTTAAAATGATCCCTAGATTGTTGTATCACTTCAAATATTTGTAAGTGATTGTAAAGAGGAAACATTTTTGAAGTTAATAACTTAAATCATAATATAAGTTTTTTTCAATTAATTTTTTTCAAGATAAGCTTTTCTGCTATGTATTTTCGACTGACGATGACGATAAAATTAGTAATTAGAACTTTGAGCTAATCAAAATGAGCCTAAACACGATCAGTCTACTAATTTCCATCAAGGAGTTCCGTTGTCCACCCATATTTTTGACATTCGTGGTAGTATAATATTATATGGACCATAGATTTTTGGTAAAAGTGGGATTAGCCCTTGGAATAACCGACCATATTAAATTATTAAAGATCGTACTTGATTTGCTCAGGTAAAATTCAAATTTACAATGGAAATTTTGCTTTATATGCGCTGACGTAAGGTAGAGGTTGCCAACCCTACTATATAATATAGTATCCTACTATATTATATGGCCAAATACTATAATTATAAAAAAAAATAGCAGGCGAAACTACTTTATTTTATTTGAATTCAAAAATGAACCAAAATTTATTTGTTACAAAATGTTTAAGCGTAAAACGAAACGCAAGCTTTTTCTTCTCCTTCTCTAACGCAGCCTTTATCTCTTTTTGAACGATACTTGGTGTGTCCATGTCATGTTGACATGAATCACATTATTTACTATTGTTATTTGATTTAAAAAAAATGCCAACCCTAGGTAGAGCATATAATACCCTATAGTACAGGCAAATTAGCAAAAAGTGTGGACCTAAGTCGTGTAGTCGTGGATTCTTATGGAAACGTTAGATGACACGAAAAGAAGCTTATCCTAAGTTTGCACCGTTTCTGGTGCTTACGGAACCCTTTTAAATATTAGGTACAAACTTAAAAAGGCCGTAAATTTTAAAATAGAAAAAAAATACTTGATGCAAGTTAAATAACGTATAGAGAGACTGTCTTAGTGCATTATGATTTTAATAAAAACCACGTGCATGTAGGGAACACAGTGTTATTCGTTTTTTTTAGTTTGTGGTTTCGGGAAAATTGATGTACTCGGTGCAAACTTACACAAGGCTTCTATGTGTATTATATACACTGTATTAGTTTTGCACGCTACACCAAATTACGGATCATGTCATTTTCATATATTTATAAATTGTGCTTCGGGGAAAATTGATGTAGTCGTGCAAATTATACTATGATATCTATTCAATGTTTACTACATTTGCACCTAAAAAAAAACACAATTTTCGTACCGGAAGTACATGAATAAATAATCTCAATAAAAATCAAGAGCGCGCAGAGGTGCCTGTGGGACGGGACTGGACCTTGGTATTGGACGTAACGGTAATATACCGCGCGACGTGCCTACTATTCGTTGACTTGTGGCGCAGTGAACTGCGAGCTGTCTATTGGGCGATGCTACACGAGCGTTGTCGCTGCGTTGCGATGACTGAGCGGTGACGCTCCGTAGTTCTACATACAAATATGCTACGGGAATTTGATATCTCAAAAAATTCAACTAAGTTTAGGAGAAAACCAGGTGTGTAAAAATGGATATAATCTAAGTAGAAAAACATTTGAACATATCGACATGTCGTTATCCCAAAATCTGTTTTCTTTTTTTTCTTACATATCGACTCATTTTCTTGTAAGTATTACTTTTACCTCTTCATCGTAATCACAATTACCAGATCATTATTAACTTAATAAATAGAGTTATCCAACTATTGCTGCATCAATATGCAATTTATAAACTTTATATCTCGCTATGACAACTCAGTATCACCATTAACAAATCACTATAATTTAGCACATCGAGTTATCTAACTATTGCCTGCATCAATATGCATCGAAAGGGAGTCATTCCTATTTTGTCGTTCGGTTTGTGGTCTCCACTCGAGAACCTTTATTCCTCAACGGTTATCAGTTTTGCGAGCTATATGGCAAATTATTACGCAAAATTTCATCAATAATTACACAGGAGATGTGTGAGGAAGCTTATAGCAGCGTGCTAGAAAAAAAACAACAATAGGGTCGCTTAATTTTCCTATCTTCGCTCAGCTTAGCGGCGGTTGGTGGGCAAAGAGCTCATCGAAACGAAGTCTTTTGCATACATTTTCAACATATGAAAGTTATATGAAGTTTCGGTTTTAGGGGGGATAAACAATAGTTAGATTTTAATTTACAAGACTGTATTAAAACAATTTGACTAATATTATGCCTTTTATTAAATGTACTTTAATTTGGAATTAATCCAAATTAAAGTACATTATTCCATAAAAAATACTATTGGTAACTGTAACTGAATAACTCATTGGTAACTAACTTGACAAGTTTTACAAAACTTGAAAAATGCATCTTCAGTAAATAAATACCAGTATAAAACTTCCGGCGAATGTAGTACTAATTAAATGAATAAGTTTAAGTCAATTTCTAGAACTACATTAATTTTCCCCGAAGTAGAGCGACAATAAAATATGGAAAAGTGCCTTCCGTGAGACGCACCAAGGTGCAAACCTGGTAATGTATTTCGAACATTTATCTGATAATTCTATCAATTTGCACCATATTTTTCCCATAATTACTACGACGACTACCATAATTTTCCCGGAGCCGCAATACCCAAAAAAAGTTTTTTTTTGTATGTTCCGTATGTCGGATTTAAAAAATACTTGGTGCAAATGTAGATCATAACGGTTCAAAGTCTATGCCAAATTGCACCGACTACTTCTATTTCCCCCATTAAGTTACGGATATTATAAGGTTTTCACCCTATTTCACCCTGTTCCGGAGGGTGAAATTACTGATGCTTATTATTAGAGGTGATTTTAAAGCCATACAAAACAATTAGAAAAGTTTTCATGACTACATCTAATTAGTTCCACACTTTTGCAAAAAAACACCTAATTTGACTGTACTACTAGTTATGTGCATAAAAGCCTCTTATTCATTACAAAAATGTAATGAAACAATAAATGTTTACCGAATCTTATAGACGGGGCATTCGTAGACACTGCGCGTGTCCTGCTTGTCTTGAGTCACGGCCTTGATGAAGACGACGGGCATCAGGGGGAAGAGTTCCATCATCCGTGACTCGACGATGCCACCCGACGCCGTGTCCCAGCGAGCCCCTTCCATGTACAAGCCGTGGATATTTGCGCCCTCACGGGGCGGGGTGCTGGTAACATAATGTAACATGATTAGGACAGGATTCTATCTTCAAGCTAGACCGGTGTCTATTCTGTGAATTCTCTAAATCTAAGGAGTAATTCACATTGCCGTGGAAGGCAACGGAAGTTTCACAAACATTTTGAACCTTTATCTTCACACACACCCACCCGTTGTTTTAGAAAAATTACGACTATACACCACGTACTTTACTATTCTCCTGCTGACGTTTCGTTGACCATTTTGTGGTCCTTCCTCATGAGCACCGACCGCGACCACGCTCAAAGGTCGTGCGACGGGTGCGTGGTGTATAGTCGTAATTTTTCTAAAATGATACCAAGCCACGATAACTTCAATTTTAAGTACGTTGTTGTGTACGGAGATCTATTTATCTAGTTACCTACCAGACTTCTAATACCTAAGAGCTCAGATACCCACAGAAATAGGAATGCCTAGACGGATCTGAAGCTATATGAGTAACATGATGATCTATGGTTAATAAAACTATAATAAAGTTATTTTTCTGATGATAGTCAAGCAGTTGACCGTTATCTTTATGTGTTAATGCGGTCTAAGATGGAGCACGCTTGGCTAGAATTAACTTTCTTCCAAATCCTAAATTAATTAAATCGTTCCCCAAAGAGCCACGTCAGCGAGTTCCACTCCTACAAAGTCTATAAACTACGAGTTATCTCATTTCGTGATATAATATCATAGCTATGTGACTTCATTGTGTACCGATTACCTCACTTATTATTTACTTAGGTACATGCATCAATTTACAAACTAATTTATTATAATTTGGTTCACTGAACTTGGGCGATTGAGTCGTGGTAGCCCAACGGGTCCAACCCTGCCTTGTGATATAAAGGTCATAGGTTAAAATCCTGTTACGAGAATGAATATAATACATACAAGGTAGAGGGATTCTACATTCTACCAACGAACATAAACAAATTTACAGAAAAAAAGAACACAATTTTTTTACAATAAAATACATTTTTTTAGACTTGGTACCTGAGAACAAGTTGGCCTTCAAGTTTTATTCAACCAAGTATTTAATTGGTCCATGGGGACGTAAAATTCTTTTTGGTACAACCCGTTCGACATTTCTGTTGGACCACGGGAAAAACCCAAGATTGGTCTATAAAGACGTAAAATTAGTTTTTTTGTTGTTTTACGGGGACTACTACTTTTTTCTGGAACTACTAAACTGATTCTTTCACTATTCCTGACTATTTCACGTTGACGAAGTAGCGGGAGGTTCAGCTAGGTATAATAAAACAGCTAATAAAGTAAATTTACGATATTAACGTAGTTTTCCTTATAAATCTTCCTAATATTCAATAGTCATAACTAATGACAATGGACATTTGGTGGTTTTTAAAATGGCACGAAGAAAGTCGTGCTAATGCGCGAAAGTAAGAAACACACCAGCTCCAGGTTAAGTTAAGCTCATTTACGACAAGTAGTCGAGTAAAATATGGCGAATTTGATAAGTGCCACATTTTGGCGTTCATAGTGTATTGCGTGCTAAGACCATTGGTATTAGAAAATCATTTGGTCGTAGAACAAAACTTGTAGTCATAGCGTAGGATGGCCGTTTGTGCTGACTTACTTGAAATCTGATCTATTCTTCTTGGTGACGTCACAGTTGAGGCACATCTTGTCCAGCGGCCACTCGTTCTTGCGCGCCGTTTGCTGCATGATGGCGGTCAGGAACGACTGCGGGTTGAAGAAACCGGCCAACCACACTGCAGGCGGCAACTGAAATATATATATCATCACCATCATCATCGCCATCATCTAGAAGTCCACTGCTGAACAAAGGCATCCCCCCTAGAATTGCACGACGAACGGTCTTGAGCTACCTCCATCCAGACTTCCTGCGGCGTTTATTAAAACGACCAGGTACATCAGGGGATGGGCAGCAGCATCCACCTGAGTACTAAACACCAATACTGCAACCACCAACCTCCTTCCCCCAATATGGAAATATAAATAATAGCGTGCTCCCTGATAGAGCGCACGAAGCGAGACATTACTAAAAAGGTTCTATGACAAATTTAAACTTAAATTTAAACGGGCTACCTGTTACGCCTGCCTACCTATAACAGAGTTATACGGTATAACTCTGTTATAGGTAGTATAACTTATACCTATACAGACATACAGCGTAGGATTGGTAAAACTAGTTATTAGTATGGTACTAACGTTGAAGTCTCCAGTCCAGTTCTCGAGCTCGACAAGCCGCAGACAAAGGTCGGAGAACCAGGCCGCCAGCCCGAGCAGACTCGGGTACGCGAGCTTAGTCCACGCGTCCGGCACCTTGTCCATGAACAGCGACTCCATCAGCTTCTCCATGTCGCCGCTGATTGTGAGCTCACCCTAAAACATAATACTTACACTCATTTTTTTTTCAACACTTTTATTGTGAACAACATAAAGGTGCCACTTCACTTAGTGTATATTGTCAAATGTTTGCGTTATTTTGCCAAGGAAAATAACATTATGTACCGATAGACTCATGGGTAATTTTACTTGGAAAAATAACGCAAGCATTTGCGAATATACACCAAGTGAAGTGGCACCTTTATAATGAACGTAAATATTCAAACATAACATATACATTTGACGACCTCTGTGGCGCGGCGCGGCGGGCGAAGGTTCGCCAGCAACGCAGGAGGTTGCGGGTTCAATTCCCGCCCCTGAACAAATATTTGTACGATCTCCAGATAATTGTTCAGGGTGTTCTGAGTATTTTTCTATGTATAATAAAAAAATATCTATCTATGTTATGTATTGTATTAAGTATATCAGTTATCTAGTATCCATAACACAAGCTCTTATAATGTTGTGTGAAATGTCCAGCATTTATTTATTCCTTTTTTATTATTATTATTTACATACTAACATAACCCCCAATAGTCACATACGTAGTCATGATCCCAAACTAGGATTAGGTGTCGTGGGTATCAGGAACTACGAGTACCATGGTACCATAACTAAATACATATATACAAAACAAAATACAACCAATTGGAGCGGTGGTTGCGTGTAGCCGGCTGAGATGTGCCGAGAGATGCGAGTTTGATTACCGCTACAGGACAAATGTTTGCATAATCTGAAAATATTTGTGGTACCATGGTACTCGTAGTTCCTGATACCGACGACACAGGGAATCCTAATATGGGATCAGGACATGTTATGTGAATTTTGGGTGTTATGCTATGTAATTGCGTAATTATTACCTTGAGACCTAACTCGGTCTCTTTCAGAGAGCGCCTGATCTCTCCCATGAGTTTGTTCATGCGCTCGGCTTCTTGGAAGGCGACAATGATGAACGGAGTCAACTCCTCCACTTTCCCCATCAGCTCTGTTAGGTTGAACGGCTCCGGTACTCTGTCCAGGACGTCCTCTAATATAGCTTTCACCTGAAGATTAACAAAGCAAAGGGCACACTATTACACAATCAGTCCGTATGCGAATGGATATTTGCATCAATTGCACCGATAACGGCATATAACAAATAATCTATGTTCATTTTATTTTAAAAACGGCTCCACACTGCGATTGCACACAGTAAAATAAGAATTTGAATAAAGTTACCGTCTCTTCTTTAGTCGCACCACCCCCGGCTTGAGCACCTGTATCTCGAGGCTGCATTTCGAAGACCACCTGCGCATAAACATACTCACTAATCAAACAACCAGGCGGTCCAGAGCCCTATTCTCAGGTGACATCAGTCATCATACATTTTCACGCTTCGCGCGCTATTTTTAGGGTTCCGTACATCCGATGAAAAATAGAACTAGAACCCTAAGGCTGTATTTAGTGCTATACGGATGGTCCGTACGGACGTCTGTTGTCCGGAGCTATAGTATAGAAATCAATTATTGCGTTTAGTAGTGCACGGGCCGCGGAGTGTCCGTCCATCCGGTCGAGGACCCTCCTTCGAGCGCGTCCGTGCTCCGTACGCCCGTATCCGGACGCGCGAGGCATCTAATCTACGCGTTTAGTGCTACGCGGACGCATAACCTGTCCGGACGTGTGTGCGTACTGCCGCAAACAAACAACAATGTCCGCGGACAATAAACGAAAAATTTTTCGTCGTAATTCCTTAATTTCGAATACAATCTATGAAATTCTCCATCAAGTAACCTATTTGCAATTATTGGGTGGATAATGGTACCTCCTCTTACTCTTATTTTTATGCAAACGTCTTAAGTAGTATGGGATCCGTACTGCGGAGCTCCGTACGGACCATCCGTGTAGCACTAAATAGAGCTCGCTAACCACTCTCGCGTCTGTCTGTCTGCCGCAGTCTATTTTCTTCGAATCTACTCCGAATCACGAGAGTGAACTTATAAGGGTTCTATTTTTCATCGGATGTACGGAACCCTAAAGAGTAGATAAAGTACCTTGAATAGTCTTTCTGATACTGTGGTCAAGTAGCCAATTTCAGCGTTGGGATGTAGGCCGTACAGGTAGGGCGTTTCAACGGGCAGGCATTCGTCAATGTACGCGTGGTAGCCCACGTAGTCCGAGTTCGGAGGCGATGTGAACCCAACCGCGAGCACACACTCGCCGTCCACCTGCAAATAACATAACACACCCCACCCAACAGTCACATACCATCCAGCGCTTCTATTATCTAACAAACTGGTAATTGCTTTCATTGTCATGGATATAGTACCTAAAGAGGATCGAGCAGTACATTTTTGATAGAGCAACATTACTCTTAAATACATTGCATCAAGGTTAAAGTTTTACCCAAAATATAAGTCGCCCGACGTACCTGCGCCGTAGACCAATTTCTATAGCGCGGGAACCTTCTTTCTAACAAAAGCAATCGCGCGCGGTTATTGGTTAATCGATTTCGAGGTAAAATCGCGGCCGGTCGTGTGCAATCTTGTTCATCAGTCGACTCTGTCCGACAGTCTGTACGAATCATGTCAGCGGGACAGCTATACTATACGTTCGGCTACTGTCGGATATCAGTCTGCGCTTTTCTGCACAAACGAAAACAGCCGACCGGACTTATTTTCTGAGTAAAATAAAACTGTACTTTTCTATAAAAATTGTACTAAGCAGAAAAACGAGCGATGTGAGAGAAACATATTGCAGGAGCTGTGTCCTTTTACTTCAAAGGTCCTACCCAAAACTCGCGGTGCATCCTTCTTCATTTGTATAAAATAGTGATCACGCAAGAACCACGTGACCAATTACCGTATAAGCGTAATTATTAAATCTATGGAGCTATCATCTAATCCGGATTAGTAGTAGTACTCACAAGTTCAGGCTGCATATACTCCAGTAAGAAGGTCCTACACAATCTTCTATCCCAGTCGTCGGTGATATGTCCTCCGTACATGATCTCTCCGAAGAGGTACCTCAAGTCCTCCCACGGCACGCGAGGATTGGCCTCCAAGTAGTTGAAAAGCACGTACACACAGATGGTCAAGTCTCCAAAATTGAACGGGTAACCTCTGTAAAGAAAATCATTAAAGTTTGAAAACTACGTCCTTCAATTTAATCTATATATACGTTCAATTGGTCGTCGCCATATAACGAGCGCATTTCGTGGCAGCTATCGGTATGCTGCTACCAAATGTTAGAGGAAAAACCCTCCACCAATTCAATGCACAAATACTATTTGCTCATTGAAAACTACAAAAAAATTTTTTTTTATATATATATATATATATATATATACATATAATAAATATGTTAGTAGTAGAACTTCTTGTGAAAGAGTTCGTCCGGGGAAGTACTACCACCGTACCTATTTCTACCGCCAAGCAGAAATGTTCGCATTGCTGTGTTTCGGTTTGAAGGGTACGGGTGCCGGTGAAATTACAGGCACACGAGATTTTTCATCTTTATGTCTCAGGGTCGGCAGCGCGCGTGTGATGCCTCTGGTGTTACAGGCGTTCATAGGCTACGGTAACTGCTTTCCATCTGGTGGGCCGTAAGCTTATCTGCTTGCCAAGTAGCATAAAAAAATAATAATATAATAAGTGGCGGCAACTTCTTTTTTATTCTGACAACAGATTTGTATTCTTTGATCACTTGGGATCAACAAATATCGATTTTGAAAGCAATCAAAGAAAAAAAGAAATCTAAGAAAAAAATATTTCAAAATAGCGGCCACGTTTTTAATTCTAACAACGGATTTGTGTTTTATGATCACATATACATATAATCACAAATAGCCAACAAGTAAATACCTGTTCCATCCTTGCGGACCGAATTTCCGTCTTTCAGCCACTACAGCGTGGAAATAGCATAGCGCAAATAGAACCGATTTGAACTCCGCTTCCTTGCTGCACATCTCCAATGTTTCCTGACTGAAGTTGTCCAATGCCTGAAAAGGACCGATGTAAATGGTATCGATTACGATTAGCCTGCAGTGTTCCACTGCTGTGCAAAGTCCTCCCTTCAATCTCGCCACATATCTCCGGCCTGTGCCAATTGGACCCACCACACTCTGTCACAGGTATCCAAATCATCTCGCTACCTCTTTTTTGGTCTGTCACATCACCGTCTCTCTGTCACAGGGCTACACTGAGTGCTAGTTATCAGTTCGCCTTTTCTTCGTTTTTAGGGTTTCGTACATATACAGGAAAAAACGGGAACCTTATATAGGATCACTTTATTGTCCGTCTGTCTGTCTGTCAATACCCTTTTTCTACGGAACGGCTAAACTCAACTCGGCTCGGTATCAACTACAATTACAAATTACATACCAAATATAAAAGTCTGTGAGCTTGTAATGCTGTACAAAAATCAAGCTTCTAACTTAATGCATTAAAAAGATATGGCAATGAATCGAATTTTTGTATGGAAATCACGATAATTAAAAGGCACTGACGACTGTGAGTAACAATTGTCTCCGTTTTGGAGACAAATTGTAACAGACAAACAAACAAATACACAAACATTACTGGCTCGTAACTACATATTATAAAGGTCGCGCACAGAGCTTTGAAGATGAGCTATGCTTGGAGTTTCAACGTGATAAAAACTGTTCCAGAAGTTGAAGTGGCAATGGGCAGGTCATATAGCTCGCAGAATCGGTTCTCGGTTGGCGACCACGAACCGTAAAACGCAGTATAAGACACCTCCCGCTCGATGGACCGATGATATGGGTGGGTGGAGGCAGCTCGAGACCGTTCGTCATTGTATTCTATGGGGAGAGCATTTCTTCGATGATTGATCATTTTTTGACAGCTTTTTCATTAACGTTTTACCTTGTGTAAGTTTGCCCACATGCCAATAGGCGGTTCGTTGGTGATCTTGATGGCAGACTCCAGGATACCTTGAGGTATAATGTGATAAGCCGGATCAGCGGCTGGCTCTGCGCTCAGATATAACCTGTAAAAATAATACAAATATAACCACAGAAGAGTCGATGTCTTGTTCTTTGGATAAAACAGTCACTGGAAGTCTACTCTAATACACCGAACTACGAAATTTCGTGTTTCGTTTCGTGCGATAAAGCGAAAACCGAAACTTCGTCACGAAATTCGTAGTTTGACAGCTCGAGCGTCACGCTCCCTCTCTCTCTCTCTCTCTCTCTCTCATCTCTGGTCGCCGCACGAAAGCGGCCGATCCGAAAGTAAACAAGAGTAAACAAGTTACGTTTTGCGGTCGTTCTTCGTTCGGAGCCGCAACTGTGGATATATAGAAAAAGAGTAGACCCCCTGCAACGGTGTGTTACACTTGCGAGCTTGTAAGAAGCATGCACATTATCCTCTTCCTTATCATCATCAGCCTGTACAAGTCCACTGCTGGGCATAGGCTTCCCTTACATAATGCCACGACGAACAGTCTGGAGCAGCTTCCATCCACCGATTTCCTGCAACCTTTGAAATGTCGTCGTTCAAACGTCACGTCGAACATCGTTAGTTATCGTTAAATGCACTCAAACTGTTTTTAGAGACCGCAGTCCGAGTTTTGCAACACCATCGTGAAGATGACGATTCCGCCAATCTTCCGTGAATAACGTAGTAACTATCAACTAATCTGTAGCGCGCTCGATAGATACGGCACCTATGTAATACATGGACAATCGTCGCCATTTTGAACTTTTTTGTTTCTAGACCGAATACTTTCGAAATTAGTTATCTGAGGGATTAATTATATCCCTGTAATCAGAGAGTCTATTATCAGAATTGAAAAAAGTGCCTTCCATTTTGAACTTGTTATTGGACCGATTGCTTTCAAAATTGTTACCTGAGAGAAGTGGGCAGAAAAAATAATTCTGTTGTTAATGAAAAAGTGTTCACCGTTTAGAACTTTGTATTACTAAATAAGTTTTTCTTTTGTTAGGTTAGGAGATTGGTATATAATATTACCCAAAATTATAACTGAAAAACACACAGCAAAATTTTATTTTTCAAACCATTTGTTATGCCAAACGAAAATTATGGGACCTTAATATTATGGCAAATTATGGGATGTTTGTTATGAAAAGTGATTTTCAGACTATCATTTTTATAAGAAGAAAGGGTATATCCCGCTTCCACGTCACACGGATGTGTTACCTGTATTCTGGCAAGGGATTATCAAATGTTTCCTCCATTTTCTTCTCCAAAGTAGCCAACCATTTCGCTACCAAGTGAATGTTCTGCAATATGACCCAGTCCCCGTGCACCGAGGCTACTCCCATAGCCTCCTCAGCCACTATCTCCTGACCCTGGCCTAGGGAGATGATGTGGAAATTCTTCTTGTCGGTCGAGAAACCTAGTTTGCGACCCATTTTTTCAAGATCCTGAAAGATTTCAAGGAATCATCATCAAGAAATCTTACAATACTAACGATTAAAAGTTCCGTCTTTTGGGAATATATCTCACTTTCATATGGTATTATTACTATTTGATATTGCAAAGGAATACAAGCTGACCCATAAAATGTATACAGAGAGCTAATTCTAAGTTTTTAGCACACAATTGACACTGACTATTTTGATATTTACAGATGTATTTTCAAATTTCGCTAGCCCAACATACTAAGAAGCAAGGTTAAATTTCCTAAGTGATGCTTCCTACGAGTAGGTACTACAGTGTATTTGTATATATCGTGTACACTAATCAATATAATATATATTATCTGTACTTCGATACCTTGAGAGGGTCCACACCAGCCGAGAGAATAAAGAACATCGCCGTGGTGGAGTTACTCTCCAGAAAGGACTTCTCAAGGGGCGGGGAACGAGCTTCCACGTACTTTGTACCGAGGATTTCCTCACAAAACGCGCTATGAAACGTAATATTCTTAAGTTTGTATGAAGGTAAAGAGTATTATTTGTCTAATACTTGTACAAATGGAAACCGCTTGGCCAGCTACCACCATCAATCATTCTACCAGCACCAGTTTTTTTGCTTTACCCAAAGAATATTGGTATTCCTATGTATGAGTCTAAATGTGAGTGGATCGTTGCAAGACATCATGTAGGCCCTCACCCAGTGGTGGATTTATACTAGGGGCAGTCGGGGCTAGTGCCCAGGGCGGCAAATTTTCTAGGGCGGCAAAATTTGGAAAGTGAGAAAAAAAATTCTATACAATATATAATTAACTAATACTTTTAAATAAACATTTTATCTTTCAAGAAATATAATTCAAGTATTATGTACCACGTTAAAATTTTATATATTATTTAATATAAAAAAAACATAATGTATAATAAATGATATATAATACATAATAAATTTCCTGCAATCAATTAGTTATTCTAATTCTTAAAAAATAAGATATCAAAACTATTAAAATAAAATTTAAGTCATAGGGCGGCATTTTCGTGCCCCAGGGCGGCACAAATTTAAATCCGGCCCTGCCCTCACCGCGCGCATGATGCATAGATGCTGCAATGCAGTCCTGTTCTTCCATTCACTGGAGAGCTCGTCTCTTTATATAGATGTGACAATACATACCCAGAAGCATACGACATTCGATCGGCCCTCAGCGCACGCATGATGCATAGGCGTTGCAATGGTGTCTTGTTCTTCCAATCACCGGGGAGCTTGTCTCTTTCTGGGGCTTCACCTTCGGTGTACTTCTGCCATCTGGTGGACAAAATGATTATCATTTGTGCAAATTTGGACAGGACTTGGGCGCAGAGTAATTTCATCGGACGGGACAATTTAGTCTTCTCTGTCCTTTTTCCCACTTTATCTTTAATGCTAATAAATGCTATAAACATAAGCATCCAGTTAGCATCTGCTATAAGTTATACATTACTAAGGAACCTACTGATACAGTCACATACATAGTCCTCCTACACTAGGATTCCGTGTCGTGGGTATCAGGAACTACGAATACCACAACACCCAGACACGGAACCAATATTTGCAGATCATACAAACATTTGTCCCGCAGCGAGGATCGAACCCGCACCTCTTGCGTCTCAGCCGGCTACTGCATTGGATTAGAGGAGGATTATTAGATACGAGTTTACCTTTTAGTTGCTCCTTCTATCTCCTTGTCTAGATTCTCAAAAGCGTCCATCTTCGCGAGTGCAATAATACCACCCCAAGAGTTGTTTGAAAGCCAGGGGTAAGGGGACACTTCGGGCGCTACGGCGTATTTAAGTAGGAAATCTAGCTCCCGTGCATCTATCTTGCCTTCAGATTGTGAGATCTGAAATACATTCCAAAGTAATTATTCTGTTTCCTCATGCACGCTATACCGGGAGACAACTTTTACATAAACCTATTCTATAAACTATTTATACCCATACGCTGCGATATCCATTCATATTCGTATCATCATCAGCCGATAAACATGCACCACTGAACATAATAGGCCTCCTAATAGAATACCATGACGATGGGTCTTGAGACGCCACCATCCACCAACTTCCTACGACCGTCATGTCAATATCATCGATCCATCGAGTCCATAAACTATATGAAGTTTAGTTTCCTTCCATACAATTACTTGCAGCGCTTCTAGCGAAAACGAGAAGAAAACTAAGGACGCTGTCAGTAAATGTATGGAAGGAAAAGAAATTGCATATAGTTTCAAAACTATCAAAACTCGTACTAAGCCTCCAGATTGTTGATATATTATATTTTTTTAGGCGTCTTTTAAGAGCACGTTGGACGCCTCCAGAGAGAACTGGTACATAGGACTGATCTAATGTTACCTGCAGCGTGACAAGGAACAAGAAAACAAGCTTGTCCTTTTCAAACAGTCCCCTGCTAGTGTACACGAACACAGAAAAAGTAATGCTGTCCAGTAGAGTCCTGACGCGCCCCTCCAGATCATCCGCCGTCTCTGCTCGAGCTAGCGCATCTTTGAAGACCACGTTGTACGCCTTCAGAGAGAACTGGTACATGGGATTGATCTTGTAGATTTCGTTGAGAATGAAGTAGAGCAGCGACGCTCTAGCGGCCGCACGTCTGGAAGGAAGGCGGTTTCAAATTAGTAGAACAATTAAGAAAATATAAGCAGTGATAATAATTTAACAAGAAAAGTCACAAACCCGCTCCAAATACTGGTTTTATTTGACAAAGGAATATGTGAAATAATTCTTCAAATAACAAAATAAATTCAATAAACATGTGTTTCAAATTACCAATTAGACAGAGACAGCACTAGCAGGTTATGCCGTATGAAATGCCTTTGCAATAGAGGAATAGATAATGAGACATTCTAAATTGGTTACTACTTGTTGTTTTCACATTTAACTGTAGTATCTAATTGACGATCTTTGTGGCGTGGCGGGCGAGTTGCTGGCTGAGATGCGAGAGGTTGCGGGTTCGATTCCCGTTGCGGGACAAATGTTTGTATGATCTGCAAATATTTGTTCCGCGTCTGGTTGTTATAGTACCATGGTAATCGTAGTTCCACGACACAGGGAATCCTAGTGTGGGATCAAGACTACGTATGTGACTGTTGGGTGTTATGTTATGCTTATCTATTTTCATGTTTTGCAAAAATACATATTTTTAGGTGTTTTTTTTATGCTACTTGGCAAGCAAACAAGCATACGGCCCACCTGATGGAAAGCAGTTACCGTAGCCTATGGACGCCTGCAACACCAGAGGTATCGCACGCGCGCTGCCGACTCTCAGACATAAAGATGAAAAGTATCATGTGCCTGTAATTTCACCGGCACCCGTACCCTTCAAACCGAAACACAGCAATGCGAGCACTACTGCTTGGCAGCAGAAATAGGTACGGTGGTAGTACTTCCCCGGACGAACTCCTTCACAAGAAGTTCTACTACTACTGTACTGGTAACTACTGTATTGCGTACCTGTATCTTTCTCTCGCTTCATCAATCTTGACAGAGGTAATTTTGCCCTCTTCGACCTTTATTTCGATATCAGCTGCCGTCTTCTTCGTGGTCTCCAAGTTAATGACGAGAGCCGAATCGCTGAGTATGTCGGGTCCGGCTGACGACAATCGTTTTAGTAGATCGTCTTCTAGGGTTTTCAGTGTTATCTTGAAGTCGTTCTGTTGTTTGGTGAGACCGGCTCGCAAGCTTTCCAAGTCAGGTCTTTCGGCTTTCACGACTTCGCCTAACAACTGTTCTTCGAGACTGAAAGATTGAATGAGTGTTGGCATTGCTTGGCTTGGCGACAGAAATAGGTAGGAGCTCTACTACTAGCAAAACCTTACCCATCCTTAGTGACAGTGAAGTTGATGAGCGTGCACTGCGCCTGCATTTCCGGCTGGTAATGCGGGTTGGCCAGCTTTGTCTGAATCAAGAGCCGGAAGTCCGGATGGTAGTCTATTTCTCTATCCCCGATCTGATCAAAACATTAAAATAAATAAAATAAATAAATAAATAAATGCTGGACATTTCACACATAATTATCTAGCCCCAAGCTAAGCAGAGCTTGAATACTACATTACATAGATATATATTTTTTATTATACATAGAAAAATACCCAGAACACCCTGAACAAATATCTGCAGATCGTACAAATATTTGTTCCGAGGCGGGAATCGAACCCGCAACCTCCTGCGTCGCAGGCGAACCTTCACCCGCCGCGCCACAGAGGCCGTCAACATTGAACATTGAATGAATCAACCTACAATGAAGCCAGGGTAACAAACTGATCTAGTACTGTTTTATTAAGTACATTACAACACCCGCGGAGAAATTGGAACAGTGCTGACATGACTCTTTATTGATAACCACAAAAAAAAACTAAGGGCAATACAAAGTGCGACGTTATCGCTAACAGCAATCTCTGCCAGGTAACTAGGTTCAACTAGTCCAGCAATATAAATGATGTTTCATAACCATGTCATAATAGATGCTCGAAGCGGTTAGCAGGGGGACAATGAACAATACAAGGGGTAAAAAATTATTTCAGGGCTTCTGAACGAACAGTTTCACCTATGTTTTTGAGCAACACTATACGTTTCCGTTGTTGACTGCGCGCACGATTCTATCTTATGTAAGGTACATCGTATGAGACGAGTGAAAACTTCTTACCTTCAGAACCTTTCCTTTGCGAATAAGCACGCGACCGAGCAGTGGTTCTAGCACGGCGTCCACGGTTTCACCTATGTTTTCGAGCAACACTATGTTTCCGTTGTTGACTGCGCGCTCGATTCTATCGATATAGTTCCGCTGAGTGAGACGAATGGTGATTAGAGTGTCGCCGAATTTCGACTTTATCCATTTTATTCCTTGCCTGTGAAGAAGTACTTAAGGTTAGAAGTAGAGTTAAATAACGTCGAAATAATGAGAGTCTAATACGCGTTGGCCGAAGTTGTGCCTAGTGATAAGTGGTACCTATGATTTTTTAACCGACTTTTAAAAAAGGAGGAAGTTTTAAATTCGGTTATATATTTTTTAAATGACAGTCAATTTTTCTCATTGTTACTGGCTGAAATTAGAAACTCAAAGAAACTTAGCGAGATCTCAAGTAAGAGCGCTTTTTCTTCAATATTGTCTCTAATTTAAAATAGCATAGAACTCACAGTTCATAAACAAAGGCTCGACCACTGTTTATTTTGGGCTAGACGATTAAACTAGGCAAGTCCAACTACAACAACAACTAACTTCGACAGAGGTCAGTCAACGAATTCAACTCGGAGAGGCAGCGTTCGGGAAACTACTCCATAATGTTACCGATACGACAGATCCCTAAGACGATAATCAGAGCTGATGATAAACTCACAGTTGCGGGTCAATCATGAGCGGCCAGCGCGCCGAGTTTGTGAGAATTGTGGCATTTTCGCTGCTCATGGAGTCCGCTGGCAGCCCCTCGTTGTTCCAGCAGGCCACCTGCGCGTCGTCCGTTAGCATGGAGAGCGGCATCAGACCCTCGGTTGTGTCGATTTTCGGCTAAATAAATAAGTTTTAGTTGAAAATATACACTTCTCATCAAAAAAATCGAAACACTTCAAGTTTATGTGTTTAATAAATTATGAGAAAAGTACTGTTAAAAACGGGAAAAAAATATATTTATTTATTTATTAAAAAACTATTATAACACCTTAAAAGAGTAGGACCGAAAGCGATGTTATATACACATGTTTATCTTCTCTATTATATATATATATATATATATATATAAATCAATTGCTGTTCGTTAGTCTCGCTAAAACTCGAGAAAGGCTGAACGGATTTATCGTATCTTGATCTTGAAATGTTCGTGGAGGTCTAGGGAAGGTTTAAATGTACCGGGACCACCGGGAACACCGGGACCACGCGAACGAAGTCGCGCACGGGCCGCTAGTATATAATAAAAACAAAGAACCAAGCTAAAAATAAGTAGGCACTTACTGAGGAAGACCTATAATACTACTAATAGGTACTACTACTTTTCAACTTTCTCCAATGCTGCGCTATCTCCACGAGTTTCGGCAGGCTGTGATGAAAAATGTCAACATTGTTCTCCGAAAGAACATTAACTAAATTGTCATATAACAGTAGGTAGTACAAGGTTTCAAAGTGCCAGCAAATATAATGATGGATTTTCTTAAAGAAATAATCCTTTTATTTGGTTATTTGTTGCAAGAAAGAAAATTTGTAGTATTTCGATTTTTGTGATTCGAAGTGTATATTCCAGTTCATGAGGGCGAAGATGAAAATTGGTACCTATTCGGAACTGCGAGCTGATCAACATGAGCACAAAACACTACCAGTCTAAAGTTATTTTTTATTTTTATAAGTTTTAATCAAGTCTTACGTACTTGAAAAATTCTAGGATATTCTACACTGGAATTTGTACTTTGATACCTTCATTATGTAATAAAGAACCTTTAAAATTGAATTGACTACTAGTCTACGAGGTTCATTCCTTTCACATACATGTCTTCGGAACTTGACAGGCATGTATGCGAGAACTTCGCCAGAACAGCAATATGTTAACCACAGATACAACCAAACATACAAGGCAACTTTGTTAAAGTGTCGTCAGAATATCTTACATTAGTTTTGAGAAGAGTGGGCACCCAGTCGTCATCCATAAGCTGCTGTCGGTAGCGCCGCGTGAAGCATCCCACGTACGATATGAACGCCGACACCAACAGGACATCGCCCGGCAGCATTTTACCGGACTCTTTCAGATTCACCACCGTCATCGACCATCTGGGAAATCAACACCAGTTATCATCATCTGCGAGATCAACATCAGTTATCATCATCTGGGAAATCAACACCAGTTATCATCATCTGAGAGATCAACACCAGTTATCATCATCCGAGAGATCAACACCAGTTATCATCATCTGGGAAATCAACACCAGTTATCATCATCTGAGAGATCAACACCAGTTATCATCATCCGAGAGATCAACACCAGTTATCATCATCCGAGAGATCAACACCAGTATCATCATCCGAGAGATCAACACCAGTTATCATAATCTGAGAGATCAAAACCAGTTATCATTATCCAAGAGATTAACACCAGTTATCATCATCCGAGAGATCAACACCAGTTATCATCATCTGAGATATCAACACCAGTATCATCAACACCAGGATCTTCATCTCAGATGAAGACTTTTTGACTTTTGAAGATCTCAGATGAAGATCATCTGGGATCTTCATCTGAGAGACCAATACCAACAGAGAGGTCAACATTAGTTTTCTCTGGATGTTCTCTTTTACCGTTTTGGAGCAGGACGCAGGGTGGCATCCTTTCACAACACTGGTTCTTTCTACCATCAGTCACAACCAAAAAACACCTCAGGAAGACCAAGAAAGCAGCAGTGACACGAGAGACGAAGAGAACAATCTCATGGTTTGTTTGACAGTCATACCTGATTTTCTCTGAAGCTAATCCATTGACCAATCTATTAGCGAGGTCGATGGTCGCGTTGGTAGCGTCAGCCTCCGCCTGACATTTCATCTTCTCGTTCACGGCTTCTTGGAAGGCTTTCATCAACACTCCCAATTTCTCTTCCAATTCCTGTTACATAAATAGTATGTTAAATAAAATAATAAATTCGAAGTGTTAAAGTTATTTATTTATTTATTTATTCAGGGACAATAAACAGCTACAATATACAATCTTAGGTTGTAGAAGCATTATAATATTGTAGCTCACTGCATTATCCACAAATTAGCTAACAGTATGAGACAAAACAAAAACCCCACTAGAGGCTGACATAAATTTTTTAAAACAGTAATATATTGTATCATACAAAAAAAGCTATTTATAAATGCGTTAAAGGCATCACAAGCGCGCTGCCGACCCTGAGACATAAAGAAGAAAAGTCTCATGTGCCTGTAGTTTCACCGACACCCGTACCCTTCAAACCGAAACACAGCAATGCGAACACTACTGCTTGGCGGCAGAAATAGGTATGGTGGTAGTACTTCCCCGGACGAACTTTTTCACAAGAAGTTCTACTACTAACAAAAAAATTATATAAAATTAATATCAACATTGGACAATATTAAATCATTATAAATAAGCTTTCTAAACCTATTAAAGTTAAACCTATTATACAAAACATGATTGTCTGAATAGAATTAACGAGCGCTCTTCCATGTCTGGTTAGTATGGGCTAATAAAGCTAGTCCAAGGGACATAAACAGGCGGTTCAAGGGTGTTTAGCGTAACCGATGACACAAAGGTACACATATTTCATCATCATCATTAGCCTGTAGAAGTCCACGACGAACGGTTTTGAGCCGCCTCCATCCACCGACTCCCCGCGACGTTTATGTCTTTAGTCCATGGAGTGGACACATATTTATAGCTTTTTAAATTGAAAAAAAAACGGCTAATTACCACTGTTTTTCGTCACTTTTGATGACGTTTCGAGACTGAGTTCAGAAGTTATTATTTATAGCTCTAAGTTCCTCAACATAGATAGAGCACAGATATACATAGATAGATCAAAGATAGACATAGATGTTGACGATATGAATCACCGACCCACAGGCGAATCACGTGTTGGTTATAATTAAATTATAGAGCAGTATTTGCCTTGAGTTGATTAGTAAGGAAGTCCATTTTGTCCCTAGCGGCCTGTAGCTCGGCATTGGCTGCATTGAGAGCGCGTCGCTTCGGCTCGACCACCACGTACACATCATAGAACTTGACGATGTTGACGCACCACGAGCAGAGACCCGCGGCTGCGGCCGACTTGGCCATTATGAACTCCATCGTGAACTCCGGGTTTTTGGTGTATGGTAATACAGCCTGAAATAATTACATCCTACTAATATTATAAACGCGAAAGTTTGTGAGTATGGATGTTTGTTACTCTTTCACGTAAAAACTACTAAATGGATTTTAATGAAACTTTACAATAATATAGCTTATACATCAGAATAACACATAGGCTACTTTTCATCATCATCATCAATTTTCATCATTATTCACGCGGGTGAAACCGCGGGGCGTAACTAGTCATCCATAAAAATGCAGCAAACAAATTTTTTATATGTTATTTGATTCAATGACGGAAACAAGCAGATGGCCATCCTGATGTAACCTATTCAGGTAAACTGGAAGTCAAGCCAAATAAATAAATATAAATAAATAAATGCTGGACATTTCACACAACATTATGTAGCCCCAAGCTAAGTAGAGCTTGTGTTATGGGTACTAGATAACTGATATACTTAATACAATGCATTACATAGATAGATATTTTTTATTATACATATAAAATACCCGGAACAATTATCTGCAGATCTTACAAATATTTGTTCCGAGGTGGGAATCGAACCCGCTACCTCGTTCGTCGCTGGCGAACCTTCACCCGCCGCGCCACAGAGGTAGTCATAATAGTAAATAAATGTAGATTTTGGACTTTTACCTTGATGACATCAGGATGAATGTTTTCTTTATCGTAGTAAATTAGATCGTTCAGGAACTGGTCGACTTTGTTCATCATCAACTGAAATCAGAAAATCATTTGTTGGTCATTATGCGTCAGAAGGTATTTTACTTAGTGGGGTAACATAACTAAACTGCAAGATCGCAATGTCCCTCTGTGCGTCCGTATGACACAGCCATTTTACAGTGGGCATCCATGGCCAATGATGAAAAGTTATGTACTAACTTTGCAAGCTTTCCAGGACCTATCCTTCGGTATCTTGCCCTTCTTGGCCATGAGCACGAGTACGGCCGCGGTGACGTTCACCACCGCGTCGGGCGGCGAGCCAAAAGACTTCAACTCCGTCAGGTTGTTCTTATTGAGCGTGTTCAAGGCCTCCTGGGCCGCCATCAGTGCGGGCTCGGCCTTAGCGAGGTCATCGGCGCAAATCTTAGCCTTTATTGAGACATCCTCTTCAATTACTTTCACTTTTTTCTCCTCCTCCGCGGCTGTAAGGGTACAAAAAATTTCGTTGCTAGCTGCTGTGTTGTGTATCCGACCAAAAAATATACTTTTCCGTGGGACCGGAAAAGGGCCCACTGGTGGCCTAGATGCAAGAGTCTGCGCTACAAGTACAAGTACAAGTAGACCCCTCCGTCTCCGTGGATGTCGTAAAAGCCGAATAAAAGATTACACCAGAGGATGGGCAGCATCCACCTAAGTACTGAACACTTATACTGCGTTCCCCAATCCGCCTGCTAAGCGTGGTGATTATGGCAAATCTCCCATTGCATTATATGGGGGAAGCCTCGTCCAGCAGTGGTCGTCTACCGGCTGATGATGACGATTACTTGGATATAGTGCAGCATACTTTTTACATAAAAAAATCTGTATGACTTTCATCACAGTCATGCTGCACATAAGCTTGCATAGGCAAGTGAAAATAAAGTTATTAAACGTAGTAATAGTTCATAATCTTTATTTATATTGTCTCGGGTATTTATCGCGTGTTACCTTATTATTTATTTTATTATTTACTAGTTGCGCCTCGCGGTTTCACCCGCGTGAATAATGATGAAAATTGATGATGATGATGATGAAAAGTAGCCTATGTGTTAATCCAGGGCGTAAAGTATCTCCATTCCAAATTTCACTCAAATCCATTCAGTTGTTTTTACGTGAAAGAGTAACAAACATCCATCCATACTCACAAACTTTCGCGTTTATAATATTAGTAGGAAGTAGGATAGGATAGGATAGTAGGATTATTCTGACGCATTCTAAACGTCGGGAATAATAAATAATAAGGTAACACGCGATAAATACCCGTGACAATATAAATAAATATGTGTTCTAAACGCGAAAGTTTAAAACATACTAGTTCATAATCGTTTGATTGATTAAAGATGTTTAGATAAGGAAGGTCCTTTGAGACTGCCTGATTTGGTACAACATGGGTTCTCACAACTTGTTTGTGCGGTACGTAGTGTAGCGAGACTTGGCATTTTTGAATGGGATCTCATTTCTTTTTGTATGCGTACAAAAGTGGATAAATTCAATGTGTAGGTCTAGTCCTACGGTAACTTTGCTAAAAACAACCCCCCACCCCTTACCCATACCCTTAATGAAAACTCATGTACGTTAAAACGTACCGAATGCTTTTTCTTTGGACACTTTCTCGCTCTCAGCGCCGACTACGTCAATAAGCGCCTCAGCGTTCTTATTTTTCTCTTTCAATATTATTTCTTGCTCAGCGAGAGTCACCTGAAAATGTATTGCATGATAATCAGTTCGGGTTTAGGCTCGGGCTCTCAACTGAAACAGCGGTATTGTGTTATAAGAGTGCTGCCTAATACTACACCAAAAGAAAGACACATGTGTATTGCTTGCATTCTGGTCCTAAGACATTAATCCTGGTTTCGTACGACATCCTGTGGTGAAAGCTGGAGAGCATGCATTTGCCAAATCAACTGATTGTTATCATCAGGGTGTGGTAGATAGAAGATAGATAGAAAATACTTTATTGCACACCATAGTAAAAATTTAACAAACGAAAACTAAAACTAACTATGCTATACAATGGGCGGTCTTATCGCTCTGTAGCGATTTCTTCCAGACGTACGGAAAACCAGGATTGAGGTACTCAGCAGCAGGCATATTAGTATAGCCATATTGATGCGGCATGTTAAAGGTGGAATTGCTAACATCACTTCTTGAGATAGCGAACACCGATTTTGCGGGAATCAGGAGCATAACACATATTAACATAGTATCTCATAAATATCATTAGTTAAGCTAGTGTTTGAGGTACGGAACCCTAAAAAGCACTCTAATACTCTATTTTGTACTCCATTCTATATGCTCGTACTCAGCCTTCAGATCCCAATAAAACAACGCGTTGAGGATGACGTTGGGGCTCACCCACCCGCATTTTCAGCGCTTCGCGAATGCTCGTGGAGGCGCGCGTAGATAGCTTCTATGCAACAATGCGCCTGCGCTGTGCATTCCTAGTGCGGCGGGTGCAGACGAGCGCCAACAACCTCCTTACCGTGTTTACTGGGTGAAGACAGCTTCGACTGTCCATATAATATCACCTGTTGTATGTGTCGCCCAAACCTTGGTTTATATTCTTTGTATTTTAGCGTTATTTTGGATAAAGAACAGCTAAACAGAGTTACATAATCCGCAAGGAGGTCTTACTATCTTTGCCTCTTTAAACATCTTGACAGGAGTAAATAGAGAAAGTTAAGACCTTTAAGACCGCGACGTCCCCAGCGCATGAAGCCAGCTTTTCCAATCCATTCTCCAGTCTCAGCACCATCATCTTGAGGTTCCTAGTCTTATCATTAAGCAGTTTGCTGTACAGAGCTATCTGTTCCAGGAAGGTTTTGGGCGTGGTGTAGTTGTAGCGCTTCTCGTTTTGGAAGTACACCGCTGACATTTGGTTCACGCTTTGGTGGACGTGCGACATGAAGTCGGACACTGGTTCTACTAGCTCAACCTGAAAATATGTGTGATATGAACGCGAATAGTGTCAATAAAATAATAGTACTTATGTTATTATACAAGGCCCGTAAGCGATCAATTACACCAGAGATATTTTGGCTTATATACGAGTGAGCGAAAGCGAGCGAAAACGCTAATGAGTTCGAGGGTGTAATTGATCGCTTACACCCGAGAATAACACAACTTATCATCACCAAAGAAAATTTCACGTAAAAAACAAGTTATTATAAGTTATAACTTACCGGTAAGGATTCCACTTCAGATAAGAATCGCTTGGATACAGAGCGCAACGCCTCTCGCGGCCATTCATGGAACCAGTTGATGGCCGTGCAGTTAACCAGTGAGGGGAACTTGCGTGCGCGCACACGGAGCGTGGCCCCAACGGGAGAGAAGCACAGTACCACCTGTAACTCATAATTATCATCATTATCCTTCGTTACACTTGCAAATGATCTGTGTGGTGGAATGCCTCTCGCTGAGGCTTCTTTTCATGCATATGTTTTAGACTTTTTGTTTTAGGACATCACATCATCCACCTGTAGAAGTCCATTGATGGACATATTTACTGTTTTATTCACGATGTTTTTCTACACCATTTGCCATCGACTTTGGAGGACTAGAACTGAGGTAGAAATTACCTTAAGCATCGTTCTGACACGGTTGATGAAGAATCTCCAGCAGTTTTCACGAGTGTCCGGCACACCAGACGCTTTCGTCTGAAAAACAAATTATATAATTACTATAAATAAGAAATTTTAGAAAAATTTTTTGTTACACCCGATTTCAATAAAACTTGGTAGAGGGATAGATTATGGGCTGGATTAACACATGGGCCAAGCCCGAAGCTGCGGGCGGCTGCTAGTAGGTAGGTACATACATATACACATACATAACATACATGTGCTCTCCAGCAGGCTTAGGTGAACTATTAAGTTATCTATTCCGAGGATATACAAAGCTCTTTACACATCTCGAGAAATATCTAACCGTAAATGTTACAGATAGGCAAAATATGTTCGACACTTTTGTTGCGAGGCAATTGGATAGAAACTGCTCATTCCAAGAATTCTTGAGATCGTCATGCTCGAGAAGGTAGAAATGTTGGTATATATCCAAATATCATTTTTAGGGGTCCGCCCCCTAAGGGTGGCAATGGGACCCTATTACTACGCCTCCTACGCCGCCTTCCGTCTGCCTATCTGTCTGGCTGGCTGTATTCTGTCAGAGGGGTTGTTGTGGCATGAATAATAAAGCAAAAAAAACAACTCCCAAAGGAGGTCCCCGTACAGAAGTTCTTCAACTAAGGATTATACCGTTATTTATTGTAATTTATCCCGCTATCAAACGGGCATTTGTAATTTTTTTTGACTCCCTGTCACTGTCAACGACATACAATATTGTTTGGATTGAATACATAATGAACTATAAGTAATTTTAGTTTTTAAGACGATTCAAAATTATCCTTGTGATTTCAATATATAAAATACTTTTTGATTTTTACTAAAATCCGATGAAGTACACACCTCACCCCTCACGCCATTGATGATATTTTCAATCTCGTCATCAGCTAGCAACTCGGGTATTTCTCCGGAAGCCAACAGATCGTTGATCAACACTAGGAACCGCTCCTCGGCGACTTGAGCGTCCGTCATTAAGAATACATTGCCAATGTTCTTGAGGCCAGCTTTTATGTAAAGTGTAGCTAAAAAAAAACAAGCATTTATAATCCAACCTGGCTTTGTGGCCACGTTTATAATGCTTTTCATGGAATAATTAAGTTGAAAGACACCAAATAGTACCAATAGTATAGGCGCATACTTACACCCATACCAGTTTGGTAATGAGGTCCTCATGTTTATTACTTACCTACATCGACTTTTAAGTCATTAATGCTGTAGCCTTTCTTCAGTTGTATTTGGAATACCTCGAGAGAGGATATATAAGCGCTGAGTCTGGACAGGGATTGTTTGCCGGAACCGCCCACGCCCACTAACAAGGCGTTGCCTCTTGGCGCTTCTAGGATTCGGTTTATTCTGCAAAATAATCCAAGTAATATTATAAATGCGAAACTTTAGATGTTTATTAAGCCTGAAGCAAATTATCGGACGCGACTTAAACCGTGACGCGCCGTGATATTTGTCAGACGTAATAAAAGGAGTCCTTACTTCCTAATAAGCCCAAAAAATTTACACTGCACTTTTTGTTTTGAAGTAGGTACTAATTTTTTATACTTTGGAAAATACACACCTACAAATATGATACATGGCATCCTCAAAGAGCACAAGGTTCATGGTGGCCACCAGGTCGTTGTACCCGGAGAGCGACTCATCCAGCAGCTTCTTGATCTGAGGCCAATCTTTGATCGGGAAGTACTTCGGGTCGCCGATGCCTTCAGCGAAGTGGCAGTAGATGAGAGGTTTCTCAAACACTACGTTCTCGTCGTATTCCTGTCGGTATGGTGGTTTATTGCTACTAGAGATTTCTCATCTCAACGCAACCCAAAATTGATATTGTTAGTTGCTTATATTAGTTTAAAGTCTGTATAAGTTTTTACTTTTTAAAAAAGGCACACTTATTTTTTGACAATATGACCACTCACTCTGTCCAAGCAGAGAAAACTAGAGCCCGTATTCTCAGATAAATCTACGAGACAACGTCATACCCCGTATGAAGTGCGTACTAAATTATGTTTACTGTTGCATTGTATGATGGCAGGGCGTGTCGGCGGCGACGCTCTTCCATATCTTTTAATGTCAGTTCCTACATTAAAAGTATGTGTGGTGTGTGACTAAATATAATGATGTGCGTATTTAATTGTTTTAACCTAATTCAATTAAATATAAGTTTATATTAAGTCATATGAATAATTATTATCACCAGCCTGTAGATGTAAAAATAAATAAATCATTTTTTTTGCTTGTTCCACCCTATTGTGTATATAAAGGTAGAAGTAAGTGCCAAACCTCGCAATTCTTCTTGATGACCTCTATAATGAGTTTCATGAAAGACTCGTTGTCGGTGGAATCGACCATCTTGTCCGAGTACACGCGCGTCGCTTCGTGCATCCACAGCCTAATCAGCTCTGACGACTGCTTAATGGCGTCGCCGGTCGTGAAAAGCATACCCTGTACGAACAACACCAACTATGTCACGTCTGTCCATTACAACTGCAATACCACCTAGATCACGTGCAAAGTGGGCGCACTACATCCGACACCGTGTGACATTAAATGAAAATCTCATGTGCTTGTAATTTCACGAAACCAAACCCTTCCAACCGGAAAACAGCAATACGAGCATTACTACTATTTAACTAGTAGACCTCGCGAGCACAAGCTTTATTGCAACAATTGTGATTAGGTTGGTGCTTTGATGATCGTTGAGCTTGATGCACAATTTTATTGAGATAAACTTTGAAAGCCAAGCATGGTTGTGAAAAAGTAATTATGTCTATAAGGCTAAAATTAGTGTTTACATTATGTTTACCTGGAAGATATTAGACAAGTCTCGCAGGTTGAACACGTAATGGAACTTGATGGCCGTCGGCAGGAAGGTGGACGACAGCTTGTTGTGAAGCGCGAGCGCTGCGTTCACGAGCGGCTCCGCGTATCGCTGCACCAGTAGACTGAACTTATTCAGTGGGTTGTTCACATGCTGCGACAGAATCTGCTTGTAGATCTGGATACACGCGTCTAGAGCTGGGAAACTGCAAGTTATCGGATACTTAGTCATCTTCATCATCATTCTGTACAAAGAGTACAAGTCCACAGTTGAACGAAGGCCTTTCCATAGATTCACACTACGTACAGTCCATCCTCAGAGTTTCTGCGATCTTTAAAATGTTATTAATCCATGGAGGGGGGAGGGAGGTCCTTCCTACACTGCGTCGTCCGGTTCGTGGGCGCCACTCGTAAACGTTTATTCCCCAACGGTTATCGGTTCTGCGAGCTATAGGACCTGCCCAATTGCTACTTCAGCTTGCAAATTCAAAGAGCTAAGTGATCTTGGTTCTTATATGGATAACGAGGAGTTACGGATCACGTCGTGAAATTCCGAGCATAGTTCTATCCATAGCTCGCTGCGCTGCATAGTTAGACCAATGGATTATGTATGTGCTCCAAGCACCAGCAGTGGGTACATAATGGACTGATTGTGCAAGTAACTGGATGGGCTACTTATTGATAGGTCTGAAGTAGTGTTGGTGTTGCTCGATCTATTAGAACAGGCGTTTTAGGCTGCCCAACCCAAATGACTAATTGAATATGATTATTGATATTTTAACCCAATCAGAACCTATATATTAAATTATTATACTCTATAGCTTAGGTTCGCAGCTATCAGTGTATTTGCTTTTTTGCCTTTTAATGAAGTCTTGGAAAATGTTACCTGACAGCGAAGGTACAATAATGTCTTTGCAGTCGCGGGTCGATGGTGAAGGAGCCAGCCGTAGGATTCATGCATGCCACAAACATGCAGTTCGATATGTCCTTCAGCGTCAGTTTCTGCCTGTCGTACCTGAAATGGTAATTGTACTTCAGTATGATCCACAGACAATAGTAACGTATCTTTGCACACATACATATGTAATACAATTCAAATATTATTCAACATTCCGTAACTTTGTAGCGCCCCCCAAGATTTATCTCCGAAGTCTAAGAAACCTCTCCAAAAAATCGAATGTTTGGAGTATCAAAAGCATAAATCCTCTAATATATAAAAACCAATTGCTGTTCGTTTGTCTGGCTAAAACTCGAGAACGGCTGGGCAGATTTATTTGATTTTGGTTTTGTTGTGTTCATAATTGTCACGGGAAGGTCTAAATGTACCGGGACCACCGGGAACACCGGGACCACGCGAACGAAGCCGCGCGCGGGCCGCTAGTGAAGAATAAAAAAAATACAAAAAAAATGAAGTGTAACACTTTCATTATAAGGTGCGACAGCCTCCGTGGCTTGCCTGCAGGCGTGAAGAGAAGAAAATTAATTAAATCTCATACTTTACTTTTTCACCGCTCCAAATGCAATTAATTTTTATTTTTATTTAATTGTCTACTTACCAGTGTTTATAGTCCATGAACTGTCGTATGAAGGTGTGTGGCTGTACAGTGCCGTAGGTGTCCACCTCAGGCATGTTGAGATCATCCACGAAATAGATCATGAACTTGATACCAGGCGGCCCATAGACGCGGCCAGATTTCTTCTCTAGAGGCTTTTCTAGTACTCTTTGCATCATTTCTGAGTGGTAAAGCAATACGAATTTTTTGTATGAAATATTATGAAACCTCGCTCACCAATCCTTGCCCCAAGCGGCGAATTGCCGGAAAAATTCGAAAGGCAACCAAATCTTGGTTGGTCGAGTATCATTCGAGTTCGGCACGTACGAATGAAATCTCTTTCCATATATTTGAAACCACATGACAGTTCCAGATTTTCATTGTGATATTGCATTTGTGTTAACACGACGGAATATCGATTTTCATACTAACATTGTCAGCATATGCTGGCAAAGTCAATTTATCTCGACGAAGGTTAATGTGGAATAAGGAATGTAATGTGGGGGTGTTTTTGTTTTTTTTATAAGAATAGAAGGTTTAATTCCTCAGGAATCATCATCCAACGCCACAATAGCAGCTGTTGTTAAAAAACTCTTCATACAATTCCCCCTTAATGTAATATGCCTCTCTGATCCTTTGTTTCTGCCTATAGACATTTGAATAGGGGCCGCATACAATGAAACAAAGCATTTTGTCATGGACAAATTGGACAAGGCGTCTGCAATCTCACCTGATGTTGTATAGAAATTGAATGGCACGTTAGTGATCGCATACGACTCGGGTAGCGAGTTCAATTTGGCCGCCACACTGACAGTCTTGCCACTGCCGGCGCTGCCAACTAACATCACTGGTTTCTGCTTCGCGATAAGCAAGTCCATGAAGAATCTGATGCGAGTGGTTTCCGATGTCGATACCAGACATGACTGAAAAATAAACACGTTGTAAGACATTCCCCTAATGGGACAGACCGGGAGAAATACAGGGTATTGGTTCTATCAGTTTAGAGTTAGACCATAATATATATAATACTTACAGCAACAAAGATTACTACCGTCTAAAGTTTACCTATAAACTAATCTGTTTTCGAAGAGGAGTTATGATACATCTATTTTCACCTTTTATAAAACTTGTATTACTGACTGACAACCAACGTAAAGTCGAAACAAGCCAGAGACCTGCCCCCCTATTCCCAAACTGAAAGTCACTCGGTGACTAACGTTTGACAAGTAAAATGACCGTCAATTGACATTTCTTAGTGAAAGTTTTGAGCAATTGATGGTAATTTTTCTTGTCAAACGTTAGTCACCGAGTGACTTTCATTCAGGGAATAGGGGGGCAGATATGTTGACCTGTGTACCTTACATTTATTTTGTGTTGTAGGCATGCACGAAGAATACCCAAAATAATTCAACTCGTCCAAATAAAAAAACAAAAACATTCATAACCAGCAGGGCGTTGAAGTTTGTACAAAGGGCGCGAAATCACAGGCATACATAATGATTAATTAGTCACCTGTAGCGGTAAATCGGGATCCAACTCAAAGGATTCCACCTTCTCCGACCAGGGTAGCATCTTCTTGGTCTCCGGGTCAATGAAGAAGCTGAATACGTTGCCGCTGGACGGAAACTTGATCTGTTTGAACTCGTTGATGAACCACTTGCTGAACTCATTGCGCCAGTCGACCAGCTGGTCTTGGAATAGGCCGGAACCGAAACCCCATACGATGGAAAATACAAAGTAGGTTTCGTACCTAGAAGATTAACGGTCTGTCTCATAATCATTCTCTAAACCTATTTTAGTTAAAATAGCTTTTGTTTTCTTCTCTCTGATGTAAAATGTCATACGTCAAAACAAGACAAAAGCTATTTTAACTAAAATAGGTTTAAAGAATGATTATTTGAAACAGGGGTTAATCTTTAATTTACTGGCCAAACCCGATTTCAGATCGAACTAGTTTTGCCTAGGCCAACCCCGATTTCAGGCCGAACTAGTATTGCCTAGGCCAAACTAGTTAGGCCTGAAATCGGGTTTGACCGGTAAAATATACATCATCATCAGCCACGTACGTGTCCTATGTGCCTTATGCCCATTTTCACTAACCAATTGTTATTTTATGGGAAAACTAACGTGTGGCAAATTGACAGGTTTCTATGAAAAACTGCCAAATTTGACATGTGTTATGCGTCTCGTAAGCTTTAGGTGGCTCATTAGTGGTTAGTGAAAGTGAGCATTAGTACACTTATGCGTTATTTATAAATGTGGTTTAACCGCGTTAAATTTTAACATCGGTTTAGCATTCCTCCGATCTTGAGGTTATGCGTTCGAATCACAGTTGTGAATGGGTTTTTCCAGAAAAAAATGTACTAGGTGTTCGCAAACGCTGAATGAAAATATCGCGAGGAAACAAAAACCAGAAATTAGAAGACTTGAGGCAGAGACTACGGCTTGCCACTGGCTTCCATTAATAATGATGATAAAAGGCTTTATTTGCTAACCATTCCTTGGGACAGTCACTCGGGAGCAGGGCCTTATTCAAGAAGCACTCTAGCAG
Source organism: Epirrita christyi (assembly GCA_951392215.1). Taxonomy (NCBI): domain Eukaryota; kingdom Metazoa; phylum Arthropoda; class Insecta; order Lepidoptera; family Geometridae; genus Epirrita; species Epirrita christyi. The sequence continues at coordinate 6,748,600 of OX595852.1, forward strand.
ATAACAAGTCAGCTGTATCTGCTGTAGCTCAGTCAGCGGCGTTATACGCTTGTACTTCTTGCACGATTCCAAGAGAGACGGAATGTACTTGTCGAACATTACAGTCAACATCGCCTTTTCTGATTCGTCGTCGCGCGTCGTTTCAATCCACGATGCGACAAATCTGAGAACACACAGTATCATCCTATCAGCAAGCACACTACTACTAATACTTCGTGTCACCAGTTTTTTCTTGGTACCCTGTGTAAGGTTAGATACAAAAACATAATCACACTAATCACACTAAACACACTAATATTATAAATGCAAAAGTTTGCGAGTATGTTTGTTACTTCTTCACGTTTAAACGCGTGTGTGTATGTGTGTGTGTGTGTGTGTGTGAGTGTGTGTATGTGAGTGGGTGTATGTGTGTGTATGTGTGTGTGTGTGTGTGTGTGTGGGTGTGAAAATAGGGACGAATACTCACGGATTCCATCCCAAATCTTGAGGATTGATGTACAGAATCCCAGCTCTAGACACCGTGGCGGGCGTGGCAGTGCGCAAGTTGGAAATCTCAAACAGCAATCTCATCATCTTTGTTAGAGCGATTCTTTCGTTACTGGCCAACGTTAACACCTGTTACAATGATTTTACAATAAAGTCCAATTGCCCCAACCATGGTTTAGCATTTGAACCCTATGTTATGTTATGATCTATCTCAACGATGGTGCTGTATAATATAACTGCGCAGTAAATTAACAAGAGTTAACAATGTGAACCCTAGTTGGCACATGTGTACCAAACCCTCTAGTGTCTCAAGGGCAAAAACTTTAGGCCATAATTGAGTCGCAAGAGGTGCGGGTTCGATTGCCGCTGCGGAAAAAATGTTTGTATGATCTGCAAAAATTTGTTCCGGGTCTGGGTGTTGTCGTACCATGGTACTAATAGTTCCTGATACCCGAGATACAGGGAATCCTAGTGTGGGATCAGGACTATGTAAGTGACTGTTGAGCTTCAAAAAAACTACAAGCAACTACGGCCAAAAAATCGTTACCTTATTGTCATCCATCAAGGTGTTCAAACTCTCAATCCACATAGGGTCAATATCTCCATCCAGTACAATCCACTTCGGCCCATCTCCCGGCATGTTGGCCATGTCACGCATGATCGTCGAGAACAAGCCGTCCTTCCACTCTCGCGTCGCGGGATTGATGATACCGAACAACTCATCGTTGGTCACGGCTTTGGGATCCAAATCGTTGTAAAAAGGCTTCAGTTTCATCATTGCGTAAGTTTTGTTGAGACATTGCCATACCATCGATTTACCGGTGCCGGCGAAACCAATTATGAATACTGAATGTCGCACGGCGAACAGCTCCACTAATTGAACCATCTGAAATGGATCAATTAAATACATATCCAAGTAGTAACACGAATCCATTGTTCCAAATAAAAAAAGTGGCTTAATTTTGAACCTTTTTATTACTGAACACTTACTAAAAAACGATAAAAGCTCTAAAGGTCCTTGTGATCCGTAATCGGAGAGCAGAATTGAAAAAATGTCCACCATTTTGTTTTTTGAGTCAAGTGAGAAATCATTAGGTACCTTGTGAAGAGATGTTTATCTCAAAATCTCTACCTTCAAAATAAATCCCGCCTCTGGCTGTAGTTTCATCGAATACGCTGCATCGATCAGATTCTTTTCAAAATCAAAGTCCCGTTTCCTGGGCACATCGAGCGCCGGGAACAAGTCTCCGATCAGACCCATGAACACCGGCGTGTCATCTGTCACGATCTTGGGAAGGTTGAAATCTCGCAACGCTCGCATTAGTACTTGGTCTTCTGGACGGTTGCGATCGCTTCGCTGGAATTTTTAAGTTTTTAACAAGCTGTTCAACAGGGCGACGCTGTGTAGGAAGACCCCAAATCGAAGGACCAACTACATTTTTAAAATCGCAGGAAATTTGTAGGTAGACGTGGCTCAATGTCGTGGCATTAGAGGGAGACCTATGACGACCAAAAAAGTTTTTTATTTCAATCATTTTGAGTGGGAATGGTGCGTGCATCTTTATACGTAGTGCAGTGTAAGAATCTGATGAGACATGCAGGCGTTATGTTTAAAATTGCAATGATACTTTTATTTGAGTAAATTACTGAACAAGCAGAGGCCCAATTCTCTAATTTAAAAACATTCCAGTCACAATATAATATCGTGTCATGTTATGTCCCCCAAAAATGTAATGCATTTGAACGATGTGACTACGCTAATACCACTTACTTTTGTGCTAGCCTGCACACAACAAAAAAAACTATGTTAACCACATGCTCTATACGGCTAGAACAAAACTTTATATAACTTTTCAACATTATAGTGTGAGTTACCTTCAAAGAGCCGGCGACTACCAGCACAGACTTGATGGCCCTAAGACCCCAATCGTAGTGGTCCTGTTTGGAAAGCAGTTCACGACACAGCATGTATAGCGTGATGAACTTGCGAGCTAGCAGGCGCGCCTCTTGGAAACCTTCGGCCACCAACATGATTTCGCAGATCAGCTCGAAGTCAGGCACCACCATGGCGCAAGGCCTACAAAATAACATACCGAGAATATCTATGCTTCTTCGTGAACTTTCACAGGCGACGACTTGCAAGCAAGTAACAAGCAACCCAACCTAGCCAGCCATTTTTATTGTATTATTTAATCTTCATTACAAATATGAAGATCTTGACGTCGAGCTATAATGTTGAAACAATGTTGCTAAACAATTCAAAATCGGGAAACGCCCCTATCCCGCACGCCTATTCCCTATACGCACAGAATATTGTAGAGCATAGATATTGCTAATGAAAGAGTACTCAGAGCCCTGACCCTTCAATAATTGTATTATAAGTATTTAACAAACCATTGGGGTTTGTATGGATGCACTGATGCCTCCTAGCGGGCACTTTGATTACTCAATTTCCATACAAAAAAATCATGTTACACTACACCATACGTCTGTGTCAATGCTTATAAGACTTTGGCCTCAGATTTTCAGACCGAATTTACTCCGAGCAAATGATTAATGTGCTAACCTGAACAAAACCTTCAAGTTCTCAGGCAGTTCCGTTCTACCCGCATATCCAGGATTCATCGTGATGAACATGCCGACAGTCGCTACCAATGTAATGAACTCTCCCATGAAATCAAACTTCTTCTTCTTCGCCTTGATGGCGTCTAGGAGACTTTTCACTTGCACCGACACCACGGACAACACTTCTACAGAGATGCGGTTAAACTCGTCGAAGCAGCCCCACGAACCAGATTGCGCTAGACCTGAGAACACATTGGTGTTGTGGTAACATAGTACTCGTAGACTCCCGATACCCACGACACAGAGAATCCTGGTGTGGGATCAGGACTATGTATTTGACTGTGGGGTTTTATGTACAATAAAGAATTCAATAAATGATAAAACATTGTAAAAACTTTCTCATATTCATAATATTTGTATAAGTTGCTAGTTTAATAATTGGATTGTTTGGTTACCACCTGGCCACTATTAGTTTAACTACCTCATTGTCGTTTAAGTATAAGCTATACCTACCGACATCCTTCCCTTCGCTGTGCGTGGCCCGACAACAACATGCACTTGACTGCATCCTTACTCAGAGTACCGCGGTAAAATCGGCAAGAAACTTTTCTTGTTTTTAATGTGTTTCCAATGAATTATGTGTTTCGTATACGTTTACACACCTTTGTAAATACTGCCGCAAGACTTGTAGTCCATCTGTTCAGAACAGTTGAACACGTAGACCATGATGCCCAGAGCTCTTCCCAAGTCCTTAGTGGTCTCAGTCTTGCCGGTTCCGGCTGGGCCGGCTGGAGCGCCACCCATAACCAAGTGAAGACTCTACGAAATAACACACAAACCCAATTTTACCCAAATCACACATCTGGTTATTTGCGACATAGGTAGCAAAGTGTTTTCTATTTCTCAGAATAAGCAAATTGTTGTGGCAATGCAGGTATAAAATGGCAAACAAGAACCGGAAAATGCAATGTAGACGGCCCCTACCCGATGAACTTGATGATACTAACGATATTTGGGTTGGATTGAGCCTTTGTTCGGTGTTGGACAGATTCTGGATTGGATAGGAGACGGCTCACCGCCCGTCGTTGCATTCGTTCTGTGTTTGGTTATTTATTACCTGTGTCAATGTAATGTAGCATCGATCGGTCAGAGGTGTGATGACAAGACGCGGCGTGTTGCCCAGATATTCGTAATCGTACAAGAACTGTGCGTCGCAAATATTTGCGTAACAGTTGTTCAGATTTATATCCCAACGGTGCCTGAAATGAGGTTACAAACCAAGTTACCTACAACATGGTCTTAAAAATGTAAAATAAAACTCGGGGGAGGCCTTTGTCCAGCTGTCGGACATTGTGTAGCTGGACAAAGGTCTCCCTCTTTTATTTTACACACCCACACACACACACACACACCCGTTCCACAGTATTTACCTCAATTGACACTGCCACTGAAAGGCAGTGGACACCTCCACCTTAGCCGCAATCAGTTTAGCGACCACGTCTCGCGAGTGCACGTCGATAGTACATATTGTCATGATTTTCTGTCGATCGCCGACCGTCAAATCTCCCAGCAGTAGTATGATAAGAGAGTTCAGTTGAGCGATTTGTTTCTTTTGGTAGTCCTTCAGTGCGCCCTCGTAACCTGTGAGATACTAATATTATATTTCGTATATCATCATCAGCCTGTATAAGTCCACTGCTGGTCATAGGACATCCCCCCTAGAATGCCACGACGAACTCCGCCTCCATCTACCGAATTTTTGCGATTTTTATAATGTCGTTGGTTCTCCGAGAGGGGACCCTTTGACCCTTTTGGGAGGGGGGGAGGGGGTCTGTCAATCAGTGCCATGTTTCCGAGCCATGCATCACAATTTGAAAATTGACGAAGCATTCACGAAAAGCTTTCAATTTTCAAATTGTTGTTGACGAGGGATTTGTGGATGAGAAACCCGATACCGTGCTGGGACAGCTGATCGCCCTCCCGTTAATAAAGCAAGTTGCCGGAATTTAGAATACTCTTGTCCTCTTCCCTCTTCGGACTGATAATCCTATCACATCCGTGGAACTTGCTTACCACATCCTCCAGCTCGTAAGTATTCGTTATGAAATTTGGTACACCGATAGGTTATGCCATGGATTGGGCTATAGGCTTAACTCACCTTCTTCAAGTTTCTCGAAAGCCTGGTTCGTCTCAGTGGTCCACCAGATCTGTGTGCCGACGAGCGCGGGCTGCGCCGGCCAGTCGAACACCCATTCCTCACGAACCTTTTCTTCGTACGACTTGACGCTGTGCTCGAAAATGTCGCGCAGTGTGTACCGCATGCAGTCGGTGACGCGGTTCAGCCACAACTCCACCTGTTAAAGTAGGTAGAAATATAATAATCATAAACGAGGCGTTTAAGGAGGTCTAGGTCAATAACTTTTTAATATTGAGAGGAAGAGCATTCCACAGACCCATTGCCACTTTTTTGAAAGAATCGCCATGAAAATCAGAGGTATGCACTGGAGTTGCTAGGCGGAGTGTATCTGTGGACGTCACATTAAATTCGTGGTGCATAATTAAGGTGCGCGTGACGGTACCACTTTATTGTTATTATCAGCCTTCGTGGCCAGGCTGGGAGTGAGGCTGGGGACGGCTGAGATGCGACAGGTGCGAGTTCGATTCCCACTGCAACATAAATGTTTGCACAACCAGCAAATATAGCAGTTCCAGGTCTGGCTGTTGTGTCTGGGTGCACCATAATGCTCGTAGATTCTGGTACGATACAGGGAATCCTGTGTGACTGTTAACTGTTATTTTACTAGTATGGTACCTTTCCAGAACAATCACAGCAGGGTGCTTTGAAGGGCACATGTTCCTCGTTCTCTTTGGAGATCATCTCGAAGGCTTGCTTGCTGCCCGGCCTCGGGAACACCAACTTGGCGATGTTGTCGTATAGCTTGGTGAGATGGCGGCCGACGGCGGGCGGGTTATTACCATTGGATAGGATATCTGCAAAGACCAAAATCCCTCTTTTTCTAGAGAAGGTGGTTAAAAGTAAACCCAGGTTTGCAGCTAAGAGACTGACGCCTGCGATGGCTAGCCACGTACACCGTGTAGGCAACTCTCGCCTTCCAACATGTGTCAAACTCTCCCCAAAAATCTTGATTATTTTGAGATTGGAAGATAAGCATGCACACACCAGCGACGCCAACCCGTAGATATAAAATGAGAATGTTGGAGTCAACTGCTGAACAAATGCCTCTTCCATAGAATGCCACGATGAACAGTCTCGAGTCACCTCTATCCACCGACTCAATCCAGCTAAATTAAAATGTCGTCGGTCTATCAGGAGAAGGATCTACCTACACTGCGCCGACTGGTTCGTGGTCGCCACTCGACAACCTTTATTCCACAACGATTGTCGGTTCTGCGAGCTATATGGCCGGCTCATTGGCACTTCGCATTGCTAATTCTAAGAGCTATGACGTGATCTTGATTCTTCTTTGGATCTCTTCGGTTCGGATTTTATCATGTAGTAAAAATCCAAGCATAACTCTCTCCATATTCCTCTGCGCGAATTTAAGCTTGTGTATGTGGTCAAGAGTTATTGACCATGTCTCAGTGCCGTAAGTTATAGATATATGGCCGTGGTGTGTCCGGGGTCTTGGTGTGTCCGGGGTCTTGGTGTGTCCGGCCTAGAATAGACCCCGTTATCTCCTCCCAAAGCTGTCGTAAAAGACTAAGGGATTACACCAGAGGATGGGCAGCAGCATCCACCTGAGTAATTGATACTGCGATCACCAATCCACCAGCTAAGCGTAGTGATTATGGCAAATGGTGGCCATTTCGTCTATGGGAGGCCTCATCCACAGTGAACATCTACGGATTACGATTTACCGAGCAAATCAGCCGAGGAAACGAAGTAAAAGCGAGGGTAGGCAAGTCGCTTTGTCTCCAGGTAATCGTTGAGCGCCTTCTCGCAGAGGTTGAGCATCCTCATTAGTTCGTCCAGCTTGTCCAGCAGGTTGGGCTTGTTTGTGCCTACGACCACGTTAGGAGTGGATGCTATGTCTCTGAGTAATTCCTGTAAACCGTTTCAATTTTAGCCATATTCTGTTAGTCTAGTGCTAGGCAGAGGAAGCCCGACTTCCAAATCAAAGGGTTTAAATTCCGGTTGTGCACCAATGGATTTTTCCAATCAAAAAATGTATGTGCCCAATCATACAGTAAAGGGAAACATGGTGAAGAAACTGGCATGTTTTTTAACCAAAAATTCGAAGACATGGCGAGACGTTTGCCGTGTGTCCTGGTGCTTGCGCGCAGATATAAGAGGCCGCCATAATTGTCTGGTGTGCGGCCTCACTAACACAAAGTAGTAGTTAGCCGAGAGTACGGTCAGCGACATAAGTTGTTTTTCATAGTCCGACAAGGAACTGTGTTACCTTGAAATTCTTATCAATTGTATCGAATCTCTTGGAGTCTTCCGGCAGCTGCGATCTGATATCATCCGAGCCAACGAAGATGCTCTCCAAGTACTGCCACTTGCGCTGCACCTCGAACCAGACCGCGAGTACCGCGTCTGCCGTGCCGAGCTTCTTCTGCCAGACGGTCACCTCAGCCTCGTAGAAACCAATGAATTTAGAAGACATCATGTTTTGTACTTGGTTCTGAAAAACATCAAGAAGGTCATTATCATCAGTATATATATTTTTAGAATGTTCTCATCAAGCCCTTTAAGATTGATTTGACTCCAAACTCATTATGTTAACGTTAATTATATTTTTTTCGAGAATGGAAAATTGCGTTTTAATTTCCCAATATCAAATTGAGTGTGACGTCATATTATAGCCTATAAGACGACGTCAATACGCTTCAGATGATGTCTCATTTGCCAAAATCCGTCAACTATTTCGGAGCTACGAGGGAACAGATGAACATACTCACAAACATAGTGCTAAAAAAATAACCCTCTTTATTTGCTATAGTCGTGTAAAAAGAGTAGAATCACGGGAGAAAAAAAATCCTATAGCACTACTGGTTGTGCCATGTGATTGTGTCATGGTCATAGGAGGTAAACCGGTAGCGAAGACTTGAACAACAACAAAGATTACAACCGTAATTACATTTCTAACCTAGTTATGTTAGATTGTATATGTAAACTACTTCTAATTTTTGTTTTTGTTTTTTAGGGTGGTTTTCTGAATACCTTATATAATATATATTTTTATATTTATACCTGGTTATCTTCCAAAACTTCAACCACTTCCTCGCTCACTTTCGGTAATTTGATGCCAGTCCTATCGTGTAGAGAATAGTCGAACTCCAAGATAGACCAGGTGACCTCCAATTCCCTAAACAAAGCATACATTGAAAATATGTCCACTTCCACTTCACGGTACCACACGCATAGATCAGGAAACTGAATCTATCACAAGCATAAGTAACATTTCAAAGCTACTGTACCAGAACTCGTGGTCGTCCATTTGTATGGTCACGTGATACCGTGAAGTGCAACCTTAAAATGAAGTGTACACGATATAAATTAGATGATTTGTTTACCTGAGTGTCTTCTCCATAGCAGCTTCCTTTACAGACTTGTCCACGATTGTTTTCACCTCCTCTTCATACTTGTGGAGGCTCAGCGCCAATAGATCGGCTAGCGTGGTATCATCATTGATATCGAACTTGACCTATCGAAGACGTCGGTGAAAGAATTAAAGCAATTGTAAAAATACAAAGCAGTTGAAATAATTCCATCACCTAGAAGACTTCAAACAAATTACATTCTTATCACGTTTCAATGTAATTTTCTAAACTATCCCACTGCTGGGGAAAGGCATCTTCCGTTACCTCCTACTTCTCACGATTTTGAGCCATATCCTGCCAATTGCTTTATGCATTCAATAGAAAATATATAATATCTTATAGAATAGAGTGCTTCTTTGTCATGACTCCGCGCACGACGTAGTCTTCGATCTACCCATAGGGATCCAACCAGTCATGATCTTGGCCTACCTTTCCGGATACATTCGTAGGCCTTCATCATCAGCCGGTTAGAAATCCACTGCTGGATATAGAGCTCCCTCAACGAACGACCTGAACGAAGCCACCTCTTTTATTTTTCCTTTATTGAGAACCTTTATTCCCCAGATGATTTTATCTTGTGCTTACCTTAGCAAAATGTACACTATTTACAATTATTTACACTACACTGTACAATCTAAAGTATGAATTCAGACAGTAACAAAGCATGATCGGATGTCTTCTGCTGCTGATAACTCGTCATCGGTTTTATGTCCAAGCCGCTTCGTTTCATCTCGTGCAATGGGAACGATCTGTGTGACTTTCTGGAGTTGCGTTCACTGTGACACTTTGCTCTTCTATGGTCTTGCAATTGTAGGTAATCGTTATACTCAGTGTCTGTACTATGATTGGTCATAGCTAAGTTGTCTAATGATTTGAAGTCTTCTACTATGTCTTCAAATGAAACTCTACTCGCATTAATTATCAGTGAAGTTCGGTAACGTATTAATTCGATGGATAAGAGATGAGTGTGAAGTGATTTCTAAATGAAAACAAAGAACAAATTAAAATTAGTAGAATGGACACTGAACATTCGATACAGTCGTATTTGGGAAGCTTTCTTGGCTATTATATAACTTTACCCCAACGCTGTCAAAAAGGAGAGACGCAGATAGCAATAGTCAGCCCTCGGAAGAACAATAACTTCCGAGAGTCAGCCAAGTAAGCTTCTTCAATACAGATGTAATTATAGACAGAAAGGTTTCCGAGCAAAAAATAATCCAAATTCATACCAGACGTAAATAAATATGAACATTGAACATACCCTGGGACACGTTTATTAAACTAAAACATACCTTTGTGGCCATCATCAACTCGATCCAGTGTCTGTCCTTGATGGCTGGATTCTGCAAGTCGGTGACAGCTCGGAGTGACGTCATCAAGTTCTTTATTGTCGCTTCAATGGCCATGTACGGCTCCCTGAAGTCATTGTGCCCCATTTTAGATCTTAATCATCATCATCAGACTTTAGAAGTCCACTGCTGGGCATAGCCCTACACCATAGAATGCCACGACAAACAGTCTTGAGCCGCGTCCATCCGCTGAGCACATGCTACCTTAAAAATGTCGTCGGTCCATCGAGGAGGGCCTTCGTAGACTGCGTTATCCAGTTCGTGATCGCCACTCGAGAACCTTTGGATAAAGGTCTGCCCATTGCCACTTATTAAACATATTTATTCTGATAGAGCTATGTCGGTGATCTTGGTTCTTCTATGGATCTCCTCGTTCCGGGTCCAGGAGCATAGCTCTCTCCATAGCCCGTTGCGCGACTTTGAGCTTGGTAGGGCTTACCATACTCTCATATCCATATACAACTGCCACTTTGAGCTTGGTAGGGCTTACCATATTCTCATATCCATATACAACTGTCACTTTGAGCTTGGTACGGCTTACCATACTCTCATATCCTTATCCAACTGCCTGAGATCCTTTGTGAATCGCTTGCACTCTTGGTCCATGCCATCAGCGTCGATCTTCTTCCAAGGTGATTTCTTCCAGAATTCTATAGTGCCCATCACGAGGTTATAGTAATCCCAAAGTTGCTATTAAATAACAAAACAGGTAATAAAGTTTATTTATTTTTAAAAACTAACTTTTTTAAAATTAACTTAACACACACACACACACACACACACACACACACTCAACAGTATACAACAATGTCTTGATGCCACACTAGGATCTCCGGTGTTGTCCTCCTATACCTGGAACTACGAATACCATGGTACCACGACACCCAGGCCCGGAACAAATATTTGCAGATTGTTCCGCGTCGGCAATCGAACCCGCGTCTCAGCCGGCTACTCGCTTGTGCTCGAAGGTGCTTTTTTGCAATGGCGTACTTGCATTTAAATCTGTGTTATCATAAGCATTCCATCATATATGCGCCCCCTATTGACGTTTAGGTATAAAACTTTCCTTGAAATCATAAAAAACGGTCGAAAAACTGCATTCCTATCTGTTAAGCTTTTCAGTATTTCATCATCTATTGCAGGGTCCCTTAGAGATATGTGGTGATAAAACTTCTACTAAAATAACCGTCCTTAAAGTCATAAAAAACTATAGCAAAAATCCGTGTTACAGTAGAGCCGTTTTGGAAATAAAATTGTAACAGACAAACACAAAACCTTGATAAGTTTCAATTCACGCCGACACTGCTTCAGACACTTTTCATCAGGTGGTTGTATGTCAAACAGGCTGCAAGATTTCCTCAAGTTTTCAACGATGTCTTCAAAGGTGCAGAGCTCCAGATGGACTTTGTCTATTTGTCTGTACGGTTCTTTGGCGGCTACCAAGAACATCTGAAAATGCAATCCAAAGATACTGTTTTATAAAAGCACGCTTGTGATCCCCTGATGAGGGAGAACACTGATAAGCAGCGCAGCACCATGGAATGCAAACGAAAATTGAATAATCATCAAAACAAGCCAAGTCGTGTTTGTTGCCCTGGTTGCAGATTACGTAATTCTGTTGCTATCATTATTCAATCAGTTTCAATGCTGTTTCTATTTGAAATGACGTTTTCGCAATTACATAATTTATCTACAAAGCTTGATCGCAACCAGACTGCGTAAATTAGGTTATCATAAGAACGTCATATCAAATAGAAACAGCATTGGAGCTGATAGCAACAGAATTACGTTTTTCTAGGTTTGGCGTTGAAACAGGAGTAAATTGACCTAACTTTTTAAGACGATTTAAAGTGATCCTTGTGATTTCAACGAATAAATTACTTGCGACTTGACGGGGATAAACTAAAGAAAGAAAATTAGTTTGTGAATTCAACTTTAAAACAAATCAAGGCGGATAAACACTCATCATCATTAAGCAGTAGATGTCCACTACTAGCCAATTTCACGCCCATATAGAATGCCGAACGGTCTTGAGTCGCCTTCATCCGCCATCTAGTTAGTGTTCGCCACTTGAGAACCTTTATCCCCCAGCGGTTGACGATTCTACGAGTTATATGAAACAACATGATCTTTAAAAATAAACATTCAAATAAAGACCCCTTACCTCTTTCAGCTTGAACAGTTCGCGGTACATAGTGAGACGCAAATTGATAAGCGATACTCGCTTGGCGATGAGAGCGGCTTGTGCCGCTTGTAGCGGCGCTATGGTGTTTTTCATCACCGTGGCTAGCTTCACGAGGTTCCTCCACTTCTCTGGCAGGACTTCCAGCTGTCATGGGAATGAGTTACATGACTAATAACTTTAATAATACTAACTTTTACCTGACCCTACTCTCGAATGTCGACGAGATTCAAGAGTTTTTTTCTTACCATGGTATGAACAGAATATTGGTGACTGTCTTTTGGAGGCAGCTATTCCAATAGTAAGCGTGAAAATGATTAAAATTACACTTTTATAAAGGACACAATTCTGCTCAGTTGGGTTAAACCTACATTCGTCAAATTCCTTTTTAGTCAAGTTTGGGTTTTGTCAAGTTCCTGTTTTGCCATGTACGAACTATTGTTTATTAAGTTACTTTTTCGTCAAGGCCAAATACAATCAAGTACAGTCAACCGATAGGAAAGGAAACCAAGCCATGTTTTTACGATTAAATCATAAAGATAGGCATATCTAGTTTTTTTTGCATGCAACCTCTTTGGTTTAAATGCGATGCCAATGCATTCTCTTTGGTTCTATTATTTTCTTCTAATGAACCTCTTTAAGAGGCAAGCGGAGGATTCATTGCCTATCCAAACGCAATACCAAAATCTTTTGTAATTCGAGCATATATTCGGATTCGGATAGTATTTACATTATGTGTTTTTTTTTTCAACATACCAACCATCAAAAACGTAATGTAAGCGAATTACATTTTGTGTATTTTTATGACTTGTACGACTGTTTTCATCTTACCTGTTTCGTATTAAAAACAACGATATTCATATTATTGTTTGATCAGGAACATAACATATAATCAAGCATGTGTCAAGTTACAGAACAACATTACCGGTAGGGCACATTGTACCTACATGAACGAAGTTTGTTTCCAATTTGGCTATTATTTCATCAAACTCCACAAAACTTTGTACACATGATCAGTATACTGATATCTAGACCTGTATTGCGCCAGTTTAAAAAAAAATACTTTTTTATAATTCATGATTTGGAAACCATATTATATCATTTTATAAGAAAGTACGCACCACGAGTCTAGATATTAGTGTACTTACTGATCATGTGTACAAAGTTTCATGGACTTTGAAGAAATGCTAGCCAAATTAGAAGCAAATTTTTGGTATTCAGAGCGGCTAGTATTGCTATATAACGGGCATGCACAGGGGTTGGGGGTGCAGGGTCGCGGGAGGGACGGGGCACGGTACTTGGGCTGCGTGATAGCACCGACAGGCACTCACACTAGCGCAGCGTGCATTTAGCGTTAGCGTTTGTTAGCGTTAATTACTCGAATAAAAAATATGTTAAGCAACCTGCTCATAAGTCTCCTCAGGGAAGTCCACGCCGTATTCCTTGAGAACGTCGATGATATCTCGCAGCGGCTCGAACATGGTGTCGGTGCCAGCATCTTGTTTCGCGCGAACCTCGATCAGCATTCGCATCACTTGGAGTAGCCCCTCGTAGTCATCCTCTGTTAGTTCCACAGTTAGTTCCTTGGTGGTGTATGCGATGAACTTCTCAAGTACGTTAAGGCTGCATTGAGGTCAAATTTAATGGTTAGACAGAACGAACTATTTTTTTCTCACCAGTCGAGTTGCTCGTGACTTGGTCTGCACTTAAAGCCTAACCTGCCAAAGAATCAGGCTATCTAGGAAAATTCGAATCAAGACAGTAGTTTTTGAAAAGAGTACTAACCACCGCAAAAGCGACTGTTATTTATAAGTAAAGGGTGTCTCAAACCTACTTTTTTTTTATAATACATATATTGCCGTTGACTTTTGAGGGTGTTTTCTTATCAATGTAAAATACACACACAAATGCTCCCGGGGACGCCACGGGTTGAAAAGCTATTTAGAAATAGTTTACATCTACGATAAACAGATCTTTTACCTTCACAAAGTTTATAACAAACAATACCTCGTCTGCACATGATCCTTCAAGTTCTGCTTGTAAAGATTGCTCCATTTGCAGATGATATTCATAATGGCTTGGTTGAGCCGCCTTAAGTCAAGCTTCAGCCAACCGTTGCACAAATAGTTCCCAGGCAAAGCTGCCACTTCGTTGTACATTGCATTGTACCTATCCACCTGTGGAAATACAATAATGGACGTTATGCTAAGACTATGATCTTTGCAGGTTCAAAGAGGTTACCTACGCTACACAGATTGATTTCTGACTGTATTCCTGATTTAGTTGAAAGTCGTCCTTACACCAAAAATAAATAAGGGGTAGGTTACTATAGGTCGCGCAACGAGTTATGAGCGGTGACCTTCAATGCGCAGTAGTAATTTTTTGGGTCTGTTTAGCGGAGGGAGAGATTCGCGACGGGAGAGGCAGCCAGCGCCGGCGCGTATTGGTTGAACAGTCGCCTTCCGTACCGCACGCCCCGCACTCGCGTCTCGCGCTCCCGCTAGATACAGACATGTTTTTGATACTTAGTTGATATTGATACTGTTGTTTTCGTTTCGTTGTGGAAAAGATGCCGAAAAAAAATGTGTTAACTAGGCAAGCCAGAAAAATGGTGGTAAATTGTTTTATTAAAAAGGAGACAGATGAAATCGTGTATAATTTAAAACTGGTAAAAAACACAACTATAGGAGCAACTATTATAAGATAAGATAAGATAAGATAAGATATATAGATATTGCAGAAAAACTTGAAAACAACCATTCAAAGTTTACATCAGATTGAAAATAGAACTACAAGTGCTGCTGATAAATCCATATTATATATGCTGTGCGCGAATATACACATGCGCAATCAACCCCACCACTTTCGCCGAGCACTCATAACTCGTTGAGCGACCTATATATACACAGTGGCGACTTTCATACAACTCCTAACCTCCACGAGCAATGCTGTGGTCCAATTACATTATGTAAATCATCTGCCTGAAAACCGCATCGAAATAAGAACTAGAGTTCTTTAATTTTCACGCAAATAGTTGTTGAACCCATATAAGATGTGACCTCGTGGAACAACGCTTTAGCTCTTCCGACTACCTTCACAAATATCTTCCTAGCTCCTCGTTCCTTTTTAAGTAACCTAGACAAAACATGCCAGTTTTAGCGTACATACGATATAATTATAAATACAGAGCAGATGATTTATGCGTACCTCCTTTTGATACTGCTCAAGTTTCGGCTTGGTTTCCGGTGGTTCGGTTCCGTTTTCAAACTTGTACTGGTCAAAGTCTTCAGGCGATATTACGCGCCCGTACTTCAGGAAACTGGCAAGCACCTCCTGTCTATCTTCGGTCCATAGCGGAGTGTATTTCTCGTATTTCTGTAAGTAAAAGCGACAAGTTATTTATATTATATTACTATCTTCAACAGCCTTTAGACGTCCACTGCTGGACGAAGCCTCCCCCATAGAATGCGATGGGGGGGGGATTTTCCATAATCACTTCGCACTATCACTATACTAGCGACTAAATATCTCGAAGGTGTAATTGAGTGCTTACACCGAGAATCACGAAAGCAAGGAAATTAAATTAAAAATATCTTATAAAATAACTGGAATTTTCGTAACAGTTTGTTCCGGGTTCCTCCCGCCTTTTTTTATTTTTATTTCACAACCGGAATGTGGCCAGTTCTATTTTTAAATAGAAATAAGTATTGTCAGGGGCATAGTACTTCACTTAGCTTATTATGAATGTAATTAGCATTTTACGGAGCAGTTTTTGAGTTAAATATGACCTAGTTTATAAGCATGAGTTATTTAATAGTAGATTGTATCATAAGGGAGCAAAATAATATTTTTACGGCGAGGGCGCTTTTTTGAATCCAGAGCGAAGTGAGGGATTCTAGAGTAGAATACCGAGCGTAGCGAGGGATTCTTTAGTAGAATCCCGATCGTAGCGAGGGATTCAAAGTACGTCGCCCGAGCCAAAAATATATTTTGCGCCCGAGTGTTACACTCTACTTTTCATCACCACTATGAGAAAATAAAAGGCGCCTCATATTTTATTTCAAAACAAAACCATGAATTTCTAGTAATCCGTGAATAACTTTTCATTTAAAAAACAGACTTCCGCCATTGTAATCGACTAAATATTTGGATGAAAAAAAAATTATGAAAGAACCATAGTGGTGAAAGGATTATGATACTTTCTGAACGCAAATGCTTGGTTTGTTGCTGAAAATATCAAAATCGCTATATGTATGCCTCCAATATTTGAGGAGTTCCCTCAATTCCTCATGGATTCCATCATCAGAACTGGATTCTGAAAAAATGGGACCAATCTGGAAGTATATTTATTCAAATAAAAAAAGAATTTTCCAAATTGGTTCATAAACGCCGGAGATATGAGGTAACAAACATTAAAAAAATAAAAAAATACAACCGAATTGAGAACCACCTCTTTTTTGTAAAGTCGGTTAAAAAGTTTTTAAAAATGACGAAATCGCGGGCTTGTAGTTCACGCATTTCTAATTTGTTTTTTTTTATTCAGCCGGTGGCGCGACTATGGGCCGTCGTACCAGCCAGTATTTATTTAAACAATATTTGCATTCAACTTCTTTGGCGCTGAACACTATAAGATACCAAGTTTAAAAAAGGCGCGGCAAAGATAATTGCGGCGCACTTATTTGTGTTTGATTCTTTTCAAGATGTTCCAAATTCAAAAAGTGCGCGGAAAAGATATTTGCGGCGCACTTATTTGAGTTCGATATGTTCCAAATTTAAAAAGGGCGCGGCAAAGATAATTGCGGCGCACTTATAGAAGCTTCATACAGAAAACACCACCTTTGGGTGCACTTAAAGGCGAACCAAGTCGTCCTTTTCGAAAAGATGGGATGAAAAATAAGTTTATTGTTGAAAAATGATTTTTCAAAACAAGCTTTTGTTAAATTCGTTATCGGAACCTGATCAAAATGAGCCCAAACACTGCCAGGCTGCTACTAATCATCGAGGAGTTCCGTTGTCCACCTTCCGTCTCCATCATCAGATCAGCTCGCCGTCACCATAATATTGTATTGTCATCTGAACTTGACAGGTATGAAATATTTCAGCTCAATCGGTTAAAGATAACTACGTACATTGCAAGTTAAATAAAAGCTTGTAAAAAAGTTTTTCTCAGAGTGTCACAGTAGATTGGAACACTTACCGAGGCATATTGGACAATGTCATTTATACTGTTTTCAGTCCTCTGCAATATTTCATGATACAAATCAATCATATCGTCTTCATACTCTATGTCATCTGTGAAAAACATCAAGCATGGTTATTTGATTTAAAAACAATGATGCACATTTTCACCAACCATTCCTTGTTTTACGTGAAACTCAAAGCATGTCTTTACAGTTTTCTATAAATAAACTTTCAAATTTGACATGCGTTTAGTATCATGTAACCCATAAGTGGTGGGGTGGTGGTGGCCCCTAAATGGTTGGTGAAAAAGAGCTTAAGTCATTTGAATGCTCACAAGTACACTCTTAGACAATAGTAAGAATTAGCGGACAAAAGATGATTACTTTATTTATATTTGAGATATTATTTCAGCAAGCCCATGCTCACTATAACGTCCTACAAGCACAATGGTTCTTTCACCATCTTTCATGAGGTTTTTGGGCCACCAATCGCAAAAAACATTCATCATCATTAAACATAATAATGGCCAGTAACCATGTTTCATTTTTTTACCATTCTTGGCATTATATGCGGGAGGCCTCGTCGAGCAGTGGACATTTTCAGTTTCCCATTAAATTGTATAGAACCAAACTAGCATGGGGTAGATTTCCATAGAAATTTTTAAGTCACTGATTTGGAAACCACATAATTTTATAAGAAACTAACAAACCACATAATATTAGTGTATTGATAATTTTTACAAAATTTTATGGAGTTTGACGATGCTCAAGTTCCCTAGCAGTACACTCCTCTTTTAAGATACGTCTCTGTGTGGTGACATGATACTTCGTAAAATGTAGGGTTACCTTCGTAAGAAGGGATGGGGACGATGACAGGATCGATCCTCGGGAAGAGCGTCGCTTGAAGGAACATGTCTTTCATCATTTCACGAAGAGTATCGTACAGTCCATCGTCGTCGTCCAAGTCCAGTGATGGTGAGAAAAATATATCTGAAACGAACCAACACATCAACACAAACTAAATACAACCTCGAACTGTTAAAATAATAACTAATATATATAATTGATATTTGCAGTCTTTCAGCTGACACTTCTTCAGCTGCTGCTTCAGCTTAACGTCTTTAAGAGTAGAGTAAAAGAGCAATATCTTTCTCTGTAAATTGTTTCTTTGGAGAATTTATATTTTTATTTATGTATGATACCTACCTAATTATATATATTAGTATATTTATGATATGTATTTGCTTTTTAATATACAGGGTGTTTTTTTTAAATGGGACAGTATGGGGATATCCGAATCCAAAAGAGATACGGGAAAACTGTGTTTGGAACCATTTGCTCATTTTGTATGAAAACGATTTTGGCATAGTTATTTTTTTGGTCAAGCGTGAGTTCTCCATAAAAATGAGTTGTTTTGATCAAAAAATTTTTTAATGCGTATCGACTCAGTTTCATGTAGGTAAGGATTGATTCATAGTATGGGAAGAAAAAAAACTGAGCAGTAGAAGTTAGTCAAATTTAATAAAATGTTTTCTCATACAATTTGTAAGCAATCTGGTACCAAGGTTAATAAAACTATCGCAATAAATTTTCAAAATGGCCTCCCTCTTGCTGTTTCCAGGTACGGGCACGTTTCAGAACACCTCTAGTGACCTTATACAAAACAGCAAGAGGGAGGCCATTTTGAAAATTTATTGCGATAGTTTTACTAGCGTGGGTACACAAATTGTATGAGAAAACATTTTATTAAATTTGACTAACTTCTGCTGCTCAGATTTTTTTCTTCCGATATAATGAAACAATCCTTACATGAAATTGAGTCGAAACGCATTAAAAAAAATTTGATCAAAACAACTAATTTTTATGGAGAACTCACGCTTGACCAAAAAAATAACTATGCCAAAATCGTTTTCATACAATATGAGCAAATGGTTCCTAAGACAGTTTTCCCGTATCTCTTATGGATTCGGATATCCCCACACTGTCCCATTTAAAAAAAACACCCTGTATATATATTTGTCTATGTTTAAGTATGTTTATTTTAATAAATATATAATTTTTAATTTGTTTTGTTTCACACTTTTCTTTTTATATGTGTACACGAACCTACCTCTATAATCACCACTCTCTAGCCTCAGAGGTTTGCTGGAAGAAAACTCATTTTAGGGTTAAGCTCGCCTTTGTACATGTCCTTTAATTCTGCTTTGTGTTCATATTATGTATATGGGTGTACAATAAAGAATAAAGTATAAAACTTTACTTGGATCTCGTAACTCTGCGACGATTTCCATGAAGGCGACTCGAGGTCCTTTCTCCAAGTCTGTTTGCCTCTCAAACAGCTTCAAACTGGAATCTATCGCTTTCATTACTTGACGTGAAACCTACAACACAAGACAAGTAGAGTCAAGTACACCAGGGGATGGACAGCAGCATCCACTTAAGTACTCAACACCAATACTGCGAATAAACCTGGTGATTATGGCAAATCCCCCCATCCATTGTATACATTGAGGGAGGTCTCGCCCAACAGTGGACGTCCCCGATGAAGAAAGCATGCGGAGGCGACGTAGAGAAAGGAATCCTAATTATTTCTGCTATGCTTACGACTGTTCAACTTTCACGCACCAGAGAGTCCACATATTTGACGTAGAAGGGCCAGCGCGCATTTCTAAACGCATTCTCTTCCATCTCGAGGCGCTCAGCTTCTATATCCGCCAACTCTTCGGGGTCATCGACCACTTCTTCTTCTTCTTCAGCTGGAGAATCTACCTCCTCACCTACAAAACAAAAATGTTGAAAAATAAATAAGTAACACAACTTGCGAGCAAGTGTCTCTTTTTAGTTGAACTAATTAATTAACTGACAATGAAAAAAGAACAGGTACCTAGTTCCTTATCTCACTCAAAAATGTTTCCTTCTGTTTTTCGAGACAAATGGTCAACGAAATCGAATCGAAAGTGCTAACGCAAATGAATTGGGATGTCATAAGCGATCAATGAACACTAAGCGTTTTCGTGTCGTTTTTTGTCGTCATGTCTGTTTTCATCAAGCTGGCACTCGTTCGTTGGTCATGTCACGAGTTCTTTCTCGGTTACCCTGCGTTAGTTTAGTGACCTTTAAAAGCCTTGTGACCGATGGTGAAAAAACCAGTGTAGTGAAAGGTTTCAGTGCGTCTCGCAGAGGCTTCTTTTATGTCCATATGTTATGTCTTTGAATGTTTGGTTCAAGGACATGCCGGTTTTTCTCGCAGATATTCCACGACATGGCCAGCCCCCCATTATGGGCCGCTGCTAGTGTCCGTTGTAAAACAACACATTAAAAGTTGAATTTCAACCGTCATCGGTATAAAAATAGTAGTGGAGGGCCGGATCACGGTATCGCAGAATATTGCATTGAAAACGTATGGTAACCTTACCGGCATCCCTCTGCGCCTGTCGCTCCATTTTCTCAGCCAGCTTTGCTTCTCTCTTCAGCCGTCGAACCTCTCTCCTCTCAAACTTAATCAGAGCGAGTTCGGCCTTCACTCTATCTCTCTCTTCGTGAATCAGTCGTTTCTCTTCTCTGTGCTCTAGAATGCGCCGGATCTTGGCAGCACGCACCGCTCTCTCGTCATCGTCTAATGTTTCTTCGTCTACATCTTCCAATTCTTCTTCATCATCCTCTGACTACAAAGAGAATAAGCATTTAATTATCATTAGTTGAATATAATTAAAAACAAAAATTTGTGCACCAAAGCGTCAGCAGTTCAATTACAATATACGGATCCACAACCTTTATTATATTGCGAATCTTTTCCAATATAGTGAAGCTAGCAACCTGCAACGGTATCGCTCGCGTGCTACCGAGATAATTATTTTCCTGTAGGTATGTTATTCCAGCTTATAATTTATAACTGTACCAAATTTCATCAAAGTCGGCTCAACCGTTACGAAGTGATTATATAACAAACAAACAAACAAACATCCAAACTATCACATAATTTATCACATTGTTTTAAGTAGGTAGGCTTTATTGTGTCGATAGTCGAGCGTGCGTATTAAAACAACTAAGAAAACGCACCTCTGCGTCTTCCTTAATATTGAAGAACAGATTGAAATTATCGCTTAGGATATCAGTAAATTCCTTATGGCTCTCAGTAATGTCGTTACGTCTGTAAAATAAAAAACATCAATAAGTACCTAGAGTAATAATAATTAGCCAGCGGTTTGAAGCAACCATATATATACACATTTCATTCACACCGCCTGCGTACGCGTAGACATCGTCGTACCATAACGCTGTAATGTATGGAACTCTACGAGACATGGCACACCGCTTGCGTGACGTGCACGCAAGCGTGTACATACAAAGTGACGCGCCTGTCTACGTTATGTGCTGCATAGGCATCCGGTGTGAATTGGCCTTTATTATTATGGCACTGATTACTATACTCACCGGCAAAGAAGGATCATCAAAATTTGATTGATGATCCTTCTTGTACTAGGTGCGAAGCGCCTGTGTTGTGCCTTGAGAAAAAGGAGAAGCTGTTTGATAGCAAAAAAAAGAGCCATGCAATTCATTATTTGGCCCTAACCAATCAAAGTTATTCAACTTCAACCATGATCCTAAACTCTATACCTTGTGCACCATATGGACGAATGACAGAGAACCTTAATTGATTCCGTTTACTTTAACAGAAGCAGTTCAGGGATCCCATTTTTTTGTATAAGACGACATTGAGCTACCGTTTTATTTCCGAGAGCCACATTATTTAATTTCCATTTGTCAGGGCTTGCCTCCCCACAGCCCGATGTTGGCCGACCCGCGCTCCACGTTGTTCCTAGGTTGTCCTATGAGTACGTAGTTACGTGCCCCAGTTACCTCTGTACGAATCTCAGATGACGTTCTGCAACCGCCAGCAGTTCCATCTTGTCTGGATTTTCCTTGCGGTTGTGCAAGGGTTTGTCTCCCCACAGCGCGATGTTGGCCAATCCGCGCTTCACGTTGTTTTGAGCTACCAGGACTCGCTCTTGGAGCGTGTTTATCGCAGCGTACACCTCCGCCATCCATTCTGTGACTGTGAAATGTTAAAATTGTATTCATAAAAATATAGATTTAGACTATCCAGTGATATAGTCCTGAAAATTAAACCCAAGTCAAAAGTTTGCGACCGATAGTTACGTTACAGCCGGCGCAGCGTACTGACTGAGCGAAGTAAAGTAGTAAGTAGGTAAGTAAAGGCCTAAAAGCTACTCACAGTCATCATTCCAACTGAGCTCCTCGACGCCACGGCCCAAAAGCGTGTCGATAGCCGATATCTCCTTCTCAATGAGGGCCACCTCGGTCTCGTGGCTGCCTTCGCGGATCGCATTGTACCACGATATGGCTCGGTTCAAGCGGTTCATGTCGTACTGGAAATTAATTCATATTCATTATGATACAAACTGATACAAAACGACAACCGACAAACGCTGCAGGATAAAGATTCTCAAGTGGTGACCACGAATCGGATGACGCAGTTTAGGCACACGATTGACTAAAGAACGAGACACACATTGATTCCACTGATTGATCCAAGAAAACTTGTGGCTCAAGACTATCGTGAACTTCTATGGGAGCTATATCCAGCAGTAAGCGTCCCCCAGCTGATGATAATGATATCATACAAAAGCTACTTATTTTATTAGGTTTCTAGAAGCTTTTATTTAGTTTGGCAACTGTCTAACTTATAATTGTTGTATCTTATGGTCGAATCATCACGACACCTCACTTCCCGTTAACCTATTGAGATCGTTATCACACATGTGTAGTTCGATGACAATACAATATTATGACAGCGAGCTGAGGCCCAATTCTCTAATTTAAAAACATTCAATTCACAGTATGATCTCGTCTCAGTCGCACTGTCAGCTGTCACCTACATAGTAACTATAACTTAATCTTCGCATGCATACGCGAAGATTAAGTAGTAGTTACTACACGATACAGTGCGACTGACACGAGATTATATTGTGACTGGAATGTTTTAAAATTAGAGAATTGGGCCTCAGAGGCCCAATTCTCTAATTTAAAAACATTCAATTCGCAGTATAATCTCGTCTCAGTCGCACTGTCAGCTGTCACCTATATAGTTACTATTACTTAATCTTAGCATGTATACGCGAAGATTAAGTAATAGTTAATATACGAGACAGTGCGACTGACACGAGATTATATTGTGACTGGAATGTTTCAAAGTTAGAGAATTGGGCCTCTGATCAACAAAAAGGTGGGCAACAAAAATCCTCGATGGCTCGATGCTAGATCGATCATCATCAGCCGGAAGAGTAATTTTACAAATAACATATTAACAAACACCCAACAGTCACACACTAGGATTCCCTGTGCCGTGGATATCAGGAGCTATGGGTACCATTATAGTACCACAACACAACACCCAGGCTCGAAACTAGTATTGCAGATCAAGCAAATATTTGTCCCCGAGATCGAACCTGGACCTCACGTATTTCAGCCGGCTAATCGCCCGCCGCGCCACGGATGGCGTCAAAAGTTTTAAGGAAATAAAAAATTGTATTTATCTACCTGTAATTTTTCGTTCCGAGCGTACAGTTCCATACCGTCTGGGGGTATTCCCTGCTTATCCAAGTACTTCATGTAGCGTATCTCACGCAACAGTAACACAAGCTACAACAAAAAAGTTGTTTTACAACTATCTCAAGACATGACAAGCCGGGTCCTCTTTCTCGAAGCTTACAAGCTATACCAATCACGAGTATATTCCCGTGTTAACGTTGTTATAACTTGTTCATATTGTGTAGGGAAAGAAAATGTAACCATGGCTACTAACTTGTAGCTTGAAAACTTGTACCTTTCGATAAATATGCTCCCAGCCAGACCCTTGGCAAGTCGCATTCCTTCTTTTTTAGTATAAATATATAACTAAACCATACACCAGTAGCAAAATCCAATTCGGACTTTGCAGTTTGCATAACAAGGCACAAATCAGAATGCACGTATTTTGACGTAACATCAACATTGTAAGTCGTCATTTATATAAAACTTTATAACCATGGACTTATGAATGTATTTCCTTTCCATGCAAAGGACATGTTCCAAAATGGCCTATATCGATGTACACCAGACAGAGAATGGCGAAAAAATCAGTGATTATCGTAAAAATACTCTTACTCTAATTTGAAGCATAATTTACTGCACAGAAATGTTTAAAATTCGTTTTTTTTACAATAGTAACATATTTTCCTGAGCAGTGACAGGGAATGTCACGTTTATTGCTCTGTGGTTGCTTGCTTTATTTGTTCGTTGGGAGTAGTGTGTCTACATCTACATAGAATGCATTGCCTACGCTAGCTTTATTAGGTACGATCACCACATCAGTACAAGTTCTTCAATTCAACATTTCGATTCTACGCGAAAATATTTTCCTTGCTCCAAGACCTTGGAGCCAAGACGTGAACGAAATGCAGTTCTGGTCAAAGTTGTCAACAGCTGTCGAAACATTTTACCACAGAGTAAATTGTATCCACCCCGCCATATTGTTTTGTATTGTGTTGCTCTCCGTGAGAAAGATATTTTAGGAACCTGCATTAAATGAAGCGAAATAATCAAATAATGACAATGGGGAAAGGTTTTACATATATTTAGCCACGTTTACACAAGTGTACACCGACAAGGGCTAGGCTCCATACATCTTGGAACAACACCTTTGAATCTGCTCCTGGCTCATGGGTTAGCCAAGCAGTAGTCAAGCTTGCAGATTCGCGATACATCTTGGCAAGTGCTTGGCTTGATGATTTGATGCTTTAGGATGCACCAAGATAATAAAACATATCGAGTCCAAACATTAAACTAGATGGCGCCACTAGAAAGGTTGCAAAATTACCTCAGGGCTAAAGTTATTCCTCACAAACGGTGGATCCCTGTAGATGAGGTTCTTGGCCAAATGCAGTTTGCATACGACTGGTACAGTGGCGCTCCATTGCTTGAACTGTCTGTCTTCTAACACGTTTAGATAGCCCAGTAATTCGTTGTGTTTCTGCTTCATGTATAAAGCGGATTCTGTTTCTATTATACTGTAAAAAAAACATTGAGTCTTGATGTTCCCTCTGACACATAAGTTAATTTCGATTAGCGAGATTGAACAGGCTGTATATATAATGTTTAATATTCAAGAGGGTCGACTCACGGATCTTCAAACGTAATGAAGTCCTCCATAGGCACTTGAATTCTTCTTCTAAGTTTATAGATCCACCAGAGCATGCCAGCAACCGGTGGTAGGTAACTGTCCACCATAGGCCTTTCGGGTCCTTTTGTTAATTTCTGCAATACATTTTGAAGCTTTGTCACTTAGGAAATTTATCAGACGTTCCCATGCGGAAATCTGTTCTAAAACATTGAGTCATCATCAGCCTATATCAGTCCACTGTTGGAAATAGGCCTTCCTCATTGAATGCAACGACGAACGGTATACCGTTCGTCGTTGTTACCCTCCCCAGTATGGTAAATACACTTATAAGTGTATTTACCATACTGGGGAGGGTGTTTGTCATAATGACCACGCTTGGCAGGCAGATTGAGATAGATTCACTATATAGAGTGAGGGGAACGTCTTAAACTTGATGGCCGGGACAGTAGCCCGTAGCCGTATTCTCTAACAACGTCACTTTTCTAATACAAGTTACCGTTTGACAGCAATAATCGCACAATTTACGGCTATTCCAAACCTATCGCGAGATAGAGAATAGCCCTGCCGGTCCGTGAACGGTCGACTTCAGCCCCTTTAAAAGGGTTTCACGCGGTACCCGGTAAAACGACCCGTCGCGCGTGATGCGTTCGCTCTAGGCTGTCGCGTTCGCGAGTTCATGTAATGCACCGGATCGGATTCAAGTGCAGTGAGAGTATAAATGAAAGTGAGACTTCGACACATCGGCGTATCAACAAGATAGAGAAACTTCTGGTTCAGCCATGCCACACTCCGTGCTTCGAGACGCGCTACTAACTAAGCGAGGCACCACGCAAAGAGCCTGCCTGGGTGGTTTGGGCCTTAGCTGTTAGTTCTAAATGTGCATAAAAATTGAGTCAAATATGAGTTACAGCCATCTCTTCATCAAATATCTCCTTAACGGCATCCAAGTTGTTGTGCATGAAGTCGAGCAGACGAGTCACTTTGGGCTTCAACTCTTTCTTTATGATGGGGCGATGGTATAGATCTCCGATTATTTGGAAGAACTGAGAATAAAATAAAAATATTATTACTTAATAATTCTTCGCTCGTTCTATCACCGGTTCCTTCTTGGTCCTTGGTCAGCGACCAGGCTGAGGAAAATGCACTTTATGACAATTTATTCCAGTCTGTGCCGCTCGGTCCAAATTATCATTCGAAATTGCAATTTTAATTTAGTTTTCGTTCGGTTCAGTCCCGTACCGGCAAATTTTTGTCTCGTCTGCTCTTACCGCAATAGAATGAACATGGATATAATTGATGTCGATTTACCTTGAAGAAATGCTCCGTATTATGACATTCATCGAGTCCTTGGGAAAATAGGGAGGCCAGTCTTCTGTCTACGTCTTCCAAAACTCCCATATGTTTAGCATAGTCTGGTAAGAAGGAATTGTCCTCAGGGTCAGCGGGGTCATACGTGATGTTACCCAAGTTTTGGTAAATAAATGTGTATTCTTCTAGCACCTAAAAGTAACGAAGAAATTAAGAAATCCGGCTCAAAGGACGATGTCAAAGTTTTACGCTTAAGTTCCCAACGTAGGTACATCTCATAGAAATTTCGGCTGAATTACGACAAAAAAATCAAGTTCATTGTTTCAAAAATCTATAACACCGTGTACCTTGATAAGTCTTATCCGATTATATTAAAAAATTTGATGAAGATCTTACTTAACGAATAGAACGGATGTAAGATTTTGAACGAATCACGTGAAATCTACAATCATAGCATTGTCATAGCGAATAAGGGCCGGGCTCTAATAAATTACCTTTAGACATTCAGTACTCAGAGTCTTGCCCCTCAGTCCGCAAAACTCTACTTTCTCCAACTTCAAAATTTCCACAGTTGCTTCTAGAATATTCTCGATCATCTTCAGCCGATTTTTGAAGACGTTGATTCGCATGAACACGCGGTCGAAGTCAAAGGACCAACGCACAGGCATCACGCCCGCGGGGAAGAATGTGTGAACTTTGTCGCGGTTCATTTCGTATGTCTCTCTGGAAAAGGAATTTAGTATCAACATCAGCCGCAAGGCGTTAACTGCTGGACAAGGACTCCTCCATAGAAAGACATGACCGGAAGGGCTTGAGCCTCTATCATCAATTCGTTTTAATGCGCTAGTGACATAGTCGCAAGCTCAAAATGTAATAGAGAGGAACCTCAAAACAGTAAAACTTACATGAAATGATTCAGATTGCCGCTGGCCTTCTTCATTTTCATGAGCTGTTCATCAGCATCTCCTTGGAATATGGAAGACGGGTCGGCAGAGTTTGTACATTGTTGTATCACTAGGTTGCATACCTCTCGGAGAAGAGCTGTCAAATATACAGGTTGTCAGATTTCATATGGTCGAACCGAAAGCCATCAATAGAGGGCCCCACGAAATACATAGATTGGATTCGACCAGCAAAAATAACATAGATTTCTTATATCTTAATAACTTCAAAAACATCACCAATTCATAAAATACTTAACCTGAAAATATCAGTGGACTAATCTAACGCCTTCTGGCCTTCATTTAAAACTAGATTGTCCGCGGACCCTGGTATTTAGGAAATGGTCAACATTTTCGCATAAAAATATTTTTAGTTCCTAAACTATCGAAACCGTAGAACATACCTGCATGACGGTTTTTCAGATAGCTCATAGGGCCTTCTAATAGGGGAAGGCTTTTGTTTGAACCACATACACCGACACCCTGAATTTCTATTGGTATTCGAGTTGTGAATAGCGTATATTATATTCTTCTTTATCAGCCTGTTTATGTTCACTACTGGACAAAGCTTTCGCCATTGAATACAATGGATGGATTTGCCATAATCACCACGCTTGGCAGGCGGATTGCTGATTGCCGTATTGGTGTTAAGTACTCAGATGGATGCTGCTGTACCATCTCCTGATGTAATCCCTTAGTCGGTTTTTACGACATCCACGGGAGAAGGAGTATATTCTTAGGCCAGA
This sequence comes from Epirrita christyi, assembly GCA_951392215.1. Lineage (NCBI taxonomy): Eukaryota > Metazoa > Arthropoda > Insecta > Lepidoptera > Geometridae > Epirrita > Epirrita christyi. Next base: position 6,777,107 of record OX595852.1, read on the forward strand.
CACCACGGCATAGACACGGCAAAGCAAAGGGTATTTAGAGATACAACAAATAAAACGACTCACGGATCAATTTCTCAACGTTGCAATAATATCTCGAGTTGCCCCAAAGCAGTCCAATGCAATGGAACATGGGCCGGATAAGAGGCTTCGCGTCGGCAAAGTCCGTGCCCTCGAATGTTTCGAAGTGGATTATCAAAGGCCTCTGATAAACGAATATATCGCGACATTCGACAATCGCTGGAAAAAATATTCAAGAATCTCTTACTCAGGTTACTGTGCTGCATACAACAAAAAATCCGGTCTAGTGCGAGTCAGACTCGCTTGCAGAGATTTCCGTACAAGTAGGCTACTATACAGGGTGATTTTTTTAAATGGGACAGAATGGGGATATTGGAATCCATAAGAGATACGGGAAAACTGTCTTTGGAACTATTTACTGATTTTGTAGGAAAACGATTTTGGCATTGTTATGTTAGATATAGTTTTATTAACGTAGGTACCAGATTACTTACAAATTGTATGAGAAAACATTTTAATAAATTTGACTAACTTCTCCTGCTCAGATTTTTTTCTTCCGATAAGTTTTTTTTTTTTTTTTTAATCCATATCTGAAACTGAGTAGATACGCATTCAAAAAAATTTTGATCAAAACAACTCATTTTTATGGAGAAGTCACGCTTGACCAAAAAAACAACTGTCAAATTTGTTTTCATACAAAATGAGCAAATGGTTCCAAAGACAGTTTTCCCGTATCTCTTATGGATTCAGATATCCCCAAACTGTCCCATTTAAAAAAAACACCTGTATTGTAATCACTAGATTTTCAAGTTTGAGTTCAAACTTCAAATTAAGACGACCACATGTATCTCTCAAGCAGACTCCAGGGTCTGATGATGACCAGCAGAGGATGAATAGGATCTAGGGTGCAACGGTCTGTTTTCCTTAAGTATTCCGTTTTATTAATTTGAATGAAACATTGAAAATAGTTGGAGATTTAGAGGTAAACTGATATTTCAAGCTCATATGTTGAGGTAGTGATGAATTCTCACCAGCAACGACATTTGTGAGCATAGACTTGAAGCAGCTCAAGTAAACACTGTGCGTGTCTTCCAAATAGTGTGCCATGCGCTTCACGCGAGGGTCCCTTAATTGAGAGTAGATACCCTCGAGGTTACGAAGGCGATTCGCGTAGAAATCTGTATCGGCGACGGGTAGTGGAAACTTTGTTCTTTTAAAAGCTGAAAAGTACTAGGATAATGTATCATTCTTAGGATTTATAAATTATAGGATTCCCTGTGTAGTGGTTATCAGAAGCATTGAGTACCTTCTACATCACAACACCCAGACCCGATACAAATATTTGTAGAACATACAAAGTACTTATACAAACATTTATCATTTGACGAAGCCACACTTCGCGTTTTTTTTATGTGTGTCAATCTAGGTACAATGTAGAATGTATACAATCAAGATGCATGCACAATCTAGATGTAACTACATGTATAAGGTACATTTCTGTCACGTTTCTGCCGAGTATACGCACGCCGCGCCACGAAGCCCGGAATTATAATACCAAGCAATTATATCTCAAGTTTCACGCTGATATTAATTTACCACCAATGTAGATTATTTCGCCAGTTCATCGGTTTAAATTAAGTACATATAGAGTAGTTACGCTATTTTCTTACCAACATAAGAATCTTCTTTTAGTAGATCATGTACTTGTTGCGCCCATTTGATAATAGCACCTTCTATGTTTGTTTTTAGATATAAATCTACATCTTCTCCTTCACTGCAAACCAAGTAAAATGAATATATTTCATCAAAATGTAGTAGTTTTACAGTTCTTTTACAGCTTCCCGATGCACATCATTAATCCTTCGAGCTGTATCTGCGCAGTGCATTCGTAAATAACGCGATATTTTAAGTTTTCCATATTGTGAACAGAAAGATAGCAAAGAAAAATCAAATGGCTTCCGCGCCATGAAATAAATCACTAAATTCGATACAAGCCTTATAATTTGAATACAAAATTCCTAACCAAATTTAATTTAATTAATTTTAATTAATTTAAAAATATTTGAGATCAAATTGGCCGATTTCATAATATAAGGACCTAGTAATATAATAATATGTTAGTCTGGCGTTGCTTAAACATTGCTCATATTGTGGATCAGGCGGTGACAAAATATACCTTACCTATTGATAAATTTATGAAATCGCAATATGTAATCCGCGACACAAAATTACTAGTGAAATTGTCAGAGGTACCCTACCTACGTCCCTCCCTAGGTAATAAGGCTACCTAATATTATAAATCCATAACGACTGAAACTATTTCGCTAAAATTTGGTACACAGGTGGGACTCATTACGATTGTTTGTCTAAACTCAAGTTTAGGCCTACCTATAAATACGACTGTAATACAGAGATGATGGTTTATTGAGCTGATAGTCCGCGGTTACCTCAGCTCAGACAATCTCTGGTTTTTCTCAAACCAGGCAGCCCCCTAGTTTAGCAATGGTCTACAAATTGACCGTTGATTGCCTGATGGAGGTGAGAGTTTCGAGTTTCAACATCACGATTGTGACGTGACACTTTAATACAGTATCCCTCAGTTTGACACATTCGAAAATTTGTATAGTAGTGCCGATATTTGATTTCGGAAAACCATGAACAACCCTCTACTTTCGGATTTAAGTCGTTTATACTAAATGTCGATTTTTAAGCCTAGACCCTGTTCTAGTTAGACCATCTTTTGTAATGAGACCGTTGAGCTTATATTTTAATTATGATCGCCTTGTCCAATCATATTCAAATACCAATAATAATACGAAAAAAACACATCATCAACAACAACAAACAATACCAATCCTCATACAGACATAGAATTTAAATTACATTCAAATTGAAAATGAATCTTTTAAAGACTAAAAAGTAATTTATTATCTACCTTTCTCTTAGTCGAGACTCTGCATGGTATATATTTTCCACTCCAGCTGGCATGGGTAGCATAACTTGACTAGCTATATCTCCTTTGAGCTGTATATAAAGAAATAAAATTATATACCTAGATAGGTAATTATAGGTACCTATGTACTGACAAGCTTGTAAGATGTGTGGCTTCCCTCACCTTGAGTCCTTTCAGCGCACTGGTTCCTTCTACCAATATTTAAAATCAAAGGCTCTTTTTTGTTCTTACATAGAGCCACATACCTACCTTGGTTCTTTCTTGGGCCAACCAAGAAAGAACCAAGTGATATGAGTGACGAAGATGACAAACTCCAAAGAGAGATGTTACATTTACACAAAAGGATTATTGGGAAGAGTAAATAAATTTAAATTTTCACCTGATGCAACAAACTTCTCAAATCGTTGACATGCCTTTTCATATCAGTGGCTACAATTTTAGGCCAACCCTTCTGATTCTCAGGATTGCAGAGCAGAGGCCCAATCACCTCATCAGCCATCACACAGAGGTCTACCAATACATTACCAGATAACTCGCCAATGGTAACTGCCTGAAAAGATAAATTCCAAGAAAATTAATTTTAATGTTGTCTGAATTTGGACTATAACTTTTGTACCTCCGTGGCGCGGCGGGCGAGTAGTCGGCTGAGACGAAAGAGGTGCGGGTTCGATTCCCGCTGCGGGACAAATTTTTGCATGTTCTACAAAATATTTGATCCAGGTCTGGGTGTTGTGGTACCATGGCACTCATAGTTCCTGTGATACCCACAACACAGGGAATCCTAGTGTCGGATCAGTCTATATATGACTGTTGGGTAAGTACCTAACCTAAGTAAGTAGTAAGTAGTTGTTGTCTTGTAAGTACCTAAACTTTTAATAAATTTCTCAAGCTTACCTCGAAGAAATTAGCCTGTGTGATTTTATCATCGATGTTTCTGACAAAATACACCATCTTGCCCCTGGCCAATGCAGGAAAGTTAGTGGCACAGGTGAGCATGCCCGCCGTGTTGATACGAAACACTAAGATTTCATATTTTGGAGTGTCAAAATATTTGAACAAAACATGCTGCAAAGAAAAAATGTTAAATGTTAAAAATGCCTACTTATGTACCTACCATGTATGTGTTCAGTTGAATTTTCAGATGTTGTTTTATAACAACAACTGAAAATTCAACTGACTTTGAAATAGAATTTGAAAAAGGAGACAACATACCCGCTCGTCTCCAGTAATGAATTTCACCCATTTATCAGCTTTCTGCTTCAGTGTTTTAATTACGTATTCACTCATAAACTCTATGCGAGTATCAACATCGTCTTTCTGAAAACACGTAAAATAGTAGCAAAGTACAGCCGAGGATATTAGGTAAGTGTTAGGTACCTACACTGTTTACAACACACACTACCTAGAATCATAATACTCTCTAACGAGAGGTCACACTACTTATATAACCAGCATCATTTCAATCATGTCAGTCCCTTTATTTGGAAATCATCTGACTCCGAAGAAATCTCAGAGCAATAATATGCTCTGAGGAAGAAATACTTCTTACTCCTTCACAAATTTCACTATTCTACACCGAAAACGAAAACCCGACCCTCGAGTCGGTTCAGTAGCCCTCGGTCGGAATCATTCTTTAGTGTAATTGTATTAGCCAATGCATTCTGAATTTTTCGCTTGCTGACCATAATTCAAAGTAAAAATGTCGGAACTTACATCACCCATTTCGCCTTATTGAAGCGTTCACTATGCACTACCTAATAATTTTTACACATTGTATCGAATTGTAATTATCGAAAGATTTCTTGAAAAATCAAACCAATTTAAATCTACATACACATCACACATACAATACAACACACCAAAACAGATTTATTTACTGCAAACAATGACAGCGTTGTCATGGCAACAGGAAATTAGTGCTTGATTGTCTCTTTTGAATTTGGAGTAAAATAGCAGCAAACTATATTATGTAGTTTTTCATCAACCAGTGATTCGATCACAGATTTATAACTATAGTATAGTACTAAAGTATATTCCGTTCGGATGTTGTAGAGCGGGGCGAAAAAACTTATTACGCATACCTACCTACGTACGCCTAAAAAGAAGAAAAAGTGCAGGCAGAATATTGACCTATACCTATAAATTAATAATAGGCAGAGCAAGCCTGATTTATTATAAGTACCTATTGCACGGTGGTATAATGGTCTAAAGATATTTAATATAAACATCGCTGCAATATGGCAATATCGTTTATCGGCCTGTACCTAACCTACTGAGGCTACTGAAACTATATAACTCACAGAGTACTTTTATATATACGCAAAATAACGGGCGAGATACTATTTGTCTAAATACTGCTCCGTAAGTACCTACTATAAAACTCCGTCCGTATGCCGGCCGCGTATCGCATCGATCTAGTAGCGTTGAAGATAGGTAGGTAAATTATCGTTTAATGCTTGTGTGTTTTCGTATTGAATCGAATCATGGAAGAAGAAATCCAATTCTTCCATGAATCGAATAGCACTGTGACTGTGAGCAGCGAACTTACGACTACCCAAATAAACGGGAACAAAATTCGAATTTAGAATCTAAACCATAACTATAAAAGTGGCTCAACTTCTATGGATCCATGGCTGTATCATGGAATTTTGACAGTGTTGATTCCATGTCATACTCAGAGGAAATACCTTAGATAAGGACTAAGTGCTTCAGTCCTTATTCTAAGGGAAATACTATACATTATTACTATTTAGATAGTATTTCCAAGGTATTTCCTCTGAGATGTCATACCATGGAAGAACAAATAATATTTTTCCTTCATGATCTTTCTTTTTCTCGAGTCGTAAATGTCGTAACATGGTAAAGAGTCATTATTCTGAGGTAGTATATTCAAGGCATGGAAGTAATAAGTACTACGTACTTACTTCCATGATTCAAGGATATTCGTCTTCCATGTGTCATACATTTCCTGAGTACATGTTTTTATCTGTGAGAAATTGAGATTAACAATTTAACAATGACATTGACAAGCAAAACAAATAAACGCGCGTAAAACCGGTGTACTATAACGAAACGAATTATGCGAAGTAAAAAACCTTTAGAAAGAAAATATTTCTAAGCCAAAATATAAAGTATATACCTAAACCACTTTAGGCGCTTACAATGGAAGGCTTTGATGATCCTGGAGTGTTCTTCTCAGATCATTTCGGCGTAGAGGAAAACGAATCTCAAGACCAACTTAACCTACAAGCGGTGAAAAAGAAGTTCAAAGAATTCATCAGACAATTCCATACGGGCAATTTTGATTACAAATACAGGCAGGAACTGATATTTACCTTTTTTTGGTGTCTTCTCATTTTCATTAGTTTAGAACTCATATTTTCTCCCTCTAAAGGTTATGAATGTATGTATGTGACTGTTGGGTGTGATACGATATGTTATGCCTGAATTATGTACGTAAAATAACCTGTCATATGCTTGCAGAGATGCTCTAAAGCGAAACTACAATTTGACCAATTATTGGGTGGAAATAAACATAGAAGATCTATCTAGTTTCGATGAGGTGCTTGCGGAGAAGCTATACAAAAAGCCCACGGAACACCTACCTATCTTAGAAGAGGCTGCTAAAGAGGTACTTAAGTAAATTATGATAACTTAATATAAGTAATTTTCCCCCTTCTCGGTGAAACTGAAATGAACTATATCCACCTAATGTATATTATTCATAAATGATGATACATATCCCTCCATATAATTATTTCTGAAGCAGCCTCGCTAAATATGGAATGGATATGGTATTAACATTAATGGTGACTCACACTTAATTTTGTACATCACTTAAATTCGATATGCTGATGATATAGTCACCTTGGCGGTATGACTGGTAGACCTTGGCACAATGCTCAGGGACCTCAATACCCTAAAAACCATGTCAAATACCCATGCCCGTACATCTTGGGAATGATATGATTGAAGTTGTGGATCACTATGTCTATTTGGGTCAGACCATCCAAGTCCAACTTCGACAAAGAGATGACGTATTCAATTTGGATGTGCAGCAAACTGCACCATATCTACGCGCCACATATCTGTGCAGAAAATTAAAGATGACAATCTGACCAGTGCGTTTTGCATGTAATAACATGTGAAATTACGAAAAATGAAAAGATAGTAATGACGACGATAGTAGTAGCATAGCTCTCAGAATTAGTAAGTTGAAGTGGCAATAGGCAGGTCATATAGCTCGCAGAACTGACAACCATTGTAAATAATCCATTGGGAATAAATGTTCTCGAGTGTTGACTACAAAATAGAGGAAGCCCATCCTCTTTATGGACTAAACGCAATAAAAGGTGCAGGAATTTGATAATGGAGGTAGCTCATGGCCATTCCTTGTGGCATTCTACGGGGAAGGCCAGCAGTTGACTTCTACAGGCTGATATGATGGTGATGAATCAGATACATGGTTCCACTCACCACTAGAATTCCATTTTGTGGGTATAACCACAAGACACCTAGACTCGTGAACAACCTGGCTCGGCACTCACATTGCATTGCCTTTCTATGTCTCTCCTTTAGCTAGCTGATGAGCTAACAGCACCAAGACCAGAGGGGGAAGAAAAGGTGGAAGACATACAAGTGCTGCTGTCATCCGACGCTCATGCGGCCAACCTTAGGGAACTCAAGGTGAGGCATACACTTATAACTTCTGTAATTTTATTCAACACTCACACTTGAATGGCAACAGAGCAGCACGTGGTAGCTAGTAGTTTTGGTTAGTAGTAAAACTTCTTATGAAAGAGTTTGTCCGGGATGTAATACCACTGTACCTATTTCTGCCGCCAAGCACTAGTGCTCGCATTGCTGTGTTTCGGTTTGAAGGGTACGGGTGCCGGTAAAATTACAGGCACATGAGACATTAATTATTTATGTCTCAGGGTCGGCAGCGCGCGTGTGATGCCTCTGTTGTTGCAGGCGTCCATAGGTTCGATAACTACATTCCATTAAGTGGGCCGCATGCTTGCCTAAAAAATTAATCAAAGTCAAATTTCATGTTATTCTAGGCGGTACTGAGATCAGACCAAAGCGCGCACTAAGCCAAGACTAAATATATTATTATATTATTTATACTACAATTCCATAATTATTTTCAGTCTGAAACAGTATCTCGACTTGTGAAAATACCTGGCATAGTCATATCAGCATCTGGAATAAAAGCTAAGGCTACTAAAATATCCATCCAATGTCGCTCTTGTCGCAACATCGTCCCGAACTTGGCTGTGAAGCCTGGCTTGGAAGGCTATGTTATGCCCAGGAAATGCAACACGTAAGTACTGACACTTTACAGACATTAATCTGGTTCATAGAGAGGTAGAGAGATATAGTATGATACTTGCTTTTATAAAAATGGTTTTGGCGAGACAGATGGGTTCTAAAACAAGTATTCCCAAGGAGGGTTGATGTCATGCTGGTAGCCAGTTCCCAATTCCCCTTACAACATGGTTTTAAGAGTACGTAAATAGTACCCAGGTATCAGGAACTATGAGTACAACACCCAGACCCGGAACAAATATTTGCAGCTATGCAAAGATGTCTTCCGCTGCGGAGATTGAACCCGCACCACATACGATGCTGGCTACTCGCCCGCCATGCCACTGATATGTCCAGTAAAACACCATTTTTTAGTAACATAGTTTAATAAACCTATGTTACTAAAAAATGGTGTTACCAAGCTCAATAGAGCTTGGTAGCAAAACACGTAGTAATCAACCGAACCATGATGAACCATGAACTGATGTAAAACTACCCTCTACTTAGTCAACCTTATTATTGCAAGAAGGTTTGACAAGTACCCACATTTAGTATACAACAGCCACTAAGGGTCAAGCTAACACACATAAAGCGGTGTGACGTCGCATCGCTTCGGGCCTCTGGGTGGGTTGTATATTTAGAGAATTTATATATGGTAAGATGAGGAAGGAGTGAGAATTGAGATGACAGCTGGTAGACGGGAACAGCGGAAGAAAACATGTTGTTCCGAGCCCACACAATGTGTGATAAGAGTATGGGGATGATGATTTATGAATGTGTCTTGGTTATTGTTGGGTTTTTATTTCACACATCTATTTAGGCCATTTTTTTTTTCATATGTACTATGAAACAACAGGCAAGCACAAATAATATCCTACGTTATCGAGACGCGATCACCAATCCGCCTGCCAAGCATGGTGATTATGGCAAATCCCCCCATTGTATTCTATGGGGAAGACCTCGTCCTACAGTGAAGGAAGAAGAAGATATGTCATTTACGATCGTCTGGCTAGCGCCTAGTCGTCTGTCTGGACGATCGTAAATGTCAAAAATAATCTAATCAACAAGACATATTGGTTGTCTTACTAAAATACATGAACAGCAAAAATGTACCATGTACAATACCTGGCTTATAAATAATGAAAAATTTGTTTATTTCAGAGAACAAGCCGGTCGTCCAAAATGCCCCCTGGATCCATACTTTATAATTCCAGACAAATGCAAGTGCATCGATTATCAGGTAATCATAAATTGGCAGCTCAAATAATGACCCACAGCTGGTAAAAGGTCTCCCTTAAATGCCACTTCAATCACATTGGTTGTAAATTCCATCTCGACCCGGTTGACTTATGAATGTTATAAAATGTTGATCTTTAACTTGTTGCATATGAAATGCTTACTAAAATTCCGATATAACTTAAATAATACGGGCACTACTGCAATAGTAATAGTACAGGCAAATTAGCAAAAAGTGTGGACCTAAGTCGTGTAGTCGTGGATTCTTATGGAAACGTTAGATGACACGAAAAGAAGCTTATCCTAGGTTTGCACCGTTTCTGGCGCTTACGGAAGGCTTTTAAATATTAGGTACAAACTTAAAAAGGCCGTAAATTTTAAAATAGAAAGAAATTACTTGATGCAAGTTAAATTACGTATAGAGAGACTGTCTTAGTGCATTATGATTTTAATAAAAACCACGTGCATTTAGGGAACACAGTGTTGAACAAATGCATCATCCGTAAAAAAAAAACCAGTATAAAACTTCCGGCGGATGTAGTACTAATTAAATGAATAAGTTTAAGTTGATTTCCAGAACTACATTAATTTTCCCCGAAGTAGAGCGACAATAAAATATGGAAAAGTGCCTTCCGTGAGACGCACCATGGTGCAAACCTGGTAATGTATTTCGAACATTTTTCTGATATGTCTATCAATTTGCACCGACTACCTTAATTTTCCCGGAGCCGTAATAACCACAAAAAGTTTTTTTTGTAAATGTTTTTTTTTGTATGTTCCGTATGTCGGATTTAAAAAATACTTGGTGCAAATGTAGATCATAACGGTTCAAAGTCTATGCCAAATTGCACCGACTATTTCTATTTCCCCCATTAAGTTACGGATATTTTTATGGTTTTCACCCTATTTCACCCTGTTCCGGAGGGTGAAATTACTGATGCTTATTATTAGAGGTGATTTTTAAGCCATACAAAACAATTAGAAAAGTTTTCATGACTACATCTAATTAGTTCCACACTTGTGCAAAAAATCACCTAATTTGACTGTACTATAAGTAATCCATCCCTGGAAGAACTCTTGTGGATGTCCTGCAACAAATCAAGCATTTGCATTCAGAAAGTATCATAACTCTTTCACCACTATGGTTTTTTCATCCAGATATTTAGTCGAATACAATGGCGGAAGTCGGTTTTTTAAATGAAAAGTTATTTTATTGTATGTGTTGCAGGTATTGAAACTGCAAGAAGCACCAGAAAACATCCCCCAGGGAGAGATGCCGCGCCATTTGACCGTGTACTGCGAGCGCGTGCTGTGCGAGCGAGTGGCGCCGGGCGCACGCGTCACTGTCCTCGGCATCTACTCCATCAAGAAGATTTCTAATCTCGGCGTAAGTAGAGCGTCACTGGTTGTGCGTGAATGTCGTAAACGCCCGACTAAGGGATTACCAGGGGATGGGCAGTAGCGTTCAGCTGAGTACTCAACACCAATACTACGATCTTCAATCCGCCTGCTAAGGGTGGTAATTATGCCAAATCCCCCCATTGCATTCTATGGGGGAGGCCTCGTCCAACAGTGGACGTTTAACGGCTGATGATATGGTAATGACTCCACAGGGGTCCGATATTTAAAAACTAATAAAAAAAAAGTGATTAATATGGAAAAGGGGGAATTTTAGTGAAATCATAGGTATGAGAAGGTTAGACAATACAGGGTGTTTTTTTGAATGGGGATATCCGAACCTATAAGAGATACTTACGGGAAAACTGTCTTTGGAACCATTCACTCATTTTGTGTGAAAACGATTTTGGCATTGTTATTTTTTTGGTCAAGATTGAGTTCTCCATAAAAATGAGTTGTTTTGATCAATTTTTGGTTCCAAAGACAGTTTTCCTGTATATCTTAAGGAATCGGGTATGCTCATACTGTCCCATTATAAAAAAAACATCCTGTATATGCACAATTATTTACGAAAGCATTAATGAGTACCGCATAAAAATACACAACAGTGTATTGATTCTTCTTCTATTATCTTCTGTTTATACTGGATTGAATGAAAGACTCCAACTTAGTAGGCTGGCAAAAGGAGGCCTATATCATAATAAGTGATTGATGGTGATGATAATCAACAGATCATCAAAACCATCAGCATCTAAGCCCGTACATTTCATCATCACACCATATATTTTGTTATACCAGAGAGAAGGCCGCGAGAAAGGTTCCGTGGGTGTGCGCTCATCATACCTCCGCGCCGTTGGGCTCACAGCCGAGGAGGGCGTCACTGGAGGACTAAGCCCCTTTACAGCGGATGAAGAGGAACAAATTAGGAGACTGGCCGCGTCTCCGGATATCTACGAAAGGATCGCCAAGTCGATAGCGCCCAGTGTATTCGGCGCTGTTGATATGAAGAAGGCTATTGCTGCACTTTTGTTTGGAGGTACGTTTCTAATAGATTTTTACATAACGTCCAACAGTCACATACATAGTTAAGACCTCCGTGGCGTAGCGGTTGAGTAACCGGCTGAGACGCAAGAGGTGCGAGTACGATTCCCGCTGCGGGATAAATGTTTGCATGATCTGCAAATACTTGGTCCGTGTCTGGGTATTGTGGTACCATGGCACTCGTGGTTCCTGATACCCACGACACTGGGAATCCTAGTGTGGGATCAGGACTGTTTATGTGACTATTGGGTTTTATGTTATAGATCTAACCCCACACTAGGATTCCCTGTCGTGGGTATCAGGAACTACGAGTGCCATGGTATCACAACACAGCGCCCAGGCTTAAAGTCTATTTAATGTCTTACGTTTTCGCGATTGCTAAACATTGCAAATTAAACGGATTTATTGCGTATTTTTAACCGACTTCACAAAAAAGAGACTTCTCAATTCGGTTGTATTTTTTTTATGTTTGTTACCTCATATCTCCTGCGTTACATATATAGCGATTTTGATATTTTCAGCAACAAACCAAGCATTTGCATTCAGAAAGTATCATAACCCTTTCACCACTATGGTTTTTCCATCTTTTTTTTTTATCCAGATATTTAGTCAAATATAATGGCGGAAGTCGGTTTTTTTAAATGAAAAGTTATGTTTTTTCTTGTTATTCCTTACGTTTAATTTTCCTTGCATGTTACATGTTTCAAGAATTGCCCAACAAGTCGCACTAATGAATTAACATTCCATCAGGTTCCCGCAAGAGGCTGCCGGACGGCCTGACGCGTCGTGGCGACATCAACATCCTTCTCCTCGGAGACCCCGGCACGGCGAAGTCGCAGTTACTCAAGTTCGTGGAGAAAGTCTCACCCATCGGGGTGTACACCTCGGGCAAGGGATCCAGTGCCGCGGGACTCACTGCCTCTGTTATTAGAGATCCGGCCAGTGTTAGTGTATTTCAAAGGCTTTTATTTGATACTAGCGACCCGTCCCGGCTTCGCACAGGAAGCACTAAACAAAACAAAACTATTGATCCGATCACTACAAAACTTCACAGGATCATCCGCTAGGCTAGGATTGTCTGAAAATTTCATCAAAATCGGTTCAGCCGTTTTGGAGTCCATAGGGAACATACACGCATCGATTTCTATATATTTAATGTTCGGATATATACAAAAATGAATGCTAAACTTATGGACAGCCTCTTTCAACAATATCTAATTATTCAACAGCGAAACTTTGTGATGGAAGGAGGTGCCATGGTCTTGGCGGATGGAGGTGTAGTTTGCATCGACGAGTTCGACAAAATGCGTGAAGACGACAGAGTCGCTATACACGAGGCTATGGAACAGCAAACCATCTCTATTGCTAAAGTAAGTTGTTTAAAAGGTTTCTTCCCAATTACCTTCCTAATTTAATTTTCAACAATCTTTTTGTATGTATGTTTCATGTACGACTATCATATGCGATTCCACTGAATTTTTTATAGTTTCGTACCTAAAGTAGTTTAAATATGAATAATGAAAATACAAAAAAAAATCCTAAAGGCGTCCCCGTATAAGAGTTCTCCGACCAAAGAATAAAATCGATGGCGCATTCTTATCTTTTAGTGGTGACATCTAGTCTTTAGTTGAGTAAACTTTGACGGCCTTATTACAGAACATGGACTAAATCTGAATTTAGTCCAGGCGTACTAGTCTAGGATTAAATATCGACATTAGGCATATTCAACTTTAAAAACGAAAGCAGATGGTTTGTTTTCCGAAATAAATTCTCGCGCTACTTCTTAAATTTCCAAAGTATCAAACTGACGGATTATGTCACATCACAATTGAGATGTCCAAATTCTTACCTCTAACAAGCAATCAACTGTCAATTTATAGACCATTGCTAAACTAGGGGGCTGCCTGGTTTTAGATAAACCTGAGATAGTCCAAGCTTATGTCATTTTTGGCATATCTAGCTCGAAAGTTGCTTCTGGAAAACAAACCATCTGCTTTTGTATTACAGTCGTGTATACCCTAGGTCGATATTTAAGCCTAGACTGGTAGTCCTGGTTTAAACCCAGACTAAGGGCATTTTTTATAATAACACCCTGAAAGTCTGTACTGCATGGTTCGAGAGGAGACATTGTTATCTGGTTTATCTTTATCTGTTGTTGTATATGGTTGATTCGTTCGTTTATTTGTTGTGATTTATTTTAAGTCAACTAGATTTTTTGATTGTAAATCTTTTACATGTACCCTAAATAAATATATTTAGGGAATTTATTGAGGAAAAACGAACATAGTTTTTTCTAAAATTTACATTTCGGGCTCTAGACTCTCTAGAGTATAGAGAGAGCTTTGTCTATTCGGTAGAGAAGACTTGGAAACTGTCATTGTTAGCCTGCAGTAAGCAACTCTAATACTGCAATCACCAATCCGCTTGCCAAGCGTGGTGACTGGAAAATACCCCATTGCATTCTATAGGAAGGCCTTGTTCAGCAGTCTATCGACAGATGATGATAATGATGTATTTGATAACAGGCTGGTATTACAACCACACTGAACTCGCGTTGCTCGGTGCTCGCGGCAGCTAACTCCGTGTTCGGGCGCTGGGACGACAGCAAGGCGGACGACAACATAGACTTCATGCCCACCATCCTGTCACGATTCGACATGATATTCATAGTGAAGGACGAACACGATCAGAATAGGGATATCGTAAGTAGAATAGATAATATTTAATTGTACACCATAAGATAATAAAAAATACACAAAACTTAACATGATAACTAAAAAAAATTTTTTTTTCTGTTAGTTTGCCCATCTTATACCCCAGCCCATAACAAATGCAATACCTCTTAGGTTACGTCCACCTAGGACGCGCCCTACGTGACTTTGCACTGTGCCCGTCTTCCTGAGGAAAAGTCTCATCTGCTTGTAATTTCACCGCCACCAATATATCAGGAATATTACCCTTTCACCAACTGGAACAGCTAAGCGAGTATTACTTCCCCAGACAAAGTTTTTCACAAGAAGTTCTACTGCTAACAAAAGTAACTAATATTCCTATGTACTTATATTCCACTTTGCATATAATTGTAATGCTGATCACCTCTCTCTAGGCTCGTAGGTTTGCTGGAAGAAAACTTTTATCAGGGCTATTAAGCTCGCTTTTACACATGTTTGCTTATTCTTACTTTTGTTTCTCTTTACTTGTGAACAATTCTACCAATATTATAAAAGCCTGCCAGACCTACAAGATATCCTCATGAGGAGAGCAGAATGGTTTGTAACTTAGATTAGTTGGAAATCCTGGCAACTCTCTGGTTGCACATGACGTCCTCAATAACAGAGTGGTTCACAATTGGAACATACTGTCTGACGATGTTGTGTATGTCACTTCTGTCAATGCATTAAAAAACAACCTAAACAACTTTACTGGCTACGATAGGACAATTCAGTACTTAACAAAGTGACTCAAAATTCACACTGATGGATGAGGCATATCAGTCTTAATACATTCCTACATAAGCCAGCAGCCAGCACAAATCTTATAGAGTCTGTTCAGCAAGAGACCCGTCGTGGGATTGGCGGGCGCTGCTGTGCTTAATTACCACTTTTGTTTAGCGGGCAATACCATAGTGCGTTTTGATCCTATTACAACTTTTACTATTTCTTTAGTTTTTTATTTAAAATGCCAACAGAAAGAAATCTGTTCACATTTTGAAGTTGTCCGTATAGTTCTACCGTTCAGTTCTACTAGAGGAATAAACAGAGAAAAAATTCCATTTAGTCCTACTATCTGTAGTATGAATTTTAATTGGACTAAACGGACAAAATAGTTATTTTAGTACTACTAATTTCAGTAAAAAATTCAATAGGAATAAACTGACAATACTAGTAGGACTAAATGGACAAATGTCAAGTATTTGGTCTCTCTCTGAACAGACTACCAACGAAAATTGCCCAACAAGTCCGGGTATAAGTAGTGATACATAACATGTAATTTGTCCGGCACCTTTCTTGTCTGAGCTTACTACTAAGTAACTTATATAATAATTTGTGGTAGTAGTAATAATGCGAATGTTAGTGAGGGTTTGTTAATCACAATAATGAATTGTTCAGATACTCGCCAAGCATATAATCTCCGTCCACATGGGAGGTGACAGCGTGGAACGCGAAACCGCAGCGGGAGAACTGCCGCTCGCGATGCTGCGTCGTTACTTTGCGTACTGCCGCGCGCGCTGCGGCCCGCGCCTTTCCGCCGCCGCCGCCGAGCGGCTGCGCTCCAGATACGTGCTGATGAGGACGGGAGCCTCGCAGCACGAGCGTCAAGCGGACAAACGCCTCTCAATTCCTATCACTGTCAGGTAACTTCACTTTGTCATGTAGTTGAAATTTCTTCCTTCTCCGCTGAGAGGTCGACCCGCCGAGCGATCACGATGTGGAGTTTTTCCTCTAGAGTCCAGCTAGACGGACCTATGCTTAGAAGCCCAACTCTCCCTTCGTCTTTGGAATCTCCATGAAACCGTATTATCTGCCTAACTGAATATCAACCCAACTTCCATATAGGATTGCTCCTCACCATCCAATGGTTATCTAAAAGAGGTCGCTTTTTAGTAATAGGACTGGCCATTGTACATTTAGTTAACATAACATAATACCCACCAGTCACATACATAGTCCTGATCCCACACTAGGAATGTTGTGGGTATCAGGAACTACGAGTACCATGGTACCACAACACCCAGCCGCGGAACAAATATTGCTGATCATGCAAACATTTGCCCCGCAGCGGGAATGGAGCCCGCAACCTCTTGCGTTTTAGCTGGCTACTCGCCCTCTGCGCCGCTCGGTCAAACTGAGGTCGGAGTATTATTGTATTGATGTGTTTATATTCTTAACAATAATATAATGTTTATAAGGTGTTCAATAATATATTTTCATTGTTTCCAGACAGTTGGAGGCCGTAGTCCGAATATCGGAATCCATGGCAAAAATGCAGCTGCAGCCTTTTGCGACGGAAGCACACGTGACAGAAGCGCTTCGCCTGTTTCAAGTGTCCACGTTAGACGCCGCCATGACCGGCAGTCTCTCAGGTACCAACAAAGTTATAGTACTATTATTATACTTTCTCAAACTATTTATAGATTATTTATTAAACAACACACTTGTAGTACTACTATTATACTTTCTCAAACTATTTATAGATTATTTATTAAACAACAAACTTGTAGTACTACTATTATACTTTCTCAAACTATTTATAGATTATTTATTAAACAACAAACTTGTAGTACTACTATTATACTTTCTCAAACTATTTATAGATTATTTATTAAACAACAAACTTGTAGTACTATTATTATACTTTCTCAAACTATTTATAGATTATTTATTAAACAACAAACTTGTAGTACTACTATTATACTTTCTCAAACTATTTATAGATTATTTATTAAACAACAAACTTGTAGTACTACTATTATACTTTCTCAAACTATTTATAGATTATTTATTAAACAACAAACTTGTAGTACTATTATTATACATTCTCAAACTATTTATAGATTATTTATTAAATTAAACAACAAACTTGTAGTACTACTATTATACTTTCTCAAACTATTTATAGATTATTTATTAAAAAGTAATTCATTAAAAATTAATAATTAATTATAAATTCATAATTAATTATAAATTAATGCTTTATTATAATTTTCAGGAGCGGAAGGCTTCACTAGCGAGGAAGATCAAGAGATGCTGAGTCGCGTGGAGAAGCAGCTGAAGCGCCGGTTCGCTGTCGGCTCGCAGGTCTCCGAGCAGACCATCATCAACGACTTTCTGCGCCAGAAGTATCCAGAGAGAGCCATACAGAAAGTCATTCACACTATGATACGGCGTGGGGAGTTGCAGCACAGATTGCAACGGAAAATGTTGTATCGGCTGTCTTGAAATTTCAAATACCACCGGTAGCCTGCAGAAAGTGAATAGGCGTGGGAGATGATGGCGTGGAAGTGCTCAGTTACCGATGTTTATGTCAACACTGTCTGGCCACTATAGGATAACAACACATATTCACATACATAGCACTGATTCCACAACTACGTGTACCATGGTACCACAACACCCAGACCTGGAACAAATGTTTATAGGTCATTGATCAACATTTGTCCCACAGCGGGAATCGAACCCGCACCTCATGCGTCTCAGCCGGCTATAGCCACGTATTTTATATGTATTTTTGTAAGACTAAGGTATCCCGGAATTGGCTTATCGGAGTGATTCTGTTCATCAACAATACAATACAATTCTATAAACAGGAGTTGGTTTGCCTTAGAAATAGGATATTTCACTTTATTTTAAAACACAGTCCGTTCAGTTGGTCACAGTGGAATGACTGACAAAATGATGTCTTGATTTTTTATAAATACGAAATAAAAAGCATTTTTTTCACCTTTACTCACGTGACATAAAAACGCTCTATTATTGATAGAATCTCTAGATGACGTCACATGAAAGTAAACATTGTTTTTGAATGTTTGTTTTTTTTTACTTAGATGTGTGAATGTGAATTTATTTGGCAATTTTCAATAAAAATACTGAAAATTATGTGGACACATATTGATTCATAATAAGACAATTTGAGATGGTTTTCTAAAAACAGTCAAATACCCTAATGCAGTCCATAGGACCTTCATCAGATTTAATTAATGTTGAGGAAAAAATACATGATTTTACGGTTATCACATCTTGCATCATTTTAAAGAAAACTTACTTGATCCTGGAAATAAAAAACACAGAATCCCAAAAAATTTTCTCCCTTCACGGGCAGAATGATCCCCTTGAAGTTGTTCTATGCCCTGGCTATACATACCGAATCTAGGCCAACCTGTAGGTTTTTTTACGTGGCAGATTAAATAACAATCGTAAGTTGTCTTCAATTTTTATTTACTTCACTAGTTAACAAACAAAATATCACATTGGCTCAAATCACAACAAAACATAATTTTGATCAGTTTTACTGATCGTACTTACAATTCTAATGCCCCGTTGACAGATTAGGAGCAAGTGCAGGGTGATGGTACTTAGATAATCATGTCGTGGTGATAATTGCAAGTGAGAACATTTCACCACATAGTCCAGCCCCCTATTCCCTAACTGAAAGTCACTCGGTGACTAACGTTTGACAAGTCAAATTACCATCAATTGACAATTCTTAATGATAATTTTGAGCAATAGGGGGGCTGATATATTTGACAATATATTCAATAAAAAACCGTAATAATAGTTATAATATCGAGCAATTTTTTTGATAAAAAAAATTAAATTTGATATTCATAATTACATTGATTTTTACCGCTTTAATTAACTTACGTTGGTTTCATTCGAGTGTACGACCCGAGATTTCGAGCTGTTTATTATGCTCTAACATGACTGACAGCATCTAAATTGCTCGAAACCTCGGGTTGTGTACTCGAATAAAACCAACGTTAGTAAAACCGGAATAAATCAATGTAAATGTAAATATATGTGTGTGTGTGTGTGTGTGTGTGTGTAATTATAAAAGGAGATAAATAGATTATAATTACACAAAAAAGAGATACAAACTACAAAGTTTTAAATCCAGCGGTACAATGGGCAGTCTTATCGTTTGCTCTGCAAATAATTTTACTCACATTTTACTATAATGTCTATAGTACACACTAGTCAATAAACACTTGCTACTAATCTAAATGTAAATTGAGCGAATATGTTGAGAAGGCTTCATTGCTATATTCCTAAATACATGCTTGGTATTCGTACGCAAGTCAGCATACATGGTAGAGGTAGGTGATGTTGACTAGAATACATGAGTTCAAAGTAGGTAGTGGTATTTAATCCTTTGCGGTATCAGTATCGGGCAGTTTGAATGGATATTCAGGATGGTTTTCAACGCCCTTCCAAAACAAAAAGTTGAAAATTCGCCCTTTTTCACCTTTGTCCAATGTCTTCAAGTGAGCTGTTTCCGGTTGTGATAATTCAAAGTCGAAGATATCCATGTTTTCCTAAAAAAAATATACCTTCATGTACAAAAGCTACTGACCAAACTGGTGAATTTTCAGCTTATAATCATCAGCCGCTAGAAGTTTACTGCTGACAGTCCTCCATAGAATGCCACGAGGAACGGTCTAGCTGTCTCCGTTCAATCGTCGGTTCATCAAGCATGGGGCTGCCCTACACTCAGTCGTTCGTTTCATGGTCTCCACTAAAGAACCTCGGTAGTTTTCGGTTCTGCGAGCTATATGACCTGTCCATTGCCACTTCAAACTTGCTTTCCTATTTGTATAATTCAACTTTTTTAACTCACTTGCTGCGCCCCGCGGTTTCACCCGCATATGTCTCGATCCGATGGGAATATAAAAGGTAGCCTATATGTTAATTCAGGGTATTAAGTTGTTCATTCCAAATTTCAACCAAATCGCTCCAGCTGTTTCAGCGTGAAGGAGTACCAAACATACTCGCAAACTGTCGCATTAATAATTATTTCATAGGATGAATCACTGAGGTACATCACCGCCTCTCGCATAGCTTACACCTAGGTAAGATGGATTTTTCTATATAAAAAAAAGTGCGCAATACAACAAGCTCTCAAACGGTGAAGGAAAACATCGTAAGTTAACGAGCATGTCAAGAACCAACAATTCTAAGACATCGTAACATGTGCATGTTACCTTTCACCACACTGGTTCTATCACCATCGGTCACAAAGACCATACCTTAACCTGTGGCACGATTACGTAATTCTGTTGCTACTGGTTTTAATCCAAAACTGCCTAGGTACATTGAGTATTCGCAAAATCGTAATTTCGGATAGAAAACACATTGAATTGAAACTGTACGACTAGCACAGGCTGACTAACGATAGCTAGACGATAATAATTTTGCAAACAAAGATTTCAAGCTACCCTAATGTCATTGACCAATATTTGCGGTCGTCTCGCTAGCGTCTTTGTAACATGTCAGCCTGTGCTAGCCGTAGGTACTGATATCAACAGGGTTACGTAATCCGCAAGCAAGTCACTGACCAACCAAAAAACTGGCAAGCTTTCTTGGTGACCAAGAAAGAACCAGTATTACTGCATACCATCAATCTTTTCTCGCTAACGCTCTTCGGAATAACCGCGATCTGCTCTTTCACCAAGAAATGCAACATTATTTGCGCAGGAGTTTTCCCGTACTCTTTTGAGATTTGTTTCACCACTGGATGGCCTAATAAATCCGGAAAAGCGTCAGGGCTGAAAATTATAATAATAATGCTGGACATTTCACACAACATTATCTAGCCCCAAGCTAAGCAGAGCTTGTGTAATGGGTACTAAATAACTGATATACTTAATACAATACATTACATAGATAGATATTTTTTATTATACATAGAAAATACCCAGAACACCCTGACCAAATATCTGCCGATCGTACAAATATTTGATCCGAGGCGGGAATCGAACCCGCAACCTCCTGCGTCGCAGGCGAACCTTCTTCCGTCGCGCCACAGAGGTCGTCTAATTAGGTAAATGGTATCAGAAAACACGGTATTGCATTCCCGCAACATCCCAAACTACGTCACGATTTGAAATGATTACTGCCAGTATCTACTACGTACTGGGGACATAGTGTAACATCGGTGACGAACACCAACTAGACCGGCAGGTCTATTCTCTATCTCGCGACAGGTTTGCAACAGGCGTAAATTGTGCGATCATTGCTGTCAAACTGTAACTTTTGTATTAGAAAAGTGACGTTTGACAGCAATGATCGCGCACTTTACGCCCGTTGCAAACCTGTCGCGAGATAGAGAATACGGCTGCGGATGGTGATGGGTTAGTCGAGAGTGCTTAGTGGGAAAGCGATGGCTGCGAACGCTAGCGTAACGCAAAAAGTCGGTATGGGATGACACCATCATCGAAGACCACTGCTGGACATAGAGCTCCCCCATAGAATACTACGACGGTCTTGAGTCGCCTTCATCCACCAACTTCCCGCGACCTTCATAATGTCTTTAGTCCATTGAGAGGGGCCCTCTATGCGTCTTCCGGATGAAGGGATGATCATCATCATTATCACAAGCCTGTTAACGTCCACTGCTGGACGAGGCCTCCCCCACCCCCTAAGGGATGACAAGGCAGTCAATAAATTCCTTTCTTACACACAGTCTCTTTATCGCTCGTTAGCGCTTAGGTACGCTTTCGCTTTGATGTAACTCGGCAAAGGGTGGATGTAAGCAGAGTAGCTACATAGATATATATGCCAGAAATGTTTTGGGTGAAGGTTTCTTTTAAAACACTTCACCATTTTCTATACATACCAAGCCAAATTTTTTTTAGGTCAAGCTATTAAAAGCTTGTTATTGATACATCATTATCAGCAGCCTCTAGATGTCCACTACTGGACGAGGCCTCCATCACGGAATGCAATAGGGGGATTTGCCATAATCACACCGCTTGGCAGGCGGATTGGTGATCGCAGTATTGGTGTTGAGTACTTAGGTAGATGCTGCTGCCCATCCCCTGATGCAATCCCTTAGTCGGATTTTACGAAATCAACGGGAGGACCGGAGGGGTCTATTTTTAAGACGGACACACCGCAGACAAAATATCCATACTTGTAATTATATTTGGTGACAAAGTGGTTCTTTGCGCCTGGACTGCCCAGAGGCGCATACGCCGTCACGACAATGTTGTTCGCCGCACAGAACCTGCGTAGCGCCACTTGCTGGAAGTAGGTGTGCAGTTCCACTTGAAGCACTTGCGGCTTCAGAGTGGCGTGTCGGATTATTTTCTCCATTTGCTTCTCGTTAAAGTTGGATAAGCCAAGATTGCGGATGAGACCTTCGTTTTGGCACTGTTCCAGGCTCTTAAAAATAAACATTTTTTTCTTTAAAATTGTTAACGAGAATGCCACAGCTACCTAGGTATCGTATATCGGTGTCTATTATTTGACTGTTTCAACAATGCTCTAAGATTTTAACCAAATTTATCATCTTAGAAAACAGTAGAAAGTTTGTCAGCCTACTTTATGTTCCTATAGATAAAACTCAAATTTGGTTATAAATGGTATCAGAGGTAGAAACACCAATAATTTTGTTACAAAGACAATATAAAATAGACGAACAAATATATAGTAACAATTCCGCTCCTCTCCAACGAAAACTCTGAAAGAATTCGACACGTGTTTCGCCTCTCAAGGAAGCATCCTCAGGAAACAGTAGGCTCACTGCGTGCTAGAACGACAAAGACACACTACTGCAAAAACTCCGCAGCCATGTTGCCTCTTCGAACGCCGAACAGAAAGTAAGACCTTACTTGAACAGAAAGACAATTGTCTTTCTGTTCGAAAATTCTTTCAGAGTTTTCGTTGGAGAGGAGCGGAATTGTTACTAAGTATATATTTGTTCGTCTATTTTATATTGTAGAATGGATTTCCGCAAAGTCACGCTTGAATCAATTAATTATCTTTGTTACATAGCCTAGCCTAAGAAGGTAATAGGTAGCAATAGTTTTGCAAAGTCTGACCTTCCAAATCTCAACATGGTTTGTGTTCATATCCAGAACATAATCTCCATTTGGCTTTACGCACGGGGTCAGCTTTTGAGGGTCGGATACGAAGCCAAATGGGACATGAATGAGGTAAAGATCCAGATAGTTCAGCTGCAGACGTTGAAGCTGCAAGTCTACAAATTTCTTCACATCCGATGCTCGGTTGCCAATGTGAGGAAGCTAAAGAAAATTAATAACATTTATATTACGTTATCACCTACTAAAGTCTTAAAAAAGCTATAAACTTTGCAAGCTTTGTAGTTGGTACCTACACACCTTGGTGGTAATAAACAAATCAGCCCTGTTGCCTTTTCCTTCTTCTGTCCATTTTTTTATAGCTTTGCCGATAGCTTCTTCATTATTATAGTTAAAAGCGGTATCAATGTGTCTGTATCCTAATTCCAAAGCTTTATAAACAGTGCTTTCAATCACTTCTGGAGGAGCCTGCAAATTGAATAAAATTGACAAACGATAATCTTCAAAATGTTATAGAAAGAACACGATTTACCTGCCATGTTCCTAAGCCTAGTGTGGGCATAAGATCTTCGGTTTGTGAAAGTTTTATGACTTTCATATTTCTTATATTATTGTAATAGAGGCGAAGCGAAGCCCTGAAAATGAAATGCACTCGTGTTCTACAGAACATCAGCTATCATTAATTTCTAGACAGACAACAATTTCTTGGCAATGAGCCAAAATCTGAAACAGGAATGAAACTGTTAATCTGTGCTTTTATTTTAAAGCGATAGTTACTCAAATTGAAATAAATACAAATTCTGTTTTTTTGCAGTAATTTTTGATTACCGTGACAATCAAATAATTCAAATTACGCGGTCTAAGTGTTACCACAGAATTTAAAAAAAAAAATTATAAAAAATATTATTAGGCCCTTGGAGAATTTATAAATTCTCTAACCGTACCTACGTATGTTTTCTAATTTCGTCAAGTATATTTTGTTTTGTTATAAATCGATTGAATTGTACAAACAATTGAAGTTCCCGTTAGATTACACAATATCCGGGTTTCATTAGGCAGAAATGATGAAGAAATGTCTCAATTTCTGCATAATAATGATGTATTTAGTCACGTATCTACTCTATGTTTCTCCCTTTATAGACAGGTATCAATAATTTGGCATTATTAAAGCCGCCAGTGGAAACCTGAGGTGGAAACACTAGTTTCTGTTTGTTTGGTTTATTTGTATTGTGTTTTGACTTTTGAATTTTGTTTGATTGATTGTGTTGGTGTTGTTGTGATTGTGGGCTAAATTTTCAGATTCCCGCGCTGTGTTTCTTTCCTTAGGAATCCCAATTTTTTATGAAAGAACACCATACAAAACTGTAGTAGTACAACATAAAAGTCAGAACTGTACATCACATTAGTGTAACCCTAGCGTTCTAATTAAAATATACATCAAAAACAAGCTTTAACCATGGGCGTTAGTATTAAAAATTTCGTTCAGTTGTACAACGCAACACATTCAGACAACTCTAAATTGGCATTTGCTTTTACAGAAGAAAACATCCACAAATGTTAACAAAAACAAGGAAAAGCGTCAAGCCAGAAAGGTGGAGCAACGCCGTATAGCTGATGGAATGGCTGATGTAAGATCAGCCAACAAACTCACGGATATGGCAGCTCTATGCAAAGAACTTCTCATATTTCGAAACCTGGATTTGGAAGTGGATATGTGCATCCAGAAAGTCACCGAGTTAGATGTTGAAGTGCAGAAATGGACGATAGAGCTTGTTGAGAAGAATATGAAATCATTGTGAGTACCTTATCCATTTATAGGATTTTAATAAGTATTAGGATTTCTCACTGTTCTTTACACTTAAGCGAGGAATGTTTTACCGTATAAAACCTTGCTTTAATTAGGTACTTGCTAAGATTCCACATGGATGGAGCAAATGCAAGTGCCTATCAGTATTGCCAGCACAAATTTTTAGGTAGCCATGTAAGTTCAGAAGAAACAGCCATGTTAAAGAGACAGTGGTTAGACGTAGCACTACCAAAAAAAGGAAGTATGTTTCAACAGCAGTCAAATGGTGCTGTTTTAAAGTTTTCCATTAGTGTATGCAAATAGAAAACTTTATTATATTGGTCCATCAATTTTATCTCTATAATTTGAAAAAAAAAATTAACAATTTAAAACTTAACAAAGCCATTGCACTAAACTTCTTGAAATCCTTGTTCATCTAAATAGACAGACATCTAAATAACAAACTACCAATCATATTTCTCTTATGTTTGCCATATGAAATTTATTCCGGAACACATGCTATGTCGATAAGAATTTATAATACTATTCCCCAAGAAATTAAGGTTGAATCCAACTTTTTAAATATTTTAAAAAATATTTTTTCTTTTTGAAAAATATTTTAAAAGCATACCTAATAAAAAAAAGCTCTTATAACTTAGAAGAATTTTTTGAAAAATAATTTCTTACATTATGTAATTAGGCACCTATTTATATTATCTTAAGACTGTAGTACTCTGTACAGTAGGTTGTAATTCTAAACATTTTTAGATATAAAATTGTAGCAAATAATTGTTACCACCTGGAATTTATGTTCCATATTGCAGTGCCCAACCCGGGCTCATGTTGAAGCTGTAATTTATCCATAAGATCTTAATTTGTACAACTCAGTAACTTTCTAATTTGAACGCAATAAAACATTTTGATTTGATTTGGAAAAGTGGGATGCAATGTTTTGGTTGGATTTTGAATCGGGACACCTGATTTTGGAGGTGTGAGTTGCAAGGGGTTTCTTGGGGTCCAGCTGGATTTCACAGACCGTTATTTTTCACCGGAAACATGAACAGAGTTTTGCACAATTATAATAGTTGAGTAGCACAATATAGACCAAAAGTCCTAGATATTTGAAATTTAGAGGGTATGTAGGTAAACATGGGGACAGAAATATTTTTTTAAATTAATGAAAGTTTCACCTATCCCCTCGTTGCAAAAAGGGGGACAGATTGACCTTTTTTAATTATTAAAAGTTTAATTTGTCCTCCTGTTGCAAAAAGTGGGACATATTGAATTTTATTTGGTGAAGTGGGGTGTTGAAGTTTGTGGTGGGGCGAGAATTTTAATCTTAATTTTTTTCATTTGGTTAAATGTTAAATGTGGACACATTTAACCAAATTAAAAAAAATTAACCTAACCTACATCGCGTTTATTCGCGGGATCTCAGCTCGGCGCGAACCACTAGTAATAGATAAGAATTTTGTTAGCGTAATAAAAAGTAGCTAGCTACTATGGCAGCGTGTAGATTTTAGAATCCAAATTTCAGATATGAGACATGTGCTTGGGGTTGGAACAAAGAACGCAAAGTGGAGGAGATGACAGACCAGGATGCTTGGTACCTCATTGCCAAGGAAACCAGTGGAAAACTTCTTGGATTCTCCCACTTCAGGTTCGACATGGATTTCGGAGAACCTGTCCTATACTGGTAATACTTTTTTTTATGAAATAAGTTAAATTTATTTTTCAGCGCTTGGCTAGTTGGTTAACTGGCTGCATGTATAAAAAGCAACATCTGTCAGTCTGTATATATATATTAAATATGTATAACACTT
This sequence comes from Epirrita christyi, assembly GCA_951392215.1. Taxonomy (NCBI): domain Eukaryota; kingdom Metazoa; phylum Arthropoda; class Insecta; order Lepidoptera; family Geometridae; genus Epirrita; species Epirrita christyi. The sequence continues at coordinate 6,804,211 of OX595852.1, forward strand.
GTTCTACTGGATAGATTTGAAATGCTGGTTTTATCAAAAAAAGGAGGAGGTTCTCAATTAGGTTGTTTTTTTTATTTGATAGGATATACTTCCAGATTGGTCCAAGTTAAAAACTCAGTTCTGATGATGGAATCCATGAGAAATTGAGGGAACTCTGCAAATATTATAGGTGTACATATACTTAGCGATTTTGGTATTTTCAGCAACAAGTTATTGTTGATAAAATTCAACGGCGGCAGTGGTTTTTTAATGAAAAGTTATATTAGAGAAAAAACAACCTTCTTAATGTGAATAGTAGATGTAAATATTAGGTGTTAAAGTAAGAAATTGCCGTTTAATATTGAACAATTAAAACAGCGTATTTTCTAGTGAATTAGGTACATCATGAAGTGACCACCAAACAGTCGCTATAACTTTTTTATAGATAAGCTTCGCATTTGGGAATTGTTCCGGTATTTTTCGCTTGCGATCGTAGAGAATCCACTTTTCATCACACGTCACATTTCTGTCCAAAATCCTTATTCATCAAAGCTTAAACGCGTGCTTCTCTATACACATCAGTTGCACTACGACGTACAGTGCGTTCGTTAGTCGTAGCCTCTCAAACGCAGCATTGATATATCGAGCTGTATCTCCTACTTTAGAACCATGGCAAAACTGGTAGTCCTATTCGAATATTATACTCTAATATTTGAGGTCTTCCATGTTTAACTCAAATCGTGAATGGAAAAAACAACTGAAAGTCAAACAATATGTTGATAATGAATGTTATAAAAATTTTGAATTTAGAATGTACTTAAAAAAATTGTGTAAAAGAAGTTTTAATCACGAATTTTTAAGGCAACTCCATACTTTAACCCATGTGGTAGATGGGAAAAGAAAAAAAAACGAACTGTACAAAAATATTCCAATAATAGTTGAACTGTTATGTAATTATTTATATTGGTCATTATTTTTGAATTAGTTAATATTCTCGTTGATAACAACTATAGACATGAAATCAAGTCACAGATAAGATGTAACCTTCTAACTAAGATGTTAATTGATGTTCATACATATTTGTTCCATTTCTAGCAAATAATGAAGCTTTTCCTCAACAAGCATAAACCTACTCTAACTAAAATACATAATGAATTCCCAGTATTGATATCAAGAAAATAACACAAATGAGAAATTATTTTATTTTCATAAATAACTGTAGTTACCTATCTTACAATAATATTTACACCTATTAATAATACAACAGTGATTCCCGTTTTCACCAGCAACAGAAACTAACAATATCCGACACGTCTACATGGCGGCACTTTATAATTAGACAACAAAACAAAATAACAACTTTACCAAAAAAAGTTGTACAAATTTAGGCCTTTGACATGACTAGAGTTTGTCAGTTTTTGTGTGAAGCAATTTCAGTTCGCATTTCTACTCTCACTCTGTTACTACAGAGCCAAACAAGAACAAAGAGGAAACTTGCCAAGAAGTTTCCAAATTCGATCGAAAGAGACAAAACAGGTTGTAACTATTCCCAAGGATATTCCGCGTTTATCAGTAGCACGGTTAGACGTCAGACTATCTAGACTTCTAGATGTGTCGGAATCACTGGTAAAAGTTAGAAGTTGTTGGTGAAAACGAGCATTAATCTCAAATGGCACTGGTTAGTTGGCTTTAATTTTATACCTCCACAAGAGACATAGGATAAAACTAATATTCTTTCTAAACAGTCTTCTTTCAAATATTAATTTTTCTCTCGGCCACCACTTGATGCATCTCGTGCAGAGGTATCTAAACAAAATGTAGAGTATAAAGTATGTCATTACTGCAGTAGCTATGCTAAGTGCGATTACGTCTAGTAATAGGTACTGTGAGAGGGATAGGTCTAAGGCTGGTGAGCGTAGATGTGGTGCGCCCTTATGCCGAAGTACATACTCTATCCAATACACTCCTAAGTCCACGGGTCGCATCGGCCGGTCGAGGAATATATCTCTCAGCTTGTACGCTTTTTCTTTGTATCTGGAATGAGACATTATATTATACAGGATGTTGCAGAGATATGCGATTACTTTATACTTAACCTATTGATATGAAAACCGGAACTCTGTTCGTTTACTAATTGAGATCACTTTCTTCAAAACTTTCGTACATAATTCAATAAAGTTATCAGTATACCCAGACAAACCGGAACAAACTAATTAATCGTTGGGATAAACCAGTTTGGCTTAGACTAAACTAGTTTGTCCTAAGCGCAGGTATGACGTAGATAATAAGGATAAATAGTAACATTTTCTTTGAGAATAAAGTTAAGCTGTGATAATGTTGATCCCAAAACGCTTAAAATAGTTTGGCCTACGAGGGTCTGGATTTTCAAAGCGTTCCACACACGATCTTGTTTAAATGATAGTTGCTTCTGGCGATGATAATCTTCTCACACTCGACTTGTAAAATATTTTTTACCAATAAAATCTTGTATCTTGTATCTCCAAACCACTGGATGGATTTGAATGAGGCTTTCACTGTTGGATAGCTTTGTTTTTCGGCAAAGTTAACATACTTAGAAAACATCGTTGTGGTACAACGTGGGGTGTTGTCGCATTCGGTTCAGAATTGTCGGTGTAGCATTTAAACTAAATGAAGTAAACAACATACATAGGATCGCTCAACAAATCGTGAAGTGCTTCTCTCCAATGACATTTATCGGCCTCCTTCAGTTGTACTATCCTTGCCACCCCACGGTCGGACATCGCTCGAGCGTTCAGTGCCTGGTCAGCGTAAAGTGGTACCATCAACATGGGGACTCCACAAGCTACGGCCTCCTGGGTTCCGAGCAGGCCTCCGTGAGATATGAACAATTTTACGTTTGGATGACCTGAAAAAGTAATCAAATTAGATATATAAAAAATCACGACAATTTGTCGTCTACTGCAGCAGCCCTCTGACAAATTTAGAAGACAGAGAATAGAGAGGAAGGCCTACCTTAAAACAAAAAAAAAATACCTTCTGAACCATACACAATTGCCTATCAGAAAAACGATTGACCCTGAATATCTGCATTATTTATTCATTTTTTTAAACATGGCATTAGGTCAACATAAAGTAACAAGCTTTAACTATGGCATAACCCTCGAGTTCTTGGGAAGCTGGCCGACAGATAGAAACTGAAGTGAGGGTGATCATTGCATGAAAATCCAGCGTGGAGCACCCTAATCCCTTTCACCGCACTGGTTCTTTACCACTACCAGTTACACGAAAGAAGAAAAATTGTAATGTAGAACGTTTTCCACCATTATTCGTCTTGATAATACTTACACAACGTAGCATACTGAGGTATCCAATCCATAGTGTAAATGTTATCAGGTACAGTCAGGTTCCTCGATAGCAGTCTCCTATCCATTTTGACAAAAACCGTCTGGGGCAGCTCCGATATCACCTCGAATATCTGAGACAGCTTGTCGCTCGGTATCGTCTCGATCCGCGACATTGAACCGAAACTCCAGTAGATAACGCCTTCGCTTGACGCGTCCAAAAGCTGTTTCATTTCCTACAACAAAAACATACACACTACTTACAAGCTGTGGACTGAACTACCATCTGAGGGCTTTTCGCTTAGTTAAGACATGGACAGTTCAAGAAAATTTTAAAAAAAGTCTTTAGGGCAGGCATTGCTCCCGTTGTTGCCGGTGTCTACATAATATAACGACGGTGGCCACTTCGCATCTCATCAGATGGGCCTTAAGCTAGTATGTATATTTATTTCATTAAAAAAACCAGTCAACTGCAAGTTACGTAGAGAGGGTTCCGTACAAGAGGCTACCATAAAGTAACCACTGGACCAATAAAACTTACTAGTTAATCAACACATTTTATACGCAATTTCTCTATAAGAATATTTTTCGTTCCCCGTGGAACTCGACTTCATTAAAACTAAGTGAGACTTCATTTAGGGTTTCCTGTAAACTAATCGTAAAGACCGTATTTTTTTCTAAATTTTTGCCTTTTCTAGTTTGCCGCCCAAATATAACTAACTTCCGAAATTAGAATTCGTTGATTTAAGCTATACATTCGTGATTGGGTCACCTAACTCTGTATGTATATGTAATAAATTTCAAATGTTTTCGCTCCAGTATATCTGGAGAAAATAGGCTGTGTTGTGACAGACAGACATACACATGAGTGGTTCCGTTGGTGCCCATGAGATACGGGTACGGAACCCTAAAACATGATAGTGAGTGAGTTTCATGAGTTGCGTGATAGCCTTTTGTTTACGTGCTCAAGAAAACAAACACAGCCCGTATTGGTAAATTGGCGTAACAGTTTGATTCATATTGACATTATCTGGGGTGTCTCTGGGATCCGGGGTCGGGCGATAGTCGGCTTCCTTATTGTGCTGTTTGAATATGGGTTAGATTTTAACTGGAACCTTCTAACTTTAACGACTTGCTAAACAATTGAATAGAAGCTAAATAACAGGCGTATTAGAACCTCTTCTGTTTTTGAAGTTGGTCAAAAAGAAACCTCTAAATAGAGTCAGTTTCTCGAAAGAAGTCTCGTGGCTGTGGTGCTAGTTTGTATAGGTAAGCTGACCGTTAGTTCCTCAAAGGGCCGTCGGACTTCTACTCGCACTTGGACACTTTTTTGTCACTTGGAGGTGAGAGTTGATACTTCGTTGTCTGACTTTCTGTCCGCAGTTTGCGTTCTTCCACAGAATATATACTACAGGGTGTAAAAAACGAACGGGGGTATGTAGGAAAAATACATTAAATATTGCAGATAGAACATTTTACTTAAACAAACAACAAATATTTGTAAGATCTGCAGATATTTGTTCAGGGTATTTTCTATGTATAATAAAAAATATCTATCTATGTAATGTATTGTATTAAGTACTTATATCAGTTATCTAGTACCCATAACACAAGCTCTGCTTAGCTTGGGGCTAGATAATGTTGTGTGAAATGTTCAGCATTTATTATTACTCTTTTGATTTAAATAATAGGAACAACTGCATTCACAGTTTTTTTTAAGTTTACCTGAGCCGGAGCGAACTAACTAAAAATGTAAAATTAAGCACTCGCAAATTTTTGTACCAAATGAGAAGGTTTATGATAAGGATAAAATCTCCCCAATAAACATTGTATCTTACAAATTAAAATCGTACGGAACAGAACAGATGACGTACTACGTACATAATATAACACCCAACAGTCACATACATAGTTCTGATCCCACATTAGGATTCCCTGTGTCGTGGGTATCAGGAACTACGAGTATCATGGTACCAGTACAGAACTGCCACGCTCTGCCTCGCGCTATCCGCGTTCCCATTATCCCCCGCTATGGGGGTCTCAGGTCTGTTGTTGAATGTGAGGTTCATTAAGTTTAAATGCTTTTTGGGTAAGTAACACATCAAATGTCTAATTACTAACTATTCATCAATATTTACTTTAAGTATTTGTCTATATGAGCCGTGTTGCATGCACGCACATTTGGCGCGTGTACAAACGTTACTATCTGTTTATATGTACAAGTACAATTTTGTATGCAGTGGCCGGGGTGTGGTTCTTCAATAATAACCATTGCTATGGACTTGAAAGACAGATGTAGAATTTGTTTGCCCAAATCTATTCAAGGTGTTTATATGACCTCTATGCGTGAACTCTGAATGCTGTAATGCCTCATGTTTTGTTAATTTCGGGAGGAAAGTTTACGAGGCATTTCATGAATGAAAAACTTTGTTTATAAAGTCGTAAAACTAAAGTTTTTCGCCATGACGTGTGGAATACCCTGCTTTCGGGCTTATTGTATATTTACAAATTATTTTTAATAATCCTTTCAGAACGAGTTAAAAAATGTGGCATCTCTAGTGTGTTTTCATATCTACATAGGTGTTAGTTTAGACATTTAAAAACATATTTGATTTTAATTTAGGAAAAGAATAGGCTAGTAAATAAAAACAATGCTTCTTTTAATCCCTGGACCACGCGAGTGAAGGTGTAGGCGGAGCGGATGCTAGTATACTTTTAGATAATTTCTAAAAACAATGGAACCCTCGGTGCGCGTGTACCACTCTTAGCCGGATTTGTTTAGAATGGATTTCGTAAACGCAGGCACAAGTTCAACGTTCTCACTAGACTTTCTTCATCGACTTTGTATCACTCGGAACGAAAGCTTTTTTTTTTACCTCTGTGCCGCGATAGACGAGTAAGCTGGCTGAGACGCGAGGTTCAATTCACGCTGCGAGACAAAATTGTCCAATTTAAAAATAAAATGACAGATTATGCAAGATCTGCAAATATATTTTTCTGGTCTGGGTGTAGTAGTACCATAGTACTCGTAGCTCCTGATACCCACGAAACAGGGAATCCTAGTGTGTGGTCTGGACTATTTATGTGACTGTTGTGAGTTGTCTTAATGTCTGACGAATAGAACAATAAATCTTAGCCCAAGTTGATAAAGTACATAATCATGATTAATATGAAGTTACTGAGAAACCACGCAGCGTGACCCAGTGACTCGGGAACTCGATACGCGTAGCGCATGCCGAGCGGGCGATAGTACGATAAACTTATTACACATCTTTACACCGATACATAGTGTTTATCACTAACTAATAAACCTATTCTCCATGATTGTTTTATTTTCTTACTATTATTATTATTGAACTGGCTCAACCTTCAGTTGCAACAAGAGAGCCTTGCTCTTGTCGGTGCAAATGATGTAAATCTTGTTGCATCAGTTACATTAATGCCTACTGATACGGCTGGTCTGATTTCGAAGGTTGCCTTCTTCTAGACGGTTGGAGACCTGTGCAATACAAGGCCTTCTCCCAGTATTTAATATGATTTTCCATACAATATAGAACATAGGTAGATGTATGTGTATATATACCTCTGGCAACGTCTGCGTATCGTCCAAGTGTAGTCCTCCAACTTCAACTAGAGTGGGAACCAATGGCCGCACTTCGTTGATACTGAAATGGCTGTTCGATAGCACAAGGCTGTAGTTCTGCGCGAGCGATTCTAACTTCGGTCCAGGTCCAAAGAGACGGTCTGCTATTATCTGAAAGAATAACCTTTGGTTAGTAAATAATTTGCTGCTGAGCGAAATTTTATAGTTGTTTTAACCAAAAAATCGAAGTCATGAAACATGTGCATGAAAGGAACCTCTGCGTAGCGCAGTTAATCTTTTCACCACACTGGTTCTTTCACCATAAGTCACTAAGCCCTTCTCAGGGCCACTATACCTCAAGCTGGTTTTCAAAACAAGTTTTTATTAAATTACTGATCGGAACCGTGAGCTGATCAAAATTAACCCAAATACTGCCAGGCTTAATCATCGGGGAGTTCCGTTGTCCAGTTTTAGATCAGCTCGCCATCGCCATAACATTGTATTGTCATCTGAACTTAACAAGTATGAAAAATTTCAGCTCAATCGGTTTGGTGGAACTGGCTCAAAATTCAGTTTCAAGATCTAACATACATACAACAGGTCAAGTAAAATTGACAAGTATGAAAAATTTCAGTTCAATCGGTTTGGTGGAACTGGCACAAAATTCAGTTTCAAGATCTAACATACATACAACAGGTCAAGTAAAATTAAAGCTTGTAAAACAAGAAGTGGAGAGGCTGACCAGTTATCATATAAGATCTTAACTAACCTGTGATGGGATTTGAGATTTGTATCTGTGTAAAAGTTTTGCCACAATGACTGACATCGTATTAACAAGTCTCTCCAAAAGAGTCATGTGTTGGCCGTAGCCCATCATGTAAGAGGGTATGTAGGAGGTCCCTTCAGGGATGCCAAGTTGCTCGTTGACCCAGGGCAATGGAACACTTGATAGAAAACCGACGACTGGAGCATCGAATCTTTTTCCGAGTGGGAGGAAACATTCGCTCCCAAAGACTTCCACTATGACCATGTCGAATGTAGTTGTTGAGTTGATGAGGGCTTTCACAGCCGGCATTCGGGATACAATATCGCATGCGTCGACGCATTCTTTCATTATCTGCTCCAAGTTGTCGACGAATTCTGGTTTCAGTGATTGATGTTGTCTTGTTAGATTATTTTTAATATCGGGCATTGTTCCAGCTAAACTTATTTGTTCTATGTTCGGCGGTGGGTTTTTCTGTAAAGAATAGAAAACAATAGCTTTTCATTAAATTATAAAAGTACCTAACGTAATCGCAGGTAACTAGTAACTGAAGATATAAAAGACTACGCATGACGAGGCGTGGCGCGGCGGTGCGGTGGGTGCTCGTTAGGGCCCGGAGGCGCCAAATCATTGTTTTGTAAATACGTGGACGGGACATAGCCGGCCTGTCATACCGGCTAGACGTGAGTTTGATAAGACAAGACATGCGAAAAGCATGATTTATTTTGTCTACTTTGTTTGGTAACGTTACTTATCATGGGTGGATGGAAACTCATGAATGAAAACTTCACACGTTTTTAACTTAATCTGTATTTTCGACCGCACTAAAATCTGACATTTAAATTGCGGCACACTGATTTCATTCATTCAATCCGTTCTAAATTAACATTCATTATAGTTATGAATGCAGTACGGTTTCGGTAGAACTGCAATCACGGGAGTCTATTTTTCCTTCAATATGCGATTTGCGTCAAAGGTCGTTGCCACTATCACGTGCATGATAAATGTTTTTAACTTGTTTGTTAGTGTCCCTCTGAGGTCCCTCTACTCTATACCATCTTTATAATGACTTTAGTGTGAAAGTTCAACATAGATAGACCGAGTAACAACTGCATTTTACCACATATAATTATTTGTCTTTATTACCTATGCTCTCTCGTTTATTAACCTAAAATGTTCGTAACTTCACGAGCAGAAGTCATAATTGATTATCAACTGGAAACTGCATGACAAAAATCAAAGGTCACATCACAATCTTCAAATTACCAAGTAGTAGGAGCAAATCTTTACTTACCTACTTTGTTTGATAATAATACATTCAATCGGTAATAACCAATCGGTTCGGTTATCGAATTTGGGTAAGTGTACCCGAGTTCAAAAAGTATATTCTTTTGACATTCATAATTGTATCTCTATCTTAGTAACGAAACTTTGATAATTGCGACATGTTAAATAAATGCGGCCAAAATGCGAGTCAGACTCGTGCACCGAAGATTTCGTTGGCGGTGTTGGAGAAAATAATGCGCATTTATGTAAAAAAATTGCCTATATATTAGGGGTATGCAGGGAAAACTAAAATACTTTTAATGTTAGGAATATCGATTAATTTTTTCCGTAAAATATAGAAAACCTTAAATTAATTGGACGGGGACTACTTGGGGATTGGGTGATGGTTATTAAGCCACTTATAATATCCATCCAATATTTTGGCTCGTCCATTATTTTGGTATTTTCTACATATACCGTGCCTGATCAAAACCAAACTACGCTGAAAAGCTTTAAAACAGTATTAACCCATCATTTATGACTCATAAGTCTATTAGATTCGAGACCGTTTCGTGGGGCCTATCTTTGACCATTATTTTTTCTACGTCCAATCAACCTCTTGTTTATATTATTGATACGCTCAAATGAACACGTCAAAGCCGACGTACTATCAAAGTTCAAACATCAAAAGTTATTGTTTAAAATATTGAGAAATATTATTGACTCTCGGTATCTTCTGGGTCAGATTGGTTTGAAATGCCCTCGCATAAATGCCTGCCCGTCCCACAAATAAACTACTTCTAAGAAGTTAAGAACAAATTATGCAAGGAATTCATTTATTCCTCGAATTCATCAGTTACACAGCGAGCAGTTGACTGAGTACTTATGACATTTTTTGTTACTACTAATGCGGTATAAGACAAGTTTCCCTTATTAATTCAATGATACCCCACGACACAGGGAATCCTAGTGTGAGATCAGAGGCCCAATTCTCGTAATAAAAATTAGTCAAAATAAAGTTCGGATCACGTTCCGACCTAGTGTCGATGTCTTAAATGTCAGAAATGGTATTCTCCTAACGTAAAATACACTGAAATGTGATTGTTTTTTTTTCTTTTTTTTTTATGTTATGGCTCTACAAACTGGCATACGGCCCACCTGATGTTAAGGCCTGGCGTTGCCTGCCTTGGAGGACCCTTTTCACATCGATCGATTGATTGTATCGAAATGTGACCGAAACATGAACGATTCAAAGATTTTTTGATAATTTTAGGTTAGATAGATGGAGTCTCTCTTATAATCTTTCCAATTATTTATTCATATAACTATCCTACTGTGATAGTAGTCATCGTAAATCGAAAGTAGACTAAATTGTTATTATGAGGGAGCTGAATACCAACTTACTGTCAATTAACAATGCAGTCTCGATTCGGTCAACTTTCAGTATAGTTTTAAAATAATTAAGAGAATTGGGCTAAAAAATGTATTTAAAAAACTCAATTTGCCTCGGCCATGAATGAGGAATTCATATTATGAAATAATTATTATTTGCCATTGCATAGCAAATTCCATCATCATATTTTACTGAACGAGCGAAGCGAGTTCTTTGTGTCAACTTGGTGGTTGGCATTTGTATGTGTCCAAGGATGACTTTCGAACCGTCTTCGTGTAATTTGGTAAGCGGTAGATAGTTTTGTTACAATTTGTAGGTAAGATTATGAGCTACATCGTTCAGGGTGTTGTTGAGATATAGGGATCCAAGAGGGGTTTCGCATTTTACGCGAAGATTATATAACCTACCGTACCTCAGTAGGTAGCAACGAAACCATTTTAGGATCACTCAGGTGTCTGTCTGTATGTCTGTCACATCCTGTTTGCTCCGAATGTACTTTGACCAAAAAGTTGAAATTTGGTACATATCCAGAGTTAATGACCCAATCACGGACGTATAGCATAAATCAACGAATTCTGATTTCAGGGGTAAATTTCGAGAGGCAAACTAGAAAATTCAAAAAACTTCTGTCGAATGCATCATTTCATATTATCAAACGAAAGAGCTCGCTAAGATAAATACTCGTACAATGACGCGCATGTATAAAGAATGTAATGAATGAGAGTGAATAAAGCTCCTCAGACGACCTCTGTAGCGCGGCGGGCGATGGTTCGCCTGCGACGCAGGTGGTTGCGGGTTCGATTCCCGCCTCTGAACAAATATTTGTACGATCTGCAGATAATTGTTCAGGGTGTTCTGGGTATTTTTCTTTGTATAATAAAAAAATATCTATCTATGTAATGTATTGTATTAAGTATATCAGTTATCTAATACCCATAACACAAGCTTTGCTTAGCTTGGGCCTAGATAATGTTGTGTGAAATGTCCAGCATTTATTTATATTTAAGCTAAAGCGGTATATCAGGATCGTAGCAAATGGAAATCCGTGATCTCTGCCGCCCCCTCCGGGAAACAGGCGTGATTTTATGTATGTATGTATGTCCCAAAGTATAGAAAAAATACTTCTGGCTTTCATTGAAGTTTATCAAAATTCAAATAGCGCAACCTCTTAGACCAGAGGCCAATTCACTAACTAAAAAATAGTTAAAATAGAGTTCGGATCATGTTTCGATCTTGTGTCGATGTCTTGAATGTCAGAAATGGTATTCTCCTGACATAAAATACAACACTGTAATGTGATTATATCGAAATGTGACCGAAACTTGAACGATTCAAAGCTTTTTCGTTAATTTTAGCATAAGTAGATGGAGTCTCTCTTTACTTTTTCCAATTATATATATAACTATCCTACTCTAATGGTGGTCACCATGAATTGAAAGTAGACTAGATTGTTATTTATGAGGGACTAGAAATTCAACTTTCAGTCAATTTACAATTCAGTCTCGATTCGGTCAACTTTCAGTGTAGTTTTAAAATAACTTAGAGAATTGGGCCTCAGGTGTCGTACTATTAAGGTATCGACATTTCACCTAAAGCATCGCATGACTTCGCATCTTTATCAATATTAAACGTAATATCTGTTGACCGCTAATAGGACCGCACTGTTTACCTGACCGATATCTATCTCCTTCGACTCACCTACATTTGTACCGTGAGCGTCAGGGACAGATACTAGAGGTCCGGGTCTACATTAATATCAGCTGCAGAGTTCAACACTTTCTCTAAGCTCTAGGATGCTGTAATTCAAGAGTGCTCTTATAAGTTTGAACTTCATCATCATCAGCCTGTCGACGTCCACTGCTGGACATAGGCCTCCCCCCTAGAATGCGATGACGAACGGTTTTGAGCATCCATCCACCTACTTCCTGCGACGTTTATAATGTATTTAATCCATCGAGTGGAGGGCCTTCCTCTACCGCGTCGTCCGATTTGTGTTCGCCACTCGAGAACCATTATTCCCTAACGGCCAAGTTTGGTCGGTTAGCTCAAAGTCGCGCAGCGGGCTATGGAGAGAACTATGCTACGAAACTCAATACGTGATAGGATCCGAAATGAGGTAATCCGTTGAAGAACCAAGATCACTAACAAAACTCTCAGAATTAACAAGTTTTAACTTATAAGGTAAAAAAAACGGTTGTCTGTAAAGTCGGTTTACTGACGATAGTTCAACGTGTCAACGTCGTTATTGTGCTTCTTTGTCGCTCGTTCCGCGCTCGCGCGCATGCGGCGTTAGCGCATGCGCATATATATATATATAAATATCGCATGCGCATATATATATATATATATAGCATATATAGCGCATGCAGTGACGCTGCATGCGCTTCGCGCATGGAGCGTCACCACATCCGTTTTGCGAGGTGACGCATGACGAGGTAACGACGCATTAGTCATGTTTTTTCGAGCGTGCAGCCGGCTCCATCGATTTATAAGACGTTAACACGTCAAAAATGTACCCTTTATAAACGTTATTTAAATTTAAGTATTGCTTAAATTTAGTCCTGCCACTGTTTGAAATTATGCAATTGTAAGGGACGGCAATACTTAAGCATTGCCTAACTTTTGACAGTTAACAAACTACTTATTCATGTTTTGACAAAATTATAAAAAATCCCGTTTGTTATCCGTAGGTGTTGGCACTTGCTACGATTCTGATACTCTCTTTCATAAATTAAAAGGACTAATACTGTCTCGGTCTGACGACGCAAAAACTAAATGTAAAAATGAATATCAACCTTAAAAGTTATCTCACTCAATGCTCACTCTGTGTAATGTCATGCTTTCATCAATGCAACTTTGTTATTCTCTATTGTATTTCTATTAGCTAATATCCTATGCTTGTAGATTATCGAGCTCATCTTCTTGTTGGTAATTTTTAACCGACTTCCCGAAAAAGGAGGAGGTTCTCAATTCGGATGTATTTTTTTTTTGTATGTTTGTTACCTTTTTTATCTGTTTATTGTTGTTTATATTTAGCCGAGTACAATGGCGGAAATCGGTTTTTTAAATGAAAAGTTATTAAGAAATTAGTTTTTATTTCATTTTGGGTCTTCGCTTCATATTTTATAATAATTTTATGGTCTTCACTTTGATCAAAATTATTATACCTTTTTGTCATAGTTTTATGACCACAATATAACACACAATAATTTAGGGTTTTAAAAAAATATTATGAGTCGGCCAGTTGAGAAGCCTGAAGTTCTGATAAACTGTTCAATATAAAAATACATACCATTGGAAAATGCGAGATTACAGTCAGGTGGTGTTGCCTTCTGACGAGAGCTTCCACAAGCTTGCCATACATCGCGTAATGGCTCTTGGTGTTGGTGGGCAATACGGCCAGCAGACGTGCCGCGTCAGCCGCCGCCGCTATACACAATAGCAACACTAGCCACAGAAGCCGCGCCTGCATCTCTCTGCTGCCCGGACCGGTTTGACACCCGTCTCGAGTCTGCCGCGCGGCTGTCTCTCCCTCAATAAGGGATAGAGGTCACGTCACCTGCCCCAGTACCCGCCGATAACGGGCTAGACCTCACGCCGGGCCACGATGAAAAATGTTCTTCGTTCTATCTTGTGCGTCTAGTTTCCATGAAATGAATGATACCGTTGTTAGTCGTCACAAACATTTAGAGCGAACTGGTTGGTACATACAATGGTAGGGTGTCAACTGGCCATCCGATACACCACCAAGAAAATTGTTGATTTGTAGCTTTTTTTTAGAGGTTTTAAATTCTGTGCAAACTGATTTTTGTGAGTAATATTAATTCTACTAGAAAGGTACTAAAACTGGTGGTAAAACTCTAATGAAAGGAAAACTATACCTAATTGCAATCGTATATTTTCAATTAATTCCCTAATATTCAAATGCCTAACATTTGATCTGACTTACTTTGTTACTTTTTTCTATTCTGCTTTTGCTGGTGGGTGATTTTCATATCGATCCTTTCCGTAACAAAGGTCATACATAACTCAGTGTCGTAATGACCAATGTCCAAAAAGTACCTACCTAATTCGGAAACAATTTAGCGGGGCGTTTATTAAAATTAGCATTACAATGGGCAACCTTATCACTGAAAGCGATTTCTTCCAGGCAACCTTTGCATGCACACACTTTTTTGTTGTTCTATCTTTGTCTCACAAAGAGAATTTGTGTTTGCGTGGTAGAAACTGAATCCTACTCACCGCATTACATCGAGCAAAAATAAATCAAATCTCAAACAGCACCATCTAAGAAGTAAGGAAAAACTATCTGAGTGTGTCGCGACTCGCGATACAAAGGTGTTTTACAGCTAGCAAGTTATCGAAATAACACTCTATTTCTAAGGGCTCATTATTTACCCAATTTTACTTATCACCATGATATTATTTGGGCATTTGTTAAATAAGCGTAGATAATGTTTGTAGCGGATGTGAGTTACGTCTTTTGTTTCTGAAACAAATAGAGTTGCGCAAAAAATGTTGTATAATTTTTTTTTGTGATTGACTATAAGGTAAGGTCGTATTAATTTTAATGACTCAAAATATTTGTAGATAGATAGTAGTTAGTCACATGATGAAATCCAAACGATATGTTTTTTACGCCTCATATTTGCAGAAGAGTGTTTTAGCTCTATAAAAATCTTAGTATAAGCCATTTGTTTTCAACGTAGCGCAATTTTAAATACACAGGTCGATAGAGCTTGAAAATGGTAAACTGCATTCAAAACTGAATTTACCCAATATTGTGTTTACGACTTTGTTTCGGAAAGGATCGATATGATGCATCGTCGTCGCAGCATTGTAGGAGCAAAATACAAACATGCTGTGTCGTGGAGGAGAATGTGGTCTCGACTCTCGCCCTTAGACTTTTTCCTTTTGTTGTTGTTTTTATTTAATGAAGTACCGTAAAAATGAATAATTACACATTTACTGACTGGAAAGAAGCATTCTCCAATTAATTTTTATGTGGCAAAATATTATCAGTTAAGTAATAATTAGTGACATTTAAATGCAGTGAGTAAATAGTTATCTGCAGTTGCTGTGGGCTGCTGGTGACTTACTTGAGGTCACGCTATTGCATAGCCGATATGACTTCATTCCTAATCTAAGTAGGTACATAATGACATTTAAGAAAAGTATTTGAATTGCAGTGCTGTGTAGCGTTATAAAAAGAAAATTTATTTTAATGGTTAATGTTGAATGGGAGATGTTGATGTTTTGACAACCTCTGTGGCGCGGCGGGCGAATAGCCGTCTGAGATGCGAGAGGTTGTGGATTCGATTCCTGCTGCGGGACAAATGTTTGCATGATCTGCAAAAATTTGTTCCGGGTCTGGATGTTGTGGTACCATGGTACTCGTAGTTCCTGATACCCACGACACAGGGAATCTTAGTGTGGGATCAGTATTATGTACTTACGTGACTGTTGGGTGTTATGTTATGAATGTTGAATTTTTACTTAACATCATCTTCATTAGAAGCCTTTAGACGTTCATTGTTGTACGAAGCCTCCCCCATAGAATGCAATGGGGGGATTTGCTATAATCACCGCGCTTGGCAGGCGGATTGGTGATTGCAGTATTGGCGTTGAATACTCAGGTGGATGCTGTGAAACCCGACTACGCAAAAGCTGAATGCAAAAGTTCAAAATTTTGTATAGAGGAAGGCCAAATCCACGATTCTTTAGTAAAGGCCTTCAACTAATAGGATTAGTCGGACGCCAATTAGTCATCCACGATTTTGACTTCGATAAGCCTATTTTTTACAACTTTTTAGTGTGTACCTATATGTATATTAGTGTAATATTTTTGAATTGTACTCATCAAGCCTTTTCATTTGATATCAAACTCATGATATATATTTCGAGGTTGGAAAATTGCATTTTATATCCGCTAAATAAATAAGCCGTTTAATTTCGTGTGACGTCATATAGCCTATGACACGTGGGACGTCAAGACGCTTCATATTATGATACCTCATGTGTCAAAATCTGTCTAGTAGTTTTGGAGCTACGAGGGAACATTCAATGTACATAACCTTTCGCTTTGCTATATTCAGATAATGAATCTAAAATCTTATATCCAGCACAATAAGTAGCTCTGAATTTTCTTAAAACATATAAGTTTTTGTAGCAAGAATAAAAATTACTGAACAGGATTAAAATTCTATTCATCATCTAATATGTTGAAAACTTTGGTCGCTGACTGTGCAACTGCAATCTGTTGAACATTATGTAATGTAAATATCGAAAAATTTAAAAAAATATAATAGACCTAAGAATAGACCCCTTCATCCCCTCCCGTGGATGTCGTAAACGCCGAGTAAGGGATTACACCAGGGGATGGGCTACGACCACCAATCCACCTGCCAAGCTTGGAGATTATTGCAAATCTCACCTATTACCTATGTAAAAAACATGCAACCACAAATTTTTATCTATTTTTGATGACCACTCGGTTTTTTTTAAATAATCACTTGCCTTTATCTTTGACAGCTACGAAGTGCAAGTAGAGGCGGGAGGGCGTCGCAGAGGACTCGGCCAGCACATAATGGGTGTGCTGGAGAAACTTGCGCACGCGACGAAAATGCACTGTGTTAGACTCACGGCTTTGACGCACAACCCTTCAGCACAGGCGTTCTTCAGAGCTTGCGGGTATGTATACCTTTAAATGATACTAGCTGAAACCCGCGACTTCGTTTAAAAGCCCCCCACTACCGCTAAGAACCCTTCTACTGTTACCTATCAAAGAGGTACTCTTCGGACCCTGGCTGTCATGTACCTACCAACCGTCTCATAAAAACATTTCAAAATAACCCAAACGCTACCATTCTACTGTTATTGGCTAAGACAATCTGTTGAACATGCCCCGGCTTCATTATCATAAAAACAACTTAAAAGAGCCCAAACACGACTATTCTGGTTATATATATATACAGCGTGTAAAAGGACGGCTCCCGAATACTGAAGGTAAAGCTACCTATATCATAGCTATATAAAATAGCTTTTGCTTGAGAGGTGATTCATACCGGAGAAAACCTTTTTTTTCGTTTCGTATCGTATTTGTCAGCCAGCAATGTACGCATTTATACCGGCCGTATAAATACCGGCCGGCCGGTTTTAATCAGCAATTTATTAGTATTATTATTATTTCTTATGTGGTTTTCATTGCTTTTTTTGACGTTTTTATTTATTAACGTGTTTTTAATTATGGAAAATAGGTTTTTGTGTTCCTTTAACGATATTTTATGGATACTTATAAAGAAAACACGAAAAAATCGGCCCATAAGTGAGCATTTTTTTTCGTTTTTTTTCAGCTTAAATCTTTTCAGAATCATGGTCTGAATGCACTGTTTCAGTTTTCGGGAGTAGTCTTTTTACGCCCTGTATATTATAACCAGAGGCCCAAGCACGAAGATCTAACGTTACCGAGACGCTAACGAGACGATAGTAAACGTCAAACATTAACCAATCAACTTACAAAGATTTCAAGTTACCCCGATGTCATTGGCCAATATTTGACATTTGCGATCGTCTCGCTATCGTCTCGATAACGTTAGTTATTCGAGCTGACCCCACTGAATAGCTATAGTAATAACAGAATAGAATAGCTATTCCGTTTCGGCGTGACATTCTAGGGGGGAGGCCTGTGTCCAGCAGTGGACTTCTACAGGCTGATGATGATATGAATTGCTTGAGCTGTCATTTTTCACCTGTCAAGAGCTATGACGACGTCGATGGTTCATAGTAGATAGGTTAACCGTGTTTGGGCACATTTTTAACCGACTTCACAAAAAAGGAGGAGGTTCTCAATTCGGTTGTATTTTTTTTTTTTATGTTTGTTACCGCATATCTCCGTCGTTTATGAACCGATTTGGAATTTTTTATTTGAGTAGATATACTTCCAGATTAGTCCCATTTTTTTCAGAAACCAGTTCTGATGATGGGATCCATGAGGAATTGAGGGAACTCCTCAAATATTGTAGGCATACATATGGTGATTTTGTAATTTTTAGCAACAAACCAAGCATTTGCATTCAGAAAGTATCATAATCCTTTCACCACTATGGTTCTTTCATCATTTTTTTTTCATCGAAAATGATTTAGTCGAATACAATGGCGGAAGTCGGTTTTTTAAATGAAAAGTTATGATTGATCGCAATTCCGATTACTTAGAATTATTTGGAAGATGTAAATGTGACAGTATGGGTGTTTAGATGTTAAATTTTTGTGAGCCAAAACGACTGAACCGATTTCAATAAAATTTGGTAAACGAATTAGTAGGATTGTTTTGTCATTGTACAGGTACAAGCTAGACGACACTAGTCCAGCAAAAGAAGACGCGGCGCACTACGAAATCCTCAGCAAGCTCACGACAGAAGACGAAGCAGAGACTAGCGCTCAGGAATGAAGTGGCTGCAGGCAGGGCCGGCTCAATAAGATATCCTCCTAGAGAAGTCAATGTGTAAGTGAATTTGTTGTTATTTATAAAAGGTTTTGTGACGTAGTATTTTTATAAGACTACTTTATAACGCTACGTGAAGTTTGTTAGGTATGCATTAACTTTATACAATACTGCAATATCGTGTGCTATGCTCATTTATAGACAAGTGACGTTCGAACAAACTTAGTAATCGCCAGCGATTTGCTAATTGTGGCCATACACCATGCTGCCTATCGTCCAATTGGCATGACGCTGCAGGCTTGATCCAATCTGCAGTTCGTCCAATATGAACCACACAAGTATGACTGAGGTGCGATTTTTTGAATGTCACTGATTGACTTAATATCATCTAAAAGGCCACTAATCACCGTTTTTCAGGAGATTTACTGGAGGAGGCACTTGCGTGTTGATATCATAGGTATAAGAATTTTAGTCATCAATGAGTTTTAATTTATAGAAAGGAGATGTTTCATCCTGGGCCTGCTCTAAGTACACTACACAGAAAGATATAAAAAAAACAGGGGATTTTCATAAAAATACAATTATATTAATTTGAAGCATAAAACAGCGGTACAAAAATGTTTATTTATGAGTTTTTTAATACAGTCACCCGATTTTTAGAGCAGCCATGACAGTCGAGTGACTTTGACAACTGACAGTTTTGTTGAGTGTCATTGACGCTCAACAAAACTGATTCCTTGTGTGATTTCCTTGTGTGTGATTGCTCTCTTTGGCGAAGATAATCTTGAATGTACACTAACACGAAGCAATATTATGGAAAATAAACAATAACAAATGGTTTATATATTGCTTAGCTATATTTATATATACTGTACATAGTGCAGGCCCAAGCTCCATACATTCATGAAACATCTCCTTTGGAAATCGGGGATTAACGGCAATTTTACTGACGTTTAGTCGATGACATTAAAAAATCGCACCTCTGTCATGCCAATTCACGCCCACACACGGTCAGTTCTACTTGATCCAATCAGCAGCACAGTGTATGGCCACCATAAGACATTGCATGCGGTTGTCTAGATATAAGCAAGTTGTCGACAAGTGCTATCGCTAGTTCTGACCATACTTCAAATTTCTAAATATTTACGTTTTCGCCAGTGCTTCGAAAGCCACTTGTTGCCTAGAGGCAGTTTTGCTAACTCATTTATAATTCTTAATGGTACAATCAACGTATTGTAGTGTAGGAATTTAGGATACTTTTTACTAGTACTTGAGATTAATGTTACAAACTAGTGGAACGCTCGCGACTTTCCGCGTTGAGTTATTTCCATACAAACTTCAACACCTCGTGACATTGTAAATTCCTTAGTGCACCCCTAGACCACAAAAGGAATATACTTATACTCTCCAAATTTCTGACCTGTCTAGAACTTACGGCTTAGGCTGTGCGTCATAGCGTCATTCAGTTACGCAACGATTTTATATTATTGATGTAATTGATTTATTCATTGTAGAGTTAAATAAATTAGCTGAATTATAAAATTGTGACGATCGATGTATGTAGATACTTACGTATTTTATATTTTGTTTATAACGAAGCTTTGCGTGTTAGCGATGGCCTACCTATTTGGAATGCATGACTGCCTACAAAGGCTGTGACAATAGGAATATTCAAAACGAGTTTATACTGAATTACATAACAAAACACCCAACAGTCACATACGTATTCCTAATCCCACACTATATGATTCCCTATGTCAGGAACTACGAGTACCATGGTACTACAATACCCAGACCCGGAATTAGACTATCGAACTGTTGGTAGGAAAGATTGGAATAAACGACAAATATTTGCAGATCATGCAAACATTTTTCCAGCAGCGGGAATCAACCCCGCACCTCTTGCGAATCAGCCGGCTACTCGCCCGCGGAGGTCGTCAATTATTGTTTAAAATATAGGTAGGAACGTACCTACTTCACGTTTTAGTATTTTGTAAAAATCCCAATGCTGTTGTTTAATTATTTTAGGATGTTAATCTATTAGTACCTAGTTTATACATTTATTTACAAAACTATATATCTGTAACGATGTGTGAAAAATGTCTCAATAAAAAGTCGGATAGAACATTTATTTTATTTATTTGTCATTGCAGCAACTTCCTAAGAAAACTATTCTCAATATCATGGAGCATTATTTGAAGAAAATATATGTATACTTAACAGTTTTATCCGCCAAAAGTTTTCTTTACTTCAACTGGTAGGTATAATAGGTATTTTGTATAATGTGTATAAATGCTCATTTTGGAAGATAAGGAGAATCTCACGTGGTTACAAACGGTATTGAGCTTACGACGACAAATTATGTATTTTCCGTGGATTTCTAGACAGAGATTTCAGTGAATTTTTAACCGACTTCCCAAAAAAGGAGGAGGTTCTCAATTAGGTTTTTTTTTTTTTTTTTTTTAATTGTTACCTATAATATCTCCGGCGTTTATGAACCGATTTGGAAAATTCTTTTTTTTTTAATAGATATACTTCCAGATTGGTCCCATTTTTTCAGAATCCAGTTCTGATGATGGAATCCATGAGGAATTGAGGGTAATCCTCAAATATTGTAGACATACATATGGCGATTTTGATATTTTCAGCAACAAACCAAGCATTTGCATTCAAAAAATATCATAATCCTTTCGCCACTATGGTTCTTTCATGATTGTTTTTTCATATAAATATTTAGTCGAATACAATGGCGGAAGTCGGTTTTTTAAATGAAAAGTTATATTATTTCTAGAGTCATTTAAAATTACAAAATTTCATATTATAACGTTGTTGCGCTTGTTCCTTTGACACTTGACTTTGTGCCATTGGGTTTTCGGCCTGAGTATAGAGTAGACCCGTCCGTCTCCTTTGAGGGATTACACTAGGGAATGGGCTGCAGCAATCACTAACCTGCGAACACCAATTGGCTACCAAGCGTGGTGATTATGGCAAATCCCCCATTATTTTCAATGGAGGAGGCCTCGTCCAGGATGTGTGTTGTCGAATATATATGTCGAAATATCGGAAGAGGTACTACATCTAGAATATTGTTATCATAAGCATTTCATCATCTATTGCAGCGCCCCTGTGTGGCAATAATGCTCTAATAAATCCAATAAATCTTCAAAATTTCCAATAAGTAAATTCCATTCCAGCTCGCCTGCTTGTTCCATTGTTTCTGAGAGAAAACGACTTTTGGCAGATTAGAAAGGGTTACTTTACAAGCTTCTTGAGCTTGTAGAAAACCGGTAATTTTAAAATGTGTTATACTTTTGAACCTATGTATCAAAGTATTTGTGGTAAATGGTGAGTAATTATTTATTTCTATTATCACCGTCACTCCGAGTATCGAATAAGTACAAACGGAAGACACCACTCACAATACCATTATAGCTTCTTTGTCCACCCAACCAACCGTAAGTCCCCAATTTAACCGCTGTTTAACTTCGACCGATAACATCATTGACAAATCTATCAGAGAGAGAATATTTTAGCTTTTTTTTTATACCTCATTATGTTAATACTCTATCTAACATTAGCAAAAATAAAAAGGGCATTTCTAGTTGTTATATATTTTTAAATTGTCGATGCTTGTATCACAGTAAACCTAATTAAAACTTTTCACTCTCACAAAGACTTCAGTCCTCAACAGTTTCAATATCCAGAGGACCATCAAGCGATCTCTCATCTGACTCCTTGAATGTCGAATGGAAGAAACTCTGGATTGAATTTTGACCGTTAGGATATCTCTCGGAATGTAATTCGCCAAGCCTTTGCGTATTGGTAAAGATGTTAGTTCCATCGCTAAGCCTTGATGTGTGGTATATGTTGGTTTCATTGCTTCTGTCAAGCCTCTTGTGAGGAATCCAAGAGTTCGTAGGCGGAAGTGTTATCGCATGGGGCGGTCTGATGTTGACGTTCTTTTCTCGTCTCTCACGGGCACGCCGGTTTTGAAACCAAATTTTAATCTGAAACCAATTTAAAGCATTTAGTTCTCTTGTCTGCTCAGTGCTTTCTTATTGAAAGAGCGTATCTCTGTCTCTGAACGCTAACACAACTGTCTTAGGGTGGGTCACACTTATATACCCTATAGTCGCGTAGCTGCAAGGCGACGCGGAGACTATAGCCCTTAGCGCCCGCCGCCCCGTGAAGGGCACATACCTTTAATCTCTACGCGCTAGCAAAATTGTCGTATCGTCGCTTAGCTGCAAGTCGGGCGCGGTGGCTTGGGCTCTCAGCCGCGCCGTGAAGGGCACCCGCGCATGTCTCCCGTCCCTAACACCCAAGCCAACTGTACTATATAGAGTGAGTCACAGCACTTACCCTATCATCTCTTAGCTGTAAGGCGGCAGCTAGGGCTCTGAGCGCCGGCGGGGCTAGGTACGGCGCTCGGACGTACGCGGCCTCCAAAGCACTGGCCTGAGCTGCCGTGAAAGGCACCCGCGCATGTCTTCCGGCTCGACGCGCTCGGCAAACTGTTGGTGCACCTAAAAACATCAATAAGAAGATATAAATAAAGTTAAGGCCAATGTCAAATAACTGCTGCTTGTTGACCAGTCTACGAGTTAACGAGTTAATGCTTTTGTGCGGTGATCTACATCTCTGTTGATATCAAACTGCCAAGCTTTGTTTGAGAGGAAACTGTAGTCTAAAAAGATGCTAACGTGGCAAGCGAGGTGGTCGATACCGTGTGCAACAAAGCCAATCCGGAACTTGAGCACTATCTTCCCGACTACTCTTTGTATCATCACTCAGCAACCGTTCTATACTGAAATCTGACGAACCGCACTTTGAACTAGACTGTGCCGGAGACGAGTCCATGTTTACACTAACCATTGGTCAAATTTAGCGCTGTTCAAATGCAAACCCTCTGTTACTATTAATAGGAGGAGCGAAAACAAGGCCCGCCTTACGTACAGGGGATGAAAACATCCCCCAAGATGATATCAGTGACCGCAATCAATGGGGAGCATGCACCAATGAGCTCACGAGTGTTGTGACGTGAACTCATTCATACGATCGCCCAAATAGATTTGTAAATAGATACAGTTTGCACACAAAAGGATGTTATTACTTTAAGGGTATGTGGGAAAATTAATTTGTAAGTTATTTTGTATTCTGTTTGTGATTAATGGCTATGTAATACGATATGGCTTTGGAAGAATCAATTATAATTTAATCATTCGACGGCATGTGATGTTTGATTTTTTGCTGGGTTTTAATTAAAATAATAGTCAGGTATTGCTCACTAAATGTGGCGCGTTCGGTTTGTGTACTTTATAATGAAAACAACAATTCGCAAGAAAAATTCAGTGATACAAGGCTGCGCAAAAATCTTAGCGTTCTTTTTATGAACCACCCATGTCATAAATACATAGTCCAACTTCGAGGAAAAGAGAGTTTATATGCGGCCAACGTTCCTGACCCTTGACTTGTCCGTGTCATCATCTTCCGAAGACAGTATCTAGAGGCTGATGTAGGTCTTATTTAAGACCACTTTGCTGCTCGTCTTTGACTTTTTTTACCTCTAATATGGAATGGTGAAGTTTGTGAGGAAAAGTGGCTGAAAGTCGAGAAGGGCTCTGATGATTTCAAAAATAACTAGCGTATCGGAACCCTCAGGGGGCGAGTCTCGCTTGCACTTGTCCGTTTTTTTTATCATAGCCAATATCACTTGGGCGCTTATCGGGCTCTTCCTGATCAGCCTATTCTTCTGAAGACCGTATTATTGCATCTGTGTTCGTATTTTTGTATCAAATTAGGCCGAAATTTCTGAAAAAATATTATAATTGTTTAAATTATTACAATTGATGAAATAACCTAACTAGCTGGAATCTTGAAAGAGTAAGCTTTCTGAATTGAATCTATGTATCTATCTAATGTACTATCGGTCCATTAGACATGAGTTATCGCATCTCGAAATACGGCATAATATTTTCCTTGCATCGAAATTTTTTATCTGGCCGTATTTATAGATGCTTTTCACATCAAAAACGGTCATTTATAATACTTGTTCCACTTATTTTGCCTCTATAATTGTGTAGATTCAACTACTAATGCACAAACTAAACACAGTTAGCTTTGTGCGAGTCATTGCCAGATAAACCAGATAATAACGTTTGTTTAACAATACAGGGGCCAATTGAAGGACCACATCATTTAATTGTTGTAAACGACACAAAAGGTCGGTTATGTAGCCACTTGTAGAAATAAAATGGATATCAGTGTCTATCTTTTACATCATCTGCCGCATGATTTTATCTAAGCAGATGCTTAGAATTCGTTTTATTTATAAAATTAAGCTACTCAGTGTTGGCTGGGCCATGTTCCGTTAAAATTGCAAATTGCTGATTGCTATTCCAGTCAGATAGAGTTGAGTTAATTCAGCTATAGCTATGAGCTCATGATTAGCTATTTAGAGTCTTTTAGATAATATTATTTATTACAACAAAATTAACGAGGCCATTAACATTTCCTGACCAAATTAGCAGGAATAATTTTCCTTAATTTGTCCATCTAGCTAGGTAATAGGCTACATAACTTTATTGTATGGTAGTGGTTTCAAAGCTGCTCTTATACAACTAATACCGGAAAACCGCAAGGTACCTGCTGCCTACCGTTCATATCTACCTACGCATAGCTAATTGAGATAATCATTACTTGCAAGGCTGCTTCGGGCAACAAAACTCTGCGCTCGCGCCTTTCACCGGCATTGTGATTTCGATTGTACTTCAGTAAATACAACGTAAACAAGAAAATAAACTATAAAAATAAAGTGTTTATTGTGCGGAAAATGTCTGTTTCGGAATATTTTGTGCTCGATGGTGGTGATCGCATGCCGCGAATTGGATTCGGAACTTGGCAGGTAAGAGTTTTAAATATTTTAAAGATAAATTGTAGTAACTTTGCTACCAAATTCTAGGTGAATAAACTCGTGAGATTCGCAAACTTGTGAGATTCGCAGCATTGTTTAAATCATGGGTCATTTGTCTTTTACTATTGTGACTACGGAACTCTCTTGCAAGCTCTCTTTAGTTTCTTTAGGGTTCTTTTGACATTGCTTTCTTTCGCCTCTGAATCGACACGAGATATACTTTTTGAATGTCTTCCATTTGGATTTGTGGAGGAGTGTAGTTGAATCTACTATAGAGCAGGGTCTCTCGATGACGGAGTGTAGAGCTGTAGAGTCACAGGAGCATTTGCCACTGCAGAATGATATTGTATCGCTTGCATCGCAGTCTCCACTGGAGCGAGCTAGACCTCTTGAAGTGGACGGGGGACAAGTCGAATCGAAAGATGATTTAATCTTAGTATCGCTCATATAGGATTGCACTGAACTTTTCGCGATCACTCGCTCTTCGCCCATGATAAAAAACTCGTTCAAAATCCATTTAATTGTAAACCTCTGTCTCAGTACCTGTAACAATGCTTCTTTTTTTTTTTTTTTTATGGCATCTGAGTATTTCTCAATTTTGCCAATGTCAAGTTATTGATTTAATCAAACAATGTCCAGTCGTCAAAGTCTTCTGTCAAGTCATGTTCTAGTAAATCGATGGCAGTTTACTAGAATGTTCCTGGACAATTTCCACCCCTTCGAAAAGACACGCAATGCACTTATTTTATTAAAATTCACTACTATATGCTCTTTATAAGCTACACCGGTTAAAATGCTACCAAAATTACACGATATAACTCAAAAAAACACTAGAAATTGAAATAAAATAAAAAAGGACGACGTCTCCCTTCGAAAGAGCAGAAAATGTCTCTCGTAACAATGCTTCGTTGTAGAACGTCAAAAAGTTTTTGGCACTTCCTATCAACTTTCAAGGTACCAATATGCCAATGACACCAAATGAAATAAAAAAACAGATTCTCAACAAAAAGTCTCAATAGAAGGCATTTAGACGACTACCTAAGTGTTACTTCCAGTAGTAACACGGGTAAAAATAAACTTATTATTACTTCTGGTCGCTTGGTAGTTCTACGGGTTTTTTTTACCCGTGTTATATTGGTAGTAATACTGGTAGTAACACTGGCAATAAACGTAATTTTTAATCATGATATTCTAACTGTAGCTTAATCACTACTATAATATATAAATAAATAAATAAATGATGGACATTTCACACAACATTATCTAGCCCCAAGCTGAGCAGAGCTTGTGTTATGGGTACTAGATAACTGATATACTTAATACAATACATTACAAGGATTGATATTTTTTATTATACATAGAAAAATACCCAGAACACCCCGAACAAATATCTGCAGATCGTACAAATATTTGTTCCGAGGCGGGAATCGAACCCGCAACCTCCTGCGTCGCAGGCGAACGTTCGCCCGCCGCGCCACAGGGGTCGTCATATATAACTATAATGGTTAAAACCTTGCCGTAAGCACAGTTTTTTTAAACTAGCACGGAAAGTAAAGTTTACTACTGTTACTGCCATCTTTATTGAGGATGCTCATTATCTAAGCTCCTTATTGTTAAACTATAGTTTAAGTACCTACCTATGTTTTGATCCAGGAATTTTATTTAGTATTTAAACATTCATCCGGTATGTGCTTGAATTGAGTTTAACTGTCATAAAAGCACTATATTTAGTTCCTTTATGTTTAGTTTATTAATTTTCTTGTGAATAAATATTATATTATATCTCAGTTATCTCGCATTATCGCACATCAACAGGTCAAACCTAGATATATCATATTTCTAGTCTTATGCCCAATGATCTATGTTCTAGTCATCAGAAGAGGTCCTCGAGAAGGCAGTTGAAGACGCGCTCGCGGCTGGCTACCGGCACTTTGATACAGCTCGGGCTTACGAGAATGAAGCGGCTTTAGGACGGGCTTTGAGAAAATGGATCGGCAACGACCCTGCGAAGAGGAAGGAGCTCTTTGTCGTCACCAAGCTGCCTCCTGGAGGTAAGTTAGCTGTTTAAGAAATCATTATTTTCGAGAACAACTCCCATTCTGACCATATTGCCCAGCCTCCATTCTAGGGTCTCGCTCAACAGCTCTATACTATAGCATCGTGAGTATAGGTACCATCTACGCTGCTTACGGAAACAATATGTTGATTTGGCGTAGGATTAAAGTTTCAGCATGTGTATAGTGTGAAGAAAGTGTGTATGTCTCTATTATCTTTAAAACAAATGCCGCCTTTAGGTACTTTGTGCCCATTACTATCTAAATCAATGTTTGTGTCACAATGTTTGAGGTTATTATACCTACTAGTCCAAGACTAAATCCATGTACTAAAAAATATAATAGGCCCGTTTTGACAACTGTCAGTGCAACGTAATTAGGGTTGTGAACCAACAATCGGCGTTTGTATTTATGTATGTATGTATGTTTGTCCGATGAAAACATCCCAACCGTTTATCCGATCTTCATGAAATTTTGTACGAGGGTAGATAGTATTAGTACAATTTGTAGGTAAGGTTATGAGCTATATTGGTCAGGGGGTTGCTGAGATATTGGGGTCCAAGAGGGGGCAACAAAAATAAAAGTGAGACAGTCAGATCAAGTGGGGTGTCTAATGAAAGCGTTTTGGTTGGACATTTCAAAACTGTTTTTAATAAGTATTTAGACTTAGTAGTTTCCGAGATATTAGGGAAAATAAAAAACGTAAAAATCAAAAATTCTAAGGTTCCTCAGCAATCCCACAAAGTTGAAATTTGGTATGCTTGTAGTTTTTGTGACACAAATACAGGAGAAGTCTGAAATTGAAGAATTTAGAAACTGGTACTCTATAAAACAGTAACCAGTATAACATCCATTGTTGACCTCCCATTTCTAGGAATTTTAATGACGTTGGAGTTCTATGGTTTAGTCAAAAGGACGTTATCAATTAATTCGTCAGGTACATACTTGATAATATGTATATACTAACAGGTATGTAGTATGTACGTACGCCCCGTTGTTTAGTCCTATTTAAAGGTTATTTCGATAATGTGTAGGAAAATAAATCAAGGTGATTTAAAAAAAATGGAAAATATGGAAATTACTTTACTTAAGTATAGTCGGGCTCATAAAGGTGCCATCGCGAGGTCTCAGTTCGAGGCGAACCACTAGTTGAAGATCTTATAAACATTTGTCCCGCAGCGGCAATCGAACCCCCAACCTCTTGCATCTCAGCCGGCTACACGCCCGCCGCACCACAGTTGTCATCGTTTCTGTTTTGTTTATTTGATAGAAAGTTTCTTTCTATAGTCTATTTTAGCTGTCAAAACGGGCCTATTATATATATTGTGATTACTTTAGGGAGCACTGAGTTAGGGAGTTTTAAGATACACAATGGTGTAAATAGCTACTTTCAACTTTAATGAAATAACTTTTGTTTTACCAGGAAACCGCCCAGAGTCAGTTCCAGATTACTTCGATGCTTCGTTCAAGGACCTCGGTTTGGACTACATCGATCTCTACCTCTTGCACACTCCCTTCGCCTTCGAGCATGTGCCGGGAGACCTTCACCCGAAGAACCCTGATGGGACCATGAAGGTGGACCATTCCACTGACCTGCTTGCTCTTTGGAAGGTAGGCCTTTAGTTGAACGAGCTACCTTTTTAGGGTTCCGTACCTCAAAGAGTACCAACGGATTTGAAATTTGGTACATATACTGAATTAGGTAACCGAATCACGGACGTATAGCGTAAATAAACGTTGTGGTGGTAATCCCGCCATAAAAGTCGTCCAACGCTAGAGGCTGATAATGGTGATGAGTTATTAGGAAGAATATCAATAGAAAAAAACACCTTCGTAACTATCATCGTAGGGAGCTGACCATCTTCCTAAGATTGCTAACTTACCATATAAAAGTCAATTTTTAGAAAAAAAATAACTGACTTTAAATAAGCGCTGAATCAATTTCGATAAAAACTATATGGGACCACCTCTGAAGTATGACCTACCAAACAAAAAAAGAATCATCGAGATCATAATTGGCGGAGTCGCGTTTAAAACATACAGTCGAATTGAGAACCTCCTCCTTTTTTTGAAGTCGGTTGAGAATAGAAAAAACGCCACCGCTTTACTTACTTTGTGATCTTTCTGCTACCTTTTTAGGGTTCCGTACCTCAACAGGAAAAACGTGACTTTAATAGGATCGCTTTGTTGTCCGTCTGTCTGTCTTTCTTTCAAGACCCTTTTTCTCAGGAACGGCTAAAGGTATCCCACTTTAAATTTATACTAAATATAAAGGTCTGCGACCTTATAATGCTGTCAAAAAATCAAACTTTAACTAAATTGCATCAAAAAGATATTATAGCAATTATCGCCTTATTTTTGTATGGGAATCGCGAAAATGAAAAACCTCTACTTGCAGTGACCTCATAATTCTGGAATTGTGGCACAAATGACACAAATAAAGGAAAAAATCTAAAATTGTGGAATTTCAACTTTTTAACCCCTAAAATGGTATGTTGAAGTTTATAGAAAAAAAATGGTTGAAACTCTTAGGGTGTTATTACAAAACATGCCGTTAGTCTGAGTTTAAACCAAGACTACCAGTCTAGGCTTAAATATCAACCCATGGTATATACGACTATAATACAAAAGCAGATGGTTTGTTTTCCAGAAGCAACTTTCATAAGCGCATAATATTTTTGGCATAAGCCAAAAATGACATAAGCGTGGACTATCTCTGCTTTTTCTAAAACCAGGCAGCCCCCAGTTTAGCAATGGTCTATAAATGAACAGTTGATTGCTGAGGTAAGAATTTCGACATCTCAATTGTGATGTGACACAATCCGTCAGTTTGATACTTTGGAAATTTGCGCGTGAATTGATTTCGGAGAACAAACCATCTGCTTTCGTATTAAAGTCGTATATGACTAATGTCGATATTTAAGCATAGACTAGTACACCTGGACTAAATTCAGATTTAGTCCATGTTCTGTAATAAGGCCGGTAGAAGTCTCTGACGATATCAAAATAATTTCGGATCGGAACCTTCACAGCGCGAGTCTCGTTCGTACTTGTTCGTTTTATTGGTTTGACGATAACTTTCGTACCATTGATCCGATCTTCATGAAATTTCAGGTGGTTAGGTTGTTCAGGTATTGAAGTCCAAGAGGGTATAAAAAAACAACAAAAAAAGTGATAAGTATAGGTCGAGTAAAAGGTTTTGTATGTATATTTTTTTTCGAATTCGGGAATGAGCCGCGTACCGGCGGCATTCTGACCCCCAGGGATGTCCTCCAGGGGTGCCTTGGGTCCGAAATGACCAAGCAGGTGGACCGGACCGTTGTACGGACCTCAGGGCTACTATTGACGCTCTACTCCTCGATCCTAATTCATGATTTAGTATCATTTGTCGTCAGAGACATTTGGTACTCTTGAAGTCTTGAATTCAATACTAGCGCACAATTTGGAGTGGAATTTTATGGAACTAAGTGAAATCGACTTTCTGTCTCTGTTGTTCTTCACGCAAAGTCAATCGCATGCTCTATCTCGATTTCAAACTCGATTGAAAGTGTGTCAAACAAGCGTTGAAACTGGATTGCGATTGGAACTGTTTTCAAGAGTAGCTCCACTGCATGCCCACTGCTTGCTATTTGGAAGGTAAAGAGTGTAGTGACGTCAAAACACCTTTCAGTTTGGGCTTAGAAAGTATTATGTTCTGTGATTATTTTCTTTGGTTCTGTGTTCTGTGGTTTGGGCACACAAATATCACAGAGTACTTTTTTTACAATTAGGTTTAAAGTAAAATTATAGAAAAGTGAGAAAATACAAAAGATACTTATGTACACCATATGTTTTATTTAGATGAGCAACAAAATTTAAATGAAATGGTTATTTCTTATCCGCCGGAGTTGAAAATCGGCTCTAACAAAGAAAATTATAAGGATCTTAAAAATATCTGTAAGAACTCAGTATTTCGAAATGATATGGTGTACAAGGACTGCAGCTATCGCCTTTCTAATATTAGTAATGCTGAAAAGAAAATAAACTCTAAAACTGGAAATCCTTCAAAAAAACCAACATTGAAGAACTCTACCATAAATAACAATAACCAATTCTCTTGGACGAAGGTTTATAAATCTCCTACAACCAGAAGGCATATTGACGAAAAGCACAAAAATATTGTGATCGAGTACAATATCACCGACATCCAAAATAAACAATTACTGAATAATGAAAAGTTTACGGATCTTCAAACAAAAATGGATGAATGTGATCTCGTCGAAGTCATAACGCAAGCAGTCGGTACATCTGTAACATCAATTCCTAAGCCTACGCTCAGACGACCGACTTGGTTTAAATATTCCCTACCCAAGTTACTTTGCCCCTGTTGCTGTGGCGGCGAAGATAATATCGATAGAAATCAGAGCGCAGAGTCTTATGAAACCATTAATCTAAAGACTGTCTCCAATATCTATTTTCCTACATTAGATTTAGACCCTTCGCTCATGAGTATCATACAGTTACATGGACATTTGAAAGCGAGGAAGTCTTCCAAGCTTTATGCAAGCATCATAAAAGTATTACTCCGTGCTATTATTAAATGCAAAAATTCTATTGGTATATTCAAGTCTCTGAAAAAAATATAAAGTTGAAAAATATATTACAATTTCAATACCAAAGACAATGATGATAACCTCCATAAAGATTCCGCTACAAAGTGATCCAAATAGAGTATTTATGAAAAGATGTCAAGCGATTGCATTTTTCAAAGCAAATTCATATGTCAATATTTTAGACTCAACAAATTATATCTATTGTTAAAATGATCAAAATCTATCAAAAAAGTTATTAATAATAGTGGACAGAAGACATAGAAACTATAATGTATCTATACAAACAATGAGTCGCATCTTGCCCCAATCTATGTACCGGCTGCAGCTACTCTACGTGCTCGACAAGCAGTAGTAGTGGATCTCGTAAGATGAACATGTATGAATGCTTTTCAAAATACTGCTGTTGCTGCTGTGGCCGGTTGTTTAGTAAATGCAAATCCAAGTCTCAGCCAGTAACCCGTAAGGTTGAACACATAGACTACCTCAAAAATCGTCCAAAAGAACGCCCGCCCTGCAAAGGTCATCCATAGGGTTGGACACATAGACTAATTCAGAAATCGGCCGAAATACCCCAAAGATAAAGAAGACAGGCCGGGCCTTCAAAAGAAAATTAACCTGAAGATTACTTCTGCACCGTCACGACAAACTTTGATACAAAATGGTCAGACCACGAATTTGCACGCCCAATAGTTGATCTGAGAGAATTATAAAACTAAGTACAAAACTTTTTATGATATAATTGAAGAGGAAAACACAACCATGGAAATTCCTCAATTTGTGAAAGACCACAAAACCATGTTTGGTAATGACTTAAAAAAAATTTACAACCTTTGCCACAACTCTCTCACTCGAACATTTGGTCAATCTTATGGGGCACCTTTGAACCATAAACTTCCTTCGAACGAATCAGAAAGGAAAAAGAAAAACTTCTTTTCAAAAATATTCTGTCGTTTGAGAAACAAGCTATTCAAACAAGTCAAAGATCCAAAGGTGTCCTACATAAAAGAGACTGTTCATCGGACTTATATGATTGGCAGGAGGGAGACGCACGAAACCAATCCAGTCACAGGGATTACTTACGATTTTGGCTGCCAGAACAGTCTGAGCTCCAACTGTAGTCTTGAAATAATTTCGCATGTGCTGTCCCGATCCGTCTCTCACCACTCGTCCACCGAGAGCATTATCAGCTTGAAGTGGCAGCGAACCAAACAACCCAATGCACTACAGGCATTGATGATGTCTTTAGCGAAAATAACGAAATCTAAAAATCCTAAACTTCACGTAAATAACAAAACGAACCATGTTATTGTCCTACACGTGCCTAAAAAGTTCAGCAACACTTCAACCTTGGGCACTGCCTCACCCACACTAATCACATCGGAGAGAGTTGAAAAACCTTTGATAATAAAAGATGAGTTTTCGCACGATTCAGTAGCCAACGCTAGCCATCATAGTATAATATGCAGGCCCGGAGAAATTTTTGTTAAAATATTTTAACCTAGGTAGCTAAAGTAAGTATATTCATGATATATCCATCTTAAGATCATTATCCATTGAAAAAACTTTCAAAAAACAAATTTGAAGAATGGTTCATATTTAAATCGTGAGCATCACTCAACGAGTAGTTTCTGTTCTACTACCATTATCAGCTTTTCCATCATCACCTACCTAACATAATTGAAACTATACAATACCATTACCAACCATACTTCCAGAGCATACTGAAACTCAAGGAGTCGGGTCGCGTGCGTCACGTCGGCGTATCCAACCTGAACATCGAGCAGCTGAACCGACTGACGAACGTCGCCAAGCCAGCATGCCTTCAAGTTGAGAATCACTTGTTGTGCCAGCAGCCTGCGCTGATCAAGGCCGCGCAGAAGATGGGCGTACCGGTGGTGGCCTACTCTCCGCTCGGCTCCAAAGCACTCGCCGACGCACTGGCTGAGAAGACTGGGTAGCAAACACTTTTCCTTGGTTATTGGTTTGGAAATACCTACTAAGATTTTATAATATCCCAAAAATTAGGTGGAATAATCTATTGCGATGCCAAACGGCTAATTTTAGTACTGTGATAAAGCTTGTTAACTATTATTTTTCTTTGCCAGCGTTGAATACCCTGATTTACTGCAACTGCCGATTGTTAAAGAGTTATCGGCGCGCCACTCGCGCTCGAGCGCACAGATACTGCTGAGGTACACCCTGCAGCGAGGCATCGCCGCTATACCCAAGAGCACCAATCCCGACCGAATCAAACAGGTACCTTAAACTACCATTAGTTTAAATGAATATCATTCTATACGTACAGTCGGCCGACGACAATTAGCACCTCGACGCGTGAATATGCAAATTTTAAACACACTGAATTTAAAATGGTTGTGACTCAAAAATAACGAAAAAAATCATGGAAGATTCGTAAAAATAAACAGTAACAAAATAATTCTTGCAGTCCCGCAAGTGATATAGGTACCTAATAGTTTCTAAACGTGATGAAAACCGAAAATTCACCTTTTTTTTTTTTGCTCAAAATGATCCTTGTGATTCCGATGAATACAGACTTTGACAATCGTGCAAGAAATGAGCCTAACTGCGAACACTCAGTCTGGTCGTCGGAACACGATGAATTTTTACACTAGACAGGCATTATGAATTCTTGCAAGAAGTCATTTCAGATATCCACATTGGACCCTACGTGGTAGATGCAATGCACATAAGTCATGCCTGATAATATCCGCATTGGACCTTGAGTGGTGGATGGATTGCACATATGTCATGTCGGATAACCACATTGGACGCTGCGTGGTGGATGGAATGCACATAAGTCATGTCAGATATCTGTATTAGACCCTGCGTGGTGGGTAGAAGAGTTCGTAGCCAGTAGTAGGATTAAGCTAGTTGGTGATGACGATTTGATACAACCATCCAGGCACAACACGACCAAATATGCCTTAAGATGAAAACAAAACATAACCAACTTTGGTAATCATTGTCTCAATCCCATAGAGAGCTATGGTGGTCTAGCCTCGATTTCGTACTACTCGAAAAATCGTACTTATGTGCTCTCAAACGGTTAAGAAAACATCGTGAAAAAATCTGCATACCCTAGACTAAAAAATTCGGCATGTCAAATGTGCATAAAAGGAGCGAAATACTCGCCGAATACTTTCTGTACGGCTAGCACGGGCTGACTAACGTTACCAAGACTAGACGACCGCTTTAATATTAATTTGCGCGTTAATATTGGCTAATGATATAAAAATAAATGACATAGTTGTTGCCCGCGTCTAAGTTCGTTGCTTTGAGAGGAACCGTGCGTTGGTCGACAAAGCCCGCATGCTTTTTCGACTTTCGTTTCGAAATTTTCGATAATTTTCATTCCTCTCATACTAGGTTTATCGATAAATAAAACGAGGCTCATTTAGTTACATTGCCGTAATCATTTTGTTCCTTACGTGTCAGTTTCTTATCAATAATTTGATTATTTTGTAGTTATTATGCATGAATTAATTGAGTGCATCTTTGTGGCAGAGACACGTGAAACTTAATGTGGTCACCTATCGGAATTAACTGCACGTTTAAGTGCTTATCATCCTGTTTAAAGTTCATGAACTGCGTTGAATTATAATGCCCTCAGTAATAAACTTTATCGTGTTACTGGTTTTGTCTTGGTCACTCTTTCGGAGGTGGCTCTGTAAAGTGAAAGGCCCGGATGTGACCATTGGTAGAAATAATCTGTATGGCTAGCACAGGCTGACTAACGTTAGTAACGATAGCGCGTCGCTATAGCGAGACGAGTTAATGTCAAATATTAAACATTCAAATCACAAAGATTTCAAGCTACTCGAGTATCGTGTCATTGACCAATATTAACATTTGCGGTCGTCTCGCTAGCGTCTTGAGTCAACCTGTGGGGTCAGCACGAACAATTTACGTTTGGTAACGTAAATTATTCGTGCTGACCCACAGGTTGACTAAAGTTACCAAGACGCTAATGAGACGATCGCAAATGTCAAATATTGGCCAATGACATCAGGGTAACTTGAAATCTTAGTAAGTTGATTGGTTCATATTTGACGTTTACTATCGTCTCGCTAGCGTCTCGATAACGTTAGATGTTCCTGCTTGGGCCTCTGTGCTAACCGTACGGTTTGCTTGATTCATGCTCACTGAATCCCGTATTTCTAATTGTGTTTTGTCTACTTCTAGAATATCTCGGTATGGGACTTTGAACTGAGCCAGAAGGAGATGGTTGACTTAGGCGCACTGGACCGCGGAGAAAACGGAAGAATCTGCGACTTCTCTTTCTTTATCGGAATAGAGAAACATCCCGAATTCCCCTTCAAGAAATAGACAACCTTTCTTTACCAGTGATTCCAACTTTCGGCCTAAATAGTTATAATATCGTTATAATCCGTTTTTTATTGCATATTTGAAATAAAAGAGGCAGATTGTTCAAATTATTTATTTCGAAACGATTTTATCTTGTATTAAAATTATTCAATAAATAGTATTTGACTGAAGTGAAGTTTTACTTGAGGCTAGTGATATGCTCATTCCGGACCCATGGCACCCCTGAAAGATACCCCTGGGGGTGCCACGGGAACTAAGATTTAGACCCGTGGCACCCCTAGTCCTCAAATCCATACAACGATCACGTCTTTGGCCATAGCTGCCTCATGGCATTGTTCGATGTTACAAGATCGCTATTAAAATGAGGATTTATTCCCACAAAGGTAGGTTGCATCTAGTCTAAAACTGAACGCCCCTCCACCGCTTTTGAACGGTTCTTCCACGTAGTCAAATTATTTAGTCCAACTGAAACAACTGGAACTGAGGAATTATATCGCTTCTGACCCACCGTACTACCGACCATACCCCCCAGTGGTACGGTGGGTAATTATTTGGTCAAACCACAGTTGGACTAAATAGTTTGACTACGTGGAAGCGTTTATTCCAAACTGTCCTACCAACAGTTCGATGATCTAACTGTTTGGACAAAATTATTCCAAACTGTTAGCCTGACCAGTCGGACAGATTGGAATTTGGATTTTCGCCCAGTTGGAAGAACCGTTTTTGAAGCGGTAGACTCAAGTTTGTGTCACAACACAATCTTGACGTTCGAAAACGATCCTTGTGCTAACGGATTATGGAATATTTTATTTTGACGTTATGGAATAGTGGGGCGTTTTCAGTTTTAGATCAACAATTCTCTAATTTAAAAACATTCCAGTCACAATATAATCTCGTGTCAGTCGCACTGTTTCGTATAGTAACTATTACATATTCTTAGCAAGAAACGCTAAGATTAAGTAATACTTAATATACGTGACAGTGCGACTGGGACGAGATTATATTGCGAATTGAATGTTTTTAAATTAGAGAATTGGGTCTCAGCACTCTACACAATTAGTTCAGTCATAACTATATCCGAACATCAAAAAACAATTGGGAGAGGCAAGCTCCTCATGACACGGTATCTTAGTTTGAGAGCTTGTGTACACAAGAACTTATTTTTAACCGACTTCAAAAAAAGGAGGTGGTTTTCAGTTTTTTGTTATTTATTTTTTGTATAAAACTATGCCTTCTAAACTTCTGACACGACTTATCGCGACGTATATTTGCCCTTTTGCAAAGTTTTGTCTGTAACATACAATTTGATGTATGACACGTGGAGTCGTACATAGCTTATCACGAGATTTTGGTGCCATTACCACAATGTTCACTAGAAGTCATATTTGCGAACACAGAATATAAAATTGAATGAATTTGAATAATATCGGCCATCGGGGCTTCAAAAATTCATAAACACATCATCTAGTTAGCCGAATATATTCGCGAAGTCGTTTTTTTTTGTTCAAAATTTACTCTAGTAATAAATTCATACAATTATGTTCTTACTTATTGTAATAACTAAAATATTTCTAATGTTATAGGTAATATGAATATTTTGTTTTTAGTAAGTAAATAAACTTTCTTCGGAAGTACATTAATTAAGTTAATTTAAAACCTTACGGGAATGTCTTCCTTATACCTAGATCGTAATGATTTGGACATGTATCTAAATATGTATGTTTGTTACCATTAGTATGCACACCTTTGACCAGAAATTTAAATTTCCTGTTTATAGGTAAACACTGAAAAACTTAGTTTGTCTGTATTTTTGGTATGCTTAAACCACGCAGTGCACAGACGGCCGTTACGCTATTTTATAAGCGTTACGCTATTTTTTTTGAGCATATCTTTTCATCTTAGTACAAATCAATAAGATTTCGATATTTGATCGACTAGCCTATAACCTACCTATAATATAACGATATAAATTGTAATTACTGCCGCGGCCGGCAAATCAGGCGTTGATGGACGAACATGATAATGTGGACGGCACACATAATGTGAGTCCATCAACGCGTAGTTGCCGCTAAGGCGTGTACATATTTTCTCCCAAACAATGCGTGGATATTCATCGACAACATACAACTACATGACAGGGTCACAGATTTTCATAGTGAAATTGCCTTAGCGATAAAACGACAGATATGAGGAATTTTCATAGTAACATTGCCGGCCTAAGCCGGCAAAGTATATTTATCTCGAAGAAGGTTCTAAATCAAATCAAAAGAGTTTTATTCATTTAAATCACAAGAATCATTTTGAATCGTCTTATAAATTAAAATTACTCCTGTTCCTGTTTTCTAACTAAGATATGAAAAACATGCTTGGACAGCATGTTTGAGAATAAACCTTTTTTTTAGCAATTAAGTAGCCAAATAGGTTTATAAAAAGAACCCAGTGTTTTACAAGCAATGTCGGGGTAATAATATATATTATTCTGCTCGCATGACGCGCACAAACCCTCCGATTCATTTTCACATTCAATTTGTACAGCTATTCGAATGTAGCATG
This sequence comes from Epirrita christyi, assembly GCA_951392215.1. Taxonomy (NCBI): domain Eukaryota; kingdom Metazoa; phylum Arthropoda; class Insecta; order Lepidoptera; family Geometridae; genus Epirrita; species Epirrita christyi. The sequence continues at coordinate 6,843,417 of OX595852.1, forward strand.
TGTCTATAGCAATCGATTTTATATTCCCTCGTATAATAATGTCTGTCATAATAAAAGGAGCTGTGAGATTATATTACTACCTCAACGAGGATATAGCGGGTGAGTTTTACTTTGTATTAGTAATAAATAACCGCCCTATGATAGAATAAGGGATGTTATATTCCTAAATCCATAGCTTTACCTTTGGTTATTAGGTATACAGGGTGTCTCGCGCCTATGCCACAGTGCGGGCAAGTACTTTTGATATTGAAGATAGGAAGTTTCACTCAAATTTTATTTTACAAGTAAGTAGTGATGCTTTCAAAGATTTTTATATACCCTTTCGATCGGTACCTTTAAAATACAAAAAAAATTTTTTTTATTTGGCTGGTTCGTTTCCTGCCTCACCAAACAAGCGATTTTTTTTAATCTTTGAATGCACATTTGCTTTCTTTTAAAAATAAAATAATGTGGAAAACTTCCTATCTTTAATAATAATAATAATAAACGCTGGACATTCCACACAACATTATAAAATAAATAAATAAAAGTACTTGCCTCAGGTACATTATATGGCATAGGCGTGGGACACTCTTTATATTAAGTATAGGTACACCTTAGGTGTTCAGGTGTACCTTTAATAGTCAAAGGTCTATTTATCAACGTAAGAAGTGCGCTAATAGCCGAATAGATGAATAGCTGGTTATTTGGTAAATAATTTGAACTCTCTTCACAGATCCTAGAACACAAGAATGGTTCATGATACGGACCCCCTGGCTAGGCCTGACCGTCATAAGCCTGTACTTGATGTTGGTGTTCAAATGGCTGCCAGCCTACATGAGCAAGCGGCCGGCTTATGACCTGCGTGGTCTGATAGCGGCTTACAACGTCTTCCAGATCATAGGATGTGCTTATGTGGTCTACCAAGTAAGTACAGTCGGCGGCATAACATGTTTAACGTTTTGCTAAGAATTTAAAAATCATTTAACAAAAGTGCCAACCTTGACAAGATTCCATTAAATTGTTAATAAAGGTCATTTATCGAGCTAAACGTATTGATTAAAAAAACTGCTAGCTTCAGAATTATTAGAGTTTTATTGTATACTCAAATTGTTTATTAACTTGTGTTGCTGACTGCACCTAATACCACATATTATTTGGCAGATAAGAAGTTATTACATTACCAACCAAAACACATTATCCAAAATTATGGAATGGAATACTCTAAAGTATTATTATTAGATTTGTCTTCACCGCGTCACTCGTTTTTTTATAGTCACACTGCCTGAGGCATGGTAGACAAGGGCCTTGGGACCGTGATCGTGGAAGAACTGTGTCTCGAAAACTAAACCGCGCTAAAATTATCTCGTCCTCGTCTGTTTTATTTTAGTTTATTAGAAAAGGCTCGCTATTAGGGTTACCATTTGACGACAGCCATTTTTGCAATTCACAGCCGACCGGATAGTCCAGTTCAAAAAGTTCAGTTCTTTAATTATAAAAAAAAACTTACACGTCAATAAAGTTAATACCATGGTATTAACTTTATTGACGTGTAAGTTTTTTTTGAACTAAACTAACAACTAACTTTTTTAACTTTTTTTTTACTCATGTTACCTAATCATTATTAGGTAACATGAGAAAAGAAAATCATTCGGATAACCAAATGATTTTCTTTTCTCCTTGCTTCCAAAAGCCTGAATGTTTAACGGCTCGCTTTGCTCGCTGCTGTTACTTGCTCAGTTTGCCTAATTTTCAATTCTAATAATGGATACCTTGGTATATAGGGATAGGTGAAAAACCTTGATATTATATTGCACTTACTTAACTGAGGCGTTCAGGAAATCATTGACCGAGTCCAAGCAATTGACACAGTCGTATGGTGTAGGTAGTGTAACACGAATTTTTGTATCGACATTGAGTTGCGGGTTCGATTTCCGATGTGACAGATGTTTGCATGATCTGCAAATATTTGTTCCGGGTCTGGGTGTTGTTGTGGTACCATGGTACTCGTAGTTCCTGATACCTACGATACATGGAATCCTAGTGTTAACCACGACTATGTATGTGACTGTTGGGTGCTATGTTATGTATGATGTCTCCATACAAAATCCGTGTGTAAACAAAAATAAAAAAAAAAATTTAGTGACTAAATAGGCGATACCAAGATATGTAGTATTAATAAACGTGTATTATTTTACCTAATGGAACCAGCTTGGGTTTAAAAGTATTAAGTGGGTCACGAAGGGGCAGTGTGAAATTACCGGGCCATGGCAGAACAATGTTTGGGAAACACTGTACTACACCATACGTTTCTACTAAAGATGTGCGAGGTAGATGAACGGTGCGAGGATGCGTATAGCGAGGCTGTGGAACGATGCGAGTGTTTCCACCAGAAATGTGCTAGGCAGCTGAACGGTGCGAAAATGCGTAGCGACGCTGTGAAACGGTGCGTAGATGAGCGGTGCGAGGATGTGTAGCGGGCTCTTTTTAGACTGACTGCTAGTAGTTTCTCGCTCGCGTCCATCCTTTGCACACATCCCTCGCAACACATTCCTCGTACGTATTCCTCGCACACATCCCTCGTTTGTATTGTACGTATAAAAACCTCGCTCGCTAAGCCGTTTCCACAGCTGCGCTGAGCGAGGCTAGGTAAATGTGATTCTATTGGTTCTTAACAAACACATCCCTCGCTACGCATCCTCGCTCATGTCTGGTGGAAACGCAGCCTTATGCTTGCCAAACGCCTAAAAATACCTTCCTTCTCCGTTCCGTCATGGGGAGTAAAATGCATTCGCAAATACCGGAAAGTCAAGAAGGAGTTACGTCTTTTTTCCAGAGTTTAATACTTGGATGGCTAAGTCACTACAAGTTGGTGTGCCAGCCGGTGGACGAAGGGCCTAACGGCGTCGAGTACGCGTGGAGGGTCTGCTACGCATACTTCGCATTGAAGGTCCTAGACCTTCTGGATACGGTATGAGTACATTTTTCACCAGCTTTCATTTCAAACATTCAACCTTAGGAAAACGGAGGTCAAGCAGTTCGTTTGTCTTTAGAAGTAAAACCAGTTTTAAACCGTTGTTTTCATGAAGCGGTTCTTTTACTGTGATGAGATTGAGGAACAAGCCAACTAAAAAAAAAAACAAAAGGCCTTAATTATTAAACAATAGGACTCCTCCAACTCCTCCCGTGGATGTCATAAAAGGCGACAAGAGGATGGGCAGCAGCATCCGTCTGAGTACCAATACTGCGACATAATATGACTTTTTACAAAAATTACGACTATACACCACGTACTTTACTATTCTCCCGCTGACATTTCATTAAGTTTATTCGTCATTTTTCTAAAATGATGCCAAGCCACGATAACTTCAATTCTATTACATAATATGACGTCAATTCTCGTAGTACACCCAAACAAAATATGGTTCTGACCTTCGTTCCCGTAGTTTTTGGTGCTCCATTTGCGAATGCAATCTCAGCGCGTATTTGATTTCGAGTTTTGACAGCCACAGTTGGTGCTTTTGATAGGGCCAGGTATTTATAAAATGTTGTGTATATGTTTCAGATATTCTTTACCTTGAGAAAGAAGCAGAATCAAGTGACGTTCTTGCACGTCTATCATCACTTTGGAATGGTCGCAGTATCCTGGGGCATAGTCAAATGGGTTCCAGGTAAGATTATTGTATTAGATTTCGGGACTGGGTTGTTAACGTGACAAAATGTTCAACGGTTGGAATGTGTGTGCAGGTGTCAAATTATCCAATCCTGTATTGCCAATCCTTAATAATATTATATGTGAAACATCTCCTATGTTTCATCCTGGGCCTGCTCTAAGTACACTACACAGAAAGATATAAAAAAACAGGGGATTTTCATAAAAATACAATTATATTAATTTGAAGCATAATACAGCGGTACAAAAATGTTTATTTATGAGTTTTTTAATATGGTCACCCGATTTTTAGAGCAGCCAACTTTGACAACTGACAGTTTTGTTGACTGTAATTGACGCTCAACAAAACTGGTTCCTTGTGTGATTTCCTTGTGTGTGATTGCTCTCTTTGGCGAGGATAATCTTGAATGTACACTAACACGAAGCAATATTATAGAAAATAAACAATAACAAATGGTTTCTATATTTCTTAGCTATATTTATATATACTGTACATAGTGCAGGCCCAAGCTCCATACATTCATGAAACATCTACTTTGTCTTAATTTGTTAAACAATTACGATGTTAACGGCTGCACCGATTTAGGTAAAATTTGGTAAAGGTAGATTATGTCTGTAAAGTTTCATCAAAATCCGCTGGTCTATTTTCTATCTCGCGACCCGGTTTGCAACAGGCGTAAATTGTGCAATCAGGGCTGTCAAACGGTAGCTTTTGTATGAGAAAAACGAAGTTTGACAGCCCTGATTGCACAATTAACGCCTGTTGCCTGTCGCGAGATAGAGAATAGCACTGCCGTTCAGTAGATTGTGCGTGAAAGAGTACCTAACAAACATACATCGTGCTTGTCATTATTCTGATCATACATCCATCCAGCCCTCTGTTATAGCATTTACCGAAAATCCATCCTCAGAAACTTTTACATTTATAATATCTTTAACATTTAGGATATCCTACTATATCCTTTTTTTAGACATAGCAATATGATCAAATTCAAATTTAAAAAAGTTGTTGAAGTTTTTGTGGAAAAAACTCAAAGCGTAGGTACAGCAGCCAACAAAGGCCATGTGTGAACTTGACCTATTACGTTTAGTCGCACACCTTACTCAGAATTAAAATGTGTTTGTCACGTTTAGTTTGGTACGATGTAATAACATGCAAATTGCGATACAAATTAGGAGGAAATCCGTTTAGTTAAATAAATGTTTCATTAAGAAGCTAATCCTTAATGAAACATTAAGAAACATCATTATTAAACGTTACAAACAGTAAAACAGCTTTGCACAATGTATCTACCATTTTCACCCCCAACGGGAATGGTTTTTGAAATCGGTGAAACAGGTATTGTACAGTTGTAAAAAAAGTCCTACCCGCGTTCCTATCCGCAGCCATACCTACCGATACGCCATCATCCACCAGGAACAGAGTGAAAACAAGATTTTCGTATCTAAATGTACACAAACTTTTCGACCTTTACATTTTTATTATAGCTCTGGAGACTTCGTATTTTTGTATAGGATAACTAATATTTCTTCCCGCCCAGTCAAATTATTAATTTAATTTAAAAAAAACATTTATTTGACCTTTGTATCCACAGGCGGGCACGGCACTTTCCTGATCACTTTGAATTCGGTTGTGCACATCATTATGTACATGTACTACCTGTTGACTGTGTGGGATGAAAGCTTCAAGAAATCCATTTGGTGGAAGAAATATGTCACACAAATACAAATTGTAAGTAGACACAACTGTAGCATAATTGTAAGTTACAAACTAGATTTTTGTATGGCTATGAAGGTTGTTCCTGAAACAAAAAGGAGGAAGGAAGTACTGAACCCTAAGGGCGGTTTCGCACTACGTCCGATCCGAGTTCGATTCTTATTCGTGAAAATACGGTCCGGTGTTGTCGTAGAACAATTTCTATGGTAGCTTACGCACTAGATCCGGCTTCCGTCATCCGATTTCTCTATAGATCCGAATTTTCACGGATTCAGATCGGACTCTGATCGGACGTAGTGCCAAACCGCTCTGAAAACAGCCACCGAATTGATGATCAACTGATGGCCAATCTTTTTTTTAAGTATTTTAAAAACTTCAGATACCTGCCTTTATCTTTACTTGAACCACTAACTTTTACGGAAGTTAGAGTTAGTTAAGTTAGTTCATAGTAATTGTCGCATTGATTCAAATTATTTTGTGTGTAATTATTTTATTGTGAGTGTTTGTTACAAAACACCCACATTCAATGGCAACCACAAACCGGACAATGCAGTAGAGAGTCGAACCTCTCGATCTTCGAGCAACACGGACTTCCGCGCGGGCCGGAAGGGAGTAGCCTTAGCGATATATTACCATTCAAATAGTTCTGTCATTTTTTGCGGGGGGAAATGTGCACTCAAGCTCAATTCCGCATATACACATCCAAATACAACACTGTAATGACGACACTCACACTAACAAACCTTGCACAGAATAACTAGTTTTATTAAACGCATATGCCTACTTTCGCTTTTAGTTTGACAGAGGGGAACGCTGCGAATGGCTACTCCCTTCCGTGGTGCTCGAAGCTCTCGATAGACTAAAGACATTATAAAGATCGCAAGAAATCGATGGATGGAGGCGGCTCAAAACTGTTTATCGTTGCATTCAGGGGTCTATGTCCAGCAGTGGACTTCTACAGGCTGATGATGATGATGACGACAAAACTTCTAGTTTAGGACTCTATGTATAACATGAAAGTTTTACGTAGCATTATAATCTACTTCCTACTTACGTATAATACGCTAAGTTGTAAATGATGTATAGAATAAATTAAATACCCTTACGTAGTTGAATATTTGTTAAATGCGGTATGGTGTTAGTTGTGTTATATTACAGCGAAAATATTCGCAATGTGTACCTAGGCTACAAACTAGCACAGCAATGCAAAACGGAACCATTGCGCCCTACCCTGGCGTAACAATACGACTGCTTATCTAACTTACTACATATTTAATTAGCTGTTTTTATCTCGTCTATTCAATGTACGCTTCTTATTTTTACATAAATGCATTGAATTATTATTATGAATAACTTTTCATTTAAAAAACCGACTTCCGCCATAGTATTTGACAAAATATTTGACCACAGATTTTCACTTGCTACGATCCTGACATACCATTTTAAAAAACGTTAATCTTTCTTAAATTACATATAAATAGACCCAATTATTGAATAACTTTGCTTTAAAAGAAAATCACTTTCGCCAATAATGCAGCGAGTAAATTTTGCAAGTCTGCAGCTCTAAGGCCTTTCTAGAACGAAACTGAATGTAGACTCGAACATGCATTTATCTAAAAGGGTATGAAGGCTTTTTCCCAGGGATCCAGAAGGCTGTCTTAGTTAGATTAGAATATATAACATAACATAACACCCAACAGCAACATACGTAGTCTTGATCCCACACTTTGATTCCCTGTGTCGTGGGTATTAGGAACTACGAGTACCTATGGTACCATAACATTCAGACCCGTAACAAATATTTGCAGATCATACAAATATTTTCCGCACCGGGAATCGAACCCGCAACCTCTTGCATCTCAACTGACAGCTCGCCCGCCGCGCCACAGAGGTCGTCAAAAATAATGCGTAATAATGTGTAATTTCTTTTTCCAGGTTCAATTTTCTGTCCTGCTTATACACTTTTTCGTGCTGGCCGTGAGTGGAGAGTGCGGGTTCCCGCGGGAGCCGGCTTATATCCTCATCCCACAGAATCTGTTCATGGTCATCCTTTTCGGAGATTTCTACTATCGTTCTTACGTAAGAAAGCCGAAAAAATCCTAGTTTCATAGACAAAATAAAATTATAAGTATTAAATTACTGCTAAATAAAATCCAAAATTATATGCAAGCTTTTTATTACATACAAGTGGAACGCCCGCGACTTCGTCCGCGTGGAGTTTTTTTCTTGCAAACTTCAGCATCCCGCCCCAACCCCACAAGGGGGTGAATTTCGGAAATTCATTAGCGTACTCCTAGACCACAAATAGAATGTACCCTCCAAATTTTAGGTCTAACAACATCAGACGGTTCGAGCTGTGCGTTGATAGTCAATCACGCAACAATTATAATAGTATATTGATTTAAGGCTTTAGTCTGCGAAAACGCTTGAAAAGTGGTGTTTTCAAAAGCCAAGAACTCTACGAGTTTAGCTTTATTCTTAACAATATTTAGATCAATAAAAAAACACCAGGTTGAATAAAAGTATGTGAGCTTTTTCTAAATTTTAGTCTAGATTTTGTGTACTTAAATTTAATTGATACCTACCTACCCCTTTTCACCAACACGTGCCGAAATCTACGGGATTACTGCTATTTCTGGGAAATAAAAGACCTTGAAAAGCATGTACATAGCCGCTTTTAATATTATTAAATGTGTAAAAATACAAAACACATTTTCAATTCTAATCAAAAGTGGCTATCAAATATCAATATCAAAAGGTAATTTATCATCTATCTATTTAAGCTTATAAGTAAGAAATTGCAGTTGAACCTTGCTTAGTAAAATTATCTTTTTATGTGGCTATTTGGCAAAATTTGCTTTCGTATGTCCGGATGTATGTATGTATGTAAGTGTGTACTCGCGTACAGGTCATATTCTTCAATGAATCTTAACGAAACATGACATACAGGTTCTTCAAAACCATATAGTTTTTTTGCCATCGGTGATTTTAGATTGGAGGGGTATTTGGCCCAAAAATGGGGGAAGTTTGCTGCGGCGCCATTTACCGTCAAGTGGGGTCTAAGAAAGGGCTATGTCTATGCATTCCAAAATGCGTCAGAAGGATTTTGATGTAAAGGAAAAAAAATAACCATTTTATAGTGAGCTATCATTTGTTCCAACGACTTTGTAAGATTGTGTAAGTATATGCTAGATCGCGCTATAGATGCGATTTTTTAGGCTGGCCGCAGAACCACGTTTTCCTGATTAGGTTTCCGAATCAGGAATTTAGATTCGGAATTCCGCGTGCTAGTCACGTTCTAGTAAACGTTCGTTTTTCTTCATTCGGAATGTGTACACGTCAGTACGGATAGTGATAGCGTGTTGAACGCACGTGTGCGATTCTATGCGTAACAAATACAAAAAAAACGTCCGACGCGCGCGGCGCGGACGCGATACTGAATAGAAATTTCCGAACGTGTGCGTCAGCACAAACAAAATATATGCAAGCGCTGCGTTCCGCATGACGTCATTAGGTTTTTTCCAGATGGTTTTTCCGAACGCACCGGCTTGCATTCGAAACGTACGTACGGAATTTGTTCCGTTCGGAGAAAAAGCGAACGTGTGCGTCAGTTAAAGTATTTTATATTGATTCTATGCATTTGGATGTCCGAATACGGAAAACGAATTCGGAAATCGAATACGGAAAACGTGCGTCTGAGGCCAGCCTTAAATTTATCAAAGAAATTAACACGAAAGTTTGTACTCGCGAGTTCTACTATTCGCGGAACTACTAGTACTATTTATAGTGTAATTACTTTAGTAATATAACACATCAATGACTATAATCCCTACGCTACATACAATTAGGCAAAACACAACCAAGATAGCAGCGGCCGGCACAGATACTATGACTACCGGCTCGCGACTTCGTTCGCGTGGACCACAAAGGTACGACATATATTTACTTTAAATAAAATATAGCCTAGATGTTAAGCCGTGGTGAGTCCAGCCTCATGCTCATTGCTCGCGATCCCACGCGACGCCTGCATAAATATTTCCCGAAATCAGTCTAACATTTTAGTCGAAAATTCACTTTGTTCAAATACTTCACGTAGCTTACCTACAGATATCACAGACTATATCGCGTTATTAATATTATTAAATTATTTTCTTACATTTATACTTAAGAATAGTGTGCTATAAATCTTGTAAATAATCAATTAGTCCGTTACAACGCAAAATTACTACAACTATCGTAATAAACAATTCTTAATTGAGTTTTATTTTACATAGTATGTATTATGGTATCGACCCTGCGCTGCATTCTCTGTAGTTAAACACCGCTAAAATTATCACGGTGTTTTTCTTAAGATCCAAAAAGCTAGCGCGGAGATTTAAGTTAGATTTAATTTTAAACGACGCAGACGCCAGGTCAACATTTTTTTTATAAAAACTTATGTTTTAAATTCAATTTCTGTTTATCAGAACTTCACAATGAACAAAATGTATTTTTGTGCAAAAAAACATAGACCAAATTGCTACCATTTCGAGATGCCGAGCGAAATTTTGAATACACAGAGCCTACTTTGGAAAATAATTCTGTAGAGGAAATTTTATGTAGTAGCGTTTTTCCAGGTTTTATAATAAGAGCTCAAAATTCATAAAAACGACATCCACGGCTATTATACACATTGACGTACACTGAATCAAAAGATCCGTGTTATTAGAAGACAAATGAAAACGACCGCGATCATTTTAGCGCACATTAAATTTAGGTAATCGTTACCATTAGTTTAACATTACGAAGTCTCAAATTGTCCTTAACATTATGAAGTGCCTTAAGTGTATTTATTATTCCTACGTGTCTTTAATATTTCAAAGTGTCCTTAATATTCCTAGTACTAAAGAATGCAACACAGAATCGACACCACTATACTCTGATTTTTAATTTCAGTCAATTTTTGTAAACAAACAAATGTCAAGATATGCCACTGTCTGTATAAGTGTCATGTTTGTGTGTCATATGTGAATTTACACGTATGCATGGAAGAGGAAATCCAACGTATGCTACACAATCATGACACTTATACTCACAGTGGCATATCTTGACATTTGTTTGTTTACAAAAATTTAAATTGAAAATCAGGGTATAGTTAAATCCATTTTGTGCAAGGATACCAAAACAAACTAGCTCAAGCGTGCAAAGAGATTCTGTTTTACGAGTTCTATAACGTTGCTTTGGCTGAACGCGTCTATCACGGCTTTCGTCAAACAAAGCTTAGTAGTGGTCCCATCCACTTCGTCATCTCTCAGAGGTCTATCTTCGTTGCCGTATTCTTTTATATTCTGCTTTATAATATCGATCAGATCTTGGCTTGTTATGGGAGACACTGTTTCTAGATTATTTGCCCGATTGTCTAGCAAGGATTTGATGTCGTAGTCTTCATCGGCAGTGACGGCAGTGATTACGTCGTCTTCGCATGTTCTCTGTCGTTTGACGCGACGCAGCTTGCGCCGTTTGTCGAGGAACGCCTTCGCCACCGTTTCCAGTTGCAAGAAGAGCACAGTGAGCGGCGTCTCTGATATATCATCCTGTGTCAAATAAGTCATTTCAATAATGTGATTGAATGAATGATTGCATGTGTTTGCGCTAAAATTTCGTGGTTACTTTTTTAATAGATAGAACGCGATAGATGGCGCGGCAAGCGAGTAGCTGAGATGCAAGAGGTTGCGGGTTCGATTCCCGCTGCGGGACAAATGTTTTTATGATCTGAAAATATTTGTTCCTGGTCTGCGTATTATGGTACCATGGTACTTGTAGTTCCTAATACCCACGACACACTAATCCTAGTGTGGGATCAAGACTACGTATGTGACTGTTGGGTGTTATGTAACCCTACTAATATTATAAACGCGAAAGTTTGTGAGTATGGATGGATGTTTGTTACTCTTTCACGTAAAAACTACTGAATGGATTTGAGTGAAATTTGGAATGGAGATACTTTACGCCCTGGATTAACACATAGGCTACTTTTCATCATCATTATCAATTTTCATCATTATTCACGCGGGTGAAACCGCGGGGCGCAACTAGTGTTGTTATATTTTGATAATTTTGTTGTAATTTTTATCAATTTTTATCTAGAAGTCCACTGCTGGATATAGGCAGCAGTGGACATCTACAGGCGGATGATGATGGTGACAATATTTTTTCAAAGAAACTGCATTATGCTAGCAGTCAAATTAAATGACTCAAAGATGAACCAATAATTGTTTCATATATACATGATCTCGGATCCAGTCCAAGACAATCTTGCAATGATAAGATGAGAATTAAATGAAACCAAGCATCATTCTCATTAGTCAATTGTATTTTTGTTCCAGAGTATAATGTATAAGGGTCGAGCTACATATCATTGTATGCTTCAGCATCGCACCCATAATAAAAGCGTGTTTCGTATGGAATTTCATCAGCTCCACAAGTTTGGGGGTTTTTATTAATCACGCCTTATCAGCTGAACCGATTTTATTGAAAATCGGTACATCGATAGCTTAGCTGATGACCTGAATCGACACAATAATAATAATAATTCGCTAATTCTTATGAGCGAAGCCGTCATTGCGTGCACTTACTTCATTTGGATTCACAACAAGTTTGGCTGTTTCCTGCGGCAAGTCCTTGCATATTTGTGCAACCAATACTTTAATAAGGGCCTCGGATACTTGTGTAGAGTTATCTTTATCCTGTTGACAAAATTACCCGTTTAATAGTGACTCATACTCGCATTGGATGATATCATTCATGCTGGCATTAATTTCTGTAATGTTACCATGCGCCCGCGACGGGCCGACGATGTCGGGTAGAAGTAATATGTATCGCCAGTACCTTTTTCTTAGCTTGAACTTGGCTTGACACACTTCCGGGTTTTTAGATTTGGGGTTGTTTGTGTTTGTCTGTTCCTATTTATCTCCAAATAGGCTTAATCGATTGTTATGTGGATTTTTGCAATCGTTTTGTATGACTTTAAGAAAGGTTCTAAAATAGGGTTTATTGCCACACGCCAATAGGGGCTCTAAAAGATAGAATTCGTATGATAACACAGATTTGAATGGAAGTATGCCAAATGAACTTCAGAGCGTGAGAGTGGTTTAATTTTCACTAGATTTTCACTAGTATTAGATAGAAATATAAAAATATCGTGGGTTTTTTTAAATATTTAATACTTACATGAGGTAACCATGTGTTGAGAGCAATGTTGATAGGGTCCAAGTTTTGCACATAGTGCCACCAGCCTCTTGGAACCACTAAGGCATCGCCTGCTGAGAGCTCGACCATTCTGGCTCCAGTTAGACCTAATATAAAAGAGTTTTAAATATTATTATTATTATTGGTTAATACACAGGCAGCTCAAAGCTGATGCGTATATATCTTAGTAATTATCAACGACGTACTAACCGGGCGACGATCACAACGACCAGATTGTTTGAGCTTTGTTTTTTAGGGTTGATGTATCAAGAGCCGTGATGTGTCCGGGTGCTGTGTTGTGTAACTAAGAATAGACCCCTCTTCCTCCCGTGGATGTATTAAAAGCCTTACTAAGGGATTACACCTGGGGATGGGCAGCTGTTTATTTCTTGTAATCTGCCTGTCTGGGCATTGAGCAAGAGTTTTGTGTCTCCTTCGCGCTTGACATGAATGGTATAAGCCCAGTGGCATATCCATGATTCTGCTTCACTAGATAAGATCTTGAGGGGCTCTCCTCTTTATCCTTTTGAAGGTTGTGGACGTCTTCATGAGACTGTTTGCAAGCTGGTTAGGGTGTTGCTCCATACGTTTGGCATAAGACTTCAGTTTGTTGCAAATGTCTTCTTTGACTGTTGGCACCCCTAGGTCTAGGTGTAGTTGACAATTTGTGATAATGTTAATGTTAATGTTAAAGAACTCCCTTTTCCGCATTCGAACTCTATGGATGGTCCATTATGCGTGAGAGTAAACTAGCTAGATAGTTAGCCAGCCTAACTCCGTCCAGAAGCACAGAAGTTTCCTGGGGTCTTCGCAGGCTTCGCGGAGTGACCTCGGGTTGTTGAGGATTTGTTCACGTTGTGAAGTCAACGCGACAATTTGTGATGTACCATGGAGCATTCGCTATCATGCGCAGCATTTTGGATTGGAAGCGTTGGAGAATTTCCAGATTTGAATTAGCCGCTGTACCCCACAGCTCAGCTCCATAGGACCATACTGGTTTTAAAATGCATTTGTAGAGGAGGAGTTTGTTGTCCAAGGATAATTTGGATTTCCGTGCCATAAGCGAGTGTTGTACTGTTGTGTTCCTGAGTTGTAGACTGAGAGCCTTTCTTTTGGTAAATATGTGCTTCTTCCAAGTTAGGCGTCTATCCAAATATATACCTAAGTATCGCACATCTTCACATTGAGGTATTTGGATTTCGTTCAGTTTGACCACGGGGCAAGAACCATGTCTGAGAGCAAACGTCACATGTACAGATTTGGTTTCGTTTGCCCTGATACGCCAGTCCCTTAGCCAAATAGTGACTTCGTTTAGGCTTTTTTGTAGCATGGCCGATGCAACAACTGGGTTTTCGTGAGTGGCAATAAGAGCAGTGTCATCAGCGAATGTCCCCACAAGGACGTCTTTTGTTGTCGGCAGGTCGAAAGTGTATATGAGGTACAAGACTGGGCCCATAACGCTCCCTTGGGGAACACTAGCATTTATATCATGGAGTCCAGTTCTATTCTCTCCATGCTTCACATAGAAGTGCCGTTGATTCAAATAGGATTTTATAAGAAGGTAATGGCTTATGGGTAGCGCTTTCAGTATCTTAAACAGCAGGCCCTCGTGCCATACACGGTCAAAAGCCTGAGAAATATCCAAAAAAGCGGCCGAGCAGTATCTTTTGTGTTCAAACGCGTAGTTTATCTTAGCAACCAAACGATGGACTTGCTCGATTGTTCCGTGGGCTGCACGAAAGCCAAATTGATGTGAGGGGATCAGTTGTGTCTTAGCTATCTCACAGGCGAGTCTTTTCATGAATAGTACTTCGAATATTTTAGAAGCGATTGGAAGCAAACTTATGGGGCGATAAGACGCCACATTTTCAGGATCTTTGCCAGGCTTGAGAATAAGTATATATATATATATATAACTGAGTACTTAAAAAACAAACTGCGATCACCAATCCGCCTGCCAAGAAATGAAATGAAATTTATTGCAGAAACTGTTTACAAATAAGATCTTAAAAGCTAGGTGGAAACAACAGTTTATCCATTAATTATGGACGTACAATATTTAACTTATATAACTAGGTAATTTATTGATTATAGAATTATTTAATGTCAAAAACATTTTTATATGAGCAACCTACGGAGTTTTGTCTTAAAAATACTAGTAGGCAGTTCTCTTATGTCTCTAGGAAAGCAAGCGTGGTGATTATGGAAAATCCCCACATTGTATTCAATAGGGGAGGCTTCGTCCAGCAGTGGACGTAAACAGGATGATGATGATGACATCAAGGTACCAACGGAACGGATGAACCTAATTCCTGATTTCATAATAAGAATCAGAATTTAGAAGCTTCGAATTATGACATTTGTACCACAGAACTCACTCATACCAAGTGGTGAGATTAGGGCTAAGGAACTAGAGCTAGGATAAGGACTCGGGTTTGTGATGTAATGTTATTAAAGTTACAGCTCACCTTTAAAATCATCAGTGTTTAAAGGACAATAGAAATTCAATTCACTATAAACACTTGACTCTTCGTACGGCACCCTAGTAGGCTTCAATCCTCCCGTTTCAGGAGGGAACAATATCCACCGCTTTCTGAAAAGAAAAAAGTTTATGTTGTAAAGATTCCAAGAACACTATTGTGCGAGTTGTCAAGAACGATACTGTGCAAGTTGTAAAGATTTCAAGCACAATATTGTTAGAGTTGTACATATTTGAAGAACAATATTGTGTGAGTTGTATAGATTTCGAGAAGAATATTGTGTGAAATGTATAGATATCAAGAACAATATTGTATGAGTTTGTATGGATTTCAAGAACATTGCTGAAATAGAACCGTGAAAATAAGAATTAAAAAAAGACTACACAGTTTTCCTTTCATAAGTCAGCAAAGTTTTCATCACAGGATATCCGAGATCATTGTCAATGAGACTTTTCACTGCATATGGTTCACTAAAATGGGCAATTACAAGTTAAGTTTAGTTAGTTTGCATAATTAAATTTTATTTACTCCGCATACTCGCCAGTAGGAGAACCAAGATCACCAACATAGCTCTCAGAATTAGCAAGTTGTGTATTATTATTATTATTAGTATTGTTATCAGGGTCGGCAGCGCGCGTATGATGCCTCTGGTATTGCAGGCGTCCATAGGCTACGGTAACTGCTTTCCACTAGGTGGGCCGTATGCTTGTTTGCTTGCCAAGTAGTATAAAAAATAAAAAAATAAAAGTGACAATGGGCAGGGTATATAGCTCAAAGAACTGACAACCATTGGGGATTAAAGGTTCTCGAGTGGCGACCACAAACGGGAGGAAGGTCCTCCACTCGATGGACTAAAGACATTATAAAGCCGCAGGGAAGTGGCTCAACACTGTTCTTCGGGGCATTCCTGGGGGGTTTTCCGGGTGTCCACTTCCTTGAAAATCAGGGAAAGTCAGGGAAGCTCAAGGTGGTCAAGGAGTGAGTTTTCCACTGTGGTGCTGTTATTATCCTCAATCATGTGCAAGTGTTTTACAGGTTTTTTACAGCCAAAATTAGTTGCCAAAACAGTACACTAGAGGCGCTGTACCAGTTTGCATACAAAAACGCGAATCACACTCACAATTGAGATTGAAAGCGGCTGTGCAATACCCAGACAATAATAATAAATTGTTACTCACTTCCCATGTAACTGCGCAACAATATTGACTCCATAGGTATCCTGATGGGCTGGTGTGTGAGCGCCATTGCTGCCTACCCACAGTGTGGTGTCAGTTGGTCCCTTCCCCGGGAATCCAAACTGGTCCCAAGACACAGCCTGAAACAAATATCTTTGGTCAGTTTCAATCAAATGCACCACAATCAGGACTTATAACTCCCAGAAAACAGACACAAACCTAGATAGTGTCGTTCTGATCCCACACTAGAATTCTGTGTCATAGATGTCAGGAACTACAAGTGGCATGGTAGCACAACACCCAGACCCAGAACAAATATTTGAAGATATTGCAAACATTCAGCAGCAGGAATCGAAACTGCACCTCTTACAACGCAGCCAGCAACTTGCCCACTGCACCACAGAGGTTGTTACTGCTGCCGAAGAGAGCAGTACCTCCTAAGATGAGCATTTGTATCTTGGCAGTTGCAACCCAGCATAAGCAAATGTGATTGCGGTGCACAACTAAATAGGGATTTATTTATACTACAGAACTTTCTGGTATAGAAGACATAGTCGCACGGCCGGTGGGTAAGGCCGGAAGACGCAGCTTGTTCACTTTAGGGCAGCGTCGGAGTTGTACCAGGCAGTTGCAGCTGTTGGACCGATTCATTCAACCGAAAGCTTAAGTGACCATCCTGTGTGATGGTTATCAACTTTCTGAAAACTGATGGCAAAAGTTAGGTACTTACCTTGTAAATTTCATCATCAGCACTGAACCACTGGTGCAGATATTTGTAATCAAAATACATCCATTCTTCATTTGATGATGCTGTATCCACAAATTTCTTAAAAGTCATATTAGTTGATTTGCACCTCCTTTCCCAGCAAGGTTCATCAGATAGAAAGTCCTTTTTCATACAGCGAAATGGAATTTCCCTGTCTCCAAATACACAACACCACTTTTCCATTGGCCACTCGCGTAGCGACCAACTATTTACAAACCCTCTAAAAACCAATGGCAAACTAGATTTAGATACTAAATTTCGAACCACTTCTTCTGTCAAGGAAGACATTTGGTTTATTTTATATTTTCTCTTGGTGCTATGCTTTGCTGTGAAATTAATTCCGTAAAGAAAGCGGTAAATGGATTATTTATGTAAGTACATAATATCACTGTTTGTTGTATATTTATGTTCCTTCCTTGACTTGACTTGACTTCTTGATTTATGGCTTTTGTGGCTAGTTGTCACAATTCTGCCAGTGTCCGTTTCATGCTAGTGTCATAAACATAGTAAAGGAGTGCGGATGGAATATGGTCAGTTATTAGAGGGAAAATAGAGCAAAAAAATTTTTTTTTTTTTTTTTTCTAACTTTTGATTGATCTAAATTCTAAACAGTAATAAGTTAGTATTAATGTAGGTAGTAGGAATAATGTGTATAAAATAAATTAGTATATGAATTAGGAATATAAATTTATAGCTTAATCTTATTTATATTAATAAACTTACATAATATATAATTAATCATAGGAGAAAATGTAAGGGATAGAAGACAGTTGAGGGATAGAGGACGGGGAATTTCAGGAGGGATGACGTCGTAAAGAGAGCGGCGAAGTTTCGAACAGCTAAAAAATATGTGATTCACGTTTCCCTCGTCCAGACCACATTCACACAGTGAATGGTCCTTAATCGTTCCTTCCTTTCCTTGGGTAATAAATTAATGAATTATGAATACATAATGAAATGACTAAATGTTAGAATAAAAAGAGTCTGTTTGATTTTGATATCGACCTTTTTGTTCTGTTTAAATTTATTTTTCTACATTTCAATTTATATTCCTATTGTCTGTCATCTTTATACCTTTGTACATTGTCAAAGAGAATAAAACGAAAATATAAGTTTTATCTAAGCTTTTATTTAAATCTACGTTTTAGCAATCGTTATTCATTGTCTCCTGCATTCCACGTCATAGAGAGAACATAACAGGTTATGGGCAGCAACTTGCAGGGAGATGTCTACCGACGAGAGTTCTCATAGAGAGCAGAACTCGACAATGGCAAAAAATATGGAGTCTTCAGGCAGTAGTGGGTTGGCCTCTATAGAGAAATTAGATGGTAACAGCAATTACGCCACATGGAAGTTTTTGATGGAGTTACATCTTGTTCACGATGACTTGTGGGAGTGTACAAGAACTACACCTCAAACGACCGATATTCAAGGTATGAGAAAAGACCAGAAAGCTAGAGCAAAGATTTGCTTGATGATTAAGCCTCATTGCTTGGTGCATGTACGCAAAGCAAAAACAGCTAAAGATGCTTGGGAAGCATTAATGAGTGCGTTTGAGGACAAAGGTCTGAATAACCGATGCCGTCTACTTGCAAAGCTGGTGAGCATGAAGCTAGAGCAATTCCCATCGGTTAGGGAATATGTTACATCTGTGATGATGGTTTCTCAGGAACTTCAAGACCTAGGAAAGGAGGTTGACGATGAACTGTTGGCTGCTTTACTTCTCCAAGGCCTTACCATAGAGTTTCAACCTATGAGATTAGCCATAGAAAATAGTAACGTCATTATTACTACCGACTATGTAAAGATGAAGCTTTTTCAAATGGAGGATACCTATTCGGCGAGCACGAGTGCAAGCCAACCGAATTCAGCACTATTGTCAAATAAGCATAAGGGTAAGAGTACACCGAAGAAGATCAAACAAAAGATCAAATGCTTTATTTGCGGAGGGCCTCATAAGGCACAAGAGTGTCCTGATAATCCAAAAGGGAAAAGGAAAGCTCTTCAAGCTTTTGCGTTCGGCATGTCGATTTCACAGGCAGAAGACTGGATTATAGATTCTGGAGCATCGACACACATGACGAATAAAAAATCTTGGTTTAAGAACTTTAACGATACTCCTAAGTCCTTGAGAGTGACTTGTGCAGATGGTAATGAGATATATGGTGCAGGTAAGGGTATGGTAGTATGTGAGTCCGGAATGACAGTTAGCGACTGTACGTATGTACCTAAGTTAGCTTCTAACTTATTGAGTGTAAATGCAATTGCGAAAAAAGGTAACGTGGTAGTATTTACAGATAAATGTTGTGACATCTACAAGAGAAATGAGTGTGAGGTGCGAGGTAAGCCTGTTGTGAAAGGTATCGAAGAACGAGGCATTTATAAAATTAAGTGCTCTTCACTAGGTTCTGCGCTAGCAACAACAGAGTATGACCAGCAGATGTTATGGCATCGGAGGATGGGACATCTTGGTTTGCATAACCTCAAACTACTAAGAGATAAGATGGCAACAGGGGTAAGTTTTCCTGATATTTCTTCTAAACTGGAGTGTATATCTTGCATTATGGGAAAACAAACGAAACAGCCTTTTCAGAAAACTGGTGCAACGAGAGCTACGGAACTATTAGGTTTAGTACACTCAGACGTGTGTGGACCTATGAGTTTATCTTCTATTAGCGGGTTCAAATATTTTATGACGTTTATTGACGATTTCTCGCGAAAAACTTTTATTTATTTTTTGAAACAAAAGAGTGAAGTTTTCGAAAAATTTATAGATTTTAAGGCGTTTGCTGAAAATCAATGCGGCAAGAAAATTAAGATCCTGCGCACTGACAACGGAAGCGAATACGTCAATAAGCGGATGGATGACTTGCTGAACAATTGCGGAATCCAACATCAACTAACGGTGGAGTATACACCAGAGCAAAATGGTGTAGCTGAACGGGCCAATCGCACCATCTGCGATAAAGCAAGAACCATGCTACATGAGTCCGAATTAGAAATACGTTTTTGGGCTGAAGCTGTCCATCACGCCGTGTTCCTAAAGAACAAGTCACCAACGATTGCGGTGAAGAGTATGACTCCGGATGAGAAATGGTCAGGGAGGAAGTGTGACCTAAGCATGCTAAAAACTTTTGGGTGCAAAGCATTTATGCACATTCCTGATCAAAAGAGGACAAAGTGGGATGTAAAAAGCAGAGAGCTTATTTACACAGGCTTCGATGACAACGCGAAAGCGTATCGTCTTGTGCATCCTATTTCCGGAAAAGTATTTAAGGCCAAAAATGTTGTGTTTTGGGAGAATCAAAAATACAAAGAGCTACAAGAAAAATCGCAAGAAGAACCAGAAATAATACTTCTAGAAGATGAACCAATTGACAGGAATACAGTAGAACCAGATGTTTTGCAACCTCTACAAGAGAATGATGATGTTAGCAATGTTCCTAGAGTGGAACAAGAACAAGAGAGTTTTGCTGAAGATCCTGTTCAAGATGAAGTAGCTATTCATGAATCGGAGGATGTGGATTTTCAAGATTGTGAGTCAGACGTAACTGAGGATCTACCACAAGAGGTGGAACGGAGGTATCCACTAAGAGACAGGAAACCCAGAGAGTTTCCGGATCATGTTTTATACAATACAGTTGAAACAGAACATGACCCTACTACGGTTCAAGATGCACTGTCAAGGCCTGACAGTAGAGAATGGAAAGCTGCGATTCAGGAGGAGCTTGATGCTTTAAAGAAAAATGAAACTTGGACTTTAGTAAAACCTGGACAAGCGAGCAACGTTGTAGATTCGAAATGGATTTTTCGAATTAAAGAAGAGGTGGGAAATAAGCGAAGATACAAAGCTCGGCTTGTTGCCAGAGGTTTTAGTCAAAGATGGGGCATCGATTATGATGAGACGTTTTCTCCAGTGGTGAGACATAGTGCTCTAAGAGTCCTTCTGGCGATGGCAGCTAAGAGTGGCCTAAACGTTGACCAAATGGACGTAAAAACAGCTTTTCTGAATGGAGACTTGTCTGAGACGGTCTATATGAAACAGCCAGATGGTTACGAAGAAAAAGGAAAGGAAGATTACGTGTGTCTCCTTAAACGTTCGCTTTACGGGTTAAAGCAGTCCCCCAGAGCTTGGAACAATAAACTGAACAATGAGTTATTGCAGTTGTCGTTCAAACGATCCAAAAACGAGCCGTGCATTTACATGAGATCCCAGGGTAAGAAGGTCATCATTTTAGCAGTGTACGTGGATGATGTACTCATTTTTTGGAATGACGCGGAGGAGCTGCGTAAAGTAAAGCGAGACCTTATGTCAAAGTTTGATATGAAGGATCTTGGGAAGGCAGAAATTTTTTTGGGAATGCACATAACGCAAAACGATATTGGAATCAAAGTTGACCAAGAGAAGTATGTCGAAAAAGTTTTGAAGGTTTTTGGGATGGCTGATTGCAAAGTTGCTTCAACCCCATCAGTTCCAGGGCAAAAGCTTGTGAAACCTAAACTGACACATAAACCTGATCCGAGGGTTCCATATCAAAATTTAATTGGTTCGCTGATGTACATATCTGTATGCACGAGGCCAGATATTGCACATGCAGTTAATTATCTGAGCCAGTTCAACGCTTGCTATGCTGAAGAGCATTGGATAGCCGCAAAGAGAGTGCTCAGATATTTAAAGGGTACTAAAAGCCTTGGGCTACAGTACAAGAAGACAGGAATGCATAAGGTACAGGGCTATGCAGATGCTAGTCATGCCTCTTGTCATGATAGGAGATCATACTCAGGTATGGTTTTTCTGCATATGGGCGCTGCAATATGTTGGGAAAGCAGAAAACAGAAAACGATTGCTCTATCCACAGCAGAGGCTGAATACGTAGCTATGTCAGAAGCTGCTAGAGAGGCAATTTTCTTAAAGAGATTGATTTCGGAGATCTCTGGTCAAATTGAGATACCAATGAAGATCTTCAGTGATAGTCAATCTGCTGTTGCTATTGCGCAGAACCCTGTACACCATCAACGCACAAAACACATAGATGTGCGACACCACTTTGTGAGAGAGGCAGTTGAGCATGGCCATATTGAATTAGAGTATGTAGAGACAAGTCGTATGGTTGCAGATGTTTTAACAAAACCTCTGTTGAAAGGGAAGTTCAACTGGTGTACGCTTGGTATGGGTGTTGTGTGATTGTGTGATGGATGAAAGTAGAGAAATGAATTTAAGGAGGAGTGTTAGAATAAAAAGAGTCTGTTTGATTTTGATATCGACCTTTTTGTTCTGTTTAAATTTATTTTTCTACATTTCAATTTATATTCCTATTGTCTGTCATCTTTATACCTTTGTACATTGTCAAAGAGAATAAAACGAAAATATAAGTTTTATCTAAGCTTTTATTTAAATCTACGTTTTAGCAATCGTTATTCATTGTCTCCTGCATTCCACGTCATAGAGAGAACATAACACTAAAGCATTTTTTTTTTTTTTTTTGGCGTCGCACTTCTTGTGCATTTGCCATTTTTATTTTATAAAAATTAAAAATTAGGGAAACAATACGCGGAAATTGGGAAAAGGGATTTATGGATCAGGAAAGTGGATAGGAAGGTTTTTTTTTTTTTTTTAGATAAAAATATAGGTAGTTATAGAAATAGTGGAATAAAAAATGGTTAAATTTTAATATTATTGGAAAAAATAAAAGATTCTAAAAGCTGATATATACAAGGATCTAAGGAAGAAAGAAGGACCATTACACAAGAAGGAAGCGGAACACGGAAAGAGATTAGGTCATTATAAAAATTATGATGATCATAATTACTGCACGAAAAAAAGATATGGTTAACGTCCCCAAAATCATCTCCACAGTCACAAGATGGGTCATTTATTATTTTCATTCGAGCCAAATGGGCTGGCGTGCACGTGTGGCCCAGCCGCATTCTTATTAAAACAGTGGTGGCACGTTTACTTAATTTGAGTTTAAAAAACCATGGTTTTATTGGTATTGCTGATTGAATCTGCCTGTAGTGTCTGCCTTTGACAGTGCTGGTATGATCCCAATCTTTATCCCAAGATTCTTTGAGATAAATTTTGGGTAGTGCAACAAGATCATGAGAAAAGTTTTTGTACGGAAAAAGGTCTCCACACTCCACAGCCTCATTAGCCAATTTATCTGCTAGCTCATTGCCTATTATACCACAATGACTTGGTATCCATGCAAAATTAACGGTAAAGCCATCAGACATACAGCGAAAAAGTTTGACTCTAGCTTCTAGTATGCTAGGGTAACACGTTTTAGATCTAAAAGGATATCTAACAAGTGATTGTAAAGAACTCATAGAGTCACTAAAAATAACCGTGTTTTTGAGTTTCATTAACAAAATATATTCTAGTGCCTTTACAATGCCATAACATTCTCCAGAAAAAACTGACGTTTCAGGAGGAAATTTAACTTTTTGCACAATATTATACTGTTTATGATATACACCTACACCAACATTATCTGTTATGGAGTGCTTGGAAGCATCAGTATATATTTGATGCCAACCAGGCCATCGCTCACCAACAATAAATTTAAAATAAGAATTTGCATATGTTTCACTACGATCTATATTCAAGTCAAAATAAACATCAGGAGAAAATATGAGAGCTTGGAAACTACAGTCGAATATGGGAAGGAGAAGTGATTGGTGAGTTGGGGCTGACAAAGTTTTGAATTTGTTGTAACTATGAACTAAAAAGGTTGGCTGTTTGTTTTTCCAATATGAAGATGTAAGTAATGTAAGTAGTGATAGATGTTGAATTTTGGGAAGAAGTTGATGGTTGGAAAACTGCAGAGCACGGAAAAAAAGTCTGCTGGACAAAAATTTACGTCTTAAATATAAAGGCGGGTCGCCACATTCCACCTGGAGAGCATTTATAGGGCTAGACTTCATTGCTCCCATAATCATACGCATTGCTTTTGACTGAATCCCATTCAATGTCTTAAAAGCTGCTATTCTGCCAGGTTCTAATAGATACGTACCATAATCTAAAGTACTTCTTATGAGAGCATTATATATTAGTTTTAAAGAGAAGGGATGTGCACCCCACCAGACACCAGTGAGGCATCTCAGTAAGTTCAAAAGTCTTTCACATTTCGCAACAACATACTCACAGTGTGGATGGCCAGTGAGCTTCGAATCCAAAAAGACGCCCAAGAATTTAGCATAACTTTTTAAAGGAATAATAGCTCCATCATAATGGATTTTTGCAAGTTTTGGGTTAAGCTGGCGCGTGAAAGTAACTACGGTACTTTTAGTCACTGAAAGCTCCAAACCATGCTTATCTAACCATATTTTTAAAAAATTTAGAGCAAATGATATTTTAAAGGATGCTGTATCAATGGAACTGCTAGAAGTGTATATTAGCAAATCATCTGCATATTGTAAAATACTAACTGTATCACAAATGGATTCTTCTAGATCATACGTATAAATATTATACAGCAAGGGGCTCAAAACAGAGCCTTGCGGTAAACCTTTCCAAGCCACTCTTGTAAGCTGGGTGGAATTTAAAATGATTACTCGACCAGCTAACATGTTTTGAATAAAGTTGATTAAAATAGGAGGAATTTTTAAAAAGTTTAGCTTTTTAATCAGTATGTCAATTAAAACATTGTCATAGGCAGATTTTATGTCTAAAAATGTGGCTACAACTGATTTATTGAGTGAAAAAGATATTCGAATATCAGTCGTAAAAACACTAACACTATCCATCGAACTTCTGCCTTTCCTAAAGCCATATTGACTGTTAGGTAAAAGATTTTGATTTTCAACATACCATTCAATTCTATTTTTAACTAAATGTTCCGCAATTTTAATTATAACTGGAGATAAAGCTATGGGTCGATAGGATGTGGAATCTGCAGAATTTTTTGTAGGTTTTAAAAATGGCAGCACTATTTGCGATTTCCATGTTGGAGGAATGACACCTGTCAACATGACAGAATTGATAAGATCGAGAAAATATTGTAAAGCGTTATCACCAAGATGTGTATAAAATGAGTATGGGATACCATCTTTACCTGGAGCTGTATCACGAGTCCCTGATAAAACACCTTTCAACTCATGTATTGAAAAAGGTGCATCAAGGCCATAAGGACAAGTAAAAAGAGATGGGATTGAGGTTATAAACAATTCTCTTGGTGGTACTGTCGGTGGAGCCAAACGGTCTAAGAAATCATTATTCAGAGAAGGTGGCATAGTTGTGAAAGTAGATGCACTGACACCAGTTCTATAACGTCTAATATTTCTCCAGACTTCTGAAGGATTTGTTTGGGAAGTTATGGTTGAGCAAAAACTGCGCCAACCTTGAAATTTCTTTTCTTTCAACAACTTCTTAGTTTTAGTTAATATGTTGATTAATTTATCGTAATTGTCTTCAGACATATCTATATTATAAATCAACTCTGCCTCTTTTCTCTGAGTAACAGCTACACTGCATTCAGAATCCCACCATGGTGGAGATGGTAGCTTGCCAGAAGCACTATTTTTAAGGGGAAAGGTTGCATTGGCAGCCTCTATCAAAGTATTGGAGAAACTATCTGCACAATCAGTAACACCCTGGGAAATAGGAGGCAATGTGTGTAGGTAATCTTCAACATGAGATTTATAATCATTCCATTTGTTATTTATTAATCTATATCTCATTCTGGGTGGAGCTTTGGGTTCAATATTAACTTTAAATTGAGAAAATTTTAAAATGATAGGAAAATGGTCACTGCCATGTGTGGATTGTTGAGTTTCCCAAGAAATGGATGAAGCTAGGCTAGGAGAAGTTATTGACAAGTCAACAGCACTATCATTTTCTGAAGGTTTTGTTCTTCGTGTATGGGATCCATCATTAAGTATGCAGAGATTTTGTCTATCAATTATCTCAAGGAGGTCTTTACCATGGCAATTAGACACAGAGCTACCCCATGTCCTATGATGTGCATTAAAATCTCCCATAACAACAAAAGGCCTAGGAAGATAAGAAAGTAAATTTTCTACTTCAATAAATATTTGGAGGGAAGGATGAGGTATGTAAATAGATACAAAGCAGACTTTATTAATCATACAAGCAACAGCAGTAAAGTTATCATTATCATGGGTTGGTAAAGGGAATTGTGAAAAAGAGCAAGAATTTTGAATAAGAAGAGCGGCTCCACCCCATCCATCAGGTCTATCATCCCTGAGGCAGGAGAAGCCGCTCAATTTAAACACAGAGTCTGGCTTGAGCCAGGTCTCTGTGATTGAAATAATAAAAGGGTTGAATTTATTAGCTAAATAAATAATTTCGCTTTTTTTACTAACTACACTCCTGCAGTTCCACTGAACTGCGGATCTGGTGTGATCCATTATGGTGGGTGTGTAGAATACTAATTGTGTCTATAATTTTAGCAGCGTTGGACGGTTCTATGGTATTGGACTGTAATAAAGTGTTTAATAGGGCAATAACATCTGAAATAGTAAGCTGCCTGTCCTTGTCACCCTCTTTTAGAGCGCAACCATTAGACAGGTTTGGAGATGGTTCATTGGTCAAATAACGGTGTTCTTTTTGGTCATAACCTTTGTTTAATTTAGGAGGTGAACGTGGCTTAATAAATACAGTTTTTTTGTAAGAATGAGCCTGATTTACTTTACGGTTGTTATCAGATGGAGTAGTTTGATCTTGTGCAGTAGCTAAAACTTCTGCATAAGACCGTGACAGAGGTGGATGGATCCTGGATGCTTCTGCATAGGAAATACATTTGTCAGCCATTGTAAATTTGATTTTTTGTTGTCGTACATATTCCGGACATGATTTACTTGTGGCAAAGTGTGTTCCCCCACATGAACAACATGAAATATATTCTTCTTCAATGTCACAGGAGTCACCTGAGTGTTCTCGGCCACACTTGAAGCAGCGTGGTTTTGACCTACACTGCAACTTTGTATGTCCAAAACGACAGCAGTTATAACATTGGATGGTCGGATAGGTGTATAATTGTACTAGTAAAGCATTATAACACATATATATACGGTTAGGTAACACTTGGCCATCAAATGTTACAACCACTGTCTGAGTTGGTTTCCACACCGGAGCTCCATTAATCATCTCTTTGAAGTTAATACGTCTGAGTTTTAAAATCTTTCCGCAACCACTAGGAACTGTAGTGCATTCCATCATCTCCTCTGGAGAGAGGTCTGTGGGCACTCCTCGGACAACACCCATGCGTGACACATTGTAGGTTGGTATAAATGCTTTAAAGTTGTTACTATTCAGGCTATCATGATTAATGAAAGCATTGGCATCTGTATGGTTATTAAATGATAGGGAAATCCTATTCCTGCCTATCCGTTTAACGCTACCGTTTACAACATTGTAAAAAGCATTGCGTTTTAAGAATTTCCCAAAAATAATGGGGTGGAGTGTGGAGCCGTCATTCGGAGAATCGGTTATACGTTGCACATGAACAATATATGGGGCGTTATCTGTCAAGTCATATTGAGCTCTAGTGACCGGCGGCGCCAGTGGAGATGAAATTGGGGAAGCTGTCGATGTTGCAACAGGGGTCGGCATAGCGACCGGGGAAGGTACAGGCATCACAGGTATGTCAAGAACTGGAGTTGAAATTGATTCCGCGCTAGGGACATTATCACTGTTATCGGTAAGTGATACGTTTTCATCACAGTGACAACCTTTAGATTCTTTATTAGAACCATGTTGTCGCTTCCTTTTGTTGCAATGTTTGCACATTTTGTGTATACGGCTTCGTTTACGGCATTTCTTTGAGACAGAAGTGTCCGTATCCATGGCAGATTCATTTGATAAAAGTTTCTCAAAGCTATTGGACAAAGTGACATAGGAACCAGCCGGAGGGACTGTGCCCCCGCCGGGGTCTGGTGGCTCCTCCATTAGAAAAGGTAAGAAACTTACCAGATGCAGAAAAATATATACACTACACTACTTTATATAGAATAATTAATAAATAAGATATGATTTACTCTACTGATCCGAATTTATGCAAGAAAAATATTTTTTTCAAATTAGGTGGGAAAAAACGCAGCCGCCCTATTCGATGTTTCCCGCCTTTTTTTTTCGACTAAAGCATTGTTCTGAGATCCGGAGCAGTGTTGCTATCGTAAAAACCTGAGCTGCCGTATGCCACAGTCTGGTTTGCCGTATTTTAAGGAAAAAAATATCAAATTGCCGTATTTAAAAATGTCATGTGTCATGTGTGTAATGTGTGTGTCTCATGTGTTTCTTCTCCGTAAAGGTTCCTACAGGTACCTAGGAGTACGTTGTCTCATATTTTGCAAACTTATAACCTTATTTGTAACGCAATAAAGTTCATTCCAGCTCGTATTTCTACGTCAGAGCGCTAACTGAGGGCATCTCTTTCTGTAGTATGCAAAATGAGCAAGATTTCAGACTCAGTTAGTAGTGCACTAACGCTCTTGCAGAGTAAACCCGCTATTGTTTTGAAGTCGGGGTTTCCCCGGCTGTGTTCACAGGGTGCGTACTCACCACAGAAATAGATACTCACCTAAGCTTGTAGCATATCTATCTCTCTCTCTCTCTCTCTGTCTGCCGCGTGGCACGTATTCACTTGCACTTGATACAATATACGCTATGCTTCGTGTTACTTACGTACCTACAATTCGTTTCATTCATTACGCTAGTGAAAAAACGTTTCGTTTCACCTACAGGCAATTGCCGTATTTTGTGATACGGCAATGAGAGGCCTGCCGTATGCCGTATTTTCAGAAAAAAAAATCGTGGATTGCCGTATAATACGGCAATTGCCGTATCAATAACAACGCTGATCCGGAGTGAGTGAAACTGAAACGTCAAAGTCACACAAAAAACTAGTTTTTATATTCTGTGGTTTGGTTCGTTTATTTTTGACTAGGCTCAAGCGTGACCACTTACAGTAGATTTCTACTTTTTTGGTAGATTTGAGGCTATTATTTAGTAGTCCAAAATTGTTTAGTAGAAAATAACAATAGGTTGGGATCTGGCAACACATACAGGCGAGTAATCTGTTGCAGGCTTAGAGAATTTATGTGGGGAGATGGCATGCTCAACTTCTAGTACTAAATTATTTCTGCCACTTTTTGCGGGAGGCGAGGTAAACGTACACATTTACTTACTCACGCACACTCATGCAGAAAGTTGAGGCGTCTCTATAAACGCACACGGAAATAAAAGCTGTCACACAAACATAAAACAAGCACACAAATAAATAATTTCTGTAATTACACTATTGGTTAGTTGCACACTAGCGCAAAAACTAGTGATGGGGTGTGAAAGATTGAATGAAATTAAGATTATTAATTGTCTATGGATCTAGTCTATGGATGTATGTTTGAATGGGTGAATTGATTCATGTTGATCAAAAGTAATCGCGTAACAAACATATAAAAAAACATAGTCAGTTAAAAATTGTTTTAGGATTTAAGAGGTCACCGGTAGGACGCGTACGTCCTTTTGCACGCGAACGAATTTTGCTTCTATTTTGGCTATTATTTCTTCAAATTTTGTATTCATGATTTGTACAATAATATATATAGACCCGTGGTGCGTTGGTTTCTTATAAAATTATATGGTTTCCAAATCTCACTTATCAGGCAACTCACTTGGCAGGCTGATCTGCAACTATTTGTTCCGGGTCTGGGTGTTATGGTACCAGTTACTCGTAGTTCCTGATAGGTACCTACGATACAGGGAATCCTAGTGTGGGATCAAAACTATGTATGTGACTGTTGAGTGTTAAAAAAAACAATATTTTGGCTTCTGCTCGGAATGGATGTAAGGTCCACATACATGAATTAATTATAAGCTGGGATTACATTTTATATTGTATTTTTTAAATGAAAATATAAGCTATTGGTTTTAAAATGGATCAATTTATTGTTAAGAAAATGTATTTTCGCGGATCTGCTTTTTTCATACGAAACGAGATTCGAATATCCGTATACTTTTGCATACCTTCCTAATTTCATATTGTGATTGACGAAATAACCCTAAAACCGTAAAAAAAACGAAAATACAAACCTCTAAAATAACCTTACAACCCCTTTAAACCCGAAAAACAGCTAATCAAGCCCATTTAACCTATATTTTAGGCTGGTATTGAACGACGTAGGTATTGATATTTTCTTTGGAAACAGGTTTTTTTTACAGCTTTGAGATCGTTTTTTCGGCCTGAAAACTCCCTATCCTGTTAATTTCATAAAAATCGTTGCAGCCTCTTTCGTTCATTCATTCGTTCGTTTTTTTCACATCACTTGTCCCCGTACCAAGAAATTACGTATCGTTATTTCTGTCGCATGCTTGGACTAAGAAAATATATTTTACGGTGAAATTAATGGCCTAATTGTGCTGTCAATTACTTAAATGTGATAAGAAACTCCATATTTTGTTAAATTTGATGTTTCCGACCGCCATTTACACGAAACCACAGCACAACCAACCATTTTTAGGAGCTCCGTATAGCGACAGGTTTGAACGTAGAATGGCGAACGATCGTGGCTAAACTAGTTTTTATAAACTGACACGAACGACCGTTCATGTACTTCGGCAGAGGGGAAAGCGTATGCTTGCCATCTCCCTACTATAAATTCTCTAAGGTTGCAGGGGATTTCCTGTAACTTTTAGTAAAACGTTAGTGGTATAGGTACTGCAAAATGAGTTTTATTTCTTGAGGTATAAAACAATTTTTACAAAACAGCTTTTTGGCATATAAAGCGTTTTTATCTCTAAATCATTTTATTCTAAATAATTCATTTTATTTTGAGAATTTTTCTTGAGAGCAGCATCAGTGTATCAATTCAAAATAGTGAAAAGAAAATACGATCAACAATATCGTCCTGAGTGGGAAGCAGACCCATTGTCTTTGAGAATTTATAGTAGGGAGATGGCATAAAACTACATAAAAACTAGTTTAGCCACGATCGTTTGCCATTCTGCGTTCATACCTGTCGCTATACGGAGCTCCTAAAAATGGTTGGTTGTGCTGTGGTTTCGTGTAAATGGCGGTCGGAAACATCAAATTTTACACAATATGGAGTTTCTTATCACATTTAAGTAATTGACAACACAATTAGGCCATTAATTTTACCGTAAAATATATTTTCTTAGTGCAAGCATACGACAGAAATAACGATACGTAATTTCTTGGTACGGGGACAAGTGATGTGAAAACAACGAACGAATGAATGAACGAAAGAGGCTGCAACGATTTTTATGAAATTAACAGGATAGGGAGTTTTCAGGCCGAAAAAACGATATCAAAGCTGTAAAAAAATACCTGTTTCCAAAGAAAAAATCAATACCTACGTCGTTCAATACCAGCCTAAAATATAGGTTAAATGGGCTTGATTAGCTGTTTTTCGGGTTTAAAGGGGTTGTAAGGTTATTTTAGAGGTTTGTATTTCCGATTTTTTAACGGTTTTAGGGTTATTTCGTCAATCACAATATGAAATTAGAAAGGTATGCAAAAGTATAGGTACGGATATTCGAATCTCGTTTTTTTTTCGTATGAAAACAGAAGATCCACGAAAATACATTTTCTTAACAATAAATTGATCCATTTTAAAACCATTATCTTATATTTTCATTTAAAAAATACAATATAAAATGTAATCCCAGCTTATAATTGTTAAATCCATGTATGTGGCACAGAATCATAGACTTTCTTATAATCAATACAAGCAGCCGAGAGGTTTCCCTTGCTCCTCCTGACCTTCTGTCTGATGGCCATGTCAATGAGGAGGAGCTCCTTAATACCACGGGACCCAACCTTACATCCATTCCGAGCAGGAGCCAAAATTTTTTTTTTTACCACTCAACAGTCACATACGTAGTTTTGATCCCACACTAGGATTCCCTGTATCGTAGGTACCTTTCAGGAACTACGAGTACCTGGTACCATAACACCCAGACCCGGAACAAATAGTTGCAGATCATACATGCCGATGCGTGTAATTTGGAAACCATATAATTTTATAAGAAACCAACGCACCACGGGTCTATATATATTAGTGTACAAATCATGAATACAAAATTTGAAGAAATAATAGCCAAAATAGAAGCAAACTTCGTTCGCGTGCAAAAGGACGTACGCGTCCTACCGGTGAGCTCTTAAATCCTAAAACAATTTTTAACTGACTATGTTTTTTTTATATGTTTGTACGCGATTACTTTTGATCAACATGAATCAATTCACCCATTCAAACATACATCCATAGACTAGATCCATAGACAATTAATAATCTTAATTTCATTCAATCTTTCACACCCCATCACTAGTTTTTGCGCTAGTGTGCAACTAACCAATAGTGTAATTACAGAAATTATTTATTTGTGTGCTTGTTTTATGTTAGTGTGACAGCTTTTATTTCTGTGTGCGTTTATAGAGACGCCTCAACTTTCTGCATAAGTGTGCGTGAGTAAGTAAATGTGTGCTGTACGTGTTTACCTCGCCTCCCGCAAAAAGTGGCAGAAATAATGTAGTACTAGAAGTTGAGCATGCCATCTCCCCACATAAATTCTCTAAGCCCATTGTTTTCAGCGTGGTTATGTAAATGTCGTGACGACAACTGCAGTGCTTATTGCAAACCCTGTAACGCAAAAATGATGCCTCGAATTGCGTCAATAAAAGAGCACAGGAGTTCAGCTAAACACAATAAAAACATGATAGGTTTTTCTGGATCAAAGCAGGTAAACTTTTCTTATTTTATTATTTTTTCAAATTTTTTTTAACTCAAGCTTCTTTAGGCTTTTAGGTATATTATAAAACTACTGTTTCTTAGTGTTAAAACAAAGTTGTGTTCTGTCAGACTGCTGACCAGGGGTGCCATATAAGAAAGTCATCGAGTGACTAACTTCAGTAAAATTGCCGTTTATTTCACGATTTCCAAATTTCTATACAATAGAATTCAGTACCGTAGAATTTCAGTCGATTTTGAAACCGTGTTTAGTAGATTTTGGCAACATTTTTGGTAGATTGACTGACGAAAAAGTGGTCACACTCATCTTCATAATCTTTTTTAGATTCTACCACAGACTAAGGAGAGTACGTACGGTTCTACATCCAGGGTACTGGGTAAGTTCTACATCCATGCTCGTAAGAAAGTAAAGGTGCACGTACGTACATATAGGCTTTGTTTTCTTATGATATCTATTGTGTATGTTGTTTTAGGGTATGTATACAATACATATACCTACCCCTACCCCCTACCCCCCTACCCTATACCGACATACGCTCAGTGCAATTCAGTGCATTTATATTTACAGTAAAACTCGAAACTGACCGAGAATTTAATCACACAATAATCAGTACATTCACATACTAATTTATAGATAATTAGATTAGATTATCTGGCTATCACTTACATAAGTAACTTTATAAGATAATGGACGTAGTTTTGATATTTTTATTTAACCAGAAAAGGTTTGTTACGAGGTAAAGTGATTCCGCCGTCCACGGCTAAAAAAATGGAAACAGAAGTGGTTTCCTCATATTTTCTGCCAACATATAACCAAAAAAGTTGTAAAGATCTCAGTGATGATTTTCTTCATTTAGCTGATCAATTAAACATCTCTTTGGAACAATTTAAATTGCCTGCAACTGTACATTGTGTGTACAATCCAACAATGTATGCTCGGGTTACCTATGAAATGTATATAAAAAAATATTGCAACTGCAAAAAACGTATCATGTATTTTGGCATGAATCCTGGACCCTGGGGCATGTCTCAGACAGGAGTAAGACTTTTATTATTCCTTAATATTCATTATTTTCTTTAGTGGATAGGTACCTCTTCATTATGAACTCCAACCAAACTTCACAGTTATTTATTGGGCATAAATAACTACCTATGTTGTTTGTGTACCTAACTTAACCCTCTAGCCCTAGGTAGTCTTAACTAAAGTATAATCCTATCCTGTAGGCTGTATGTAATGTTTTCTAATTGATATACATTATTAATTTTACTCCCATTAGAAACTTAGTTAGCATTAAACAATAAATAGGATGCGAGTGAGTAGGTACCTAATGTATTTAGGAAGATATGTAAAAGTACTAAACATATTTTTCTCTAATTAGTTTCCATGTTTACAGGTGCCCTTTGGAGAAGTTGATTCTGTAAAAAATTGGTTACAAATAAAAGGACCAGTGGATAAACCACCTCAAGAAATAGCAGCTCGACCAATAAAAGGTTTTGAATGTTCAAGAACTGAGGTAAGTGCTTGAAAAGTTTTTTGATACATTCCTTTTGCTTGTTTGCTTTTTAGGGTTCTATACCCAGACGGTGCCAACGGGATGCTACTAAGTTTACACTGTCTTTCCGTCCATCTGTTGCCTGTCTGTATTCTGTCACAGAGGTATATCTTGGCAGCCATAGGAGGTAAAAGTTGAAATTTGCATGAAACTTAGGCAAAATGCTAAGCTTATAAAAATGCAAAAAACCAAATCCCAAGAGTTCGTTAAATCTACAAGTGTGTACCAAGTAATAAAACCAATAGTGTTCTAATCTACTAGTGGCGACATCTAGTCTTGAAACGAGTAAACTTTGGAACCGTACACAATGCGTGGTTCAAGAAGGGACGATTATGTAGCATAATAATAATCAAAGTTGTGTTTTTTCCAGATAAGTGGAAAGAGGTTTTGGGGACTGTTCAAAGCTTTGTGTGGCACTCCAGATAAGTTTTTTCAATCAAGCTTTGTTTACAATTATTTACCACAACAATGGATGAAAAAAAATGGTTGCAATCTCACTCCAGGAGATTTCAAGGTATTTTTTCATGACTAAATTTCTCATCTATATAGGTTTAAAGTGATTGCCACCACACATGCACTTCCCACTTATTTAGTAGTTAGAAGGTTCATCAAAACAAGTCAAGAGTTTGTTGCCTTGATTCTTCTATGTTAGGTTGTGTTGGAAAAGTCATCATCATCAACAACAGCCTGTAGAAGTCCACTGCTGGACATAGGCCTTCCCCTAAAATACCACGATTTGCTCTGCCATGAGCTTTAGGTGTACCTACTCAAGAGTTTCTGGGTTCCATTTTTGCGATGGGTCTTAAAGAACTCCTACCCAACCGCTTGGACAATTTCCACCGATATTTTTTTTTTTTTTCCAATTCTCCCTATGGTCAGCTCGTCCACATTATCGCACTCAGCCAGGCATTGGAAGCGATTCTGGAGTTCAAACTGAAAGCTCTCGGGTTTTTAATTTGAACAGGACTTGGGCGTAGAGTAGATTTCATCAGACGGGACCTTTCTAGTTTAACATTGAGATTCAATGAGCCCCTTAATGTTAAAGAACCCTTTTCCGCATTCAAATTCTATGGATGGTCCATTATGCGTGACAATGAGCCCTTACTATGCGGTGATCACTGCCTGTTTTGACCCTGTTGATCACCAGAGACATTATTGAATATTTGCTTCTTGGTCGTCTTAACGAAATCTATATCGCCTTTGACCGCCGGGGTGCAGCCAGGTCCATTCCCTGTACGACCGCTTCTTGAAAAAGGAGTTCATCGCAAAGAGACCTTCTCCATGAAGTAGGCCAATCGCTGACCCTTTTGGTTCCGCTGTCCAAATCCGAAAAAAAACAAACATCGTGCATTTCCAGTGCGGGGCATATACCTTTTTGACCTTCAGCGAATACCTTCTGGTGATTCCGAGTATAAGGTACGCCACTCTACTCGAAACGCTTTCATCTTAGCGACCTCTGTGCCGCGGCGGGCGAGTAGCTGGCTGCGACGCGAAAGGTTGCGGGTTCGATTCCCGCTGCGGGACAAATGTTTGTATGATCTGCAAGTATTTGTTCCGGTTCCGAGTGTTATGGTACCATGGTACTCGTAGTTCCTGATACCCACGACGTGTGGGATCATGACTACGTTTGTGACTGTAGGGTGTTATGTTATGTACGTTGTTGACGAGGGACTTGTGGACGAGAAACCAGATGCCGTGCTGGAAAAGCTGATCGCCCATCGTCGCGTGCGTCAGTACTCAGGGTGCGGGTGTTATACGTTGCCAGGTAGTAGAAAAAGTTGCTGGAATTTAGAATTATCGTGTCCTCCTCCTATCTTCTTTCACATCCCAGCGCAACTTACCGAGTACCTCTTCCAGGTCAATCAACTTCGCGTCAGTACCCAGGCTGCGGGTGTTATATGTTGCCAGATCCAAAGATCGTGGGGGAACAGTAATAGTAAATTTAGTTTATAAGATGGTTCAAAATGATTCTTATGATGTCAATGAATAAAATACTTTTGTCTTGACTTCTTTATTTCAATTTTATTTTAGGTCAGTGAAATGGAACAGCTTTATGGCATATGCGACCCAATTTTCAGACAAACTATTGAACTGTATGAAGTTGAAACAATAGTAGCCATTGGAAAGTTTTGTGAAACCAGAGCACAGAAAGTACTCAGGAAATACTCCCTTTCAAGTACCATCAAGGTATATACCTACTTGATTATCAATCAAACAAAGATTACCTACGCATTACATAAACTATCTAATTTTAATCATTTGCAGGTACTTTATATGCCACATCCAAGTCCAAGAACAGTGAATAATAATGATTGGGATAAGAAAGCTTTGACCTTTTTGGGAAACCACAATCTGTTGCAGTACTATAAATAACCAGCTGTGGTCTGACTACTGTAGACCTGATAAAGAATTAGCTTTTTGAACTGAGCAATCACTAAGATGGTTGAATTGATGAAAAGAGCTCTTGAATTAGCATCAGAAGCGTTGACTGCTCAAGAAGTGCCTGTAGGATGTGTATTTACTATCAATGGACAAATTATTACAGAATCAAGGAATTGTGTTAATGCAACCAAAAACCCTACAAGACATGCGGAAATTAATTGCATTGATACTGTTTTAGAGTACTGCACAGTGAATAATATTGATTACAGGACTTACTTTAAAAATATAGTTGTATATGTGACTGTGGAGCCTTGTATCATGTGTGCTGCTGCACTCAACAATTTGAATGTAAGAGAAGTCATATATGGTGCGGCTAATGATCGGTTTGGAGGAAAAACTGTGTTAGATGTTAGCAACTTTTACAGAAAAACTTATCTTTTAACTGGAAATCTTTTGGCAGATGATGCTATGTCATTGCTAAAACAATTTTATAAAGGCTGCAATCCAAATGCACCAGATCCTAAACTAAAAAAGGAGAAGTCTCAATATGATACTAAATAATGGTACTATCAACGAATACATGGTTGGTGTATTACCCTTTGATGAACAATTCTTCATCAAAGGTATTACCAGTTTTTAAAACTTTACCTTGCCCTGCTTTTTTATTTACCAATGGTTTGTGAATATCCTTCATTTTCATGACTCAGGGGGATGTTGGGTCAGTCAGGTCACCAGTTTCACCTAAAGTGCACAATTTTGATCAAACATGCAAGTGAAAAAACTAATTAGAGCATCACGATCGGTGATAGTACCTACCTACAGCTGCATGATTGGGGTGATTATTATTAAATCAAGAATTATGCATAATTTTTCCAATAATATATTATCTTTTTATTACTAATCATGTGGTTTTATTACTTTTAGACAGTTTTTAATGAAAACCATGCTATTTTCAACTGTATGCAATATATTTTGAAAAGTAAATATCATTGTTATAATAATAAAATAAAATCCCTGTTAACATTATAAAAATAAAGTACCTACTTATAAAAGCTTTTACCCTAAGAGAAGTTCACACCAAAGTCATAAATTCAAAATGAAGACTTCCCAAGTTCAACAACAATAACCATAAAATATTGAAGTAAAGTAATAAATGGTCTAATTTAATATTGATAACACATTTTGCTTACTTTTCTAAAAGACAACCTACCTATAAACCTACTTCTAAAGTCTGTCATAAAACTTAAAGTGAGATTAATCAGATGATCCAAGAATTATTGCTTACATCAGCTAAAGCTAAAGTTGTGTACCTACCTACAGCACATCCAGTAATCTCTCTGTGGGTTTTAATTAATCCCAACAACCAATACCTACAAAAGAAACTTAATGGGTTTTAGTTTGAAAACAAAAATATGATTTCCTGATAAACCTCACATTAATATTACACACAGCAGAATGTGATAAGAATTTGTACATTAAGTGCTATATAATAGGCAAGCATAGAACTAAACTAAATATATTTTTTGACTGCATATGAAATATGTGCCTGCTCATTTGCTTAGTGTTTGAACCTACCCACTAAACAAATTGTGAAAATAATTTTAGTATTTTTACAATTTGCTTATTGAACATATTTACCATTAGGTACATATTTGCATATCACTGTTACATATTATCTTGACATTATGAAATAGATACCTTCAGGTCTCAGAGATAATTATGAAATAATGTACTTAGCATTTACTAATCTGAAAGTTAAGTTTCCTCATTTGGACTGTGAAAACCATTGACCAAGGGTCGTTCCATGTCTTTAGTCTCCCCATTTTGACCAACAACATGTCCTTCATTTACAATAACAGAATCAGACTCTGCTGTTTTTGTATCAACTACACTTGCACTGGAACTGCTGTCACTATCGGAACTTGAAGAACTATCACTCTCTGAGTCTTCACTGGATGATCCCTGAGGTCTCTCATGCAAACGCTCATTGTCAAGCCTCAGTTTTTCATTGGCATGTTGAAGTTCAACTAGCTGTTCTTCTTGCTCCTTCAATCGCTGCAGCAAATCACTGTAGGTAGGTTCATCTACTGCACTAGATTCAATAGAGGACCCTGAAGTGTCTCTATCTGTTACCATACTGTCTTTATCTGTAACCAATGTTTCTCTATCAGTGATCAAATTATCTTCATCAATAGATTTCGGCTTAGAACGTTCGGTGCGTTTAATGAGATTGTCGTATTTTGCCTCCAGGAGAAGATATTCTTGAATGAGTTCATTTTTCGACATGTTAGACAAGCGTTCGCTTTGTGCATCTTCATACACGCTGGAAAACTCTTTGGTCAAATATTCCTCTTCATCTTCAGGCAAGGAATAGAAATAATTCTCCTCAGAGTCAATACTAAAACTGGAATCACGAGTACGAGCAGGAGTTCGCAGAATATCAAATGAGTTTTCCGGTTCAGGTTTATGAATTTCCATTAAAAACTGATTGTTGTTAAAAGGCGCTTGTGTTTTGGCTAAAACAATCTTGCGGAAACGGTTATTCCTCTTGGTTTTGTCATTTTTCCTTTTATCTTGCCATGGCACTTTTACGAATGGTTTCACTAGTTTACGTTTAAATTTCCCGCGCCTTCTCTTCTTTCTATTGATTCCCTCTAACTTCGGTTTTGTTAGTTCGGCTTTAGAGGGCGCTTCAAACCCTTGCAATAGCGTCGGGTCGCCATCTTTTATTGTTGACATTATGTTATTTTCATCCATTTTCCAAAAATGCTCTCTTTATACCACAATTTAATAAGATATGAATAAACTTACAGTCGACTAATGTTTAAAAGCTCCCTGAGGGCTTAGATATAGATTTTAAAAAAGTCGGTCACTTCACAACACTGCACTGTGCGTAATGAAATCCGCCATCTTTAATTTATTTTTATTTGGTTCGAGGCTTCGAGCGAGAGTTCGACTTTCGAGTTGACTGCAGTGCAGGCAGGCAGTGTTGCCTTGCCAGCGGCCTCTTGAAAAGTAGCATGAAATGGGGTAAAAGTAGGGGTAGTAAAAACTTTGTAAAATTAGACTACAATTTTATTACTACTTAGCATTTAATTATTATTTAGCAAAGAATGTTTTTAAGTTATAATTTAAAAATTACCTTATGTTTATAATTACTTATATGTATTTGACGACCTCTGTGGCGCGAAGGGCGAAGGTTCGCCTGCACGCAGGAGGTTGTGGGTTCGATTCCCGCCTCGGAACAAATATTTATACAATCTGCAGATATTTGTTCAGGGTGTTCTGGGTATTTTCTATGAATAATAAAAATATCTATCTATGTAATGTATAGTATTAAGTCTATCAGTTATCTAGTTGCCATAACACAAGCTCTGCTTAGCTTGGGGCTAGATAATATTGTGTGAAATGTCCAGCATAAAAGTTATTAATAAAAATGTATTTAAAAGTCTATATTTTTAGTCACAAGTATTTTTATAATTAATGACTACCGCAATTATTCATATTATACTGACTAAATAGTTCGGATAAATTACACAACTTGCTGTGCACGTTCAAAGTAATTTCAAAGGCATTGTTTCTGCCTTTTAATTTTTTTTGCAAGGCATTGGTCTACAAAAGGCTACATAAAGCTGTAAAAAACGGCGATATCAGGCTTTGCGTTGTTGGCAATGGCATTGGCAACACCTCGTCCACAGACAAACAACAGTAGACCTCAATGTCAAAATGTCAATTCGTCGGCCGAATTGTTTTTATGTGGTGGGTGTTTGTGTTCAATCAATTATTTATTCCATAATTCCATTCCACAATATCAATTATTCGTAACTCTGTTCTGTTATTATTCGTTTCGTTTTTATCAGTGAAAAATAGAAACAGGATATCTGGTAATATAATAGCTTAGTTTTGTTGCCTATAAAAACGATGGCAGATGATATTGTTTTTGAACTGCTACATTCAGAAAT
The DNA here is from genome assembly GCA_951392215.1 of Epirrita christyi. NCBI lineage: Eukaryota > Metazoa > Arthropoda > Insecta > Lepidoptera > Geometridae > Epirrita > Epirrita christyi. The sequence goes on from OX595852.1 coordinate 6,884,057, forward strand.
CATTAATTATGCCTTGGAACAATCAAAAGTTGTTGCGGATAAAAAGGTAAATAAAGTATTCCTGGTCCAGAGTTTCTACTATCTCATGCCAAATGTAATTAAGTAATTATGTTTCTCCTCAAAGGAGGTTGACCTTTCAGCCGTTGAATACATTGGATTTGCTGCTGGTTATAAAATAATGGAAAGGCTTACAAGGGAATGGCCAAGGTTTAAAGATGAGTTGGATACTATGAAATTCATATGCACAGACTTCTGGACATGCATATACAAAAAGCAAATAGATAATCTACGGACAAACCATCAAGGTGTTTATGTGTTACAAGATAATGCATTTCGTTTCCTCACAACTTTCTCCAATGGTCACCAATACTTGGAATATGCTCCGCGAGTAAGTTTACTAGTGATAGTATTAGAGGTCTACTTTATGAGTAGAGGGGGGGGGGCTGATTTCGACCTTTTGAATACCCTGGGGGATCCACAGGCATTTAATTCTCAGTGCCTGCTCAGGGGATTGAAGACTAGACTTATTCCACTCAGAGAATCAGGAAAATAGGGTTTTTAGTTTCCTATACGAGTGGGTAACAATGTATGAATTAAAAAAATCTAACAATATACGGGGCAATAGTGTCTGTGGATTGACTAGGGGGTACAAGGCGAATAGTTAGTGTCTGCGGATCCCCAGGGGAATGGTGAGTGTTTGTGACAAGCATCGAACCAGCGGGTTCAATGAGAGAAACCAAGTGGAATGCTGTCATTTCGTCATTCCTTATTCAATTATTTTGCATTATTCTTGCCCTTGCAAATAGATTTTCTTTCTGCAATATAATCACTGAAATAGTTCAGAAAAAAAAGCTGGATATTATGTTTTTGTCCAGACTATTACTACTCCAGTATTTGGTGAATGAATTTGTCTAATATCTAATATTTGCATTGTTTCAGTACGTAGCATATACTTGCGGCCTGATAAGGGGTGGTCTGGCAAATCTCTGCATAAATAGTGTAGTTACAGCTGAAGTACAATCTATGCCTTCATGTAAATTTCATATTCAGGTCCAAAGATCATAATTAGTTATTGTTATTTATGAAAGTAAATATAATGGATTATCTATTTGATACCTGAAGTTTTTATAATACTATACACATTATGGCTTAGGTAGTATTAAGAAACGTAGCAATAAAAATAAGCTGCCTAGTGCCCATACCCACCCGCTTGGGTGAGTTAAAACAGTGTGTTGTTTGTGTTGGTGTTCCTTTTATTTGAGATACTGTGTTATTGAGAAGGAAATGATCCTTGTAATTTACTTTTAAGGTTGGTATAAAAATACAGAATGTTATTTTTTTGTAATTTAGCGGGTTCGAGTCCCGGAAAAACGGAACTATATTTAGCGTCCATGGCTGTAATTGGTCCGATTCCTATCTTCAATCTATATCAGTACTTTAGTACTATTACCACAGAATAAATATTAGTACAAGTACAGAAGACTCACTTCGCGATTATTTTATTTAAACAGCGTCTCTTGCTAGGAGTCCTAGCAAGAGACCCCTACGTCCTAGCCTAGGACGCAACAAAGTGCAATTCAGCTCGCAAAAGCGCTTTGTACCTAACGCAATATTCACCTAAACATTGCGGCTCTCTCCTAACGCGTAACTCTGTCGCTGTATGGCGCGGAGTGATGCAACTCGTAAGGGTTGTCGACTTGTACCTACGAATTACTTAAGTACTTACCGTTTGTTATTATCAATATTGTTATTATGGAGAAATAAAGTGGGTAAGTATTTAGGTCCTTATACAAGTAATTTAGAGCGATTCCGAAGTAAAATCAAATTAAGCACGTAAGTAGGTTTAATTTTTGTTTTGGCGTTGGAGTCAGTGTCCTTATGCCATAAAATTCAAGTAATTATTTAGGTGTTTCCAACCTAGATCATTGCAATCTATGCTAAATGTACATGAAATCACACCTATAAAAGGCATTACTTCGATGTGCACCTACAGACAATAACTAATGTACCTACATTCATCGTCCTTCGGCAATTTAAAAAATAAAATGATATGTCTCTGTTTGTCTTTTGGCTACTGCATCCATTTACTTTAGTACTATACTTATAAATCTGTGATCCATTTACAGCACAATATGCACGCGAAGTCATATTTGCGCGGGAAACTTATTGTGCGAGCGCTCAGGCGTGCGCCCGACAACCGACTGTCACTTGTTCTCTTTGGGAAACGGCTTGGATGTAGGTAAATAACGAACGCGCGACCTTGAGCGAGTGGCGGTGGCCTGCTATTACTATTCTTATAAATCTGTGGTGTGGTCCCGGCTTAGTCAAGTGCAAGGACAAGTGACTTTAATATCCTTGACTGCAATCTGCATTCAAAGATATTAAAAAAGTCTTACTGACTAGAAAATAAATGAAATTCTCCATTGTGTAAAACTTCCTAACTTCAACTTACTTGTTATACCTACTTGTCTTACTTGCACTAAACTTGTTATCCATGTAGCATGGCCGTGGGGTGGGACATCGTGTTATATAATGTTGTATACTGTTCTGTTCTGAGAGCACGGATGTGTAGTGTATGTAACAATAACAAGTATTTTGTATGGCGTCACCGATGAGCGCCCCTAGCGTACACTCCGTGAACCTAATTTTCCATACAAAATCCATGTTACCTTGGACGAATATTTCGTCCAAGCGTGTTACACTACACCATATGTCGGTGTCAATTTGCTTTTCAAAACCCAGAATCAGCTCTCTGAGGTGTACACCATGTTTGTGCACGTCTTTGAGCTAGGAACAGTGTACGCACACTCACTTGTACACTATATTTTCAGCCGGGTCTGCTGCGTCAAATTTACTACAAAACATGTTATTGTTTGTAAAACACCAAAATGTATGTAACCAGTATGTTACTGAAAACTAGTCGAGCAAGAGGCGTCAAGAAGGAGCTTTGTCTCTGTCTACTAAGCATTTTCAGTAAATGCACTAAGGATACTGTCGTAAACCTCGTTGCTCCGTTTTTGAACGAAAATTTTGATTGATAACTTCTACAAGCAAAGCAAGTCATGGTTATGTACCTTGGAGGTAAGTACGGGTATTCCATTCACAATACCGAAACTACATAATATAATATGTACTGGCACTTTAGAGAATGGCACACTGGTATGTACAGATTTTGAAACTATGTATAAAGAGTAAGTACCCATACCTACTTCTGGCTGGTACCGATACCCTTAGAATAAGGACTAAGTGCTTCAGTCCTTATTCTAAGCCGATACCGACTGATTCATAATAACTACTTATTTGCGGGGTTGTGTCGATTTGGGTTTGTACGTTGTACCGCCACAACAAGAGCGCTAAAGAGAGTTAGATATCGCCACATTCTAGACTACTTTTTTTTTAGCAATACTGTTGTTTTTATCAAAGTAGTTCTATATCACACTAGAGTTCACTCGAGACATGGTTTAATTTCTCAACCTGTGTACGCAAAACAACGTGAAGTGACGACGATGCCTTGGCAATCGTCGGATGTATCAAACTAAAAATTAGAGCATTTTTTAACGAGTCCTAAATTCAAGGTCAAATTAAAAAAAAAAGGTAGGTACTTATACTTACGTAGCATTCTATATTCGCCAACTTGAAGACAAATCTTTGACGATTAGGTTCACAATGGTTTAGCTTGAAGTATTGACGTTCGAGTTCGACGAGTATCGTGTACCGCGTTTAGTTTCATGCGCACCTACTAATTCGATAAAACTCGAAATAAAACTCATAAATCTTGCTTTTTGTTATTAGGTATCCTTAGTCATTATTCTGAGGTAAAAATCCATGTTTTCATACAATATTGTCAATTTAAAATTCAAGGTCTTTGCATGATGTGTGTCATCTAATTTTTCCTGTAAAAGGTGTACTGTGATATTATAAAGTAACTTACTACTGATTGCCAATAATTTAATAATTCCCTGATGAAGATAGACGGTTCTCATACTATCAAATCAAGCCGCCAATTTCAAAAATACTCTTGGGACCTAAGCTTACGACCTTGAAAACTTGAAAATTATTTTATTATCTGTGAACGTAATCTTTGTTTGTCATTGGCGGATGGTACATGACATGGTACGTTCGCGGTCTTTAGCGACTAGCTCTTTCTTTCATTTTCAATTTACAGAAAATGGCTTCCGAAGAGTTGGTGACTGAGCAATTTCAATTTTTAGGTATTGAAATAACTAGAGAAGTTTTAGTCAAATGTGAGTACTTTGAATAATCAATAGTATTCCTCACTTTATAAACACCATATTGAAGTTGGTACAAGTAATCGCTAAGAAAATGAATGTTCAAGGTTGTTTCAATATTCACTTTTTTTATTAGGTGTCAGTTTGTGCGAAGAATACGATGTCGATGCCGAGTCTTTCACTGAACAATGGATGGCATTCAGTTTGAATCATTTGAACGGCTCTTCACCAAATTTGGAGAACTTGGACGCATTTGCCAGAAAGGAATTTTCCAAGCGAGCGGCGAATCGGCTCAACGCACGCGCTAAAGAAACACGACGCACCGGCTCCGGCGCAAGTTTGACGGTTTACGGAGCGCCTGCTCCAATCAAGTATCCTTTTTTATTCAAATCCCACGTGCTCACACTTCTGCGCAATTTTGACTGTTTTGTTGTGAGGCATAGCATTATTTCAAGTTTGACATGATAGTCCTTTACTTGCGTTATCCAGATCTGATAATGAAGTCCTCTCCAATTATATGGCTGCTACTCCAAAGGTACGTATGCATTATATGCTTATTACCCTAAAAATTACCCACTGTTGTTTAGACAGTAAGGCATAGCTCACCAATGGTTTCAACACATGCAGATTTCGAAGTAACATGAAGAAATGCTACCCGCATTTGATGAGTGTTGGTCAAGTGCACAGTCAATTCCTGTGACTAGATCTACACTCATTGAATGCTTGTAGTCGGAACACCAATCCAAGATGTTGCTCCGGAAGAAGTTTTTACAGTATAACTGTTTCTTAATCATTACTTTTTTTTCTAATTTATTAATACACACTTATCAAGTAAGTAATTGAAATACTTTATTCTTCTGAATGAAATGTTCTTCATCCCACTAAACTTGTTAACAACAGCAATTTTTATGAAATTAACATGAAAGGGGGTTTTTGGAACACAAAAACAGTCTCGTTAAGTTCCACAGCTGGAAAAATCTTAGTAAAGCTATCCCCTAGATTCTAGCTAAGGTTGGCTGTCTGATATTGAATACTAGCTATACCACCCGCTTGAACCACCCATAGTGTTTGAATGTGGAAAAGGGAGTTCTCTTACATAAATACCAACATCCTGTCTTCGTCTGCGAGTATATTTCAGAAGTGGCATTTTGTGTATCTATTTTGACAAACTTTGCTCACTTCAATTTTAATTTTCATAATTTTTTTATTTTCTGAACTTTACCAAAACTATTTAACGTTTGAAAGGAGGTTTTTTCATAATTGCATTGGCTTCCAAATCAAACTCCAATGTAAAATATGCTATAACGCGTTGTCATAAGATTCTAATGTTCTGATGATAAAGGGATAACCCTCCCTTTTATCTCTTTATAGAAGCCAAAAGAAACATGCATGCTACATTTAAAGCTTGGAGGCCATATATTTTTTGAGATATCCTATCTCCAGTGAGCCAGTTTTAATTCCATGTGGGGGTGTACCTGTACTGACTTGTCGCTGTAGGGTGTATTGTACATTGTCCCCCTGTGCTATCCCTGTCCCAGCCAAGCAAGACTTTGGTTTGATGGTAATACTGTTGGAAGTATGTCCGAAGGCATTGATAATAGAGAGCTGAATCCAAGTAGCTCCTGCAAACTTGTCTTCGCCCTGGCCTCATTTGTGGCTGCACAATTTAAGACCTCATGCTCCACCATTTCTTTGTCTGTTTTCTGTTTTGATGTCCGCCATCATACGTAGGTCCTCGCGTTTTTTTTTTTCGATCTTGAGAGCATTGATTTTGTGTGCTTACAAAGTTTGATCTTTTCCCATATTTTTCGTGCTCCATTTACAAATGCAATCTCAGTTTGTTTTTGATTTCCCCAGTTTGTGGTTTTGATTGGCTGAAGTCTACTTGAGTTTGGGTAATTTTACCCTAACTCAGTCTCTGTCGTTACCTAGACACCCGTGGCTATTTGCACATTTTATTGTGATGATGTACTTATCTAACAGTCTTTGAAGTGCAGTGTGGCTATCTGACCAATTTTGACCTGATCTCCCCAGCACGCTTGTAGTGCTTTTTCGTTTTGCTTGTGTTCTAATCGCGAGAGTTTAAAAAATACTATTATATTATAGTATAGTATAGATTAACCAATTCATTGGTGAAAACCTGTATAGTCTCAGATTATGCATTTTATGATTCCTACTTATCTTTGTGTTGTGCCTGGTACATACATAATGTACAGACAGGGTCAAAGGTCAACAATCTGTTATGTTATGAAATCATAATTTTATTGAATTTGCTAAACAAATAGAACTAAATTACTAGCACTGTTCAGTATCAGAAGAACTGATTAGCAATACATTATGAAGCCATAGAATTGTTAGAATTATTGTAGAATATTTTGTCTGAGCCAAAATTGGGTATATATGTTTGTGCCAAATACATTGTTTGGAATTGCTTTTAACTACTCCTGCCTATCCCTTCGGGGGAAAAGGCGTGTGTTATGTACCCATATTATTTAAATAAAAATATTCTGTCATTTCCCTAAACCTAATTCATAAAATAATCTTGCATGATTTCAAAGATTTTGGTGACTTCATTGTATGTGTTCCACACCTTCAAGTGTGATGTATGTACTGAATGGGTGTTTCCTCCATAAATGTTGGATTACAGTAGAGACGCGTTTTCAACTTCTTTTTGACAGGTTTTCGATGGAAATAAATAGCTCTCTAATAATAATATATAATAATACTCTTAGCTTAAGCTTGCTTAAACCTGGATAAAACTAAGGAGTTTGAAACGGGTCTCTAGTTTAAATATAGCGTAGTTTGTCACGACCTTCGAACGTGGTCGCGGTCGGTGCTCATGAGGAAGGACCTCAAAATGGTCAACGAAACGTCAGCAGGAGAATAGTATTGTACGTGGTGTATAGTCGGTTTTTTTTAAATGATACCAATCCACGATAATTTAAATTCTATTAGTTTGTTACTGTTTAGTAATTTCAGTCGGTGGGAATATGTTGGATTGGATAGAGAATTGAAGTTGTGCTGATTGATAAACATTAGTTGATGATATTTGTGGGCGAGTATGCTTCTGGTGCATGTTCACAACATTCATGACTAGATCCATACTCGTCTGCAGCCATCAATGAATCCTTCTATCTCAGTCAGCATCTATACACAAAATAAACATTGTAATAAATTTATTAAATTAATTGGGGGCTGCTGCCTTCTCTGTGATTGTGTGTCTTTTCTGTGTTTTTGTCTATTGTTACTAGAGAATACAATCCCGAGCATGTTTTTCAATCCTGGGATTACGGGATTTTTGATGCGTAATCCCGGGATCCCGGGATTAGACTATGTGGTATTATGGACAAAATAAAATAATGGAACATTATTTCCATTATTTTCATCACAAAAAAAGGAAGTAGTAGTATATAATACTCTGTGTCTTTGTTTGGTTTTTATGGGTTTTTTTACTGACAAAATGTTTAGGACGAATTTAAAATTTTAATTTTATTGCAAATGACAATTTTAATGATTCATACATACCAAGTTAGCAAATATCAACCCTATTCCAACAAAATAAGTTTTTTGATAGTTTCAAAAAAAAAATATTAGAGAGATCGTAAGTTTAATCATGCACGCCGGTATTTCGCTAGTTCGTGAAATTGCCGCAACAGAGACGGCCTGTCTGACAGTCTAAATAAAAAAAAACGGTGTATGTATCAGTTGTTTTTTGTCGTTATGCACTAAATGCTATTAATATAATCTAGGCAAGGTCCAGGTGCAACGGACTACAGAATGCAAATTAGACCTGTTTGTGGCAATCCCGAAAATCCCGAGATTAGCCAAGTACAGTCCCGGGATTTTCAGGACCAGAAAACGGCCTGGATCGCAGGATTGTATCCTCTAATTGTTACTCTGTCTATGTGTGATTATTGTTAGGATTATGGAATATCTTATTTTAACGTAATGTTTGAGTTACGGAACCCTAATTAAATGCATTGTTGTATGATTAGGTGATTTGATTCCGAGGTGATCAAGAGAGCTATAATTCCACTTTGTTGACCCAGGTGAACATATTGGAATAAACATAATGAGGTCTAATTCTGCTGTCAATGTTACCAGCTGATTGGGTAGATAAATTGTTAAATTGGTTTTTACTGTCAAACAAAATAAATCATCCATCATGCATTGAATCTGTTGTTTATTCCGTATAAGTCCTATCAAGTGTCTGTTTCTATTAAGTATACATTCAAAATGCCTTCCCATCTATAGATACGTAAGAAACTAGAAGTTTTTAAATGTATTCATAGCTAACTCAGTAGTCTTAAAATGTAACAACTGCATTTTTATGTGCATTTGAACCATGGTGTTATACAAACTACGCTTGTTGACGTGTGAAGGTATATCAAGCCCTATCAATGTTGGACAGCCACTTGCACATTGCACATTACAAACTTCATTGTTGTGAGCTTCCAGCAGCGTTTTGTAATTTACAAGTGCCTGAAATTGAATATGTCATAAAGGAATTCATAATGTGACTAGACTGTAGTAATTATAATTATACTCGATACAAAATAATTGAGATAAAGTTGCACTAGCAGATAGTCCCCGTATTCTCTATCTCGCGACAGGTTTGCAACAGGCGTAAATTGTGCGATCATGGCTGTCAAACGTCGCTTTTCTCGTACAAAAGTTACCGTTTGACATCCCTGTGGGGTAAGCACGAATATCTAACGTTATCGAGACGCTAGCGAGACGATCACCAATGTCAAATATTGGCCAATGATAGTAGGTTGCTTTGAAATCTTTGTAAGTTGATTGGTTAATATTTGACGTTTACAATTGTCTCGCTAGCGTCTCGATAACGTTAGATGTTCGTGCTTGGGCCTCTGATTGCACAATTTACGCCTGTTGCGAACCTGTCGCGAGATAGAGAATAGTCCTGCCGATTTATTAAAATATTGTGATTTTCAGAGAGTGAAAGTAGAAGTTGAATCAAGTAACCAGAATGAATTGTGTCCAGCTACATATTCTCCGACCATGTGAGTAGGTGGAAGTTATATTTGATACAGCAAAACAAAATATGTGTTTTAAACAATAACCTAACCTAACTAAATAAAATTCTGTTTCGAGATAACTTTTCAATGTACAAAATGTTCTTGTGCGCAAAAATCATGATCAAATTACTACACTTTTATAGTATACCTACATATTTATCTGCAGAACACAACTTTAGAAAGCTTGCTTATTTTTAGTTTTTATTTTAGTTTGTAATTATCACACGTACTATCACTTTCTACGTTGGACATAAGATGGAAGAAGCTACTGGCTCCTGAAATACAGTTTTTTAACTAGTTCAGGCGCCTATGGAATCAATAACTTACTGTAACATTGAACTATGTCAATGAAAATGTTTGTACTTTTACATATAAAAAAGCAAGAATAATGCTTCTATTGTTGTCAATATTTCAGTTCTTCGTCAAAATATGCTTCAAGAAACAACGCGGGTACCGTATTACATTCATACGGGGATGAGGAATTGCTGAAAAGTATATCTGAACCCAATAGCGTCAATAATGTATTGAATCTCAGAATATCACAAGTGCCAAATGACGATGGCGACATATATACCAAAGCTATGTGAGTAAAATAAATATTCAATACCTCCTCCTCCTCTTCCTACTACAGGATATAATGCTGGACATTTCACACAACATTTTCTAGCCCCAAGCTAAGCAGAGCTTGTGTTATGGGTACTAGATAACTGATATACTTAACACAATACATGACATAGATAGATATTTTGTATTATACATAGAAAAATACCCAGAACACCCTGAACAAATATCTGCAGATCGTACAAATATTTGTTCCGAGGCGGGATCGAACCCGCAACCTCCTGCGTCGCAGGCGAACCTTCGCCCGTCGCGCCACAGAGGTCGTCCAAAATATGTATGATTACAATTATAATTTATGAGTATGATTTTTTCTCAGGTTCGGATTCGAATTGCTGCATGAAAAGGGCGGTATTTTCGACAACCACATTCGCTATGTCTCTCAATGTGTCATGAAAAAAGCAGGTATCACAGAGACTACTTCAGTGAGGCACAAATCACAGGTTTGTAAATTAATCTGCTGGCAAAGGGTAACATGACTAGGTGCGTCTAGTCTAGAACTGCACGCCCCTGCACCGCTTTTACACAAGCTTGACTTTCGAAAACGGTCCTTGTTGTTACGGATTATGGAATATTTTACTTTGACGTAATGAAATTGTGTCTCTCAATTCATTTGTGTTACTCAGTACTGACGAGCAGGAAATTAATAAACTTATATTAGGTCTGAAAAGTAATTGTGCCGCTGGTGACGATGGTATCCCATCTAATATCTTAAAGCGCATTAGAGATGTAATAAAATCACCCCTTACTTTTATCTTTAATCTTTGCTTAGCGAATGGCGTTTTTCCTAAATCATTCAAAGGATCTATTGTTCGTCCGATCTTTAAAGGGTGGTGATAGAAGCCGTGTCACCAACTATCGACCTATCTCAATTTTAACATCACTTTCAAAAATTTTGGAAAGAATAATAAACTCTAGACTCGTTAACTATTTGGAAAAAAACAATTTACTATCTTCAGGACAATTTGGCTTCCGCTCTGGTAAATCAACTGAAGACGCATTAAATGAGTTTACTGAAAATATAGTTCGTAAATAGGACGCAAAAAAAAATGTATTACTATATTTTTAGATCTTGCTAAAGCTTTTGACACGGTTTCTATCCCCATCCTCTTACATAAACTAGAATTCCTGGGAATAAGAGGAACTCAATTTAACTTACTTAAAGACTATTTAAATGGCAGAACGCAGAAGGTCAAAATTTATAATTATACGAGCAGTTCCCTACCTATTACTCATGGAGTGCCACAGGGTAGTATTCTGGGTCCTACGTTGTTCCTAGCATATATAAATGATCTTACCATGCTGGATATTGATAACTGTAATATGTTATCATATGCAGATGATAAGCCTTACTATACTTATATACTACCTTAACATTTTATGGAAACACATGGAAGGAAGTATATCAAAAAGCTCAGCATGGTTTTACATAATTTCAAGTTGGCTAGCCATAAACTGTCTTTCGCTCAACACGGATAAAACAAAATACATTCCCTTCTCGATGCGTAATCCACCGTATCCTTCGTCACGGGTATTTAATATAACTGCACATACCTGTAATGACTTCTATTCTGAGTCCTGTAATTATTCTTGTTTATCTACTGCTGAATCCATCAAGTATTTGGGAATCATTATTGACCACAATTTTAGCTTCAAAATTCACATTAACCACATCACTAATAGGGTTAGAAAGCTCATTTATATATTTAAACAGCTTAGACATTCTGCTGATACTCGTGTCATGAAAATGATCTACACTTCCTTGTGTCAGTCCATTCTATCATATTGTATAACTTGTTGGGGTGGAGCCACTAAAACCAACCTACTAACTGCTGAAAGAGCTCAACGAGCCTTACTAAAAGTTAGTTTCTTAAACCCATGTATTATTACTCAACAAATGCACTATACAATGAATGCAAGGTTTTAAATGTTTGTCAGTTATTTATACTTCACATCATTCTCAACATACACTCTGTTGTGCCTGAGGTTGACTCAATACAATCAACACAAACTGTTTCAAGGAGGAAGCACAACATTTTTGGGGTTATTGGTTGCCGAACATCGTTTTCTCGTAGATTTTCACTGTTCCTTAGTCCTAGATTATACAATATAGCAAATAAACATTTGGACATTTCTCCTATGGGTATGGTATGATCATGCAGGCAAACACTTTTGAGGTGGCTTCTTTCCTTGTGGTATGAAGAAACCGAAAATCTTTTAGCAGTTATATCCTAACAAGTACCCCTTATTGCAGTGAACTATACATAACACGCATTTGTTTTTGTGAACCATGCTTTTTAAACACTTATCTGCAATACACTTATTTCATACAAATGAGTGCACATATTTGTGTACCTAGGTATTTGTGTGCAAAACACTCGCACGCCTTTTCCCACAGATACACATCCGGACCTTTCGTTTATTCACACATTCGTGTAAAGTTTTTAACATTGTATGTGATGTATAATCTTTTAAATTTTATTTTATCTATTTTTTCACTCAACACTCTGACACTTTTATAGACATTCATTAATTTTACAAAACACTTATATGAATTATAATTAAAATACTAAACTAGTTTAAATTTAATTTTATTGGCATAAAATTGCTTAATAAATTTCGTTTGAGGGTGGGCGCTGACACCTATCATACAGGATATTATTATCTTAGTTTAGGGGTCAGTTGCGACACTAAAACTGTTACTATAGTTACCTTTAAGCCTGCGTACCTACTTACTATGTCCTATGTATTTTTGTACCATGTTAAAGGTTTTAAGGTGTCATTAAATGTATTTGAATATTTGTATGTACATATTTGAATACACACACAGCAGCCTTTAGACGTACGCTGGCACAAGGTATAACAAGCCAAAGGACAATGCCCTTTTTTGTATGAGAGCTGGCGTCATTTTTTCTGTTTTTTTTCTGGCGGCCTTCTACCGAACTTGGAATATAAAGTGTGAACAGTATACCAAACAATATTTGTTAAGACAGTATACCTCTATACTCAGTCCGAACAGAGTAAAAGAGGTTAGAAGTTATGGAAATTCCATACAGTTTTCATATGAAGTATTATGAATTTATCAATATACGCCTTACATACCAATCAAGACGTACTGCGAGTAGTTTGAGACGTCAAGGGCACAGTTTATTTAGGTAGATTTTTGATAACGAACAATAATGAAATCGGCGAAAACTTCTAACCTTTTTAACTCTGTTCGGACTGAGTTTATAAGTATACTATCTTAACAAATATTGTTTATAAAATTAACAAAAATTGATATTTCAATGTTTTATGGATGGCCGCGGTGGTGAAAAAAGACGCCAATTTTAGGCATGTGCTTTTGGAAAAGTAAGCACCTAATTTTGTTTACAGACAGAAGTGTATGTGGCTGGTCGAATAGAATGCGACGCAGATGCCAGACTCAATCCGAAGTGTGTGGTGCTGCAAGGCACGTGGGAACAGTCGCTCAGCCAATCTGTACCGGTTGATACTGACAGGTAAGCAGCAATACCTCCTGTGTTTGAAAGTGGTTAGTGACCCCGACTTCCGATCCTAAGTTCGTGGGTTCGCATCCCGGTCGTGCATCGATAGATTTGTCCTCTTGATAAACGTATATACATATGTAGTTCCTGCAAAGTCTCTTTGCAGATCATCCTTTGTTACTAATGTTCAAATAGAGCCATCTTTAAGCAGTTGGTTGATAGATGTTTTGTTTCTGCAACAGCTTGGAGCAATATTCTTTGTTCCCGGGGCAAGTGGTGGTGCTGCGCGGTGTGAACCCGCGCGGCGACCGGTTCCTCGCGCACCAAGTGTTCTGCGACGCCGCTCTGCCGCTGCGCGATCACATGGCTGACATCATGAACACGCTTACAGGTATATAACTACCACCATATGCACGGGCATAGCCAGGTTTTAGTTTCGGAGGGGGTTCAAGAAAATTAAACAACAAAAATGTACACGAATATTCACTTGAAAAAAAACACATTCACCACAAATTTTTGTTTCTTTAAAAAGTATCAGATTTCGTCAACATTTTGAATATTTTTGGACCCCCCAAATCCCTCCTCTACAAAACTCCCCCAGGCTACGCCCATGACCATTTCAATAACTTATAACTATGTAGTTGAAGTTAGCCGATAAACTGCGCCATAGTTTTTTAAAGAACTAATTTGTCTGAGAGCCAATTTCAGCTCGGCAATGGCAGAATAGAATATTCTTTATTTAAAAAAATCTAATAATGTACATAGGCGAACTTAATGCTAGGAAGCATTCTCTACCAGCTAACCTTTGTGTAGTGTAGATTAATTTATGTACACACATAACACAGAACTGTAAAGGTATTGTTTTTTTTCTATAGGTACAATTTCAATGGTCATAGCTGCAGGCCCTTACACCACTTCGGACAACATATCATACGAGCCGCTAAAAGACTTCGTAAACTATATCACCACACATAAACCTCACGTAGTTATAATGACCGGCCCGTTCATGGACAGCGAACATTCCAAGATCAAAGACAACACCATGGCAGAGACTTTCAAATCATTCTTTGACAAATTAGTAGATAGTTTAGGTGAACTAAATAATACATGGTAAGTACAATTATAATCGCTAATTCAATTGTTTTGGTGTGAGAAATAAGAATAGAGCCCTCCTTTTCCCGTGGATGTAGTAAAAGCCGTACTAAAGATTACACCAGGGGATAGGCAGCAGCATCCATCTGAGTACTTATTACCAGCTGAAATTACCAATCCACCTGCAAAGCGTGATTATGGCAATTCCCCCGATTGCATTCTATGGGTGAGGCCTCATCTAGCAGTGGACGTCTAACGATTGATGATGATGTTGAACCTTCATGTCAAACCGTCTTTATTTTATATGGCATCCTGAGGATTTACTAAATTTTGCCAATGTCAAGTTATTGATTTATTCAAACAATGTTCAGTCGTCAAGTCCTCTGTCAAGTTATGTTCTAGTAAATTGATGGCAGTTTACTAGAATGTTCCTGGACAACTTCCATCCCTTCGAAAAGACGCGCAATACATTTATTTTATTTAAATTCACTACCGTGTACTCTTTATAAGCTACACCGGTTAAAATGCCACCAAAATTACACGATATAACTCAAAAAAACACTAGAAATTGAAATCAAATAAAAAAGGACGACGTCTCCGTTCGAAAGAGCAGAAAAAGTCCTATGCAAAAAACAAAGAATATGTTCTGTAAACTGTCACGTAGGTATTTTACTGTCATGATGATGTATGTCAAGTGAACTTACTGAGTTAAAATTCAGTAAGTTCACTTGGCCGGTTTTTTTTTCTCAAGATGTGTGGATTAACACTTAAAAAACTAGTTACACTCTTGCTTAATTTAATATTTGTCTTCGTTTCAGCCCATATACAAAAATATACATAGTATCTAACATGAAGGACGCATTCCATGTGAACATATATCCGACCCCGCCGTACTCGAGTCGGCGGAAACACCCGAACGTGCACTTCGTGCCGGATCCCTGCACGCTGAACATCAACGGAGTCGTCGTCGGGATCACCAGCACGGATGTCCTCATGCACATCAGCCAGGAGGAGATTTCATTGTAATTTACTTTGTGTCAACTACAGCCTACAGTCTATATTTAAGAATGTTACTGTTGCACGAAATAAGACAGAAATGGACAGACAGCAAGTGACGTTTTTTAATGTCTCTTACTTGCCTATGGAACTCTCATTAAAGTGGGTTCATTCATTTTGACGACCTCTGTGGCGCGGCGGGCGAAGGTTCGCCTGCGACGCAGGAGGTTGCGGGTTCGATTCCCGCCTCTGAACAAATATTTGTACGATTTGTAGACATTTGTTCAGGGTGTTTTGGGTATTCTCTATGTATAAAAAAAATTATCTATCGATATAATGTATTGTATTAAGTATATCAGTTATCTAGTACCCATAACACAAGCTCTGAGGCCCAATTCTCTAATTTAAAAACATTCCAGTCACAATATAATCTCGTGTCAGTCGCACCGTCTCGTATAGTGACTATTACATATTCTTCGCAAGAAACGCGAAGATTAAGTAATAGTTACTATACGTGACAGTGCAACTGAGACGAGATTATACTGCGAATTTACTGTTTTTAAATTAAGAGAATTGGTCCTCTGCTTAACTTGGGGCTAGATAATGTTGTGTGAAATATCCAGCATTTATTTATTTCTGTCAGAGACTCATTGGCCTATGTAATGTTCCCACGGCTTTACATTGTAAAGGTCGTTAGGCAGAGATAGCGGTATTAGTACTAAATATTGTTTTGCCTTTTATACCAGGTGGAATTTTTTACCCGCACCTGCAAGAAAAGTACTCTAAATACTGAAGATAGGCAATTTTACTCAAAGGAAACATTCCTTTATTTTTAAAAAGAAGCATCCATAAAAGTACAATGTTATATTGTCTGTTTGTTTAGCCCGTTTTATTAAACGGGTGTGACAAGCTTATTTCAAAAAAATATATTAATGCAGTTTTGCTTGGTTTTAAAAATAAAGGAATGTTTCCTTTGATTAAAATTATAAAAATTAAAAAATTCCACTCTGTTTATCTAAGCATGCATTTACCCAATTTTGCGCATCACTTCAATTGACTCTCTCAGTCTCCTTCCGTGAATATCGTAAAGGGATTTCATTAGGGATGAGGGAGTAGCATCAATCTGAGTATTCATCACATCACCAATCCACCTGCTGAGCGTGGTGATTATAGTAATACCTATGGTGGAGTCTATGTGCAGCAGTTGATTTCAATCGGTTGATGATGTCTTTCATATTTCAGAGGAGTCGGCAGTGATAAGCTGTCGCGGCTGGCCAGCCACGTCCTCACTCAACAGAGCTACGCGCCGCTCTGGCCGCCGCCGGCCGCGCTTCCTGTAGACGCGGCGCTGTGGACGGCGCACGCGCAGCTTACATGCACACCGCACCTGCTCGTCACACCTTCCAACTTCAGATACTTTGTCAAGGTAAGCGTTTTACTGGCATTTTCAATATTTGATCCATCTGCAGGACTATTCTAAAACGTCGGAAACGTTTCCGAACGGATTCGGTAGTTTTTCATTTCGGTGTGGTAAGTAACTAAAAAAATGTTCTCTGGTAAAACACAGTAAAAAACGATAAATATCGTATATTAATGTGTTTTACTAGAGAAAGGAGACCATTCACGCTTCATACAAGTTTGGGCCCAGAACCGGAAGTGCCGGCCAATGAAAAAAAATGTTATTAAACTATTGGGCACACCGGTTTGAACTTATGTTACTATGACACCAAAACTATGGAACCAATATTTTGGCTGATATAGCAGTTTGAAATATACAATTTCCCATTTTTTCAATTTCCCAATTTCAATGAAAAATGAATGTTTATATTTTAATGATATTTAGATGTGAACTTATTCAGGGGCCCATGATCAACATTTTTTACTAGTGCGTAGTAATCTACGACCAGTCATTCAATTGTTATTGATGGCAAAACTTGGACAGTGGTATAATATTTATTTTCAGCATAAAGAGTAAAAGAGACAAACAGACAAGCTCACCAATAATTAATAAAAACAATTTAATAAATAATTAGCAAACATTAATTAATATAGGCTTGCACAATAATTGTATTTTTGTGCAATAACAATTCTATTATTATTATCTATGTCTTAAAAAACTCAGTTTCATGCGGCTTTGGTTACATCGGACGGCTACTTTGAACACAAACTAAGCGCTTCGTGACAGAATTGTGTAATTTTGTGTATTCGGTGTCGTGAATCTATGGGGGACCGGAAGCGGTACTCTTCGCGAAAGGACCAGTATATTGACATCGCATAGATTGTTGTTAAAGAACTAATTGATCAATGGGTATATTTTTATTTTCTTATTACGTTCCAACTGGTTATTTATTTATTTTGTAGGAAAACCAACAGCTAATAATAAATACATATAAAAACGGGAATACATACAGGAAGCCAATTATAGGTTTTCACGTATAAATAACAAAAGAAAGTATGAACATTAGTCAACAGTAACATAAACAACCTCTGTGGCGCGGCGGGCGAAGGTTCGCCTGCGACGCAGAAGGTTGCGGGTTCGATTCCCGCCTCTGAACAAATATTTGTACGATCTGCAGATAATTGTTCAGCGTGTTCTGGGTATTTTTCTATGTATAATAAAAAATATCTATCTATGTAATGTATTGTATTAAGTATAACAGTTATCTAGTACCCATAACACAAGCTCTGCATAGCTTGGGGCTAGATAATGTTGTGAGAAATGTCCAGCATAAAAAAAAACACAATTAACTAAGGTAACACTAGCAATACATTGTACGGTTATTATGAATATAAACTAAAACTAAACTAACCAACGAAAAAGTCACTGCTGAGCCGCTGCCGAGCTGAGGCTACACTCTACAGAATAGATCCATGTCCATTGGCTTACACAGCTTGTTGAAGATGAGGCTTGCACGGGATAGAAATGCATTTTTCCTGTAGTTAGTGCTAACTATAGGAGTATGTATAGGAAAATAATATCTCGTAGATATCATTGGGACGTTGATTTTGGCTTTACTTAATATTTCGGGACAGTGTTATTGTTTTTTTTTGAACAAAAATGATAAGTCAGCGACTTCAGTTATATTAAAGAATCCTTGAAAAGCTAGCTCCAGAATGACGCGATCTTCACCGATCGTGTTTTTCAATAACTTTCTCACTGTACATTGCGTTTATAACAAATCACAGATAAAAGAGACTTTTCCGAGTTTGTACTTTCTGAATACGTCGCTTTCCTCATCAATGTTATGTGGTTCCAGAATATTGTTAGTACTATGCATCTCGCATAAGGATAGAACTGTCAGGAGCCATTTTACTGTCGCTCTCTCGCGCACCATAGCTATACAGAGTGAGAGACAGATATGGCTAGCGAGTGAAGTTATCCACGGGTGCAATTCTATTCTTATCTGAGACGCATAGTATAGTTGAGACCTACTATGCGTAGGTGTACACTTCGCTTGCGCTTTAGGAAGTTTCCTTAATGGTTGATTTAGTTTAACAATTGTACGGATCTACTACATAGTCTACTACATATGTCTATTCATAATAATTTTTTAAACCTATTTTAGTTACTGCACACATGTTATGTGCATTGTGTGGCTTAAGATATCTTATGCAAGATATGAACCAAATGCAAGACGACCTCCAGTAATGGGATTAGAAAATATATTAGTTAGACCGAATTAGAAATAGGTGCATAATATTGAATATTAAATAATATTTTCACTATTTATTTCAATATGTGTAAAAAAAGTGTCTGTTCCTTCATTCATTCAATAATTGAATGACTGGTCGTAAATTATTTTTACCCCGATAGTAAAAAATATTCAGAATTAAATATGATTTAAGCCCACTTATTAATCATATCAGACCGTAGAACATTACTGCTGAACATTGGCCTCCCCCCTAGAATGCCACGACAAACGGTCTTGAGCCGCCTCCATCCACTAACTTCTTGTGACGTTCATAATGTCTTTAGTCCATCGAGCGGAGGGCCTTCCTTTACCATATCGTCCGATTCGAGGTCGCCACTCGAGTACCTTTATTCTCCTATAACGGTTGTCATTTTTGATTATGACCTGCTCATTGCCACTTCAACTTGGTAATTCAGAGAGCTATGTCGGTGACCTTGGTTTTCTAAGGATTTCCTCATTTTGAATTCTATCACGTAGTGAAACACCTAGCATAGCTCTCACCATAGCCTGCTGCACGACTTTAAGCTGCCATACGGCCAACAGCTAAGCCCACATTAAAAACTATTAAAAAAAATATCTTTAATTTTTGATCAAATGTATGCGAAGTATCTTTTTTCAAACTGCGATAGCAGCTAAAATATTGTATCTACAGGTTTCGTGTAATAGTATAAAATGCTCAAATTATCGTGCCCAACAATATAAAATCATTTTTTGTCACTGGCCGGCACTTCCGTTTTTGGGCCCAAAATGAATGGTCTTCATTGTTTTAGTTACTTACCACATCGAAATGAAACACTAATCGGAAAAAATTCCGACGTTTTAGAATAGCCCTGAAGAATCCTAGATCAGTTACCATAGACGTAATTTTGTATGGGAATCGCCACACCGGTTGCTGTTGTCGCGACTCCTCGGTGCCAGCTCGGTCCTGACTCAAAGTCAATAGTGTTATTCATTGAAATCGTATGGGTCATTTTGAATAGTCTTATTTATAAACTAGACGAATTTACTCCTGCTCCAACGCGACCATACATAGAGAATCAACAGAAAACATAGAAGTTTGTTCGCTTGAACAAGTTCACACAAACAACTAATATTTTTTTGCGCTCCGGTTGGGCCCTGTCTGGTTTTTCGCTCACGGCCCTGCCACGTCTCGATTGTATGTGGAATGTGGATATTCCTTAAAATATGTACCTACTGGTAGCGATACTGTGCATCATTCTCTAAATTATCGCGGTCCCTTTCATTTCAGTTTATTAGAAAGAGCGCGCGATAATTTTAGCACAGAATCGCTATCACTTTAAATGTAATATATTTGTTAATGTAAAAATGATTGTAAGCTCATTGAAAGCGATGTAATGTGTTGTCTATGTTGTTTCAGGAAGTAAACGGTTGCGTGGTGGTGAACCCCGAGCACCTCACGAAGGGCGCGGGCGGCGGCAGCTTCGCGCGCGCCACGCTCTGCGCCGGGAGCGGACGGCTCCGCACAGCGGTGCAGATTGTACGCGTTTGATTTGCTACTGAATACAAGCTAGTTACTAAACTAACATATTTCTTTTTCACATTTATTTTCCCTTAATACAGTGCGCCAGTTGAGCAATAATTATGGCATTGCATTCAACGGGGGAGGCCTCGTCCAGCAGTGGACGTAAACAGCTGATAATGATGATGATGACAATGAATATATTTAAAACTACAGCTACTCGCCTATAGATGTCGTTGTACTAAAAAGGTAGCGCAGAAACACAAAATAAAATCATGTATCGTAAAATATATTTTACCAATCTTCCCTTACATTAACTTACCACGTAATAATTATTATGATGTTATTTATTTAATTAGCATTCTGACTAGTGAAATCTATGCAAAATAAATGTGATCGTTTAGCGACACGAAGCCCCCCGGGCCGCTGCGCAACGCCATCTGCAATCCCATGCGCGGCTGGTTTCCCGCCGAGCGGCGTTCTTCCGAGTTCGCGATTTGTCGGTAGCTGCAAATTATAAAGCAGATTTTATTTTCTGCTTGGATTTTAAGTTATTTTTCACATATCTTCTAGTTTAACGAAGAACTACACAGGCCAATGTCTAGGAACTTATTACATCAAGCCCACAATAGTCCACTAGCTGGCCCTCCTGAGTAATGTTCTCCTATAGAACAACATTACTCTCGAGCCCAACACCCACCCCTGAGCCCGGTGTTCGGCTCTTCTCATCCACTTTAAGCATTGCCCCCTAGCGGATGTCATCGATTCACCTAGCCTAGCCAGTCAAGTCACCTATCACATTATTATAAACTAAAATAGTTCCATATTAAAATACTGCATGCGAAATTCCCTGTTGCTACCTCCAGACTATAGGTAATTGTCTGGCACACTGCCATGTTGCGAAATCTATATTATATTGTAGACATTGTAGACCACGAACTGAATGACAGTGTAGGAAAGCCGCGATGGACCAAAGGAAGGTGGATAGAGGCGCCTCAAGACCGGTCGTCGTGACATTCTAGGAGGCAGTCCAGATGTGGGCTTCTATAGGCTGATGATGATGATGATGAACGTAATGATGCTAGCGTAGATAAATGTAGGTAACATGCACTAATGACCTTTTTAGCGTTTCCAACGGTTCAGTTTTGGCATTACGCACACCGGTTTCTGGGTCGATCGTAGTCAATATGCATCTGCAAGGTAAAATAATGAGATGTTTAAGCAAGGTGTAAAATTATGTGCCCACTATTTTAGGGGCCATATTCTCAAGCATTATAAATGTCGCAGGAAGTCGGTGGATGGCGGCGGCTCAAGGCAGTTCGTCGTGGTATTCTAGGGGGGGAGGCCTATGTCCAGAAGTGAACTTTTACAAGTTTTTTAAACGACAACCATAAAACTCTGACAGCGCAAATTGTTCAAATGCTAATCGCTACGACCGACGCCGCGTTATGCGTGTAGGCTGACTTTCTTGCTACAAAGTTCATTACTAGGGTCTGTTCAGAAAGAGAGCCGTCGTAGCCAAATTGTGAACTAAAGTTCTGAGGGAATCAGAGTGGTTTCTGAGTTCCCTACGACTCAACCAGATGTGCTATGGGGAATCAGAGTGGTTTCTGAGTTCCCTACGACTCAACCAAAGTCCGGGTTGAGTCGTCGGTAACTCAGTTGTGTAGAAGGGAATCCAAAATACCCACGGCACAACCAGTTGAGCACAGTAGTTGTGCCTTAGGTCCGGAAGGCCGATTACATATATTATTAAAACCATAATTAGGAGCTGGTTTCTTTCTATCGGCATTTGAAATCATAAACTAAAGAAATAGTTAAAGTTGTAATAGGATCAAAACGGAACAGACGCGCTTTTGTGTATTGCTCACTATATTCAAAACAGGTAAGCTGCGCCCTCAAATCCCACGACGGGTATCTTTCTGAACAGACTCTTAACAAGGTATGATATGAGCCTGGGGTGCATTTTTTTAATGTCACAGTGAATAAATATCATCAAAAAGGCAGAGGAAATATCACCGTTTTTCAGGAGATGTACTTGTATTGATATCTTAGTTAAAAGAATTTTAGTTACCAATGAGTTTCAAATACAGTTTGTAAATCGGGTTTCACTCGATAACATAAAAAAATCGCACACCTGAGAGCTGATTCCGAGTTTTGACATGCAATAGGAAGTTTTCTGACAGCTATAATAAAATAGTTCTAAAGCCATGCATAGATGGCGCCCGTCCAGATTTGGTTCTCTTTTTGTCAGTCAGCCCCAACTGTCAGTGTCACTGACTTCACTCGCTCATGCTCGTACGCGTTCGTTGGTGAAATAACTGCGTAAAAAATTCTCCTACGTATGCTTCTTCGTTCTCTGCAAAGAGAATTTGTTCTCTGGCGCTTTTGCAAAATATTCAGAAGACAGAACCATGTCGAGTCACCACCATCTACCGGATTTTTAAGAACTATTTTTTCTTTTTAATTGCCTCCCTGAAAACTTCCCATTGACACTGACGTATTGGTGTAGTGCACGGAAGAATGAATGGTGTAGTGTAACACGGATTTTTGTATGGAAAATGAGGTTTACAGAGTGTACGCTAGGGGCGCTCATCGGTGTCACCATACAAAATCCTTGTTAAACTACACCATACGTCCGTGTCAATTGTGTGCTAAAAACTTTAGAATCAGCTCTCTGAGCCTGTGTTGTTTGAGAATACGGCCCTAAGAAATATATTTTCAAATACCTCGTGCAAGGCTTGATGATCTCGAAAATGTTTTCTCCAATTTTTACGTATTTATAGTTGTCTTCTTCGAAGGCTTGAGCTCCTTTTAGCACAAAGTTGGGTCTGAAATTGCGCACTGAGACCTTGGTTTCTGTTAGTTTCTGGTTCAAGTCTTCCACTGACGCCTCGTTTATCAGGTTGAACGAGACTTCGTCTGGGAAAGCTCCCTGTAGGTAAAAAAAAAACGGTCAAGTGCGAGTCAGACTCGTATGGAGAAGGTTCCCTAGAAGTAGGCTACCATAGTAAACACTAGACCAATTAAAGTTATTAGTCAATTAACACATTTTATTATCATGTTCTCTTTAAGAATAAATATTTTCAGTTTTCTGTGGGACTTAGGATTTTCATTTAGGTTTTTAATAATGTAATAATTTTAATAAATATTAAAAAAATAAAATAAAAATAAACATTGAAAAAATAAATACCTATATATATTTTTTTCAATGTTTTTGGCTCAGTTGCTTCAGCGGTTTCGCTTAAGTATTTTATTTATTGAATGAATGCATTTTAAAATAATAAAAAAAGTTTATTGTTATTTTCTGATTTGCTCCCCAAAATCAGAATTCGTTTATTTTTGCTATAAGTACGTCCGTGATTGGGTCACCTAACTCTGTATAATGTATTTTAGCTTGTTTTGTCCAGTATATTCGGAGAAAATAGGCTGTTTCAGACAGACAGACACCCTAGTGATCCCATAATGGTTTCGCTGGTACCTTTTGAGGTACGGAACCCTAAAAACTAAAGCGTCAATTGAATCGACAAGTCGAATACACGGAGGTAACTATGGTTCAAGTGATATTTACCGTATCATTTTTTGTGAATTTGTAGAACTTATTCGTTGAGCCTCTCAGTTCGCGGCTCTTGTGAGAAGCGTAATAAGCAAGGCGGAAGTTTCCAGCAGATTTGTTCAAAAATCTGAAATAAGTAGAGTTATTGTTAAGTTAGTTATGTTATGTAGGAATTTGGAGGCGTCTTATTTTTTTTTTACAATTTTCAGTAAACTTACATCTAGACAACGATAAAAATTATAAATATATAAAAATAACATGCCAAGAACATGTTATTAAATTAAACACCATGTTATCTAGCTAAATTATCTATTTGGAGCCGTCTTATCTGACTAAAGTTTATTTCAGGGAAGGAATAAAATGTGTTGTTGTTTCAGATCAGCTATTAAATAATTTGATGAGCAGAGTAGGTACCTATATACCTACCTACATTCACAGCAAAAAGTTTTTTGCCAAGTGGACGTTTTGCACTGAGACACAGTCGCACAGCGAATTGGTCAGCAGAGTTAAATACCTGGCAGCAAGAAAACAAGAGCGGTCAGCTTTTATCTTATTCAGGCAGGAATTTATTAAAATAGCGTAGCTGAAAATACATTTTTTTTTACGTGAAGAGCAGCTAATTTGCGACCGAAGATCGAGTCCTCTGGTGGAGCCTTTGTGCTAGCCTACCAAAATGCTATAGTTGCTGATTATGTTAGAATGTCATAGGGTAACATCACTAATTTATCTCGCATTGATAACGTATAGCTCATTGTATGTGTGTCGTAGGTCATTCGATGAGTTTTTCTGTTTACTAACGCGATAAGAGTTATCAAAATATGAAGAAAGCCACAGGCTTATGACTCGGTATAAGACCCTACAAAAAGGCATCTTGTAGAAAGCACTTTAATGTGCGAAATGGATGGCTAGATAATACTAGGTACCTAGGTTTTTTTTATTTATTTGAGTGACGGATTTGGCTTGTGGTCCAGGTTTTCATAGATTTCATTATACAGGTTCAAGAGGAATGGAATAAATAAACGGTTGGTACTTACCTACTACTGAAGTAGAACCTAGAAAGAGAACAACTTACCTCGAAAGCCATTCGCTAGCTTCCCATCCACAGTCGTATACAGGCACAGGTACGCTCCAAACATGAGCTAGTTTCGGAGGAATGCCCAATTCAATGATCTGAAATCCATAAAATTCAGTAGAAAACAAGTAACTTCATCAATTAGTTGTTTAAGTAGCTATTACCTCCGCCAAATTGACACGCAGAGGTTCCATGTCGCCCTGGCTCAACGTGAGAACAGAATTCTTCACTGAGGTGGCCACCGTCAGTAGCTCAGGGTAGGCCCTAGCGGTGATAAAATTGTTTTTTTCGTCTGTCACCATCAGTACCCTGTAGAAAAAAAACTCGTAGGTTACTTGGATTTTTGGAGAAACAAAGGAAGAATTTCAAAATGTTGTACCTACCAAAGTAGGTACCTGTCTGGTGGTAAAGAAAAAACTTCTTTGAACATTGTGACTCATGGTCATGTTCCAAAACATTACCAGGAAGAGTGGGATAACCTAAGTTATTTCATTCACCTGTCTCTTAACCAGCCGTGTCTCAACCCCAGAATAGTGCATTCAGCTCTATCCAGCATTATACCGCCGCAAGACTTGATCGGATAGACGTAAATGTCTTTCAGTGTTCCGACTTGCTTCCATTTTTGTGGAATTCTGGTCATTTGTAACCTCTTGTAGACGCGGTAAGCGGCATAGGCTCCGCCGACTAGCCCCGCAGTGGTGACCGCAGCCGCTACGTATGCGTGAACTGAAAATTAAGTAAATTGGTAGTACCTATTATATCTAGGAAGATACTTACAACACATTATAGTAAGCTATAAGAACTACATGACTTACTAAAAGATCACACTACTTACTTAGGTAAGCTCTTAGGAGCTACAATTATTGTAGGTGTGTATATAGTGGTAGGTTTGGACCTTATAGTTTATAGTTTATTTATTTATAACAGATTATTGTTACATGTCATATTGAAAAGTACATTATAAAGTATTATGGTAATAGGTCCTAGGTAGGTACACAATGATAAATTAATACATATAAAAATAAAAATTAAGTACTTATTTAAATCCACAAGTTCGTCAGTCATTCAAATATAAATTATTAAAATAATATTAAAAATTAACATAAGTCAATCTATCTATTATATTCTAGTATTAAAGTCGTATTACCTTCGTAGTCTAAGTACTAGTTGGTTTATAGAAATAGAAAATACTTTATTGCACACCCATTTATGTAAATAGGACGCTAGTACCTAATATTTAAGTCAGTGTGCACTGCACAACCTAACTATACGAAAAATTAACCAATTTCACAAACAAAACCTAAAACTAACTGTTATTGAATAGGCGGTCTTATCGATTTGTAGCGATTTCTACCAGACAACCTTGGGTGGAATGGACTGTATAAAATTTACATGGGGTATTGATGGTGTACCTATAATTATAGGTACCTACCTAAAATTATAGTACGTTGATGTGTAGCTACATTAATACCTACCAACTACAATACAAATACACAATACAATATAGTATAATACATAATATATTAAGTTACCTACAAATAAATTGTCGAAAACGTACACCTACTTAATGTATGGTAAGATTGTTAGGTAGCTAAGTAGGTACCTATAGTTGTATGCTACGTAATAACAAATAAACTAAGTTTCATAGATCTAAAGAGACATAAAATTGTAGGTACCTACCTAGGTATTTTACTTACACTGAGAATTAAGTCAAGTGAGGTCAAGGGCTAAATCATTTAGGAGACGAGATAGGTAGGTAGTACTTTTATTAATTATAATTCAAGACCGCATCAATTCGTAGCCTATGTAGTTTAGTTTCCTGTGTTAGTTTCTACAATTTCTACATATTTAGGTAGGTACATACATACCACATATCTTCATATTGATGTAGATACTCCTTCGATACTAACAAAGAAGTTAAAATCTCTATTTGGTAAGAATATCACCAAAGAATGGACACAATGTGCTCAATTTTATGCTTCAATTAATTTATTGAAACAATCTTTATTATCTTTATTTAAACGACTTCACCGCCCCGCCCGCACCCGCGCTGTTTGGCAGGCTGGTTATTAAATAACCGTAGTTTGTGTGTGTGTGTGATTGGGTGTATAATGTGCTTGCCGGTTGGGTTCATTCGCTTTCTCATACAAATACATACGAACAAAAGACGGACAAGGCTTGCACCTTGAGGGGAAATCGTCAAACAAAGCCCTTTTCGAGTTTCAGACACTATAGGTAGTACCTAGTAGTAGTTTCTATGGGCTTGTACCTAGGGTTTGTAGGAGTTTTCTTTATTCATTATTTTTAGGGTTTCGTACCCAAAGGGTAAAACGGACCCTATTACTAAAGCTCCGCTCTCCGTCATGTATCTCATGCACCGTGATAGAATTTTCACAGATGACGTATTTCTGTGGCCGCTATAACAATAAATAATAAAAAAATAATCAAATAAATATGTAAGGTGGTTCCTATACCTACAACAAACATAATATGGTACGGAACCCTTCGTGTGAGAGTCAGACTCGCACTTGGCCGGTTTATTTGTTTTTATGTCGAAGTTGTTAAGAGTTTCAAAGGGTTGTTCTAGCAATGTTTTAGGGGTTGTACCCAGAGATATAGAAGATCGTTGGTTGTACCCAGTTCCTAAGCATGGCTCGGTATTGCATTTTCAATCTGACTAATTAATGAAAACGGTAATTGCAGAGGGCCACTGCAGGCTAACCGTTACTTATCATAATATTCTCAAATTATCGTTTATCAAATTTCTAGGGAGCTGATTGGATAGCGTTTTTCCCGCCCGAGAAGTTCTCGCCGAGAAAAGAATCACCGTGATTGACACGTTTGTCCACCGCGTTTAATTATCTTTGGAGTAATAAAACAAGTTTTTATTCCTCCAAGCGTTGTTGTATATTCTGTCATATGCCACATTTAGTCAGTCACTGTCAAAATTGTCAACGTGTCCGGTGGTGTCGCTCCATCCATCTTTCTTGAACATTCTTGTTCTATATTTTATGAATATTTATTGGGCGAAATAACATAAAATGTGCTGACTCTGACAAAAATAAAGCCGTAAACGTACAATCACGCATCTATGAAAGCTTCCAGTAAAAAATTAAATTAATTACAACAATGGTTTTATTGAAAAATGATGAGGTAAGTGAAAAACATTGTAAGGTGGGATTTCGTTTCGTGCAAATGTGAATTAATATAATTATATTTTCAGTTTCTAGTAGAGCTTACTAAGCTGTTCCAGAAAGCTCGTGCTGCTGGTTCCATAACCATGACTATGAAACGATGTAAGTAACAGGGTATTCAAGAGAACTGCATTTTCGAATTCGAAACACATCAATTATTTAATGATTTTGCTTCCAGACGATGGGCGTACAAAACCACATCCAAGAGACGGCACACCAGCAGTGAAAAATCCTGAATATAAATGTTTACTAAGAGCACAATCGAAAAGCAAAAAATTATCTACGGTTGTTGAGCAAAGGGATGTTGAAAAGTTCACCACTGCCTATTCCAATTTACTAAAGACAAGTGTCAATGGGCTGAAGCGTCTTAAAAAGCCCAAGAAGAAGGCGATGGCTACCCAATAATTAGATATTTATTTGTGACAATGTGTCAAGACTGATTTAAAATGTGCGCAATACAAGTGAGATGTGAATTGTGTGTGTGTACATAAGGCATACTTCCGTGATGTCCTAGCTTGTAGGACGAGGTCCATTGAACTGTGCTCTTCTCTTAGGAGTGAGATTGAAGAGTTGGAGTCGTGCCTGTGCTAGTGACAGCTAGTGATGCAGGCGCTGCAGTCATTGACCATCTGTCCAATGCTGCATGTTTTTTATGTCGTGTACTTTGTACTTTTAAAAATAAAGAATATGCTGGCAACTGGTTTTTGTTTGTT
This sequence comes from Epirrita christyi, assembly GCA_951392215.1. Lineage (NCBI taxonomy): Eukaryota > Metazoa > Arthropoda > Insecta > Lepidoptera > Geometridae > Epirrita > Epirrita christyi. Next base: position 6,913,223 of record OX595852.1, read on the forward strand.
TCAATGGTATGCTATATGTAGCTATAAGCTATATAACAGAAAAATCTTTAAAAAAATCAAACCTTTTTTATATTATTATGTAGCGCTCCCCCGTTAAAAAATTATCAAACCAATTTTTATTTGAAAACTTCCATAAGTGTTCATGTATAAACACCTGTTTAGCTTATGTATAACTGTTTTTCTTGTTACTTACCTTAGTAGAGTTCCATTGTCATTGACAATTTCATCAAGGAGGTAAAGCTGTTTGGCGTTTAGTTTCTTGATTTTGAACTATATCAAGGAAAACAGTGACACATAAGTAAAACTGGTGTTTGTACATAACTATCTAAGCCATTTCATTATCCGTGATCTAAGCACTAAAATTACAGGAGAACAATTACTTTTATTTTGGTTGCTTAGATTTGCTTGTGGTTGGTTGGTATCTATTACAAAGGTATGTAGAAATAAATAAAAAACTGATAATAGAATAACAGTACACACCTTTTATATTTTTAACATGATTATCACAATATGAGACCAATATAAATCTTTTATACCTAAATTAAATAATCTTAGGTTGCATCATTATGAGAAAATGTAACTATTGTTTTACAAAGCTATGATAATATAATAATACCAATAATAATAATAGACTGATACAAAGAACAGAGATAATCTGTAAACATAATAATAGTGTTACACCATTCAATCAAGCTTAGGTTGCACTTAATGGTACCACATGACCACTATGCGCACAAGCACTAGCTCCCAAAATCTATGCTTCTAATTAATAAAAAAAAAAACTATAAAACTTTTACGCCACCTCTACACTTAATGCAGTGTAGTTGTTGGTGGCTTGTTTAGGTTTCGCTAGTCGCCCAGAGCGAAGACGCCAAGCATGCAGTGTGGCATGAATTCTAGAACGTTTGTTTCACTACACTAAACTTAACTTTTCCAAGTAGCCTGAAAATTAATGTTTCATTAAAAAACGTAATTTACTAGATGCATACATATCAGGGAGCCTCTATCACAAGTTACGTTTTAAAGCTACAACCAAAGCTCGCAGAGCCAGCATATCTATATACGGATATTTTTTTTCAAGTGGTACCAGGAAGTGCAACCTTAAACTGCCTTTTATTCATAATCAATTTTTAAACCTTTGATAGCTAAAATAGCTTTTGTCTTGTTTTGACGTATGACATTTTACATCAGAGAGAACAAAACAAAAGCTATTTTAACTAAAATAGGTTTAAAAATCATGATTAAGGGGGCTAGAATATAAACTAAAATTCTCTATTAATACAAATTTACAACATAATAACTATTCAGATATTTAGTACAAATTTATTTTTACATATAAATCCTCCATAAATTATGCTCACAGAGATAGTTCAGGATATTTTGTAGTAGGTACTAAAATAACAATAAAAAGTTAATTTCCTAACAATACAGTTGAGTAAGTCATCATCATTATCCTCATCAACCTATAGAAGTCCACTGCTGGACATAGGCCTCCCTCTTAGAATGCCGCAACGAACGGTCTTGAGCCGCCGCCATCCACCGACTTCTGCGACCTTTATCCATCCCATCCATCCATTTTATTTATTTATTACCTTGCTCAATCGATAGGTGGCCCCTACAATGCGTTCTCCTGTTGAATAAGTACTTATAAATAATTCAGCTGTGCATGTTAGGAGGCGCGCTAAATCATTTCACCACACTGGTCAATTCACCATTTGTTACAAGATGTTTTTATACCAAGAAAGAACCAGTGACACGAAGTAGAATAATCATTTTATACAAAAAGTTGGCCCCAATGTGTTGTGCAGCATTCTCTAAATTTAAAGGGAGCTAAAGATATCGCGCACTCTTTCTAATAGACTTAGATAAAGGGATCGAGTTAGATTTAGCATTAGAGGCCGGTTTTAATTCATAGAATGCTGTACAGAATTGCTACCAATATTGATTTCAGAGTAACGTTTTAGCGGTTTAAAATGGTTCACCAACATTAATATTGGTTTCCTAAATTACATTTTTAGATGTGAGTCGCTTGACACATGCGTTCCTAACTTGATCGTTGCCGAGTCGCTCTGCCTCGTGCAGTATCCGACGCAGGTCGTTCGTGCGGTTGTTCCGAGCTGCTAGTATGTACGCACTGCTGACGTTTCGACAAACTAGGTAGCACGATATCTGCAACAAATCAATCATGATAATTCCATAGAAAACGTGGCGTTTTAGGCGCCAGACGTACATAATTATACAGGTTGATCAAATAATGCAGGGGGCCCTTGGGCACACATTGTGCGGGGCCCTTTTAGAAAGATGAAAACATCAGAATGTACTTTTGTTCAATGACATGTCAAAGAACAAATACTTGCATGATCTACAAGTATTTGCCTCGCAAATTTCAATCCACACTTTTCTACTAGCGAGCGGAGCGAGCCGCGATTATTTTCGTATTTTTACGCGCGTTAGCCATAACTGCAGTTAGACGGCTCTGGCCAGTGGAGTTGCTCGCGAAAATTTGGGGATTCTGGAAGCGAGAGCAATCAAAAGCGGAGGTGGTCCAAGGCACCCGCGGCTGGCAGCACCTGTTCTAGTGTCCCCGAGGGTATTGTAGATGTAGTGAAATAGGACTTGATAAGCTACTGAAGTCCCGTTTTTGCCCTCGCTTCATTAGTGGCTGTACAGTGTCTCTTCGTGTTGAAGACTGCCGCGACATCCCCTGTGTTTGCTCTGTCTTCAGTAGATGATAGCTGCGATCAGTGTTGCGTGATTACCATCATCTTAGCAATGGGTATGTTCATTTTGTTTATATAATAAAAGATGTTCTAGCACAGTACCTTGAGAGTGACGCTGTGCACGTCACCGATGAGTATCTCCGCCTGCTCGTCGTGCAGTTGCCCGCGCGCGTCGCACCGCGCCACCACCGCGCACACGCCCGATTCCAGCACTTGATCGCTCATCACACTACAACAAATATACACTATAACATAACATAACACCCAACAGTCACATACGTAGTCCTGATACCACACTAGGATTCCCTGTGTTGTGGGTATCAGGGAACAAATATTTGCAGATCATTTGTCCCGCAGCGGGAATCGAACCCGCAACCTTTCGCATCTCAGCTCGCCCGACGCACCACAACGGTCGTCACTATTGAACATCGTAGTCAGCGGTATCGAACCTATGTAACCTAACCTTGTCTTCTATGAACTATTCGTTAGAAAATGCTTTATATATTACTAATTAGGGTTCCGTAGTCAAATGAAATAAACAGACTACCTTTGTGGCGCTGAGGGTGAGTAGCCGGTGAGACGCAAAGGGTGCGGGTTTAATAACAAATCAACTGAAGTTTGAATGTTCTGCAAATATTTTGGGTGTTGTGGTACCATGGTACTCGTAGTTCCCCATGACTCAGTAAATCCCAGTGTGATTATGTTATCCCTGTTTCGTAAAGCCTATTACGAGTCGTTTTTTTATTACTTTTTTTTAAAAAAGTTACAAAAAGAAACAAACAGCAAATAAGTCGAAATTACTGGTACAAGAACCCGTAACAAAAAGAAAAAAAAAAAAAAAATTATGATTTATTGTCATGAATTATAATTATAATTTATGAATTTATTATGAATAAATCATAATTTCTTTTAAAATTTTTTTTTACCTACCTAGGTATAGACGGCAAAGCGAATGGCGGTAAGAAACGAAATAATATTTTTTTATATACAAGTGGTGTATTTAACACTAAACGTGTCACTAAACGTCTGACGACGTCAGATTTATAAGATGATTTTTAAGAGATTCGACCCTGACACCTGAAAAATATCTAAGAATTATTTACCTAGAGGCAGTTTCCTTAGACACTCGTATGCACTTGGCCAAAGCCTTGACTTCCATAAACCTGTCGATGTTCACCAGGTATCGGGCCACGTGCGTGTAAATGTTCATGGAATCCAATTTGTGTTCTGTTATCACTCTGAAAACGAAGCACATTGGTTAGAAAAGTCAAGAGCGATTACTGTAACATGAACATAATAACCTGTCTTGAGAGTAACATAATAAAAAAAGATACTATGAAAATATCCTGTGTCCAGAAAGAGTAGAAATTAATTATCGAGGAACTAAAATTTACTGTAAACTGGCAAACCTTTAAATATGTCAGTACAGTGGCCAGTGTGGCCGCTTTAGTGAATTTGTCGCTAGATTCAGCATTTCTTTGTATTACTCACAATTATATTTTTTTGTTGAAAATCCATTGGTGCAATACATTCTTAGTAGTTAGATAAAAAAAAATAATGATAAGATATTCAACAGTTTTTAAGCATTAAAAAGGTTTTGCTGATTTATTTATACTATTTTCATCCATCAAATAATACATTGTAAAAAAAATATTGGTGTATTACTCATTTAAGCGTGTAGGTATTTTAATAATTTTATTATCTACATAATTAAAAAAAACAGTACACAATTAGACAACAGTACAAACAGTAGACAATTTTCTGAAAACTTGCAGTTTTTTTGTTGGACTTACGAGAATAATTTTCGGCTAGCGGAAACACACACTGCAGTGATACCATGTAAACGATAGTGGCGCCCTCGTTTATTTTCTACTCTTTCTGGACGGACTATAGAATAGTCATGTTTTTTTCTTTTCTTTTATCAGTGCGTATTATGGTATTTAACTTTACTACTATTTCGCCTATTTTGTCTATAAATAAATGCTGAACATTTCACACAACATTATCTAGCCTCAAACTAAGCAGAGCTTGTGTTATGGGTACTAGATAACTGATATACAATACATTACATAGATAGATATTTTTTTATTCATATAGTAAATACCCAGAACACCCTGAACAAATCTACAGATTGTACAAATATTTGTTCCGAGGCGGGAATCGAACCCGCAACCTCCTTCGTCACAGGCGAAACTTCACCCGCCGCGCCACAGAGGTCCATCTGTTTTTCCATTGCCATCTATTTTTTAGAAGTAGGTATATAAATGTATTTGAGTTATGCAAATGTTGTATTTTATCTTCTACCGTTATTGTTATTATTTTAACTCTGTGCACCACCGTTTCGTTACTGTGTGTGTGTGTGTGTCTTAAATTATGAGTTTGGGTTAGATATTTTGCAAATCAGTTGCTGGATAACCGCTAGTAGGGTTTCTGTATCATTATATGTTTTATTTCTTAACCATTCTTTAAGTTTAGCTAAAGCTAAACTCAAAACTTTCAAACTTTCTTGTTTTAAAACAAGAAAGGTCCTGATGACTAAAATTAGAACTGTTGAAGTATTAATAGAACTACTGGGAATAAACCAGATCAAACACAAGATAAACATAGTGATACTTACTTAAAAGCCAGCTCGAATCCACCCTCAATCGTCTGTCCAGTAGCGAGTATAACAGCCACAAGTCTTATTTTATCTGTATTAGATCCAAATAGCGTAAGTGGTCTTATATCGCTACTATCCGAGTCTCTCCTAGTCTGTATGGGTATCACTTCGTCCAAGACCTTTTCGTTAAGTGTTCCGTTCGCTTCGCACGTTGCTAGGTACTTAGCTAGCTCAATTTGTCGTGTTATTGTCGCCATGAGGTTGTCTATGGTTAGTTTGTCTAGGTTGAACTGGAAGGACTTGGTGTCGGTTGTCTCTGAAAAAAGTAAATAGGTTAAAAAACAACAAACGGAATAAGAGAATGTAAGTTTCTATTTGTTTGTATGGTTCAAATAGGTGTGTCAGTTGGGTGTTATGTATTTACTAGCTGCGCCACGCGGTTCCACCCGCATAAGTCTCTATCCGGTGGTAAAATCGGGATAAAAGGTAGCCTAAATTTAAACCGAATCGCTCCAGCTGTTTCAGCGTGAAGGAGTATCAAACATACTCACAAACTTTCGCATTTATAATATTAGTGAGATGAGAAGAGACTAGAGTACCAATTCTCTTATTAAAAAATTGATTAAATTACTATACAAACTCGTGTCAATCGCGACTGACACGAGATTATATTGTAATTTAATCATTTTTAAAATAAGAGAATTGGGCCTAAGATTTACGTACCTGATAAAAAATAAAGATTTTGACGTAGTTCCAATCGGAACTACGTCAAAATCTTTAACAACTTTTTATTTTTTTTCAAAATTCAGCTGAATTTTGACAAATTTCCATGACAATATTGAGATGATAATACATAATTCGCTTGCAGTATCGAATACAACAACTTCTAGTAATGTTACCAGCGCAGCGGCTCAACAAAGCTATAAGTCCACTTACTGTTGGTAGATGCGACGGGCGCACACCGGTAGAGATGCTGCATCGCCGCGGCTAGATGGTGCTGTCTGGCATGTAACGTGGCCGCGAACATGTGCGCCTTCAGCGGTCGTGAGTACAGCAGAGCGCAGGTCGCAGCTGCTCGCGCGTTTTGTCCGCTGCTGCACTGCACGCTGTAGAGCGCCTCGAGCCGTTTCGACATCTCTAGTGTGCGGCAAATGTGCATTATGTACTCCTGAAATGTGAATGCAGTTCTGGTTGATTTCTAGCCTCGACAGTGATGTACTGTTCATCAGCCGGAAGATGTCCACTGGACGAGGCCTCCTTCATAGAAATAAGAAGATTTGCATCACCACGCTTGGCAGGCGGATTGGTGATCGCAGCTCTCGTGTATGGTACCCAAGTAGATGCTGCCCATACCCTACATCATACATCCACGGGAGGAGGAGGGGTCTATTCTAGACCGGACACACCACGGCAATGTTATTTACTATTAGTACTAAAATGTTGAAAGTGTGGGATTCCAACCCATGCAGGAAAAGTATAAACCCATTTCAATGTTTGGTAGAGATAAAATTATTTTACAAAAATTACGACTATAGACTATACACTACGTCAAGCATGTCAAACATGCGGCCCTTTACAGCTTTGACTGCGGCCCGATTCAATTTTAAGAACATTATTATAGTATATTATTCAGTAAATTTACTATTAGGTAATGATTAAATAAACGATTAGCGTCCTTCCCCCCTATTTCCTAACTGAAAGTCACTCGGTGACTAACGTTTGACAAGCAAGAATATGAAAAATTATCTTAAAGGTAGTCATTTTACTTGTCAAACGTTAGTCACCGATTGGCTTTCAGTTAGGGAATAGGGGGCAGTACTACCTACTAGGTATATATAGATATATAGTAGGTAGCACTGCCCCCCTAAACCCCCTTTAGTTTTTAGAGTCCCTACAGTTTGTTTTCTTTAGGGTTGGGTTTTGCGGCCCACTGATTCTATAGTCTTTAGGCTTTTGGCCCACCAATAACTTTGAGTTTGACATGCATGCACTACGTACTACGTAGGGTGCGTCTAGTTGAAGCTGAACTTCTTAATTTCTTTTAGTTATGGCCTCTGAGGAAAGTTTCCTCAATTTTGCCAGTGTCAAGTAGGTATGTCATTTTGATAAAATTAGGTCAAGTCGTTAAAGTCTCAGTCAAGTCATGTTCTAGTAAGGCTATGGCAGTTTTACTTAAATGTTGGTGGACGATTTCACCCATTTGAAAAGACACGCAATACACTTATGTTTAAATTCACTATCATGTGTTCTTTAAATGAGCTACTTCGGTTGCCAACAAAACTACACAATATCATTCAAAAAAACACTAGAAATTTAAATCAAATAAAAATGGACGAAGTCTCATGGCGAAAAAGTCTCCTAAAACTGCACGCCCCACCAACGCTTTACCAGGCATTCCGTAAGGATTTTTCAAAGCTTGGAGCTTGAACGTAGTAAAAAAAAAAAAAGAAAAAAAAAGTATACTCACAGCCCACATTTCCAAAGTGCTATCCAACTCGCTCATAGCATTGAACAAATCATTAACTTTTTCTTTCTTCAAACACTCCATATAAACTGACTCCGTAAACGTTTCCTTATCAACTAGATTGTCATAGCAATATTTGATGACTTCAGTCAAATTGCTGTGTTTGATGAAAAACGCTATGTTTGCTGTATGAGATCCGTAGTTGCTGAGGTAATACACGCATTCTTGGTAGAAGAATGGATCGAGTCTTTTGTTGAGATCTATTTTAGGTTCGGTGTTGTTGTTGTTCCTTCTAAGGAGACCTAGAACATAAAGATAGTAGATCGTTAAATAGACATGCCTGTTACTTGCATAAAAGCATGCCAGATACTGGCAAGTGCAAGTTACTAGCATGTGTAACGAGGTACAGTTTTACCCAGAAAATAAGTCCGATCGAATGTTTTCGTTTGCGCAGAAAAGCGCAGACTGATATCCGACAGTAGCCGAACGTATAGTATAGCTCTGTCCCGCTGACATGATTCGTACACTGTCAGAGTCGACTGATGAACAAGATGGCGCACGACCGGTCGCGATTTTACCGCAAAATCGATTAACCAATAACAGCGATAGATTTTTTAGCGCGCGATTGCTATTGGTTGGGAGAAGGTTCCCGTGTTATAGAAATTGGTCTACGGCGCAAGTACATCGGGGCGGCTTATATTTTGGGTAAAACTGCACTGCTAGTTCTTAGCATATGCTACTCTCATGACTGCCTTCGTGGTACGGCGAGTGAGTAGCCAGCTGAGATACGAGAGGTGCGGGTTCTATTCCCGCTGCAGGACAAATGTTAGTATGTTCTGCAAATATTTGATCCGAGTCTGAGTGTTATGGTACCAACAAACATGGTTTCTCGTCCGTTTGAAACTACAAGTGAGATCATAGTAAAATTTTGTAGATATAATCGGATACGACTCAAATCAAATCAAAAAGTATCTTATTCATTCAAATCACAACGATCATTTTGAATAGTCTTAGGTATGACGTGTTCTAGATTTTTAAAACAATAAACCAGAAAAATTTCACTGTAATTCTGCCGAAAAGTTCAACGAGGTGTCGTGGTAAAGAAGTTTTTTTAAATTTTTTTTTATGATGGAACTTGCATGTTTTGTTTTTTTTTAGTTTATAACGTAACTGGAATTTTGGTATACCTTGTGCTAAGGTTTTCTTAGGAGGTAAAGTAGCTGTCTGGAAGTCACTGAAGTCGCCTTGCTTGATCTTCTTGACGCTCGCCAGAGTGTGCATGATGTTGAGAGCTGGTTCACTCAATTTTATTTTCTTTCTGCTAATGTTCATCGATGTTAGTTTTTCATTTGTACTCTGAAAATATAAATAAATGTAAATGAAACGGACAGGCGCGAGCAAAACTCCCACTCAGGGCGCCGTAATTATCGTAAATTAATCCGTAAATTATTTCGAAATAGTCTTTTTTGAGTTTTAGCCACTTTTTCCTACAAACTTCACTATCCTATTTTAGGGGTAAAAAAATCGAAATTGCTCACGTTTAGAGTCAAAGTCAAAGTCAAAGTCAAAGTCAAAAAGAACTTTATTCATTGAAATCACAAGGATCATTTTGAATCGTCTTATATAAAATTAAATTACTCCAGTTCCAACGCGACCAAGCCTAGAAGAATCAGGCAACAAACTCGGCTTGGCTTACATAAATGGTCCGTCTTACCACTAGGTGAGAAGCGCCTGTGTGGTGCCTCGGAGCAAGGAGTTGCTGATACATAGTAAATGAGAACTTAAAAACCTTAGGAAGGTAGTCAAAAGTAAATAAACATCAGCAAAAATATGCAAGACAGCACACGCTACGCTTGTTATACTTATAAATAATAATCTAATACAAACATGTAAATAGGTAAGTACAGATATTGCAAATTTCCATTTTAGCAGTCGAGGGGCAGAGCGACATCAGGCCACGCGGCTTTATCATTAATATAGTCATCAAGAGTGTAATACGCTTTTTGAATTAGATTCATCTTTATGTAGGATTTAAATCTTCGAATAGGAAGTTTAAATGCACCTTCTGGAAGTTTATTATAGAACCGTACAGAATTCCCCATAAAAGACCCACTTACTTTCTTTAATCGAAATTTTGGTATATTTAGTTTGTGTTTATTTCTCGTGTTAATACCATGCACGTCACTTTTTATCATAAAACTATCCAAGTGTTTATGTGTATGTAATAATATTTCATAGATATATTGCGATATTACTGTAAGAATATTGATTTCTTTGAAACGCTCTCTCAAGGAGTCACGCGACTTCATTTTATAAATGGCACGTATTGCCCGTTTTTGCAAGACAAAAATAGCTTGGATATCTGCTGCTTTACCCCACAGTATGATACCATATGACATAACACTATGGAAGTAGCTAAAATAAACAAGCCTAGCTGTAGCTTCATCAGTAAGCTGCCTTATTATACGAACTGCATATGCAGCGGAACTAAGTCTACCAGCACGAGCCACAATTTGTGGTGCCCACTGCAAGCCCGCATCAATATTAAGCCCTAAGAAAATGGTAGACTTGACAAGATCAAGTGTCTCCCCATTTATTTTAATATTAGTTGGATAATGTTTTACATTTGGCAATGTGAATTTGATGCATTTAGTTTTTTTAGCATTAAGCAAAAGATTATTAACTGTGAACCACTCAAGAACACGCGATAGTGAATCATTTACATCATCGTAATTAGATTTAGATCTATCAACTTTGAAAATCAAAGAAGTATTGTCAGCAAACAGAACTATGTCACATATGTCTTTCACAAAAAAAGGGAGATCGTTAATGTAAACTAGGAATAAAAATGGGCCTAGTATTGAACCCTGTGGCACCCCCATGACAATAGTCGATCCTGAAGACCTTTCACCACCAACATCAACTTTTTGGACTCTATTGGATAAGTAAGAATTTACAAGATTAATTGCCTGATTTTGTATGCCATAATGTTTTAACTTGGAAATTAAAGTATCATGCCTCACGCAGTCAAAAGCTTTGGACAGGTCGCAGAAAACTCCGATCGCGTCCTGCGAGTTCTCCCATGCTTCAAATATGTGTTCTAAGAGCATGGTACCAGCATCGGCTGTCGAACGACCCTTAGTAAATCCAAATTGATGACTATGAAGAAGTCCGTGGAGGTTGAAGTGTGACAATAACTGAGTAAGAATAAGTTTCTCAAAGATTTTACTTAACGCAGGCAATATAGAAATTGGCCTATAATTACCTGGATCTTTTTCATTACCAGACTTGAACAAAGGAATTAATTTACTATGTTTCATAAGATCAGGAAAGACTCCCTCGTCAACACATCCATTGAAAATATAGGCCATACACGGCGCAATATCAATAATTATAACACCTAACACCTTTGTAGATATTCCCCAAAGGTCTTCAGTATTTTTAATATTAAGTGACTTAAATGTCTTAACAATATAATAATAATAATAATAATAAACGCTGGACATTCCACACAACATTATCTAGCCCCAAGCTAAGCAGAGCTTGTGTTATGGGTACTAGATAACTGATATACTTAGTACAATACATTACATAGATAGATATTTTTTATTATACATAGAAAATACCCAGAACACCCTGAACAAATATCTGCAGATCGTACAAATATTTGTTCCGAGGCGGGAATCGAACCCGCAACCTCCTGTGTCGCAGGCGAACCTTCGCCCGCCGCGCCACATAGGTCGTCAATATCAATGGCATTAACGTATCTGAAACTAAACGCGACCTCACACTTATCAACACTTAATTCCAATAAAGTAGATGCTCCAGAGGCAGTTGATTTTAAAGATTGAGTCACAATATTAGGTATACTAGAGAAAAAACTATCAAAGGCATTTGCGACCTCAATATTATTTGATAATATTGTATTGTTTACGTTTAAATTAATTTGTTTACTACGAGGTTTAGCTTTACCTGTTTCATTATTTATTAATTTCCAAGTTGTCTTAATTTTATTTGTTGATTTTTCTATTTTATTTCTCAAATGCAATGATTTTGCTGCATGACAAACTTTTTTGAAGGTCTTGGAATAGTTCTTTATGTACAAGATAAACGTTGGATCGTGCAACATTGATTCTCTAGCCGCATAGAGTTCATATAATTTATTCCTACTTCTATAAATACCGGTTGTATACCGGGTGTAGAGTTTTTCCTTTATTTGTGTAGAGGTTATAAACCTCTTAGCATTCCGCATTTTAGAATTGTGAGATTATTGGAAGTATCCTAGAGGTTATTTAATCCATTGACAGGCAAGCTTGATTTTTGAATAACACTATAAGCTCATAGTCTTTCATATCCTATCCTACTAACATTATAAATGAAAAATTTTGTGAGGATGGAAGGATGAATGTTTGTTACTCCTCCACGCAAAAACTACGAAACGGATTTTGATAAAACTTTACAGCATTATAGCGTATACATCAGAATTACATATAGGCTATAATTTATAATAGTAGTTCCACGCGGGCGGAGCCGTGAGCAAATGCTAGTTTGGTATAAATTTCTAGTTGATACCTTTAGCTGTTACTGAGAAAAAGGGTCTTGACAGACATAACGGGTCTTGGCGACCTTTGTGGCGCGGCGAGCGAAGGTTCGCCTGCGACGCAGGAGGTTGCGGGTTCGACTCCCGCCTCGGAACAAATATTTGTATGATCTGCAGATATTTGTTCAGGGTGTTCTGGGTATTTTTCTATACATAATAAAAAATATCTATTTATGTAATGTATTGTATATATCTAATACCCATAACACAAGCTCTGCTTAGCTTGGGGCTAGATAATGTTGTGTGAAATGTCCCCAGCATTTATTTATTTAAACAGACATACATCATAGCTTATAAGGGTCCCTTTTTAACTGTTGTTTTGCGGAACCGTAAAAAGAAAGAGCTATGTCGGTATTTTATACATGATCTGAAACTTACCTTGATAGACTCTGCTTTATGTAATAGCACCTGGTTGACGGGATAGTTCATATCCTCCAGAATGCTTATAACTTCGTTCAGCAGTGGCGGGTTGGCTCTCGGTCGCCCGTCTGACTGAACACTTGATATAGAGCTCGTTCTTTCGGAGTATCGTATACTACGCAACCTGAAAATGTTATGGTACATGTTACGTTGGGTTTTAGCTGCCTGGCTCTCCAGGTTTAGGCGAAGTACAAGAATGAGCTCCTTAAGGGGTCGGGGAAGGATTAACTGCCCGTGCAAACGTAATACCAAAATCATTTGAAATTGGACCATATTTCCATCATATTATGCTATTATTCGGAATCGGATAGTATTTATCTAGGTTCCTACGTAGTTTTTGTTTCAAAATACTTACCTAAAACGAAATTTAAGCTATTCCATTTTGTATATTTTTACGACTTTTACGACATGTTTTCATCTTATTTGTTTCGTATTAAAAACAACGTACTTTCTGTATTCTGTGTTTAGGAACATAGCATATATTGTCAAGTTACAGAATAACAACAAGATATGAAAAAAACATTAAATTTTTACTAATAATTTGTACGTCTATTCCCACCTGTTGGGTAGTTCTGTTCATGAATCTTGTGATTCAAAACTACTTCTACACCATGCAGTTTGCTATAAATTTGGTATTACGGAATACAACCTAATTTGATACAAATTCCAAACGGCTCGTACACCCATCGCGCATGCAGAGGGAGAGGCCCCGGTGCCAAACAGGGATAGCCAATTTTGACACTCGTTTCAAATTGAATTTGCTTGGGGCCTTCGCAGGCCCCTTAAACCAGATTTCTGGCCAGCTGGCATTGTTTACCGACGCTATAGGGCTGCTGCCCTGGTGTAACCCCTAATTCGTATTTTACTACATCCACGGGAGGAGATGGAGGGGTCTATTCTTAGGCCGGACACACAACGACACTCCGGTTTAACTTACGTTGGTTTTATTCAAGCATATGACCCGAGGTTTAGCATAATTTGAGTTAATTTAGCATCTAAATTGCTCAAACCTCAGTCGTAACCTCGAATAAAATCAAAGTACCTAATTTAGACCGGAAAAAATCTACATTTTATTTTGTTATCTGAAAAATTTCTAAACGATTCTTAGATCAACTGCTTTTTAGACTTTGTACCTGCTTTATTACTAGATGAAACATACAAAAGATTTAGCTTCAACATTATTATAATGTAAACAAGTTTTTTTTCAAAAATGGCAGGTATTTTTTATAGCAATTTTTTTTCTGAGAAAAATCCGAATTTCCAAAACTACACTTGTGTGTTGGTTTCAGGGTTGCACAATATTCTAGAATACCCTCGATATGATTGAGCTATACCAATCTTTCGAGCCTGCCTATAGCCACTTGCTTGTGTTTACCTTCGATTGACGAATGGGCTCTCCGTAGAGTCCTTCAGATCGCTGTCCTCCGTAACTTCGGCGCATACATTGAGCGCACTCTTGAAGCAGTGCGCGAACTTGTCGCGCGCCTGCCGGAAGCAGCCCGCTTTCAAGCAAGCCTTGCCCCACGCCGCCAGCACGCTGTTCCGCGGGATACCTGACTTTGTCGCTATCTCTAAGGCAAGCTCCCATTTCTCGGCTTCCAGTAGCGAACGGACGATTTGACCTGTTATAGCGAACGCAGCGTTATCGAGCGGCAGCGTAAATGTAAGACGGTAACTACCGTCTTACATTTACGCTGCCGCTCGATACATCGTATTTTATGAGCTTATTAACTAATAAGCTCATAAAATACGATGTATCGAATAAAAATAAGAACATAACATAACACACAACAGTCACATACGTAGTCTTGATCACACACTAGGATTCCTCGTGTCGTGGGTATCAAGAACTACGAGTACCATGATACCATAACACCCAGACCCGGAACAAATATTTGTAGATCATACAAACATTTGTCTCGCAGCGGGAAATCGAACCAGCAACTTAAATTAAACTTTTATAGGACCTAATGAAACTGTATTAGGAACTTAATGAAAATGTGATAGGAACTTTATGAAACTGTAATATGAACTTATTGAAACTGAAATAGGAACTTAATGAAACTGTAATAGGAACTTAATGAAACTGTAATAGGAACTTAATGAAAATGTAATAGGAACTTAATGAAAATGTAATAGGAACTTAATAAAAATGTACTATGAACTTTATAAAACTGAAATGGCAACTTTATAAAAACGAATTAGGTTAAATTTAAGTTTCTTTAGATAGACCACCAAGAAATACTTACTAGGGTGCGCGCCCTGGTGCGGCACTAAGTGATGCACTTGGTGCTTCACGAGTGTGGCCATGGCGTCCGCGTGCGCGAGGCAGCGCGCCGCGTGCGCCGCGCCAGTCTCTGCCACGCCCGGACCCGCACCCGCGCCCGCTCGAGCCGTCCACTCGCTAAAACATGAACAGTGCACCCATATCGAGAAAGCTCGCACTCTACACGAACAAACAGTGGGGAAACTTCGTGTAATCCTAATTATCAGCCCGTAGTAGTTCACTGCTGGAACCTTCCCCATAGAATACCACGACGAACGGTCTTGAGCCATCCACCGAATTTCTGCGACCGCTACAATATCGTTGGTCAACGGGAAGTTTTAGAAAAAATAGTTCTTAAAATTCCGGTAGATAGCGGTGACTCGACATGGTTGTGTCTTCTGGAGATTTTGCAAAAAACACCACATAGAATAAATTCTCTTTGTTTTCTCTTTTTTTCCTCCAAGTTTCGCGTTGCGATTCCGAAGCTCGTTTTTCAATTCTACTATAGACCGGTCTACTTGGTCCGGCGTTATTGTTATAATAACAACAAAAAATTATAACAATAACGTGACACTAACAAATATATCAGAATTTCAACAAAAACTTTACGTAGATACTTTACTTCACCAACGAACAGCATGAGCGAGTGAAGTAAGAGATACTGACAGTTGATGGCAGACCGACAAAATTTAGACAACCATATCTGGACTGCGCCATCTATGCATGGATTTAGAACTATTTTCTTTCAGCTGTCAGAAAACTTCCCAGGGTTTGTCCTATAATGAGTAGTCCGACATGAAAATTCCTACACTCCCAAAATTTTAATTGAATAAACCACTAGTCATCATATAATAAAGGGATAATTCAAATCCAGGTAGTAGACAAAAAAAAACGAGGACATTACGCATGGAAGTAGCTTTCTTGCAAGGTGTACTGAATCCTTTCACCACGCTGGTTCTCCCACCATCGGTTACAAAGCCTCAATCTTGTCACTGACCAAATAATGCAGTATGACCAAGAGTACAAAAGAGTTCTTACGTGCTCTCATGATGCGTTCTCGAGTAGAGCTCAGCGGCAGCAAGTAGCAGCGACCTCCGCGCACGCACCAGCAACCTGGCGTCACCTCCACTTGACAATTCACGCGCCACTTCATCCCCTCTATCCAGCAAGAACCTCGGATAGTCCAAATTGATCGAATGCATCTTCATAATCGACAAACAAAGCGTCACGTTCGGAGTGAACTCGAAACTGAACTCGACTCTCACTGCGTCGTTCTTCGGCGCGCTTGTAGTGAGGCACCAGTCGAGGCAGGTCACTCCGCTGTTAGCTGAGTCTGAGTTAGAGCTGAGCATCGCGTTGTCTTGGTAGGATTTGGACTTGCGGTTCACTGATTGCGTGAAGCAGTCTTCGCAAACGCGGAATTTTACGCCGCTCGGGTATGTGGGCACCTGCGAACATAAACACACGCCATTGTCAAAATGATCCTTGTGATTTCAATGAATAAAATTATTTTGGGTCGTACAATCGTAGGAATATAGACGAGAACAGTGGTGATATCATAGCCGCCATTATTTTACCACTAATAACTAAGCTAACGCTTTCTTCTAGTAATCACCAGTTTTTTTACGTCCACTGTTGGACGAGGCCTCCTCCATTGAATACAATGGACGAATTTGCCATAATCACCACTCTTGGCAGGCGGATTGGTGATCGCAGTTTGGTGTTACTTATTCAGGTGGATGCTGCTGCCCATCCCCTGGTAATCCCTTACTACATCCACGGGAGGAGAAGGAGGGTCTATTCTTAGGCCAGACACAGAATGAAGAACATGAATAAATGAAATGAATGTTTATGTTGTTTACCTGCATTCTGTTCCTAGAGCAAGCATGGCAGACGAGCCTACCGCATCTCCTACAATGATGTCTCCTGATGATCATGGAGAATATCGACGTGTGACACAGCATACACCGGTCCACCGAGTAGTCTTCCACCCACTGCTCTTTCGTTGGGATATTGTCCGGCATCACAAAGGGTCTGGTTGCCGCTTCTATGTTTATCGAGTCTATAGACTGCAGTAACGAGTCATCAGTCGGTTTTGGCGGTACCGGGCATACATTCCTAGGATTCTTCATATCTAAAGCTTTTTCTGCATAGAATCTCAGTAAAGCGTCCACCGCATTGCGAGATATCACCAAACTTTCAATTGATTTGATGTTGTAATAAAGCTTGTCGCCACTCAGGTCTTTCTTCAGATTCGGCGATATTTTGTTCAATATATTGGCCAATACATCCAGTTTGGAGTTCATTAGGAACTGTTCAATCATCAATAGAGGGTTTTCGATGAGCTCCCAGAACATATAACGCATGTTGGCGTCAATTTCGAACATTATCTGAAGGCCAATCTTAATGTTCTCGAAAGATTTCCAATCAAATGAATTTTCCGATATAAAATCCATGCAGACTTGGAGTATTTCAACGTTTCTGACTTTAGACATTTCGTCTTGTATGAGATCCAGGGCTTGAGTCGATGGGAGTCTCAAGAGCAGTTCCTTGACGAGGGCCGGAGTCGCTTGGTTGGTGTATTCGAATAGTTGTCTCAACAGATTCATCACGATCAGATTCTTCATGTTATCTGACACGTCGTGCACGTCCGCCCACTCCAAGCACAGTTTGAACTGAAAAGAGAAATTACAGAGTACTAGAGTCTAGCGAGTGAAAAGGGGGCGCCTCTACCACAAATTAAATCAGTTTTTGATTGGCAAACTGACACGCCATTTTGTTTTGTATGCCAGGGATATACTGCGAACACCAGATCCACATCACCATCAGAACACATTTTCTGAAGTACTAGGTTTCATGGAGCCGTGCATACTACGAACACCCGATAACACGTCAAGCCAGTATACACGCCTCCATATAAACTAGTACATCAGAAAACGTGAACACGTCGGACGTCGAGTCGAGTGTTCGCAGTATATCTAACATTAGCTAGTGCTTATGCTAATGGTGCCCAATTCCACAGTTTGTTTTCTAATCTTTTTTGTCCGATGGCCTTACTTCAAGTTCACGACCTTCAGCTATATATCTATGTAAGGATGTCAATTTTATTCTCCAACAACCACTGGAGAATAAAGGTTCTAGAGTGGAGACTATGAACCGGAACACGCATAGTAAAACGGCCCACTATGATATTGTAAAGGTGGTATACAATATCATAGTGATCCGTTCCAAAGATGGATAAAGGCGATTCTATGGGGGAAGCATATGCATATGTAGACGTCTAGCGATTGATGGTAGAATTTATACGAAAGCTTTAATAAACCAAAAAAATTACCTGCTGGCTATCCATTAGGATCTCAATAATGTTTTCTGGATTTTCTAGTGACTTTACGTAGATGCAGTACCAGCTGTTTTTTCCAATTATCGATGATATCTAAAAAAGAAAAAGCTGGTCAGTACTACAATTAAAACCATCGTCAAGAACTTCAGTGTGCAAGTATGTACCTGATCATACAAAGGAATCTTGACCATCCAGTCAGAACACTTCTCATACAGTCCCTCTTCCAAAGACTCTTGATTCAAAAGAAACCTCAAATAGTCCAAAGCTTCAAAAGCACCCTCTGCCGGCCAGCTGCTCAAATTGTTCAGGATCAAATCCACTTTTAATTCTGGACATCTGAGGTACTGACAGTATCTCCAGTTGTTTACAATATTAGGGTTCGTCGCCAGTTTGAACAGAATTAGATCTCGAAGGTTGCCGAGATTCGCGCTGCACATTAGTTGACGTTCGGACAACGAGTCTATTATGTTCAAACATTTCAATATCTTTCCTGCTTCGATCAATTGAGGCATAAACACAAACAGTTTATCAAGATCTACCGTCGTGTGGAGTGATGCCAGATATTTGTTATTTCCGTATAAATCCTTGGTGATATTGAATCTTTCCAACTCCATGTAGTTGTTCAGACATCTGGTGCGAGCGTCCATGCTTTGCTGTAAGCTATTCTCATCGGGCGAAGTGTGAATTTTCTTTATTATATGCGCCAAAACCCAGTTGTGAAGCACAACGTAAGTCAAGCATTGAGGGTCGGGAGACCTCGGCAATGGAGCGAAGTTGGTCACTGGATCTTGGAACAAATTCTCTTCTGGGTTCTTGAAATCGTAAACCACGTGAAGCAAGTTGTTGAAGTTGTACTCGGAAGCTTCTTTGTGAGGTCCGGTTAGAGCGATAGACGGGCAAAAGTTGAGGATCAACTTTGGTATGAGATTCACGTTCAACTTTTTGCAAATCGGCTCCAGATTTGTGACTGGAATTTCTTTATTGTTGATCATATTGCCAAAGATATCATGCAATGGCTTCTCCAATACGGTGAAGTATGGCAAATCTGTGGTATTTTCAGTGGAACGATTCTCTTCTTGCTCCAACTGTGATACAGTTTTGCAATAGATGTAGCACATTCTCAAGTACGGTGTTCTGGCCTTTTTCATTCCCATCCGGGATACTTCACCAATATTGCATAAATCCTTGTCGGATGCGGCAACTACGTTCATGTAGATTTGATGGTACTTTTGTAGCAAGTTCTGATCCAAAGCCTTTCCTTCACTTGGGCTTACTACATCCACCAGATCTTCACAGGACTGCCGGAGTTCTTTGGACAGTTGATTCAATTTACAGAACTCCTTGTGTTTGATTGGCACTCGACAATCTGTGATCAGCTCGCAAATATTATCAACAAATCTGAATGATTTCTCTGTGTTCCCAAAGATTTCAAACGTAACGCTGGCGATGTCTTCGACGAAGCGGATGTAGTTCGTCTTCTTGACGGCAGCTATGTCCGTCGAAGTTCTGACTTCGGCGAGTTTTCTCTCTACCACGTTTATAAGACCGTAAGTGATTTCTCTGTTGAGTCCACTACTCAGTAATATATCGACAGCGTTTATGAATGGGGAATTTTGGTGGTTATACAGTTGCAAATGAGGGTGTCTCGCTCCCAACTCCATTATATCAAAGGAGTTGGGAGCTCTATTCGATGCTAGAAACCCCTCTACGAGTCCCATAACTTCAGTGGATACAACGGATAACGCCGAAAGTTCTTTAGTGGGATAGCGAGTGTCATCCCTGTAGTAGATGATGTTTTTGATCTTCGCTACTAAGTTTCGAAATTGTTCCGTGAATGTTACTTCAGTTGCAATCTCCGAGTCGGCCAAATCGAACATCTAAAAACAATGAAGATTCTTTAGAGGCATGAATGTGAATCTATAGTGGGAACATGTAGTTACTGCTTGGATACGATCACACGGGTTCTATAGTCAAGTTACCTACCTCTCCCCTCACCTCGAATCAAAACACGTCGAAAAGTCATAGAAAAAAGGTTGAAGCATTTGAGGAAGGTACGGAGAATAATAGTCCATAAAAAGTTTATCAGAACCTTTTTGGTCAGTACAACTGACAGAAGTTGTTTGTTAACATGTACTGAGAATATGCTGAGAATTGACAAATAAATGGGGAACTTTGGTTGTACTATCACACTGTTTTTATATGCATATTCATTCAAAATACAGGCAAAATCGTTCCAATCGGGTCAAGATGGAGTGGTCCCAAAAACACCTTATAACATTTTCCTTACAGATAACGACGACCTGAAAGTTGATTTGGACATCAACGAAGATGACTATGAGATGATTGTTAGAAATAAAGCTTTGGAAATTATGAATGAAGATCAAATATTTCAAGAATTCAACAGGTACCTATGCTATTTCTATGGTCTTCAAAGAAATCTGTTCTAATGCTTATTACATTTTCGTTTGACGTAAGATTTACTCCGTAACATGGTAACATGGCATTCTTAAATTAATCATACACCTGCTGTTTTTGAACAGGATTGCAAGCACGGAATATGAAAAGACTATGGATAGGAACCGTGAAAGGCTCGAAAAAACAGAGTCAAGCATATTTATGCATAAAACCGATAACTTGACATCTCCATTGGTAACATCGGTAAGTTTCATACTTTATAGCATTAGGACTATGGAATGAACCTTATAGTTAGCTAGATTCGTCTTTACAATAGTCAAGAGAGCCTAGTTATTCAT
Organism: Epirrita christyi; assembly: GCA_951392215.1. Classification (NCBI taxonomy): domain Eukaryota; kingdom Metazoa; phylum Arthropoda; class Insecta; order Lepidoptera; family Geometridae; genus Epirrita; species Epirrita christyi. The sequence goes on from OX595852.1 coordinate 6,934,385, forward strand.
TTCAAAGTGATATGCATCCACATTCCAATTAACAAAGAAACAATATTAATAAATATTTACAACATTATCATCATGGCCATTGTTATCAGTAAAATTTGGAAGTTAATGACCGTCTGGTATGAACAGTTTGATAAACACAGCTGTTACTATGTAAACATAACTTTTCCTGTTTCAATTATTACGATTTATTAATTCCTGTAGCATTACATGAGTCAGACATCGCGAAATGTCACGAATGAGAATGTGGAATATGATTATTTGGTAAGCGAGTACTATGCAGCGAAGACGGGTAATGCTACGACAAATACTTATGATCCTTTTGAAATTGGTAGGTTATAGTAAAATGGATAACACCTGAATGAGTTAAGAAAGTAGTTCTACAAACTTTAATGATGGCTATGTTTTAGGACAGTCTGAATATGGGTTCTTGGATTCCCTGAAGATAATAACATCATTCAATACATCTTACAACTGCACTGAACAGGAGTTTAAAGGCATCGGAATAGGAGCTATCAAATGTTTGGTAGAAGAGTTCTATACGAAGCAACAAGATTACAAGACTCTGGCTAAGCATCTTTGGAAAATTGTTGCAATATGGATAGTTGTTTACCTAGTGATAGCTGTACCACTTTGGTTTACTAGAGGTTAGTTAATTAACGGCTGTATTGTTTAAAGGGTTCCGTACCTCAACGGGAAAAAACGGAAGCCTTTTAGGATCACTTTGTTGTCCATCTGTCCGTTTGTCTAGACCTTTTTTCTCAGGCAGGGCTAAAGTTATCAACTTGAAATTTATACCCTATATATATATAGAGGTCCTTTAGTTTTTTTTTTAAAGTTCTTTATTATGTACTTATAAAGTATACAAATATAAGAAATAAACACAGTTTGGTAAAAATACAGCTTAAAATTAGAAGTAACTTGGCAGGCTAAGGCATAAAAGTTATTAGACAATTTTTTTTTTAAATATTGGGCACTTTATATATCGAGGTCCTTTAGAGTACCTACTTTCAGTGACCTTTGAAATGCTAAAGGCTTTGTGACACAAATTATAGGAAGAAGTCTAAAATTGTGTAATTTCGACTTATTTATCCATAAAACGATTTCAAAATAATTTACGAGTTGGAACCCCCTCAGGGCGCGTGTCTCACTCGCACTTGCCCATTTTATTTCATTTATCTTCTATCCTAATTGAAATGACGTGCTAGCTGTTAGCTAGGATATTAAGGGCCAAGCAGGTACCCTGGGTGTTTGAATACAGCCGTAAGCATCACATGTTTCAGTTTCAATTCTTTGCCATTCTAAAGTCAACATTATATCTAGGTTGGTGCTCCTGCTGTTTATGCTGCAAGTTTTTCAAGCCACAACAAACCATACAGGAAGCGAAGAACTATCAGTTTTTAAACCCACCGGGGATATGGGTGACGAAACGAGGCGACATTATTCAGTACGAACCGACAGAGCGCGAAAAAGACTGCTACGAGGAGTTTGGACATTTCTTGAGGACACTATAGTTGGCCTATACAGAGGAATAAATAATTGTTTATGTTTAGGTGATGATTTGAACAATAACACATTTGGACATAAACGATAACGATAATGCAGCTATGTCTTTGTTGACTATATTTGTGTATTTGATTTATAATGCAGAATATAAATACAAATAAGTGACCTTACTCGCACAGATGTAGAAAGGTTAGTGTGACTCAATATACATGGTGATGATCTGTCGCCATATTTACTCCTGAACACTAACCTGTCTTCCACACTTTTTGGCGACTAAATATGATGAGTGTACCCACTCATCTCAAGCGCAATGTCAAATGAGACACTAATGGCTTGTTTACACATCAACGAATCGTTATTTTTACTGGAACGTGATTTAATACGATTCGTTTTTATTTTGTCAGTGGCAGTTAAACTCCTATAGTAGCCGTATTAAGACGCACACGCATTGTAAAAAAAATGCGCGGATGAATCGTTTATCGGATCGTTCGAATCATTTGACGGATAGTTTCTTTTTATGCGATTTGTTTTTCTGTTAGAGGGAAGCTCGGACGCCCGCACGCTTCTCTTCTTGCCGCTACTTGCTCAATTGGTTCTCATTGTGTGCACGTGTGCATTATGTCCGAAAAGGAGAAATGACGAATCGTATTATATCACGATTGTGAACGTCTATTAGTCTTTAACGAATCGTAATTAATTTCGAATAGTCAATGACCGGATGCATGTGTGAACAAGCCGTAATGCTAGCATTCGCCTTACCTCTAAAATCTGGTTGGCCTTTGGAAAGTCGTTGTGGTATAAAGCCAGGGCCACCAAACACGTCGGTTTTGCCAGCATGATGGAGATGAAATCGATTGCACTCTCGGGAGATGATACACACACTGACAACAAAGAAAATAAAATGATATAAGTACCGAGTTTTTCAGAATATAGTGATATTTAATTTATATTAAAGCTTCTACATACCCAGAACACCCTGAACAAATATCTGCAGATTATACAAATATTTGTTCCGAGGCGGGAATCGAACCCGCAACCTCCTGCGTCGCAGGCAAACCTTCGCCCGCCGCGACACAGAGGTCGTCATAACTCTCTTCTCCAAAATAAAAGGTACTTTTCCTTGAAGTCCCATTATTTACCCACACCCTTTAATACTTACAGTCATCTGTAGCCGAAATAGTGGATGCAAGCATAGCCTGATCGACTTCGTACTTATTATTGGTGTGTCGTCGTCTCGTCTTAGGCTTTTTCCTCAAAGGTTTCGCGTCCATTTCCCGAGATTCCTCGTCACTGCTATCGTCTACTTCGACGTAGTCTAAACACAACTTTAGTAAAAGCGGACTTGTATCTGGAGATAGGTTCGACACCAGTTGTAGTTTCCATATGGAGTGGTTGACCACTTTTAGCAAATGTTTGAATTTATCCCTGACACTAGAATCCAATTCTTCAATTTCTACATCCTCTTCTAACTTCTCCAAGCACAATTTCAAGGTATTCAGAATGTGCTGTGTGGTGAACGAATTGCACATAAACCCCGAGTTATTACTTAACACATTCTTTGAGTTTTTAGTTTGTTTCTTAGAATAGAAATATGAGCATTCGGAATGAGCGCCACATTGCTGGAAATCTTGGCTGTGTTCATGGCAAGATAAGTACTCATATCGCAAAAAAAGACACGAGAATATATTCTCTATCACTTCGAGGCAACATTCCATTGGTTTTATAGATATTAGAAGGCGTTTGATTTCTTCCAAAGATGAAGAGGTCTCATTCACGTTTTCAGAACCTTCAGCTGAATTCAATATGGTATCAATTACTTTAGTTATAGCACAATAGCTGTTATAAGTTAGTACATCCCAATTAGCACTACTTCCACCTTTCTTCCTCAAGTCAACTTTGTTACTCAACAACATCAAATCACTCAAAAATTCGTTGTTGGTGTTCAACAGTCTGGAAACTTTGTATCTGTCGACTTTCGAGAGCCGACACACCTGAGATATCACAGCCAGTGCACTCTTCGCCAATACTTGACTAAATATAGACGTTGTCATGATCTTGCAGTTACTTTCTAAGCAAAACTTGATAATTGTCAACTCTCTTTTCACTTCTGTTAGGTAGAATTGCAGTTGATCATCCGATGTTGTGTAAGTATCGAGGATAGAGAATATGTTGGTCAGCTGATGAACCAGTGAAGGTAGATCATAAGTTTCCGGACTGTTGGTGAGATCAATGAGCACCATTATGAGAATTTGTTTGGTGAAGTTATTTATTTTAAATGTTATGTTTTTCATATCATGAAGTTGGTTTTTGTATACTTGAGCTGCTTTGAGTAGCCAGTGAGTTTTCTCTTGGTAACAGAGCTCCAGCATGTTCTCTGGAGTGAGTTTAAACTCTTTCTGAGGTTCATTGTTGTGCATAGTTTCTGAAGCTACTTGCAACAGTTCTGGCCTATCATGAAGCACAATGCTCAGGAGGATTTGCTTTCTATACTGCCTATGGTTCTCTTCGGAAATTGGCTTTAATATGTAGTGGACAAACTGAGGTACAAAATTATCCTTACATTTCATCAATGATATAAAAGTAATCAGCCTATCTGTACAGCTGTTTTCATTTAGTTCATCCTTCAGGACTTCTTGATATATTGACTGAATTTGATTGACATTGTGAATATCAGTTATATGTAGCTGTATATAATTGAAAATATATGCAGTGGTAACAGGATTGTTTTTCAAATTGTTTCTGAAGAAATTTATAGTTTCGTTACTAAAATCTTTTACTGGTTTCGAGTCTTCTACATCAGAATGAAATTTTAACAGCTCCTGAAACATATATTCAATAAAATTTACCTGTTTTTATAAAAAAAAACAGAAATTATAAGACAAAGTGGCACCAAGACAAAAAGTATCCTTTATCCTGATTTACATTCAAATTTTTAATAAATTTGAACATACATAGTATCAATCCTGGTTATAATCTATTTCTCTACTAAATTTCATTGAAATCTGTTTAGCCTTTATAGCGCGGCGTAACAAACAAACAAGTATACCCAAATAACTAAACATCTAATTTTTTTTATTTCTTTTAGTATGACATGGGTAAGTCTAACTTGCGTACGGCTTACCTAATGTAGTGGCCACTATTGCTTATAGACACTTGTCGGTGCATTGCCTACCTTCAAGGACTTTTTATAAAAGCGGCCCCGCCATGTCTAAGAAGATACGAGATCCAGATATGGTAGCAAAGGAAAAGGAAGGTTTAAAGGAAGGAATTACAATTCCTTAAGGGGAAGTAATAATCTCGAGAAACGAGTCGTTGGAGACACCCAGGGTTCTATTATCCTATACTATTAACAAGCAATATTTGTATATAACATATATGTTTTGAACGGCTCTAACGATTTCGAGGTAAAAACCTCGATCTAATAAATAAATAAATGCTGGACATTTCACACAGCATTTTCTAGCCCCAAGCTAAGCATAGCTTGTATTATGGCAACTAGATAACTGATATACTTAATACAATTCATCACATAGATAGATATTTTTTATAATACATAGAAAATACCCAGAACACCCGGAACAATTATCTGCAGATAGTACAAATATTTGTTCCGAGGCGGGAATCGATCCCGCAACCTCCTGCGTCGCAGTCGAACCTTCGTCCGCCGCACCACAGAGGTCGTTAGGTAGGATCTAGAGGTTCATCCCTAGGAATGTGCATTTTACCGAGTTTTCCAAGCAAAGCTTGGTCACCCAGGTACTGTGTGGATAAGCTTAGCAATATTACTGATTAAATAAACATACCTCAAATATTTCTTCAGTCAGATTATCTAGTAGGCGAAGAATGTATTTTAACTCTTCCTCCTTCATGATTGCTCTGAAACAGAATATAACAAAATCATTAACAACTTGAAAATACACTATCTAGGTAGATACGAAAATTATAGAAAATCTAATTTGCTAGTTACTAAGGTTTATAACTAGCAAGTTGGACTTTCTATATTTTTTTTATTTTGACAGTATATTATGCAGATGAATGCAGAAGAATGAGACTAAAAGGGGTAACATCACATAAGTAAATAAATATAATTCTTGTCCTAAGTAAAAGTATTTTGATGATAAAATAACACTTGGTTTGGTGTTATTTTGCTATGTGATATCACTGGGGATCAACAACAGAACTACTACTATTCATTATGTTCAAGGAAGCCTGGTTTGCTTATGCAATGCTATATTACATAGATACATTACCTTCTAAAGTTAATAGATAACTAACTATGTCACATTATCATACCTCCCAGGTCAGAAGTCAACGCCCATATTATGATAAGGTCATCTTCAATGCAATAATGTATATTTAACTCAGGTAGTACATGGACAAGTCATTACATACATACATAAACACACGCCTTTTTTCCCGGAGCGGTAGGCAGAGCCTCAAAGGGCCTCTTTTCAGCGGATGGCAAAATCGCAGGAATATTCTAATTCTAATCTTATTCTAAGTGGGGGTGTTAAGACCTGATCTGATGTCGTGCTGTAGGGTGCATTGTGCATTGTCCCCCTGCGCTAACCCTACCCCAGCCAGCCCAGCTCCTTAAAGTAATGGAGCAGGACTTTGGGTTGGTGGCAACACTGTTGAAGTGTGTCCAAAGGCTGTCTGTTAGACTGTCCCTCAACAGGACAATGCAGGAATATTACTTAAATTTTTTAGTCTTAAGTAGTTGGGCTGATAAAGGTGTCTTCGCATGGTCTCAGTTCAGTGCGAAACACTAGTTTTAGTAATACTAAAAATAACTATACATATATATATATATATATACTAGTAATAATATTACTCAAGAGTAATTAGTCACAAGGGAGTTTTTTCAGGGCCACCATTCCTCAAACTCGTCTCTATCCTACCACAGGGTGACCAAAGAAGAACCAGTGCTTGCAGTAGGTACTCTTAACAATATTTAAATTTATCTGGACCAGAAAGTATGGTAAAAGTGAAGGCATAAGCAGTGAATAAGTGTGGACTAGCACAGCTGTTAGTTTTATTAAGGCACATACACATAATCAAATAGACAAATTGAGTTCATAATTATTTTCAGTAGTAATTTTAAAATTATGTTTAGTGAGTATACACCCATAGCAGGATGATTGATGACGGATTCAGAGAAGGTATGAATGTATGGAGCCAATTAATTAGAGCCCACAAACTGTACGTAATATAGAAAAATCAGTAACCACTGGCAAAAGTTTGGCTGTAAACACAAAATGTTCTATAGCAGATCAAATTAAATTAGAAATTGTCAGTTTATACAACCACAACTGATAGTAGAGCAGAGATGTGGGATATGTTAAACCAATATTAGGTGTTTTAACATTGATTTATTATAACAGGGCTGTTTTACGAACAAAAGGTATAGGTACTATCTTGCTTACATCTTGAATAATGAAAACTGATTTAGAATTGAGGTAAACCAAATCAAAACAATGCTTTTTGTTTCTCAGGAGCCCACTAGCATTTTCTGAAAATCACTCAATAAAAAATCTGTATTTTAATGATTTTAACGAAACCAAAACGCAAACAAAACAAAGCTAACGCAATTTGAACATATTTTGAACATGAACTCAAGCAATCTGACTTCTGTCATGTCTGTCTGTTTTTGTTCCTTGCTCCAAGGTTCTGAGCAAGCAAGGAACCTTGCTTGAACCTTGCAAGGAACACACAAGGAACATAAATATGAGCAAGTTGACAAGTTTGACAACTAGCAAAAAGGGATGTAAAATGCCATACGTCAAAACTAGACAAGATATTATTTTTATATTTAAGATTTATATTTATAATTTCAAAATAAAATAAAAAATTATTATGAATATGGGGGCTTATCTTTATTCTGAGGGCTAAAGACCCTTAGAATATTGACTATTCTAAGTAAAGACCACAGACGGCATAGAGTACCTTAGTATATACGGGGGGCTGACTGCTGACTTTAGTTTTATTCCTCCAAGGGACTGACTGACAGGTTATGAGGTTATGACAGCAGAAAAAATTCTCTAAGAGAAAAAACAAGAAAAAATTACTTATTACCTTAGAGAATTTATGTGGGGAGATGGCATGCTCAACTTCTAGTACTAAATTATTTCTGCCACTTTTTGCGGGAGGCGAGGTAAACACGTACAGCACACATTTGAATACTCACGCACACTCATGCAGAAAGTTGAGGCGTCTCTATAAACGCACACGGAAATAAAAGCTGTCACACAAACATAAAACAAGCACACAAATAAATAATTTCTGTAATTACACTATTGGTTAGTTGCACACTAGCGCAAAAACTAGTGATGGGGTGTGAAAGATTGAATGAAATTAAGATTATTAATTGTCTAGGGATCTAGTCTATGGATGTATGTTTGAATGGGTGAATTGATTCATGTTGATCAAAAGTAATCGCGTAACAAACATAAAAAAAACATAGCCAGTTAAAAATTGTTTTAGGATTTAAGTGCTCACCGGTAGGACTCGTACGTCCTTTTGCACGCGAACGAAGTTTGCTTCTATTTTGGCTATTATTTCTTCAAATTTTGTATTCATGATTTGTACACTAATATATATAGACCCGTGGTGCGTTGGTTTCTTATAAAATTATATGGTTTCCAAATCACACGCATCAGGCATGTATGATCTGCAATTATTTGTTCCGGGTCTGGGTGTTATGGTACCAGGTACTCGTAGTTCCTACGATACAGGGAATCCTAGTGTGGGATCAAAACTACGTATGTGACTGTTGAGTGTTAAAAAAAACAATATTTTTTTGGCTCCTGCACGGAATGGATGTAAGGTTGGGTCCCGTGGTAATAAGGAGCTCCTCCTCATTGACATGGCCATCAGACAGAAGGTCAGGAGGAGCAAGGGAAACCTCTCGGCTGCTTGTATTGATTATAAGAAAGTCTATGATTCTGTGCCACATACATGGATTTAACAATTATAAGCTGGGATTACATTTTATATTGTATTTTTTAAATGAAAATATAAGCTATTGGTTTTAAAATGGATTAATTTATTGTTAAGAAAATGTATTTTCGTGGATCTGCTTTTTTCATACGAAACGAGATTCGAATATCCGTATACTTTTGCATACCTTCCTAATTTAATATTGTGATTGACGAAATAACCCTAAAACCGTAAAAAAATCGGAAATACAAACCTCTAAAATAACCTTACAACCCCTTTAAACCCGAAAAACAGCTAATCAAGCCCATTTAACCTATATTTTAGGCTGGTATTGAACGACGTAGGTATTGATATTTTCTTTGGAAACAGGTTTTTTTTTACAGCTTTGAGATCGTTTTTTCGGCCTGAAAACTCCCTATCCTGTTAATTTCATAAAAATCGTTGCAGCCTCTTTCGTTCATTCATTCGTTCGTTGTTTTCACATCACTTGTCCCCGTACCAAGAAATTACGTATCGTTATTTCTGTCGTATGCTTGCACTAAGAAAATATATTTTACGGTGAAATTAATGGCCTAATTGTGTTTTCAATTACTTAAATGTGATAAGAAACTCCATATTTTGTTAAATTTGATGTTTCCGACCGCCATTTACACGAAAACACAGCACACCCAACCATTTTTAGGAGCTCCGTATAGCGACAGGTATGAACGCAGAATGGCGAACGATCGCGGCTAAACTAGTTTTTATAAACTGACACGAACGACCGTTCATGTACTTCGGCAGAGGGGAAAGCGTAAGCTTGCCATCTCCCTACTATAAATTCTCTAAGCTTATTACACACACATTTCACATTTTTATTTTTACGGCCGGCGCGGCGCGTTACTTTTCCAACGAAAATCAAATCAAAATCAATAGATCAATTCAAAAAACATGTGAAAAATAAGTTTACTTTTTCTTCTGTGTGAATAAATGAAGAAAGTTTGCTCATGTCTAATATCATAACTACAAATTTCAATCATATTTTGCTACTGCTGTAACTATGAGGCTATTTACGAGATCCTGTTTCATAAAACAGGTTACAAATATATGCCGACCGAATGCAAAACAAAATATTTGTACCCGGCAGTTTATCATTACAAATAAGCGACAGGTTCTACGGTATCCTCTTGAAACTTCTTTGTCTTGCTTTTACTCATCCGAGAATAAAAAGCATTTTATAACCATAGAGAAGAAAGCAGAATCAATCAAAGATGCTTTTGAGCACAGGAGAGAACAGCTGAAAGATACAGAACAGAAGATCCGGCTTAAAGGTGAAGAAATTGTTAGAGATCTCAAACATCAAAAGGAGGTGACCGGGGAAAAACTACGAGTAAGAAAGGAACATATCATAAAAGATACTAAAGCTAAGGTCAAAGAGAGAATTGAAGGAGTTGTAGAGGTATCAGATACATTGTCTTATTTATGCTAGCATTACGAATACCATCTGTCAGTCTTTCATTTAAATTGTTGTAATTTTTCAGAAGGAAAATGTCTTCACAGTACCAAATGTGTTGTGCATGACAAGAATAGTAATGTCACCATATTTGGGCTATGTCATAATGCAAAGTGAATATAATCTAGCACTGGGCTTATTGGTATTTGCTGGTGTAACTGATTTGGTAAGGTAACAATTTTAATAGTACACATTCATGTTTACTATGAGTTTAGTGCCACTATCATCATATATTTTTTTCCAATAGCTAGATGGCTGGATTGCGAGGAACTGGGATGGACAATCAACCACAATGGGTTCTTTTCTGGACCCATTGGCAGACAAAGTACTGATAGCAACCCTGTTTGTTTCTCTGACCTGGCAACACCTGATACCTCTCCCACTGACTCTGCTCATTGTAGGGCGCGATGCTGCATTGGTCATTGCTGCATTTGTAATCAGATACATGAGTTTACCAGCTCCTGTAAGTATAGTAGATAAACAAAATCTTAAAAGTATATTTTAACATGCTTCTTGAAATTGATAATCCAACTGATGATGATCAAGATTAAATTATTATTTAGAGCTGCAAGCTGATCAAAATAAGCCCAAACACTACCAGTCTCATACGGAGTTTTTTGTCGACCCTCCTTCGTTATAAAAAATCAGCTCGCTATCACCATTAATTTGTATTTTCATCAGAACTTGACAGGTATGCACAATTTCAGCTTAATTGGATAACCAAATTGCGTTCACAAGATTTGAAACAATTAAAGCAAAACTAAAAGATTGCAAAAATAAGTTTTTTTTTTAGGTTAAACCTATTATTTTGGTTGAAACATCATGGATTTGTACTGTAGAATCACAACTAATGTGTACGTTTTACGATTTCAGAGAACATTGAGCAGATATTTTGATGTGACACACGCAACTGCCCAACTGGCTCCTACATTTATCAGCAAAGTTAACACAGCGGTGCAACTTGTACTTGTAAGATCAAAATTTTTGTATCCCCCATCCTTCTAGTAGAAAGAAATTTAAGCAAAAGAAGCTTCATTTTGAAATGCAGATTACAGTGTGTGCCACAAGTTGTGAGCATGATGTTACTTGTCGTAGAGCAACACATTGTAATTTCAGTAAAGTGTCTTCAACCATCAGCTACTAACCCTCTCTGATTTTCCGTGCTTATTTCTCATGGCGGCAACTGTCCAGCTATTACAATAACCTTGGTAGAACTTGTGTTGATTTTTCATAATTTACTTTCAGGTTGGTACCACACTAGCATCGCCAGTCTTTGGTTATGTAGACCATCCTGCACTGCAAGCCCTATTCGGAGTCACTGCTGTCTCAACAGTAGTCTCAGCAGTTAGTTATTTAGTTAGTAAGGACACATACAAGTTTTTGAAAAAGAAATCCTGAGTAAAACTAATAATATAAAAAAAAATGTATGCACATAGTCTTCCCACTTTAATTTTTGATAGTTAGGACAAACAAATAACTTAAGTGCTTTGTAAATATAATTATTGGAACTTAACAAATTAACCAGTTGTCATAACAATTCAGTTATTATTGATAATTACATAGATAGACTCTAATAGCCAATCCAAGGTCCAATCCTCCTACTTAGCCTGTGTGTATTTTTAACCGACTTCCCAAAAAAGGAGGAGGTTCTCAATTCGTTTTTTTTTTTTATATTTGTTTCCGCATATCTCCGGCGTTTATGAACCGATTTGGAAAATTCTTTTTTTATTTGAATAGATATACTTCCAGATTGGTCCCATTTTTTTCAGAATCCAGTTCTGATGATGGGATCCATGAGGAATTGAGGGAACTCCTCAAATATTGTAGGCATACATATGGCGATTTTGATATTTTCAGCTACAAACCAAGCATTTGCATTCAGAAAGTATCATAATCCTTTCACCACTCTGGTTCTTTCATCATTTTTTTTTCATCCAAAATTATTTAGTCGAAAACAATGGCGGAAGTCGGTTTTTTAAATGAAAAGTTATTATAATCTGAGGTAGAATTTAAATTCAATAATTAAAATATTTGTATCATCAGCTGTTAGATGTCCACTATTCGACGATGCCGCCCCCATAGAATGCAATGGGGGATTTGCCATAATCACCACACTTGCCAAGCAGATTGGTGATTGCAATAGTACCTGCTACTGACTGCCTATTGCATAGATGGACAGACCCCTAATACGGCTGGTCTAATCCCCTTAGACTGTGTATTTTTTATAACCTGAGGTAGTGTTTACATAATCAAAATATTAGAGGAAAATAAATACTATAATCCAGTACAAATTCAAACAGTTTATTTTTTCTATTCATGAATTGCAGGTAATTTCAAAGAAAATATATAAAATAATGTTGTAAATTACTAAAATTACACTTAAACTAGGCAAAAACAAAATATGGAGTTCAGTTATCAATTGAACAACTAAATTTATTTTGGGAATAATTTCAAGCAATTGCAGACTTGTGGAAATTTCAAGTTCAAGGATTATAATATGTATATCAATTGTGTAATATAGCTATTTGTTAAGATTGTAAGGCAAAGCTCTTATATAGATGAACTGTATAATACTAATGAAAATGTTGTGGAATGTTGATCATTTTTGTAATAAATTTAGACAAAAATACTTAGGTACTGTAATAATTTGTTAGTGTTTTTTCATCCCAATCCCGCAAAAATAAATTAATTATTAATTGTTGTGTTTAGTAGATACATATTCGTAGACACTTTCGAAAATGAGTATTTTTTTTACCATTTACTAGGAATGATACAGCAATGGACTGGTTTAAACTGGATGGTGAAGGTTTCAGAAGGCACATCTATTTATCAATCTTAACTACCCAACATGGGGGTTTGGGACAAAGTATTATTTATACTCAGGACAAAAATAATCATATTGCAAGTGAACTCGATTCAGGGAAGTACATTTGTATTGTAATGCAGGCCTCCTTGCCCTTAATTCATGGAAAGGTCGGCACTTTCGTTTCGTTTTACAGTGTATACAAGTAATAAAGGCTGTTTTCGTAAATGCACACCCATGATTTGTAAGGTTTCTTGTCCCACATAATCATGGTGAAAACATTGGTTTATATTACAACTACTTGTTAGGATTATTATAGCCTTAATTATCTTACAACTAAGATGAAAAACTAATATGTTAATGGAAAATTGGATAGTGACAATATAATAATACCAGCTGGCTTTAGTTACCAACAGAAAGACTAGACTTATAGCCTTTACATTAGCAAAATAAGTACCTAACAAGTTTCTTAAGTTTGGTACTGTTAATAGTTTTACTTCAAAATATCTATAAACTTATTTTTACAAACATTAAGTAATTATTAAAATTAAATACATATGGCAGCTAGGATCTAAAAATAATTACAAAGAAGCAAGATAAAAATACTCTTTCTATGTAAAAATCTCAAATTATTAGTAGGATCTATCTCCACATAGATCACAAATCTTTGGATTTATTTATAGTTTAACTAAATAAGTTAGAAGTGACAGGCAAATATGGTTCAATAAATGAGGTCACATAATAAAAGGAATATTATAAGCATTCATAATAAATATGCAATACATAACTTTATAAATTATGGATAGGCACCAAATGACAATGAAAACTATAGAATCATACAAAATTCTCATAAAAAAACAACATGTCAAAACATCACAAGATAATAAACAACATAAGTCTTAAAATTATAAAATTGTACAAAAGTAAAAATCAACACAAGATGATTGCACATTATTAAAAAAATAAAAAAATATTTATATACTTTATGAGAAGTTGATTTACGTGGTAACAGTTCTTGCTCTCATAGGAGTGTTTCAGCAAGATCAATACATGCTCATGTAATGTTAACATTTAGTTTCAATAACTCAACTCGGTTTGGCCTGGCTGGGATGCAACTAGGCCTGTTTTTTTCGCAAATCGAGGGGTTAATTTCAAACAGATATATACTGCATGTTAGTAAATAAACATTAGTTGAGTATTATGTTACGATTTTTAACCAACTTTGTTAATTAATTCATCACATATGGCTGTGAGTTCCTCGTTATCCTTAATTTTCTGTGCAAGAGATTCTTGCAGAGATGAAGCATGCACTTCACTTTTCTTCAGCATGGCATTTAGCTTAAGCATTTCAGACTGGTGCGCTTTCTTCACTGAATCAAGTTCTGTGTTTGCCTTGTTGAGCTGTTGCATGGCATGCTGCCGCAGGGTCTCATACCTGGCTTCTAACTTCTGAATGGCATCAGTGTTCTCTTCTACAGTTTTCTTCAAAGTCTCTTCGTTACATTTGTAGCCTTGAATTATTACTTTACACCTTTCATATTTTGTGTGAACATCATTGAAAGCATGCTCCATGGATGCGAGATGAGCAGCTGCCTCATCTCGCTCTCTCACAAGAGTGCTTCTCTCTTCGGTCCACCTCTTAGATTCAGCTTCACGCTCCCCGATGAGGGATGAGATGGTGCGTTCGTATTCCTCCATTACAACACTCATCTGTTTATTGTTTTTCACCTTTTCTGCAACTCTTTGTGAGAGAGTTTTCTCTTTTTCCCCATATTCTTCATTTTGGTCGGTCAATTTCTTTATTTTTGTGTCATATTCATCTAACCTCTCTCTCAAATCATGATTGAGGTCTCTGAGGTTCTGTGCTTCCTCCTCCTGTGCAGTCAGGAGCTCTTTGACAGCTAGCAGCTGTTCCACAGTGTGCGGGTCCATGTCTGAGGTTCTTGTTATGACAGGCGGTGGTGGAGGGATGTTTGCCCCGAGACTAAGCAGTCTGTCAATAGTTGCTATAGCAGGAGAGACGGGTTGTTTAGCTGGAGTAACTTTAGCAGTGGAAGGTTGGCTCCTGTTGACAGCAGGTGTGACCACTTGAGTGGGTTTTTCAGTAGGAGCACTGTTCCCTGGTTGTACGGATAATTGCTGCATCGAGTTAAATATGTTCTGCTCTGTACCTGACATGGTACTGCACACTAGTTTCACTGACGCAAATTCAAATTTTTGTTATAAATAATCTTGACATGGTCTTACCTGAAATAGAAAAGTGCCAATGACTAATGCATATTTATATGCGTCCTTATCCGTATACATACTGCAGTAGAACTAAGAAGGAAGTAAATAAAGGTCAACATGCCCAAAACTGCAGCAATGCAATGTCGTTCCATAGAAGATTTATGGAACATTACTGCCTAGAGGGATTTTAATCAAGTAAATGAAGATCATCCCACGCTAGAAAACGCAGTGCTTATTCACTTTGACCAATGAAGGAGTGGAATTTGCATTGGCCGAGTTGTAACTTACCTCGGTGCCCTCGAAACAATAGTAATATGTTGAAGGACAGTAAACTGCAATCACACACAATAAATTACGCTTATGTAGTTATGTTTGAATTTCTATATCTTTAGGGACTTCACACATTTGCCCTGTAACTTGAATTAAATTTATCTTACGAGACGATAGGATTATGTTAGCTCGCGAATTGCGATGACTTGACTTGACTTCTTGATTTATGGCTTTTGTGGCTAGTTGTCACAATTCTGCCAGTGTCCGTTTCATGCTAGTGTCATAAACATAGTAAAGGAGTGCGGATGGAATATGGTCAGTTATTAGAGGGAAAATAGAGCAAAAAAATTTTTTTTTTCTAACTTTTTATTGATCTAAATTCTAAACAGTAATAAGTTAGTATTAATGTAGGTAGTAGGAATATTGTGTATAAAATAAATTAGTATATGAATTAGGAATATAAATTTATAGCTTAATCTTATTTATATTAATAAACTTACATAATATATAATTAATCATAGGAGAAAATGTAAGGGATAGAAGACAGTTGAGGGATAGAGGACGGGGAATTTCAGGAGGGATGACGTCGTAAAGAGAGCGGCGAAGTTTCGAACAGCTAAAAAATATGTGATTCACGTTTCCCTCGTCCAGACCACATTCACACAGTGAATGGTCCTTAATCCGAATTTTAGCCAAGAAAACAGGTGTGCAACAGTGTCCCAATCGGAGGCGACAGATAGTAGAGGTAATGGTTTTATTGGCATTGCGAAATTTAAAAAACCAAGGGGATGAGGGTATTTCTGGTTGAATGTCACCATAATGCTTGCCTTTATATTTTTTGGAGATGTTCCAAATTTTGGTCCATTCCTCCTGAAGGTAGGTTTTAGGTAGTAGACACAAATCATGGGAATAAGATTTAAAGTGCTCAAGAGATCCCGTAGTTGTAGCATTTTTAGCACAAGTATCTACTGCTTCATTGCCAGGAATACCAGAGTGACCAGGGATCCAGGCGAGAACGACATTAATACCTAGTTGGTGGCATTGGAATAAAGCATCTTTAATTTTTAGAATAGTCGGAAATCGGGATGAGGAACTAAATGGGTTGGACAAAATAGCTTGAAGACAGCTTTTGGAATCAGAAAAGATAATAGAGTTATTTATGTTATGGGATTTAATAAAAAGTATGGCTTCTAAAACAGCGACAGATTCACCAGTAAATACTGAAGAATAGGAAGGGCACTTAAAACTTAGGTTAATCCTAGTAAAGGGAACCCACACCGCAGCTCCAACGTCGCTATTTGGAGACAACTTAGACGCATCTGTAAAAATTGCACGCCATCCCTTAAATTTGGTAGACATACTCTCGTTAAAGATTTCTCGAGCGTTTGCAGAGTCTTTTTCTATACCGAAATGAAGAATAATGTTTGGCTGAAAAGTTAAAGATTCAAAAGGAGTGAGATATAATGGGTTAGTTGGGAACTGATAAACAGGGTTCGGAAGTTGAGAGTATTTAATATAGCTACGAAGAAGACAGGGAAGTTTTTCAAGATTGTTCGAGTCATATAGGTTGAGAAGAACGCTTAATTTTGGGAGAAGAGGATGATCGGAGTTTTGAACTAATTTAAAAACGAATCTATCAGATAAAAATTGTCTACGTAAGTTAAGGGGGGGATCATTACACTCAACTTGCATGGCATTGATTGGGGAAGATTTCATCGCTCCTAAAATAATGCGTAAGCACTTTGACTGAGCTTTGTTTAATTTTTCTAATCCAGCTTTATTGAAAAGATTAAAAAGGAAGGAACCATAATCAAAGTGGCTTCTAATCACAGCATTATATACGAGCTTTTGCGTATAGGGGTGAGAGCCCCACCAAACGCCTGAAAGCATGCGGATAACATTGATATTTTTTTCGCATTTTTCTGCAGTGTAGTTAAGGTGAGGGATACCATTCATTCTGGAATCCAAAGTTATGCCGAGAAATTTAACGATATTTGATTGGGGGATGACATCTGAATTGACAATCAGCTCTAGTGAAGGAATTGATCGTTTTCTAGTAAAGATAACGGAAGAACTCTTAGCTGCAGATAAAGCTAGGCCGTGATTGGATAACCAATCATCGAGATATTGAAGAGCAGAGTTGAGACGGTTTTTAGCGACTTCTATGGACTGAAACCTTACATACAGAGCCAGATCATCAGCATACTGAAGAACATCACAAAAAGAGTTAACAGACATTTCAAGGTCATAAGTGTATATACTGTAGAGAAGAGGGCTTAGTACAGATCCCTGAGGTAAACCTTTCCACACTGACTTAGGGGGAAGAAGTCCAGTAGGAGATTTGATCACAACCGATCTTTCCATCAAAAGATTGCATGTGAAACGAGATAGCTTCTCCGGAATGCTTAGCTGAATAAGTTTATTCCTGAGTACCGGGAGCATAACATTGTCATACGCTGACGCGATGTCAAGAAAGACTCCTACCAGGGATTGCTTTTCTTTAAAGGCAGTATAGATATCAGTGATCAAAAGACTAAGGCTGTCCATGGTACTCATTCCACGTCTAAAACCAAATTGAGATCTGGCCAGGATAGATTTATTGTGGACGAACCACTCAAGGCGATGTTTAATTAAGTGTTCCATGATCTTTAGCAAAACGGAAGACAGAGCTATAGGTCTCCGACTATTAGGATCAGAGGGATCCTTACCAGGCTTTAAAATGGGAATTATAATCTGGGTTTTCCATTGTTTAGGAACAATGCCGTATTCAAAAAAATAATTCACAAAATCTAAATAAATTTGTCTTGCTCTATCTGAAGATTTAATTATGAACGAGTATGGAATACCATCAATGCCAGGGGAGGAATCTTTCAGGCCATCAAGGGCAAGACAAAGTTCACTAAAAGAAAATGGTTGGTCGAAACAGTCATGGGAAGTGAGGTACAATGATGGAGAAGGAAAGCAATCCAAAGGAGGAACTGTCGGAGGAGCAAGTTTATCTGAAAAGGCCTCTATCCAGGAAGAATGGTCATTGGATGATATATCTTGTGAATTATATGAGCCTCTAAATCTCTTAATCTGTTTCCAAACCAGGGATGATGGAGTTTTTGGAGAGAGATCCTCACAGAAGCCAATCCATCCCAGCTTCTTTTTTTGAGAGACCATTTTTTTGAGTTTGGCTGAAGCTTCCTGGTATAACAAAAAATTACATTGAGACATATTAAAATAATATTTTTTCTCAGCTTCTTTGCGTTTAGATACCGCCGAAGTACATTCTGAGTCCCACCATGGGGTTGATGTTTTAGAGTGTTTGGTGAGTTTCTTGAGGGGAATGTGAGAATCAGCACTGTCAATTATACTTTCCACGAAAGTGTTATAAGTTTGAAAAGGAGAAATAATTATATCTAAAGGAGAAATAGAGGCAGATTCAAGTTTCAAATCAAGAGTAGAAGAGTATGATGCCCAATCAGCACCAGAGAGTCTATACTTTAGAGAAGGGCAAGGATTGCAGAAAGGAGAAGAACAGTTAGATATAGAAATTAGAATGGGGAAGTGATCACTGCCATATGAAAGAGGAAGAATTTGCCATGATATACGAGATGACAAAGAAGGAGAGCAAACAGAAAGGTCTACGGCACTCTTAGAATTTTGGGAAGGGTAAACTCTACGGGTAGGAGATCCATCATTGAGTAGGCAGAGATTTAATTCGTCAAATACTTCCAAGAGGGAATAGCCAAAATAATTTGAGGACTGATGCCCCCAAACTGTATGGTGAGCGTTAAAATCGCCCATAATTACTATTGGGGATGGAATGGATGAAAAAAGAAGAAGCAAATCAGGAATCAGAGAGGAATCAGGATGAGGAATGTAAACAGAAATGAAGGAAATATTAGAAGTTCTGACACCAACAGCGTTGATGCCAGGAGGAAGGGAAGGAAGAGAGATTTGGGTAAAGCTAAGGGAGCGCCTTATTAATAAGGCGCTCCCAGCATGCCCGTCAGTCCTGTCCTCCCGGATACAGGAGAAACCTGAGATCCGAAAATGGATTCCAGGTCTCAACCATGTCTCCGAGAGGGCCAGGACTGACGGGCGGAATTTAGAAATCAAATGGAGAAGTTCATGTTTTTTGGCTCTGACGCTCTGGCAGTTCCACTGCAGAACGACTACTGGATCCATTGTGACCAGAGAGAGAGACTAATTGGGTAAGTTTAGAGGCAACGTTGGACGGTAGGGGATGAGGATTCATTAAAATAATATTAATAATTAACGTTAATAATGTTTCAAGCATGTTTTCGTTTTGTGGGGCTGTTTCTGCGAATTGCGATGATGCACCAACCAAACCAAACCGATGATGATGATTGATGACATCTTAGTCTCTCTGTCATCTGTCTGGTCACTGACAGATGACTGCTGAAGTAGAATTACATTTACATCCTCTATGGATCGATGGATGATATCTTAGAATAAGGACTGAAGCACGATGATATCCCTTGAGTAAGGAACTTCTAATATGTTATCATACAAACCTCCTTCACCTGAATCAAGTTTCCGCTCAAACAAATCTGAGACAATAATTTTCCGCCATATCCATACAGTACAGTACCGCTACTTGTTACTTACAAATTGTATGAGAAAACATTTTATTTTTGACTAACTTTTATTTACTGCTCCATTTTTTTCTTCCAATAGGTACAATGAATTAAATTAAACAATCCTTACAAGAAACTGAATTGATACGCATTAAAAAAAACTTAATGAAATCAATTAATTTTTATGGAAAACTCACATTTGACCAAAAAATAACTATTAAAAAACTAAAATCGTTTTAATACAAAATGAGTAAATAGTTCCACTGACAGTTTTCCCGTTTCAGTTTTTATCTCCTAAGGATTCGGATACTTATGCAAAAAAACTGTCCAAGTAAAAAAACACTGTATATTACTAGCGTAGGTATCTAAATCATTAATCAATGCATGTTTGTTTACCTGTTAAAACTTTCATAGAGCTGCATTAATTTATACTTAGAGTAGGTACCTACCTATATAAATTCTCGAAGGATTTATATAAATACCTACAATATATAAGTCAATGTAAAACTGTGAATATACCATGAATAAACTGTGTTACTGACATTGAAAGGCAATCCACATAAGTAGGTTATAGGTACCTACTGTTGCTATGGCTCAACTTTCCATATTTTTTTGTCCAAACAGTTAGATCATCGAACTGTTGGAATAAACAATTTTTTTATCATTTTTGGCTCAGTAGATTCGGAGATGGTTGGAATGGTCAATTTTAGCATATTTTATTTAAATCTTTTAAAACTACTAAGCATTAAAATTATATATAAAAAAATGTATTTCTCATAACAAGCTCTTTCATGCACAAGTTTTTTTTTATTTTCTGTTTTACCCCCCAAAATTAACCACCGAAATCAGTTCTTGATTACGCTACACGTCCATGATTGGGTCACCTAATCCTATAATAAATAGAATAGGTAAGATGGGCTGTGACAGTCAGACACCAGAGTGATTCTGTAATGGTTCTGTTGGTGCCCATGAGGTACGGAACCCTAAAAAGCTTCAAAAAGCAAATGTTCAAACCAGTGAAGGAACACATTGTGAGGAAATCAGCATGCCCTTGCTGGACACACAACTCTCAGGCATGTAACATCCCGTTACTTACCTGTGGCACTAGGTACTAGTTTCGCCTTGGGGAACTGCTATTCCCTCCACCAACCATTAACCATTTTAACTAGGGTGGTGGATACTCTCCTTGGGATTGCCCGAGACCCAAACGTGAGCACGTTATGGGCTGTTTTGAAGTTTAAGGATAACAATTTTATTGCTAGTGAGGAATAAAATACAGACCTTCAGTTAAACCAATTTTATTGCTAGTTAAATCTCAACTTACTCAGGTAGGTACCTAAACAATTCACTACTTAATTACTAAACACCCACAATGTATTTATCAGTTTTGTACATTTCATAGGCGAATTCTTCTTCGTGTGTTGGATCAAACTCCAACCCTGAAACAAGGAGATTGAGATTAATGTCTAAAATTGTGCAAAAGGTTTGCTTCTAATTTGGCTATTATTTCTTCAAACTCCATGAAACTTTGTGCATATGATCAGTACAGCCTTCGCGGCAGGAAGTCCGTGTTGCTCGAAGAGCAGTACACTAATAATAGACCCATCGTGTGTTAGTTTCTTATAAAATTTTATGGTTACCAAATCATAAATAAAAAAAAACGAATTATTAATAACTTTTCATTAAAAATCGACTTCCGCCATTGAATTCGGCTATCTGCATGTTTTTAATTGCTAAAGGCATACAAAACAATAACTTGTTACTGGAAAAAACAAAATTGCTATATGTATGCCTATAACATTTGAAGAGTTCCCTCAATTCCTCATGGAGTCCATCATCAGAACTGAGTTTTGAAAAAAATGGGACCAATCTGGAAGTATTATCTATTCAAATAAAAAAAGAATTTTCCAAATCGGTTTATAAACGCCGGAGAAATAAGGCAACAATTATAAAAAAAAATACAACCGAATTTTGAACCTCCTCCTTTTTGTGAAGTCGGTTAAAAAACTGACGCACCACGTTGTCTTGATAATTTAGTGTACCTTCTGATCATGTGTACAAAATTTCATAGAGTTTGAAGAAATAATAGGCAAAATAGAAGCAAACTTAGTTTGTAACCTTCTCTTGAAACTACCTACATTAATACATACATTTCAAACTACACCCTCGTTGGGAATAGGGCACTTTCTATATACCAGTATACCTAGTATGTACCAGTACATTGCTCACTGAGTGGAGAAAGTGCCCGATTCCCAACGAGGGTGTATTTTGAAATGTATATAATATTAATGTATGGGGATGTCTAAACGTAAAGGAGATTTTGGGGATAACCCGTATTGGTTGTGCTTGATCGGTACAGTGAAATTGTTTAAAGGTAGTTAATTTGTTTTACATAAGGAGTCATTTTGTTTGTACTAAACCAGTTGTATAGTCTGTTTAAATATGATTGCAAGAGTTCAGTATCTGTAAATGATTTGTTGAGTTTAACTAAGATCGTCTGCTAAAAATTTAATTTGTGAATTTTTTAAATCGTCTGTGATATCGTTTATGAACCGTTTCACGTTGAATGACCAAAAATATTCTTTGTGCTACTAAAGAGCCAGCGCTATTGTCACCATCGCCGTCGATTAACAAGGGTGTAATTTTTTTTCTCTACAAAAAATTTTGGTCATTGGAGAGGACTTCATATTTGTGCCGCTTAGCGTATTAAATTAATTGGTTCCTTTAGATTCCTTACCAACATATTCAATTTCGAGATCAAATCTGCCGTTTATCTTGTCCCCGCATGATATCCCGAAATGCGTTACTTTGTCAAACCTCATTCTGTTCTGTTTATCTTGGATGCGGCCTTTTGATCCAAACACGAATTTAGAAAACGGGATCTGTAACAGAGAAACTGGCTTTGAGAATTTGCTTGTCCCACCAATGCCATGGGCGAGTTGGTATACGCTACGGTACAGTCGCCGTAGCATATACCTATAGATAAACTATATTACTAAGTATTAATCCAATTTGGATAGTTTCAAAGCCCCCTATACCATGCCACTGATCGCTAGGTGGGGAAATGGGAGAACTTTTTAGAAATTTCCCAAAATCCTCATTGGTGCCAATTGAGCGTCTATTACCAACCGACAAACCACGCTGTCCACTTAGTTGGACGGTTCGTATATTTATTTCTTAACCAACAACCTGGATTGCCTGTTATAAAAGAAATATGTTTTTCAAAAAAAGCTTTTATGAAATTAGTTATCGGTACGTCTAAAACTATATGTAGTTTCGTTTCCTTCCATATATTGACAGCGTCCTTAGTTTTCTTCTCGTTTTCGCTAGGGGCGCTGCAATTAAATGTATGGAAGGAAACGAAACTACATATATGTAGTTTCGAAAACTATCAAAACCCGTACTAAGCCCCCTGAAACAAGTAGCAATGAGGGGTTTTCACGGCCGTTTTATATCATGCTTTCAGCGTTGAAAATAGATGGCGCTGCTCTGTTACGTAAATGTCAAGTGCCAAAATAAAGTTAAATGTCAACATCAACAATGTAGATATATTTTCGTTTCGTGGTATTTATTTTTGCTTACTTCTAAGAACATCACGAAATCACTAGCGCACACTCAAGAAGCAGACACAAACAGAATATCATGACTAATAGCCACAAACTAGTTAGATAATAGCTTAGTACGCGTACACCACAGATAATACATTTGACAATCTTGGCATTTACAGTTGAGTCAGCGCCATCTATCGAAACAATTTGAACTACTTTTTTTTTTAATCGAAGTTGAACAGCCCTCATTCCCCCCATCGTATTTTATGGGGCAGGCCTCGTCCAGCAGTGGCCATCTAAAGCCTGCTGATGAATGATGATTATGATCGGAACCATGAACTGAGTAAAGTTAGCCCAAACGCTGTCATGCTACACAATTCAAGGAGTTCCATTGGCCACCTTTTCTCTTCATTATCAGATCAGTCCACTGCCACCATAGTATTGTATTGTCATCCGAACTTGACAGGTGTGCAAAATCATTCATACTGGCCTGACGTGTTTTACTATGAACGCCTCCTTGTAAAGTAGTAGGTAATTCGGAAACGGTGTTGAAGTGGGGCATTGGCAGTACCTAAATTCTAGCTTTACTCTCTCTGCTTGAGAGAAGTTATTTATGAATCATACCTTTGCTGTTTGCCAATAAGGTCCACCTCTGGTATACAGCACATAGTGATAAATGTCGTTCCACATGATATCATAAAATCCTTCACAGGATATGTTCAGGAGGTAGGACCTGCCGTCACCTCGCACTTTCAAAACGAGGGTGTTGTAGAGATGCCAGTCGTATGTAGTAGGGCGTTTGAATGATTTCTGTAAAAAGAATGGGAACCAAGTGAATACTTACATCGTTTCTATTGTAGTAAGGAATCATAACGTAGCACCCAATGATTCAACAGTCACATACATAGTTCTGTGCTCACACTAGGTTTCCCTGTCTCATGGATATCAGGAACTACAGAGTACCATGGCAACACCCAACCCGGAACAAATATTGACGGATAATGCAAACATTTGTCCCGCAGCGGGAAACGAATCCGCATCTTTCATCTTAGCCGGCTGGCGGCTACTCGCTTGCCCGCACCACGGCGGTCGTCCGTTCCGAGGAATCGTTTTGCTCCTCTGGTAAGCTCAAAAAGTATGCCTAGGACCATAACGCAGTCCGTGCAAAACAAAAATGCGCGGCGCGTCGTCATCCGATTCCATACCTCACCGGTTAGCATTTCTCCAAACGCGACTTACGACACCGATTTGCAGGTAAATGGCCCCGATGACCTCGGCCCCCGGGATGTACCATTGGTACTCGTAGTTCGTGATACCCACGACAAACGGAATCCTAGTGTAGTGTATGTGGTATGATAATGATTGCTCGTTCGTCCTTTCTTGGTCACCCTGCGATCGTTAGACCAGTGACCAGCCCCCTTATTGTGAAACAAACTGTTAATCGCTTTCATTTACGATTTCGTGGTACATTGCGCCCCGTGTTTTAATATATCTAGTTTACAAGAGCTTAAATATATTCAAAACATAAAACGCAATGAGCGTAAAATCGTAATCGAAAGCGATTATCAGTTTATTCCACAATAAGGGGGACCCCTACAGATTGTGGTATAGTGGTCCTGAAAAGGCCTTTGTGACCGGTAGTGAAAGGATATGCCTAGCAGAGGCTCCTTTAATGCTAAGTCGCTTTATCGGGGAGTAGCTGTTGTCAAACGATGGATTAGTTAATATGTATGTACTTATCTGTGGAATTGTATTTACCCTGCCTCTCTTTGTGTAATGTTAAACTTTTTTGTTTATATAAGCGGTTTTCAGCTTACCCTCAATCTTTTTGACCTCAGCGCGCAGTATCCGGCCTTCTTGATCCGCCCATCTTTAGGTACTCTCGAGTCCAGGTAGCCGTGGAAATGCGCGCGCCCCGAGTTGCTCATGTCCAGTTTGCAGTGGCTGTAGCCTTCATTGTGGTCACTATCACTGGTTGTCACGAAATTGTCGAGGATTTCTGGCCTGTCGAAGCACCATAGCACATCGGTTTCTCCTGAAGATAAAATAGGTAGCCTGTTTTAAAGGTGAAGGGTGTTGATAGGATCTGAACAGGCATTTCACATTGTTACTTACATAAAAGCATTTGTTTTCTGGCTAACTTTCAATTTGTTTATTTTTATGTTTTTAGGTACAGAAAAGATTTGTCAAATAAACAAAAGTTAAGTACACATCACTTGAATTTATTATTTAAAAAAATAGCAGTTGCAATATCACCACAATAACAAATGAATTATTATTTTGATGGCACATATATTCTAGTTTTAAGGCCACATATTCAGGCAATTTTAATAAGTTGCCTTTTAAATATTTACATGCCATCTCTTAATACTTTTCAAGACTTATTACTATTATTACAAAGATGTCTTATGTTCATTTTCACCAACCACCTAGGGACCACCTAACGCTTATGAGACAATGAATGTCAACTTCTACAGTTTTACGTAGAAACCAGAGGCCCAATACTCTAATTTAAAAACATTCCAGTCACCATATACTCTTGTGTCAGTCGCACTGTCACAATTAAGTAATAGTTACTGTGACAGTGCGACTGACGCGAGATTATATCAATATATAATCTCGCGTCACTCACAATTGACTGGAATGTTTTTATATTAGAGAATTAGGCATCTGTAAAGTTGACACGCATTAAGTGTCCCATAAAATTAAGATTTGTTTGATGAAAATGGACATCAGTCATGTAATTGGGCAAATTTATGATTAATTTCCCACTACACCTCTACATTTAAGAGTTCTAATGTAATTTGTAAAATCCTAAAAATAAAGACAAATAAGGAAAATGCAATGAATAAGATTTCTAATCAATTGAAATGAACAAGTCATCATAATAATAAAATTGAGATTGAATTTAGAGTCCTATCCATAATTTCTAAATGTCAACATATGTTAAAAAATTAAATTAGTAAAATCAGTCACAAAATTCCGAAAACAACAAAAGAGATTGAGATTCATCACAGAAACATATATCAAATAAGATGAAGGTTAAGTCTAAATCCTAAAAACATCTTAAAACATACCAGAAAAGCACCAAATATGCAAATAAATTAAATCTAAATGGGAATTATTGGAGTGGCGCATACTCAGCGCACTTCGTTGATCAATTGATCACATATTCGGGTCAGCTCCTCGTTATCTCTGGTCTTCTGAACTACAGATTCGTGCAGTGATGCAATAGTAATCTCGTGCTTTTTAATAATTGCATTAAGTTTTGTAACTTCTACATTGTGATTTTTCTTTATGATATCTAAAGTCTCATTGGCATTGCTCAATTTATCCTCAGTGACTTGCTTCAAGTCATTGTACAGTGACTCGTATTTCTGTATGCCAGCTTCATATTCAGCTAGTTTCTGTTCATAGATCTTCTCCCGCTCCCTAGTTTCCAGTATAACACTCTTGGCTCTCTCATATTTGGATAGTAGATCATTGAATGACCCCTCCATACTTGTGAGATGATTCAAAGCCTGCTCCCTCTCTATAGTTAGTCTTTCAACTGTTTCCATTGATCCAACTTTCTCTCTCTGTTGTTCCCCAATAAGAGAGGATATTGTTTTCTCATACTCTTCCATCACAATACTCATCTGTTTGTTGCTGATCATTTTGTCATTGATCTGTTGAAGCAGCTTATTCTCTCTATCTAGCAAATTTTCTTTTTCCTCCTTCAATTTCTTGACCTTGGCTTCCAAATGTTCTATTGTTCTATGGTTGTTGTGCTCCCCATCTTGCAGTAAGGACTTCAGTTCCCTATTTTCTTGTCTGAGCTGAAGTACTTCTTGGTCTTGTTTCTTGAGTAAGTGCCTCACAGTTTGTAGCCTATCACCTTCCTGTGAGGAGTAATTGTGATAACGAGGGCTTCTCGGCGCTGCAGTTGGGGGAGTGCTGCCTGCGAAGTTTATAAGTTTATCTGTTGTCACCTGTGTTGGCGTGAGAATGGCTGACACACTCCTAGTGAGAGCTGGGGTGGAACGAGTCAGATTCGAAATTGGCTTTGCAGCTTCAGAATTGACAACAGGTGGAACCGCTTGCATAGGTTTGTCCTTTATACCAACCGAATGCATGGACCCAGCAGACATTGTGTGCTTGGGCATGGCCACATCTGTTGAAACTGAAATAGCACTGCCCGTTTCATAACCGCCATCTGCTTCAGTATAGTCTGCTACTAATTCCGTATGAGAACTGGCATTACCAAATTTCCTGGCGTATAGGGGATCAAACTTAACAAATAAGCTTTCTTTGCCTCGGTCAATGAGGTTGTGGTTGCGATTTGATTCCGCACACTTGACTAGGTAGTCCAGGCTCGTTGCGTCTATGAACATGTCGTCGTAGTGTGGAACTTCTTGCATTGTCACATCACAGATGCTGTCGAACTCTGCCCCAGTGAGGAGGTCACTAGTAACGTCGCTCTGCTCCGTCATATCGTTTGATAGCTTTGGGGAAAGCGCCATTAGGTCGCCCACTGATGATACGGATGTTTTGAAACTCTCGTCCGAGGCCACTGTGCCGGAACGAGCTGACAGCATTTTATTCTCTTCTATATCAATGCAGCCAGAAGTGCGTCCTAATAGATTTTGAAATCTATAATAAATGCTGCTTTTATTGTTCTTTTCGTGGAATCCCGGCGAATAATTATTAATTAGGTTTGAGAACATCCGAATAAATTGTCTTTCTTGTGTTTAGTGCGAATTATTATTTAGAAAAAGAATGGATCACTCATAAACAAAATAACTAGTTGGTCAGGCTATTTTTGTAGAAAACAATGATAGAAAAGGCACCCGTATATAAAAATACTTGAAAATATTTCCGATTTGCAGTCAACGATTTCAACGGACATTTTATTTTAAAGTTTTTAAATAACCATGAACAAACGTCAAATCAAACACCTCAGCCGTAGACAGAGATTAGAGAAACCTGTATTCGTAATGGTATTGGTATGATACATGGAAGAATGTATGATACCATACGACTTACCAAATACGGCCATAGACAAAGAGAGACGAAAACCTCAGAATAAGGGCTTGTCTTTATTCTGAGACGAAAACTGAAAATCGAACAATACCAACCTTAGAGAATTTCTCTATTTCTCTAAGATACCAACCTACCTACTATTCGTATAAAAATAGCAAAATAGCAGTCGATTGGATAAAAAGGATGTTTGAATTTTAGAATCATACCGCGCCTTAACGACTACTAAAACTACGGACCTGCGAAGTTACGACAATTTTGTGAGATGATATTTTTATTTTCTTTAGTCTTTGTTTGTTTGGTAAATGTTTAGGTAAAAAAAAATTAAGTTACTTAGTGTTTTTGGCCGCTAAGGGTGTGTTATACGTGTTTTAACATAACATCCAACAGTCATATACGTAGTCCTGATCCCACACTAGGATTACCTGTGTCGTAGAAATAAGGAACTACGAGTACCATGGTACCATAATGGTAACGGGAATCGAACCCGCAACCTCTCGCATCTCAGCTGGCTGCTCGCCGGCTGCGTCACAGAGGTTGTCAAAACATAGTCTACTGCAGTAAATTAAACTAAACTAATGCATGGTACCTACATCAAAAAATACAAATGTCAACAACCTAAAAATGAAAACATGACAACAGAGCAAATACATATTTGTTGCAACATGTATTTATTGTTATTATATTATTGAACATTTAATACTTAATTGATATCATGCAATAGCTATTTTGAGATCACATATAACCCCTTTTTTAAATTCACATAATATCTTATCAATGAAAAATAGACGTATTCATAAACTATGCAGTTTCATATTTAATTTGAAAAAAAAAAACAGGTATTCCGGTATATTTACATGAAAAATTTAATTGGCGGAGTCAGAGAGAGTCAGACCGGTCTGTAATGACATACTTGAAGCACCACGACCTAAGCTTCAACGATTTAGGGGTAGCTTTCGCTTCGCAGCCTCTAAATGCTGGAACGACCTTCCTCCACCCATTCGAAAAATACAGGGAATGTCTAAATTTAAGTTATACTGTAAAAATTGGCTCTTGGAAAAACAAAAGTCATCATGTTGTTGGACGGCTGTGCCCGTCTAATGATTATTTTCAATGGTTTAAAATTAGGGTCGGCTTGCTTAATCAATCTGACCAGTGCCTATTACGTTTTTGTTTCTTTCATCTCTCTGTAACCGTCATCAATAACATACCAATTTTAAGTGTGGTGTGTTTATAACTGACTCAAGGTTATCCTAACATAACAACTGAATTGTTACTATAGTACCACACCCCTTTATTATTATTATTATTATATATTTATAGACGAGCAGCTTTCGCTGATGTGTCTACGTCAACAGTGTTTAAATTTAGTTGAAATATTGTCTCTTAGGTTTGGTAAATTTTTTTGAGCACTGATTTATTTGTTCGAAGCCAGATGTCGAGTTTGTTTTTGAATGCATTGACGGAAGTGGCAGTAACAACGTCATCTGATAGTGCGTTCCAATTGTACACCACTCTATTGCTGAAGAAGTGATGGGCGGCAAGTGAGACGGCGGGGTCACGGTTTAACTTCAGCTGGTGACCACGTGAGGGTCTTAGATCATCTTTCCTTATAAGAATGTCTTGAAAGTCTGGCAGATTGTAATGATGGGTCATAATCTTGAAAGCTTCGATAAGATCTCCTCGAAGGCGTCTATCCTCAAGAGTAGTGAGACGTAGTGCGAGCAATCTGTCCTCATAGGATTTGCGACGTAGAGCCTGCGGTATCTTAGTGGCCCTCCTTTGGACACTTTCAAGAAGGTCTATGTCTTTTTTGAAGTAGGGGTGCCATATCTGAAATCCGTACTCCAGTAAGGGCCTTATATAAGTTTTATAAATCTTACAAAAAACATCAACAGTCATTGTTTAAAAAGATCTTCGTATGACATACAGAAATGAATTCGCCTTCTTGACTATGGTAGTAATGTGTTCCTCCCACTTCAGATTATATGAGATATTAATCCCTAGATCTCGCTGCATGCCGATTGGGGACAAAATGTTTCCATCCAGTGTGTATGTGACTCTAGGGTTATTGTTGCCTAAATGGAGAATGTTGCATTTGGATGCGTTTAGTTTGATTATCCAATCCTTTGTCCAGTCTTGTATGCGATTTAAATCTTCTTGTAACTGCCCTGATTTAGTAAGAGGATTGGCAAAGAACTTTCCATCATCAGCAAAAAAGCACACTCCGAGACTAGGAGTTCTGTTAGGTCCGTTATGAATATTCCAAAGAGGTGGGGAGCGAGTACAGACCCCTGTGGCACACCGCTTACAACAGGTTTTCGCTGAGACAGACAATTACCAACACGAACTTGAAATGTTCTGCCCAGAAGATAGTTCTCAATCCACTTGAGTAGCGGCCCACGTATTCCAAAGTGTTCTAGCTTTAGTAGAAGACGTTGATGCGGAACCATGTCAAAAGCGCGTTCAAAGTCAAGGTATACTATGTCAATAGGGTTCTTATTGTCAAGTTCTTTGCTATGGACACAAGTCAGCAGGTTTGTAACAGTTGATCTTCTTATGACAAAACCATGTTGTTTGACTGATATTATGGATTCCTGGTTTAAAAATAAAGTTAGTTTATCACAAATAATTCTTTCCATAATTTTCACTACCACGCTAGTTAGACTGATTGGGCGAAAATTAGCAGGTTGACTCTTATCCCCTTTTTTGTAGATTGGAGTGACTATGGCATGTTTCCAATCCTGAGGAAGGTATCCTGATTCAAAAGATCTATTCAGTAGTTCAGCTAAGGCTGGTGCTAAAATCTTTACAGATTTTATAAGAACACAGCAAGGGAGTTTGTCAGGGCCAGGGGATGACTGGATCCTAAGTTTAGAGATAGCCTTTTCAACATCTTTTACTGTAAATGATACTTCTCTCAAATTATTCTCCACATAAGCAAAAGAGGTAACTTTGGTAGCTTGGTGTATGGCCGGTTCCTTGGAGTATGCCTTTAGAAATTCTTCTGCAAATGCTTCTGCTATGTCATTGGGATTAGTAACCAAGTCTCCGTTATGGGTCCTGATAGCCGGAGGGGTACTCACTTTGGAAGTAGTGCTGCGACGAATGTACGAGTAGAAAGCTTTATCTCCGTATTCTAGTAATTATTATCTGAATATACTTACCTAAATTCTTACAACTTACTCTTTTGTATTTAAGTATAAGCCTGTTTGGGTGCCTAGCTTTATGGGTAAGTGCCAAAGGCCTAGTTTATAATAACGAGTTCTCGGTGGTTGTTTTGCTGTTTCCTTTGCTGAAACACCAGATAGCTTCCGAGTACATGGCTGCTGTGACGACAGCAGCATTCTAAGGTGAGGCTGAAAAACAGCGTGGCTGAGCCCTCGTCCTTTTCTCGTACACTAACTATTAAACTTCATTATAATTGTACCTTTGTAACTAAGATTAGTGTAAGTGAATAAATGCCCTTTTATTTTATTTTATTTTTATTTTACAATTACGAATACCTAGGTATTGTACCTCATTATAAGTTAGAGATTTCAGCCACTTTGCCATAGATATTTTACAGGTTGTTATAGTTATATAGCCACTAAGTAGCGACTACATCTCAGTGCTGTTAAGTCATCACTGGCGACATGCACTGATTATATACTTTCGTCTTTAGGGTCTGTGGTAGGTATCTGACATTACAAACTTCGCAGGAAGTCGATGGATGGAGGCGGCTCAAGACCGTTCGTCGGGGCCTTCTAGGGGGGAGGCTTGTCCAGCAGTGGATTTCTAATACACTGATTGACAGGCTGATGATGATGATGATTATTATTTATCAAAATGCAATTTGACAGACACGCAAAATTGAAAATGAGTCTTATAATAAACAGTGATTGTTTTACTTGTAAATATTTATCAGTGATTTCTGGCAGATATTAACAGAAATTACCTAGACAGTTCGAGTTTTTTTAGCTAAATGATAAATCAACTTGTTTCTTTGAAAATGAATTTATCAAAAACAATTGAGAGTAGGACCAAGGACCCCATGAAATATTAAACCAAAGAGATACTTAATAATTATATTACCTGGTCTAGCTATGAGGATAGGATCCGAGTCCCATACTTCTTTCACTTCTTCGGTGAACAATTTCACTTCGTGTTTGAGTTCTTTAAAACCTTTTTTCATGTGTTCTAAGTTTGAAATGTTCTCTGCCGTGTCATAACCACCCTTTCTGTCCTTTTCCCAAAATAAACTGCGACGGGAATTGATAAGAACCGGAGTTATATTCACAATGTTTACATTTCTGTTCACTGCTTTACCCAACACCAAAGATTGCCCTTGGTTTTTAATGAAATTGAAAAACGAGCAGGATCTAAATAACGCCATTATAAATATATGTACAGGCGAAATCAATTCATTTTAGATTATTACGGTAGAATTTCTTATTTTCTGAATTCACCCTTTCACTGTTCACACATCACATAAACAATCAAATAGTTTTTGAGTGATTCTGATTATTGCTTGGAGCAAGGGAATAAATAATGTGAATATTTTTTAGCTGTTTGTCAGCTGTTCTGTCAACTTCAAACGTTCATACCGTAGTATCTCTTAGAGGTCTGTGGCAAGGTCTCTGGCTTAGAGAATTTATAGGTCTCTGGTGATAACATTTTACTTTACATTCTCTTTGGTTACAGCTGTTACCTTTATTTACTTACTTACACTTTCACTTTTTGGTTTACGATTTATTATAATCGTTCGTTGCGTTGTAGAAATCCATATTGTATTGCCGCGCCACGTACCTACATCGTGTCGTGGCTAGGCTTTTATTGTGATCGTTGTGTGGTTTTAGAAACATGAATTAAAGTAATTATTTATTTTCTTCAAAGTACCAAGATACCATACCACGAAAATGGGTATGGAAAAAAATATAGTGAGTGCGGTAAGTTCATTTAATTTGGGCTTTCATTGCAATCTGCATAGATAAAATTATTTGTATCTTAGAAGGCCTGCGAAACAGATGTAATTATGAATTATGTTAATTTGTAATGTCTAGGCTATCCCTATCGACTGATCCGTGCACAGACTAGTCCAGAGGATAGGAGGATCCGTGTGGATATCCCGCTACCTAGGGGGTTAGGTTTAGAATCAAGATAACAGATTTTGGTGGAGGTGTGAGTGCAGGGAGTTTTTTTTCTTTTCGTTCACTTACTTTGTGGTAGGATGTTTTTCAAACAAAAATAGACGAAGTATTTGAAATTAAATATTTCATGAGCTAGCTAGAGAGTTGTTAAAGTGAACTTATCTACCTACATTTCCCTTCTCTGTACTGTATCATAATATACCTGTATACTTATTATATCTGTATTTAAAAAAAAAAATACTATTCATGTTTTTTTGAACAGCACTATTTAATAATCTTCTAAAAAATACTTACCTATAAAACTTACCTCTGTAAATATATAAACTGATAAGGTATCTATGATAAGTCTTAACACAATTGTCCAATTAGTATCTGATTCATGTCTTATAAAGACAGATAGTTGATTTACATTCTACAAAATAGTGTTTTTGATCTAACAACATAAATGTGGGGATTATCTTGGTTTTGTTTGTGTAAATCGAAGGTATTTAATTTATCTTATTTACACTAACAGTCTTTAGCGAGAACTTCCTCATCATTAGACAAAAGGGAGGGATTTACCATACTCACAGTATTGGTGTCAAGTACTCAGGTGGATCCTGCTGCCCTAGTGTAATCCCTAAAGTCACTTTAGGGCAAAGGCCTCCATATCTCCCTTCCACTTTTCTCAGTCCCATGCTACTGAATACCAATCTTTTAAAGGAGTTTATATTGCCCAGATTGTTATATTAAAATTTAATTATAATGTATAATCTTACTTAGTATATAATTTGTTCCTACAATTACTACCTTTTATTGTTGCGTTGGACCTAAGTACCCCATGTTCTAGACTAAACCTTCACCAATAAATACCCTACACCAAAGAGGTTGTATAGGATTTCTTTTCGAGTTATTTGTAACTTTGAAAACACTGCAATTGTATAAGGTTAGAGCTCGAGTTACAAATGTACGTACATATACAATTGTTGCCTTTAATCTCGTCAACTGAAGCTAGGTATTCAAATTCCAGGATGAGAAGCCGTCCGAGTACCTATACCCTCCGGAGTTGCTTACTCGCCTGGACTTCACCAAGAGTCCAGCTATCTTCAAGCCCAGCATCAGTGCTGCTCATCCCGGCGAGGAGTGGATGGTGGTGCGTCCTCTACAGCGCTCCGACTATGAAAAGGGCTTCCTGCAACTCCTGGGACAGTTGACCAGTGTTGGCAATGTGTCAAAGAAGCAGTTTGATGGTGAGTAAAAAAAAATAGTCTTCTTTGTTAGTGATGTTATTTTTCCAAAAACATTCAACCAGAGAAGACATTTATTGTTAGTTATTTAATAATAGTAATAAGAAATGCTGGACATTACACAAAACATTATCTAGCCCCAAGCTAAGCAGAGCTTGTGTTATGGGTACTAGATAACTGATATACTTAATAATACAAATACATAGGTAATTCATAGATAGATATTTTTTATTATACATAGAAAATAGCCTGAACAAATATCTGCAGATTGTACAAATATTTGTTCCGAGGCGGGAATCGAACCCGCAACCTCCTGCTTCGCAGGCGAACCTTCGCCCGCCGCGCCACAGAGGTCGTCGATTACAAGATTGACAAGTATCATCACTGCCTACCACTTAGAGCAAAAAACGTAGGAATGTCTATACCAAAATAAATATACTTACTATTTATTTTCATTACATAAGATAAAACTAGGTACTTGCCTATGTGCTATAATAAAATTACAATGCAAACTAACACTATAATAAACACTGCTGATAGACAGAATCGATGACTTCCGTGGCGCGGAGTCGCAAGTGATGCGGATTGCGGATTCGATTCCCGCTGCGGGACAAACGTTTGCATGATCTGTAAATATTTGTTCCGGGTCTTAATGTTGTGGTACCATTGTACTCGTAGTTCCTGTTACCCACGACACAGGGAATCCTAGTGTGGGATCAGGACTATGTATGCGAGTGTTGGGTGTGTTGTGTTATGTTTGTCATTATAAGGGAGTCTTAATATCTTTTAGTAACAAAACTCGAATAATAATGTACTAGTTCAATTTGTAAGCGCAAAGTAAGTTGCCTTGATCATCATTCATCACTGAGACCAAAATATAATGGGAAAAGGTCTTCCTTTGTTCGCTATAGTTTTAAACTCTTAAAATAACGTAATATCTATTTTCAATCAAATTAATTTCAATCTCAGATCAACTGTATAGTAGGTATAGTTGGCTTGAAAAGTGTTATACCAGTGAACTGGTTATTCACGAGGAATACTAAATATTAGTGTAGCTTTAACGATAAGTGGGCGACCTTCGCGAAACCAGGCAGCGCAGTGTGATAATGACCTTTCCGTAATCGATTTTCTCGTTCCTGTTTAAATTAATGATAAGCCTCGTAGGTAACTTTATTATAACGTGATTTCATATGAAATCTTGTTTATCGTTATACCTATCTCGTTTTATCTAAGTCCAACTAAGACATGTTCTAGATTAATAGGCTACTTTTAATCTTGGTTCCTTCCTACGCGAGCGAAGCCTCGGAAGCTCTATACTAGTTGTATTCGGTTTCGGTATTTCAAAATAAAAGTAGTAAATTGCGTTTCGGATCACGCACAGTGAAGGGTTCCGTAGTCGGGATGAACGTTCACGGTTAAAATTCAAAAGTTAATAATAGCGTGTAACCGAAAATATAACAAATATCGAGAACTACACAACATTCTTAAACCAATTTTCGTTGAAAGTGTTTTTTACTGCTAAATTCCACATTTTCTGAGTTTTCCAATCTCATAGTTAAAAAGTTAGGGGACACACACACACACACACAATTATTGCTACTTTAGAAGCGCTATTATGTCGCCAACTATTGATTCGATCTCAATACTTATTCGTTTTAAAACCTGGATATCATTTTTACTAAGCTAAAAATACCCCACACGCTTATTTGCACTAGTTAATTTTTCATCCCTCAGATACTTGTATGGAGTGCCACCCCAATTTTTTTCATTTCTTTCTTTCCATACACCATTGTATAGCGGTTCATAGAATACACCTACCTTCAAAATGTCATCTGCATATACATAGTGCCAATAGTCTGCGAGTAAAATGGCTGTGAGACGGGCTGGACGAAATTACGGGAGTTCCGTTTTTTGCCATTTGGCTACAGAACCCTACAATACACACGTGTCTTTCAAGAAATATTAAAAAAAAAACATTCTAGGAAGACAAATTAAAGTTGTGGCTTGCGGAAATCCGACCGACTCTATCTATAATCCACCCTCTTGGCTTGAAACACATGACATTGTTCTAGTTCGAATAGTGTAGCCACTACTCAAAGTCAAGTCAAAGTCAAAAAGAACTTTATTCATTGAAATCACAAGGATCATTTTGAATCGTCTTATATAAAATTAAATTACTCCTGTTCCAACGCGACCAAGCCTAGAAGAATCAGGCAACAAACTCGGCTTGGCTTACATAAATGGTCCGTCTTACCACTAGGTGAGAAGCGCCTGTGTGGTGCCTCGGAGCAAGGAGTTGCTGATACATAGTAAATGAGAACTTAAAAACCTTAGGAAGGTAGTCAAAAGTAAATAAACATCAGCAAAAATATGCAAGACAGCACACGCTACGCTTGTTATACTTATAAATAATAATCTAATACAAACATGTAAATAGGTAAGTACAGATATTGCAAATTTCCATTTTAGCAGTCGAGGGGCAGAGCGACATCAGGCCACGCGGCTTTATCATTAATATAGTCATCAAGAGTGTAATACGCTTTCTTAATTAGATTCATCTTTATGTAGGATTTAAATCTTCGAATAAGAAGTTTAAATGCACCTTCTGGAAGTTTATTATAGAACCGTACAGAATTCCCCATAAAAGACCCACTTACTTTCTTTAATCCAAATTTTAGTATATTTAGTTTGTGTTTATTTCTCGTGTTAATACCATGCACGTCACTTTTTATCATAAAACTATCCAAGTGTTTATGTGTATGTAATAATATTTCATAGATATATTGCGATATTACTGTAAGAATATTGATTTCTTTGAAACGCTCCCTCAAGGAGTCACGCGACTTCATTTTATAAATGGCACGTATTGCCCGTTTTTGCAAGACAAAAATAGCTTGGATATCTGCTGCTTTACCCCACAGTATGATACCATATGACATAACACTATGGAAGTAGCTAAAATAAACAAGCCTAGCTGTAGCTTCATCAGTAAGCTGCCTTATTATACGAACTGCATATGCAGCGGAACTAAGTCTACCAGCAAGAGCCACAATTTGTGGTGCCCACTGCAAGCCCGCATCAATATTAAGCCCTAAGAAAATGGTAGACTTGACAAGATCAAGTGTCTCCCCATTTATTTTAATATTAGTTGGATAATGTTTTACATTTGGCAATGTAAACTAGGAATAAAAATGGGCCTAGTATTGAACCCTGTGGCACCCCCATGACAATAGTCGATCCTGAAGACCTTTCACCACCAACATCAACTTTTTGGACTCTATTGGATAAGTAAGAATTTACAAGATTAATTGCCTGATTTTGTATGCCATAATGTTTTAACTTGGAAATTAAAGTATCATGCCTCACGCAGTCAAAAGCTTTGGACAGGTCGCAGAAAACTCCGATCGCGTCCTGCGAGTTCTCCCATGCTTCAAATATGTGTTCTAAGAGCATGGTACCAGCATCGGCTGTCGAACGACCCTTAGTAAATCCAAATTGATGACTATGAAGAAGTCCGTGGAGGTTGAAGTGTGATTTAACTGAGTAAGAATAAGTTTCTCAAAGATTTTACTTAACGCAGGCAATATAGAAATTGGCCTATAATTACCTGGATCTTTTTCATTACCAGACTTGAACAAAGGAATTAATTTACTATGTTTCATAAGATCAGGAAAGACTCCCTCGTCAACACATCCATTGAAAATATAGGCCATACACGGCGCAATATCAATAATTATAACACCTAACACCTTTGTAGATATTCCCCAAAGGTCTTCAGTATTTTTAATATTAAGTGACTTAAATGTCTTAACAATATCATTGGCATTAACGTATCTGAAACTAAACGCGACCTCACACTTATCAACACTTAATTCCAATAAAGTAGATGCTCCAGAGGCAGTTGATTTTAAAGATTGAGTCACAATATTAGGTATACTAGAGAAAAAACTATCAAAGGCATTTGCGACCTCAATATTATTTGATAATATTGTATTGTTTACGTTTAAATTAATTTGTTTACTACGAGGTTTAGCTTTACCTGTTTCATTATTTATTAATTTCCAAGTTGTCTTAATTTTATTTGTTGATTTTTCTATTTTATTTCTCAAATGCAATGATTTTGCTGCATGACAAACTTTTTTGAAGGTCTTGGAATAGTTCTTTATGTACAAGATAAACGTTGGATCGTGCAACATTGATTCTCTAGCCGCATAGAGTTCATATAATTTATTCCTACTTCTATAAATACCGGTTGTAGCCCAATCAGCTAACCCGACATTAGCTCTAGCTTTACATTTTTTTAACTTAAATATCTCACTATGTTCCTCACATATCAACTTAAACAAACTAGTAAAAAGGTCATTCGGATCATCTACGCACGGTACAAGGGGCATTTTAAGTTCAATACTGCCCTGGAACTTCTTAATGCGACTTTCTGTGATAGGCCGATAAGTGAATTCCTTAGGTTCATCTACTGTGGCGCGGCGGGTGATTAGCCGGCTGAGATGCGGTGCGGGTGCGATTCCCGCTGCGGGACAAATGTTGCATGTTCTGCGAGTATTTGTTCCGGGTACTCGTAGTTCCTGATACCCACGACACATGGAATACTAGACTAGTGTGGGATTAGAGGCCTGAATCTAAGTAGTGCACTCGTTCTCCCGACTCCCGAATTACGAGTCGAAATTGTTTT
The DNA here is from genome assembly GCA_951392215.1 of Epirrita christyi. NCBI lineage: Eukaryota > Metazoa > Arthropoda > Insecta > Lepidoptera > Geometridae > Epirrita > Epirrita christyi. The sequence goes on from OX595852.1 coordinate 6,973,822, forward strand.
TGTATGGTAAAAATTACGAGTGCCCCTAGCGAGAACGAGTGCACTACTTGGACTCAGGCCTCAGGACTATTTAGGTATGTGCCTGTTGGGTGTTATTGCTATACTATTTATGTAAGACATGCATGTCAAACTCATAGTCATTGGTGGGCCAAATGCTTTAAGTCCGTAGAATCAGTGGGCCGCAAAACACAACCATAAAGAAAAGTCATTGCATAGGATATAGGTACCTAGTAGTACTGTCTTGTTAACTGAAAGTCACTCGGTGACTAACGTTTTACAAGTAAAATTACTATCAATTGACAATTCTTTAAGATAATTTTGAACAATTGATGGTCATATTCTTACTTGTCAAACGTTAGTCACTGAGTGACTTTCAGTTAGGGAATAGGGGGGCTGGACGCTAATTGGTTATTTAATCATTACTAGTAAAATGATGGAAAAATATACTATGCTCTTAAAATTGAATCGGGCCGCAGTCAAAGCTGTAAAGGGCCGCATGCGGCCCGCGGGCCGCATGTTTGACATGCTTGATGTAAGAGGTAGTTATTATGACGGCCTCTGTGGCGCGGCGGGCGAATGTTCGCCTGCGACGCAGGAGGTTGCGGGTTCGATTCCCGCCTCGGAACAAATATATGTACGATCTGCAGATATTTGTTCAGGGTGTTCTGGGTATTTTTCTATGTATAATAAAAAATATCTATCTATATAATGTATTGTATCAAGAATATCAGTTATCTAGCCATAACACAAGATCTGCTTAGCTTGAGGCTAGATAATGTTGTGTGAAGTGTCCAGAATTTATTTATTTATTTATTATAATTGTTTTCTAACAACATCGTGTATGATATCAGACAGGTTCACGAAGATGAAGCAATCCGGCGGGTACTACGTAACTGTAATCGAAGACACGCGAGTATCAAAACTGATTGGCGCCGCCACTCTCACTGTTGAACAGAAGTTCATTCACAACTGCTCTTTGGTAAGCAATTCTTTTCTGAAATAAACAATAATAGCTAGATAGCAAATGAAACAAGCAGCTACAGTAATTACAGGAGGATGCACACCACTCCAGACGTGGTAAGACGTCCTCTGTGGCGCGAGTAGCCGGCTGAGATGCGGGCGGGTTGCGGGTTTGATTCCCGCTGCAGGACAAATGTTTGTATAATTATCATTAGAAACAAGATATTTACCATGATTTTTGAGCTTTATTGATTCCCGATATTTCGGCACAGTTTCATGCGCCATGATCACGGGTAAACTGAAGTCTTTGCGAGTATATTTATTGTTACAATTTTCTTTCCGTTTTTAGTGATAATTATGTTAATAACCATGATAGTTTCAAAAGTTAAATGTTTGTATATTTGCAAATATACAAAATATATAAATAATGCAAATATTTGTTCCGGGTCTGGGTGTTATGGTACCATGGTACTCGTACTTCCTGATACCCACGACACAGGGAATCCTAGTGTGGGATCATGATCTGCGTATGTGACTGTTGGGTGTTAAAGTAAAAGTCAAAGTCAAAAAGAATTTTATTCATTGAAATCACAAGGATCATTTTGAATCGTCTTATAAACTAAAATTACTCCTGTTCCAACGCGACCAAGCCTAGAAGAATCAGACAACAAACATGACTTGGCTTACAAAAATGGTCCGTCTTACTAGGTGAGAAGCGCCCGTGTGGTGCCTCGGCAAGGAGTTGCTGATACATAGTAAATGAGAACTTAAAAACCTTAGGAAGGTAGTCAAAATTAAATAAACATCAGCAAAAAGAATATGCAAGACAGCACACGCTACGTTTGTTATACTTATAAATAATAATCTAATATATGTTATATCATCAAATTAAACCAAGCCGTGTTTGTTGCCTGATTCTTCTAGGCTTTGTCGCGTTGGAACCTGGAGTAATTTTAATTTCTAAGACGATCCAAAATGATCCTTGTGATTTCAATGAACAAAATTATTTTGATTTGATTTGACTCTGATTTATGTATGGAAATTGAGGCACTGAAAGTGTCCGCTAGGGGCGGGGCGCTTTTCCATACACCTGTATTTCCATACTGTTGAATACGGAATAAAAGCTAAAATCATAAAAACTGTTGTATTTTTATTTCAGCGCGGGCGTTTAGAAGATGTCGTAGTCAATGACACATACAGAGGAAAACAGCTGGGCAAATTGTAAGTATACATTTTACTGCAAATACATTTTTTTAGTATCATCATCATCATCAGTTGGCGTGGTCTTGAGCCGCCTCTCGCGGACTTCCTGCTGCGACAATTACAATGTCATTGGTCTATCGAGCGGGCAGCCGACCTGAGTCTTTCGGTTTGTAGTCGTCATGTTATTATTTCGACGATCTCTGTGGCGCGGCGGGCGAAGGTTCGCCTGCGACGCAGGAGGTTGCGGGTTCGATTCCCGCCTCGGAACAAATATTTGTACAATCTGCAGATATTTGTTCAGGGTGTTCTGGGTATTTTCTATGTATAATAAAAAATATCTATCTATGTAATGTATTGTTATTAAGTATATCAGTTGTCTAGTACCCATAACACAAGCTCTGCTTAGCTTGGGGCTAGATAATGTTGTGTGAAATGTCAAGCATTTATTTATTTTATGGTTTAAAATGTCTTGTTTTTATTTACAGAATAGTAGTGACTGTTTCACTCTTGGCCCATGAAGTTGGATGCTACAAAATGTCGTTGGACTGCAAAGATAAACTCATCAAGTTCTATGAAACTCTTGGCTACAAGTTGGAGCCGGGGAACTCTAACGCCATGAACATGAGGTTTGGATTGCCATCTTTTTGGTGTGTTGAATTGTTCGGGAGCTGTCCTTTGCCCGACTACTTTATGTTGGTTATGAAGAATGTTTATGTCTTTAGCGTCTATGTTTGTATGGACTTGAAAACCACTGAATCGATTTTGACAAATGAGATGGTACCACTCTGCCTCTTGGATTAGTGTTGCGATCACCAATCCGCCTGACAAGGGTGTTGATTATGGCCAATCCCCCATATTCTATGGGGAGGCCTTGTCCAGCAGTGGACGTTTGGCAGCTGATGAAGATGTTGTGGATCATATTATTATATATGTTTACCCATAACCGTAATAAGGTTAACTGTTTATTTAAATGAATGACTGTAAATCTTCCCAAATAAATAAAATAAAATCTGTCCGTGTGTATCGCGTTCAACACGCGTTTGTCTTGCGTTTTTATCGCTATTCAAATACGGCGCGTGCATTGACTCGTAGCAATGTTTAAAACTTGAAACGACCAAAGTTTAGGTCTAGCTGTTTCAAACATTTGGACTTATCACAATGATCGCCATTGCCATTTTGATACCGCGATTGGGTGGTGGTGGTCGTTATGTTGGTATCCATGTAATGATTGTAAATATTTTCAGATTCGACGATCCATCTTGACAATTAGCCGCTGGGCCGTCCGACCTGCGCTCTAAACTGTAAGTAGACACGACCAGCCGAGCCGACAGCACGCTACCTCGCATCACATCGCACTGGATAACTTAACTCTATGTAGTTTCTACACCTTACCTACATTTTATACGCTACCAGCCCGCGACTTCGCTAACGTGGTATCTTGGTAAAGTAATTCGCTATCTATTTACTAAATTTAATCGAAATAAGTCCTTTTATTGCTTAACGAAATGGTAATCGATTTCGAATATAATTTTACAGCTAATAGCGCGGTGTGTTTTGAATCGTAATCGAAAAGAATTACCAGTTTGATAAACCAGTTGGTGAGCTTACAGCATGAGTAACAAACATGCATCCTAATAAACTTTTATATTTATAGTATTAGTAGGATTAGGCGGCGTCTTCCAACATTGAACGGCAATTTAATTATTATTTATATTCCACGCGAGCGAAGGCGCGGGCGTTTGCTAGTAATGTATGAGAAAATACTTAAAAAACTTCGCGTGGGCATCAGCCGCTTTATATGTGGATGGTGAAAGAGGCCCTTATTTATCAACAAACCTTATCCAATGCAAAGAATTTACTTTATATTAAATATAAAATGACTTAGTTCGTTAGTCTTTATGTAGGACAAAAAGTGTATCAAATTAGAAGCCCAGCTTCACATAAATTAATGAATACATTGAAATTATAGCGAACCTTTCTTCGATTGGCGCAGCCTGATTGTATTCCATCAAGACAGGAATACACATGCCTGTAGCGTGCAGATACCAGCTACTGGAACGTGTATCAATAGGCATGCAAGTGAATTGCACAGGATAAGATTTTGCATGCAATGTCAGGCGGTAGGGCGCGGGGGAGGGGGTGTCACGCGGCATGCCCGTGCACGTTTGAACGCGTGTCGTAGCTACGGGCATTTCAGTACGCCAGTGATCAGTATGCAACAAAAAGGCATGCCATTTCACTTGCCTCCTGTGTATACTACTGGCATATGCCATGTTTTGGCATGCAAGCCACTTACCCATTTCACTGGCATGTGTATTTGTAGCTTTAATATTGATTGGCGCAGCCTTATTTGTTTGGTTTGTCACTAATGTTTTTTATACTTTAGGTAATTATTTTTTATTAATACTTATTTCAATGTTTATGTTTGAAAAATGTGTTGTGAGATTTCTGCTCGGTTGTTTGTGTGAATACAGTTGCAGGGTCAATTGTTCTATCTATCAAAAGTTGAATCAACAAGGGGAAAAAAGGTTAATTCTAAAGCCATTGTTAAGGTTTTTTAGGGTTTCGAAGTACGAACCCTTATTGCTGGTTGAAATAGCCCTTTACCCTGTGAAATCTCTTCAGTTGATAGGGTGTTCAATTGATTTTGGGTGTCCTGGCACATAATTTTAGAGTTTTAATTTGAACTTTAGCTTTTCTACAGAACTTAACACCTAACATACCTAACATACCTAACAATCATCAGTACATACTTTAAAAAAATAATAGATTTTATGAAATCCCACGAATAGTGATGCTTCGCCGCTTTAAGCCGGTGATACTATCACACTAATTCAACCAGCCGTGGAGTCGGCCAGTGGCGCAGCGGTTAACGCATATACGAATCAAGGAGACGGTCGCGGGTTCGATCCCCGCCTGGTTGTTAATTTTTGGGATATTATAAAACCTTAACATTTCCCATAAGTGTGGGTTAACACTTTAGAAACCAATAACTTTAAAAGTATGTTTTATATGCGTCTTGCTACATTTCATAGGTAAGCCTCCCATTGTAACACTAGTCACTCGTTGCAGCTTTTTTACGAGGAGTATTCGCATCGATTAACACTTATGCCGAGATAAATAGACGTTACTTAGCACGTACTAATGCTTAGACCTGTCCCTGTCACACAAATGTTAAAACACGCGTATTAAAGAGAGAGACAGGGATTTCAAAGTAAGGCTTACTTATTCACCGTGAAGTACGTTCTATTTATCTGGACCCTAGTGTACCAGTGTCTAACTTAGGCTCTAAACTTATCAGTAATTTGGAGAACTGGAGCGTCACTCTTTGACCGCTCTGGAGTAAGTAAATACACAGTTGTTTTGTTATTATAAGCATAGATACTGTATATTACTAGTACTACTATTTTGTGTCACCGGTATTCGTATTTATTTCGCTACAAACTGATAGTCGATTTTTAATACGATTTTGAAGTACATTGCGCTTTATACTTTGAGTATATCTGCTTTTGAAAAGAAGCCAATGTACTGCGAAATCATCAACGAAAGTGATTGTCGGTTTGTTAGGCAATAAGGGGGTAGTATGAGCATGGTGGCCCTGAAAGGGGTATAGTGACCAGTGGTAGTAGAACCAGTGCATCGCAGGAGCTCCTCTCATGCCCAATGCGGTACTAGTAGTAATCTAGTAATATACTTTATTTTATGGTGCAATTAGTAAAATTTCTTGCAATATTGTTTGATTTGTTACTGGAGTTGTAACATTTTTGTAGCATTCCAATATCGTTATTGAAAGTGATAAAACCTACTAACAATAGACCTAAGGAGTTATTTTTGTAACTAACAATACTTTGCTTATTAAAACGTTTTTGCTTAAATGTTGTTTCATTTTGTTATTTGGTAAATATGACTAATTCAAAAAAACAATAGAAATATCAAACCGACATGCGTCTCCTGCAGTGTGTGGTTCCGAAGCTTACTCCAGTCAAGACTAGATGTCGCCACTAGTAGGTTAGAACACTATCGGTTTAATTACTTGGAGAACTCCGTACGGGAGGGGGTGCGGCAAACCCACCTTGGGATTTGGTTGAAAATGTTAACTGTCTTATGGCGTAGGTTTAGTAACAGGGTCTTGTTTGTCACCCTTTGGGTACAGAACCCTAAAAAGGATAGACTTGAAATACTTTACAATTTTTTATTTACAGAAGTGTAAATTTAGCGGATAGAATAAGAGTTTCGATAACCACACAATTTCAATATCATTTTGGTACGAGTCTTATGATGTTACACACTTGGTCTGCTTATAAAACACAGTTTTATCAATAAACACTGCACTTTCATATGATCTGAGATAATTTCTGCGTCAAAATCCGTTTTCAAAACCTTTGCAGTTTAATCCTGGGTAAACCCAAAATTACAACAAAACATTTTATTTCTATTGCTGCCTTAAACTATTTTATATTGCACACTATTTAAGATAAAAATTTAAAATTACATAACAAGACGTTGTTTAGGAGACACAAATTGTATAATTCGCAAAGTTAGTATTATGTATGGAATTTATGTAAGTAAAATATAGCTTTGTATTCTTAAATCAGCTTAGTATCAATAAAGAAAGCTAGAATTTGAATCGTAACAATAACATTAGAATCCTGGTTGAAAATTTAATTGTGCGGCTAGCACAGGCTGACTAACGATAGCGAGTCGCTAGCGAGACGATAGTAAATGTCAAATATTAACCAATCAAATTACAAAGATTTCAAGCTACCCCAATGTCATTGCGGTCGTCTCTCTAGCGTTAGTCAGGCTGTGCTAGCTGTATTGAGGCCCAAGCACGAACATTTAACGTTATCGAGGCGCTAGCGCCTCGATTGTAAACGTCAAATATTAACCAATCAACTTACAAAGATTTCAAACCACCATAATGCCATTGACCAATATTTGACATTGGCGATCGTCTCGATAACGTTAGATATTCGTGCTAATCTGTCGTTATCGAGAACTAAAGAAACAATCGTAAATGTGAAATATTAACAAATCAAATTTCAACCCACCGCGATGTCATTGGGCAATATTTGATATCGACAATCGTCTCTATACCGTAAGATATTCCGTGGTGCTAACCCCACAGTTCAATCTGGTTGCTCATGCTAATCGAAGCTATGATATAGGTACATATTTATTTACTATATTTGAATACAATGACTTAGGCCGAGATAGACAGACGTTACTTAGTCCGTACTAATGCTTAGAACTATCCCTGTCACACACATGTTAAAACACGCGTGCTGGAGAGTGACAAGGGTAATGCCAATCATTAGTTCGTGCTTTTTCTTTTAATTATGGCCTCTGAGAAAAGTTGAGCAGTTTTGCCAGTGTCAGGAAGGTAATATCATTTTGATAAAATTAGGTCAAGTCGTTAAAGTCTCAGTCAAGTCATGTTCTACTAAGGCGATGGCAGTTTTACTTATTGTGGACAATTTTAATCCTTTTGAAAAGACACGCAACACACTACCAAGTGCTCTTTAAATAAGCTACAACGGTTAAAATTATTAAAAGTACACGATAGAAATTTAAAAAAAATAAAAATTCTCTTCGAATCAAAGCAACGCCTGTTCATCTCGGCCATAATTTTCTTCTACAGTTGATATGTGATCAAATACCCGTTTATTTGAAATTTCGGTCCTTCATGAAGCTTCTAAAAGTACATAAAAACCGTTTAATTATCTAGAAGTAAACGAGTAATTGATCATAACAGCAATAGATTACCACGTCACAAACACATTCACAAGAAATTGACACCCTCACTTGCCAATTGCACAAATCTCGAGAGGACATCAAATCATTTCCATATTAGTAGTTTAATATTTCTTAGCGTCACTAAAATCTAGAGGGAAATATGGCGATGGACTTCAAAGCTATCGGATTGACATAAAACCACAAATACTTAAAGATTTACAAAACTCATCTCACTGTCGTCTTCAACTTCTAAGGAATCGGTTACATTGTTACTTTTTGCACTTCCTTAAATAAATGGCAGTCGAAAACCAAACTACACGAAAGCCCTCAGCGTTATAGTAATGGCTTTAAAATTGACCCAGCGTTTCCGTGTCGTTATTTATTTTCGATTTCCATTTGTCTAAAAGAATATTGTTGCCAACAACTCTGGCATTTCAACGACTTATGAAGGTACTCCACAAAAAGTAGCATTGCATGACCTTACAAATCTTACAAATACCACGTTTGGTATAAAATCTTACTGGTTTAAGATTTAAAATTTATCAGCCGTTTCGGCGTCTAGTCTCACTTGAGCGCGCATTGGTGCATTAATTAACGATTGTTCCCTAAAATCGTTCGTTTCTTTAATGGAATGAGTAATTTGGACTATGTACAGTTTCAAAGAGAATAATCATCGTCATCAGCCTATAGAAGTCCACTGCTGGACACAGCCCTCCGTACCGGTCGTCAGTTCTGCGAGGTATATGGCCAGCCCGTTGCCACTTCAACTTGCTAATCCTGAGAGCTATGTCGGTGACCTTGATTGTTAAATGGATCTGCTCATTTCGGTTTCTATCACTCCAAGCATAGCTCTCCCGATAGCCCGCTGTGCGACGTTCAGCTTGTGTATGAGGCCAATAGTTGTCCAGATAAATAGAACATACTTCACGGTGACTTAAGTCTTAGCCTTACTTTGAAATCGTCCCTTCACTGTCACACAAATGTTAAAACACGCGTATTAGAGAGAGACAGGGACGATTGAAAGACTTTGACTTAGTCACCGTGCCGTAAGTCATCACTGGCAACACGACTTTCGTCTTGAGACTTTGCGGTATACGTGACGAGAGGAACTGTCTAGCTAGAGTCTAGACACTAGACTAGAATAGACACTAGATTCGAGTATCTGTTTTTGTAGACGTAGTGTTCTAATTCATCTGTCAGTGAACAGGACCTTTCAAATTGAGTGTATTCCATTAAAATACATGCGTGTAATTTAGTCTTCTTATAATGTAAATAGTCAAACAAAAGACCTTACACTCCGGTCACATTTTTTAACTCAAGTACAAGCTTGTAGCATGTTAATGACAATATACGGCAGTATTCTGCAGCGTAACGTATTTCTATTACATAAAACATTTATAAATAGGTATTGCTCAGAAAACTGAATAAAAACGATGAATTTATCTATATTATAATAAATAAACAAAAACGGACAAGTTATGGAATAATAAATTCATTATTGAAAAATATGTTTTTCAAAACAAGCTTTTATTAAATTAGTTTTCAGAACCGTGAGCTGATCCAAATGAGCACAAACATTACCAGGCTCCTATTAAGCATCGAGGAGTTCCGTTGTACACCATCCATCATCGGATCAGCTCACCGTCACCATAGTATTGTGGTGTCAAAGAAACTTGACAGGTATGCAAAATTTCAGCTCAATCGGTTGGGTGGAACTGGTTCTAAATTCAGTTTCAAGATTTATCCCACACAAAAGACAAGTTAAATAAAAGCTTGCTATAAAAATGAAAATGTAGACTATCAATTGAATCTAAATCTTAGACCACGTTTAAGTTGACAAAACGTCCATCAGTTCGATAATATCACCATTTAAATAGCATCTTTATCTTGTAGTCATAAGATTCATTTTAATTAACATTTTGGAGTTAAGTGCACATTAACATTACAACAACATACAATAGCCTAACTGGATATATTTTAACGTAATAGAGCCTTTAACATCGATCACACGCAATAGTTTCACAATAACTACACCAAAATTGCAACTTTGGCCAATATAAGTCGTATAAAAAAAAACATATTTTAGTCCTAGAAACCACTGCTGAAATCATTAGGTACATCCAGTCAGGCCTAGATAGGTTAAGATCAGACGGGGCACGAGGCAAGGACGTGGGATGGAGGCATTTTCAAAAAAAACCGTGAGACAGGCAAATTAAAAAAAAAGTATCTTCTTTGTCTACCACGCCTTAGGGCCTTACCACCATGTTGTAGTCTCAGTCCAGATATGGGGGTTAGAATTGAGGCGCGGTAGTAATCTTAGTTCCAAGTTTCATGGGCCCTTGCCCCCGGGCCGAGCGTCGCGCTTCCATTTCGCGTTGTCGCTGCACCTTTCGTTCCTCCCGCTTTCTCCTGAGCTCGTCCATTTTCGAAGCGTTGTGTTCTGTGAAAAATTAAAAAAAAACATTAAGAATTCGTGAGTTACTGACCACTCTGGTTCATTTCATTTCATTTAAAAGGAATACTTAGTTACATCAAACAAAGAATACAAATGTTGAAAATAATAGGTACATGAGAAAATAATAAATGAACAATGAATTTCATAAACAATAAATTTACCAAATTTTTGGTTTTGGAGACATCACATTTTTCAGAGATATAAGTGGCTGGCTAAGGCTGTTCTGTGCAGACTTCAGAATCGGTTAAATCTATCCAAATCTTGCTTACCATCCATTCAATCTCATTCATTCTTATATTTTTTAAATATTTTATATTCATCATTCTTATATTTTTTTTAACGGCAAGTCAGGGACCATGCGGCCGAAATAGAAAAACATAAATATATACGCCTTTTTCCCCGAAGCGGTAAGCAGAGCCTCATAGGGCCTCTTTTCACCGTGGGTAGTGCAGTCGCAGGAATATAGACGTGAAAAGAGGTGAGCTCATCGCCGCCATTGCCTTCCACGACCAACGCTTTCTTCCAGTAATAACACACTCCTAAATAAGCCAGCAGCCAGGACAAATCTTGAACCAACGAAAATTGCTTAACAAGTCCGGGCTTAACAATTGTTATAATTTTCTAGTCTTGGAAAGGTTAAGGCTTACCATCTGCATTCTCCTCAATAGGCTCAAACTCCCCATCTTCCCATCCTCCAAGCGAGTCGTTGCTGTTCTGATGCGCAGCCGGTCTGTGCTCTAACCGCGCGCTCGCGACGTTGCGGACATATGTCGCGTTGGCGTTGTTCACGCCCGCGTCCGACCATTGAGTGTTGTTCCACGTTTCCGACGGACTCACTAGTTCTGACTCGGCAGTCTGATGGGGAGAAAGTAGATTAATTATGACAGGTATATGCTTATTATGTAAGAGACAAAAATTGTGTTGACGTCACTCCGTGGTGCAGCGGGCGCCTAGACGGCTGAAACGCGAGAGGTGCGGATTCGATTTCCGCTGCGGGACAAATGTTTATAAATAAATAAATAATGCTGGACAGTTCACACAACATTATCTAGCCCCAAGCTAAGCAGAGCTTGTGTTATGGGTACTAGATAACTGATATACTTAATACAATACATTACATAGATAGATATTTTTTATTATACATAGAAAATACCCACAACACCCTGAACAAATATCTGTCTGCAGATTATTTGCTCAGGGTGTTGTGGTACCATGGTACTCGTTCCTGATACCCACGGCACAAGGAATCCTAGTGTGGGATCATGACTACGTACTAAGTGACTGTTGAGTGTTTATGGGTGTTTGGTGTTATGATGTTAGATACTGACCGGTTGTTCCTGCAACATGCCCCACTCCTCGTTGTCCCACTCGTCCTCGCAGAGGGCGGCCAGAGTCGGCGCCTGCGCACTGCCGCTGCTCGGCGGCGATTTGGCACTGGCACCTGTCCCTATAAAAGTTTAACACCAATTTTGAGTTGTTAAGGCGTTGTTAAACTTAAGCTGAAAACACTGCGAGGACTGCCTTTAATAATATAATGATAAGGGGGCGTCCATTAATTACGTGAGGCGTTTAGGGGGTGGGGGGAAGGGGGTCAACCCAAACCTCACCGAATCTCACGTGGGTGGAGAGGGGGTGGTCTCGACAAATCTCACGTTATTTTTTTCCGCAAGAAACATTGAAAAATTGCGTGAACATAATCTTGTTTACATACGGTGCGATTTGAAGATCATTCATAAACAAATAATGTCATAACCTTTTAGCGAATTCTTTTTTTAAATATATCCATCGCAATCAAGCACACATTAACTCATTTACATTAAAAATATGCATTTTTAAAAGTTCACGTTAGATTAAGGGAGGGGGAGGGGGTCGAGCGAAATCTCACGACATCTCACCAACGGGTGAGGGGGGGTCAAAAAATCACCAAAATTACCTCACGGAATTAAAGGATGCCCCTTAATTAGATAGCTGTTGAAACTGGGTTGCCATGAGAACTCGGCAGCATTTTTTTACAGGCGGTTCTCCCTGAGTTTTTGGCAAGTGTAGAGCCGCCTTTACAGAGGAATTGACAACGCAGAAACCAACAAAGAACTAGTGCCACGACGTTTCTAGTTAGAAAGATTACAAGTTACTACGATGTCATTGGCCATTATTTGATCTTTGTGCTAGCAAATATTTTTTTGTATTTTAAAAAGTACATTATTTTCGTTTCAGATAACAGAGTTGTGAACGTCGAGTAGAAAAAATTATAGATTTATGTTTTATTTTTGTGATATTAGTATGAATAGAATAAAGGTGTGAATATTATATATTATATTATAACATATAATTTTGTTTCCTTTGCGTACCAACAACGCATCATTAGTGTAGGTAACTAAGCTTCTTCATCATCATCAGCCTATAGAAGTCCACTGCTGGGCATAGGCCTTCCCCCTAGAATGCCACGACGAACGGTCGTGTGCCGCCTCCATCCACCGACTTCCTGCGACTTTTATAATGTCTTCAGTCTATCGAGAGGAGAGCCTTCCTCCACTGTGTCGTCCGGTTTGGGGTCACCACTCAAAAACTTTTATTCCCCAACGGTTGTCAGTTCTGCGAGTTATATGACCTGCCACTTCAACTTGCTGATTCTGAGAGCTATGTCAGTGATCTTGGATCTTCTACGGATTTCCTCATTTCGCTCACTAAGCTTACCTACTGTAAATAATAACTCTTATTTTGTAGAACGCTATTAATTTAAAGTAACAAATGAAATGATATACCTACTCTTGATTAGCAACTTTCGGTGGTATATGATTTGTCTTGGCTTATTTAGAAATCAATATATATAAAACCGTTACTGACTGACTGATTATCAATGCACCCTAAACTTTGAGTCGTAGAGACCTAAAATTTGGAGGATACAGTACTTTTGTCGTGCACTAAGAAAGACATTTCCAAAATTTACCGCCTAAGGTGCAGCGGGGTGTTGAAGTTTGGTAAAAAACCACACGCGGACGAAGTCGCGGTACTAGCGAACTAACTACTACTACACTTATGTATGTTGTAAAACTGTAACTGTGGTAGCATACATACATATCAGCTTGAACTGCTCTTTAAAACACGGACTTCGGCCTCGTCTCTATTCGTGCGATTGTACGGCCCACCGTGAAAAGCCATTGAAGCTCTACCTACCCATTCCGGGAAAAGGCGCGTCTTTGTTTGTATTTACCCGCGCTTGAGTCGATTTCGCCCCAAGCCGCCATGTCCCAATGCTCGGGGTCATAGTCGGAGGCGGACTCGCTGTGTTCCAATGACGTCATCGAAGTCACTGATGACGTGGTGGTTGACATACTGCTCGATGATGGTTGTTCTGCAAAACAATTCGGACAAGTCTCAAGGTGGCGGCTTTTACATACCTAGAACACTTGAAACCAGCATAGATCGTTCATTCTTTGTTGCACAAAACAAAAGTACAATGGCAAACTTAATGCAAATTCTTTTTTTCCCCAGCAAACGTTTGTGTAGTGAGCCAGTGATTTTAAAATAAATTACTATTTTCTACTAAACTTTTTCCTCATACGTTTGTTTTGAATGTCAAACCATCAAATACCTAATTTTATTATATATTTTTTTTTAAATAATATAGTGTTTTATTTTTTTAAACGATACACCCCGTTAAGGATACACGTTAAAAAACTGTGGCCGCCACTTTGTTTTTTTTAACCACCTCATGGTAAAAACCTTGTAAAAAGAATTGATTGTCACATCATAAAATCAAAATTGGTTCAGTGGTTTCGAATTATGCAGGTTCAATCCATAGAAACATACAAATACACCAAATGCATCAAATACAAGTTAAATTCATTGGGCACCCTTCCTTCCTGAAGCGGAAGGGTATGCCACGCCAAAGTCAGCCAAAATATTGGGTTTACTTTTCTGAAAAATATTAATGCAATAGTACAAATACTTACCAAGCGAGCCGGGTTTAGACAGCACAGATTTGGGGTGTGGCACGCGCGCCGTATCGGAATGCGAGCGGTAGAACTTAGCCGTTACTGCGGTCACCGCCCAGCCGGCCCAGGTCGCCGCTGCATTGCTCAACGATGGTGTTGCAGTGTGGACATCCGCCTCTGCAAAATAATCCCACTCATCATCATCATCACCAGCCTGTTTACGTCCACTGCTGAAGGCCTCTTGCTGGGATTTGCCATAATCACCACGCTTGGCAGGCGGATTGGTGATCGCTTTGTGTCCATTTGTAGATCAAAGCTTGGTCATCCAATATTACGTCTTTAGGTACTTTGTGATTACAACTTGCCAGTCGTGGGGTGTCATAGCGACGTATGATTGGTGCATGTCAGTCGAGTGGCGACGACCATTGGCTACTTTCCGTCTCGGCTGTTGCCCATACTCAGTTGGATTCTAGGTTAAAATAAAACAAACTAGGTAATTCATATTTTACTCACCCATGCCTTCTTTCAAACTAGGATCCTCTGAAACCTTCTCCAGTTTTCCAAGGAAGCCTCTGATGGTTCTGAAAGCTGCGTCGCGAACCTGCAGATTATTATGCAATATAAGATACAAAATACAGTAACAAATGGGAAATACCCACCAAAAACTGTTAGTGAAGTCTCATGTGCCTGCACAGGGCCGGATTTAGAGGTCTAGAGGCCTCGGGGCAACAAAGGAGTGGAGGCCCCTTGGCCCCAAATTATTTTCCAAATAAAATTAACAATTCTTTTCAATCGAGTTTTTCAATTTAAAAATATCAGAGTAAAAGATGTTTACTAGTGTTTACTAGCCGGAATTTGTTTTTTTTCCGAAGTCACTATTGTGGGCCCCTCGTTTGTGAACGCCCTGGGGCTTTCGCCCCGGTTGTCCTCCCCTAAATCCGGCCCTGTGCCTGCAATTTCACCCACACTTAAACCCTTCAAACCGGACACAGCAATGCGAGCACTACTGTTTGGCGTCAGGATTAGTTATGGTGGTAGTACTTCCCCGGACCTATTGTATGAACGGGGAGTTAATTCGTAATTATACCTGTTTTTCTGGATCAGCTGTGAGTGGACACAGCGCCGGCAGTATCCTGTTCGCTACCTCAGCCAACAAGAAGTACTGTTGGGTAGCAGCGAGCGCTAATACTCCCGCTTGTCTCGCCGGCGGGAACGCGTCACGGGTCGCTCTGACGAACGCTGATACGAGGACTTTCTGTCGAATTTGAGGATGCAGGTGTGCCGCTATCTTTCCTAGGCAGACTGTTGTATTCGTTCTAGAATGTGAGAAATTTCAAGTTTAGAATATACCTTATTTTCTCTCAACGACAAGAACATTAAAATTAACAAATCGTATTAATTTTAATGTGGTGCACAATTAAGTATTATCTATCTCCTCATTATACGGTGATGCGTAATAAAATCACGGTTCTTCATGCTCGAAATTCATAGGAAAATCAACTCTAATGATCTTCGATTGTTGTCGCCACATGATAGGAATCCACATATACACCAAAAACTAGCTAACAATGGAACGTTGTCCATATAAATTCAAATTAATTAGCATCAATTGAACACACCAATGTCAAAAACCATTCAAGATATTGTGGATTTGTACTCAATTACTTAAGAGCACTTGACCTAAATTTATGCGCTCCAGTTAAATTGATTCATATAGCTCGCAGAAAAGACAAACGCTGGGATTCCCGATGCTCCGATGATTTGGGGGATGCTCGAGAACCTTTATTCATAGGTTGTCGAGTGGCGTACACGAACCGGACGACGCAGTGCACGACTTCAATGGACCGATGCCATTGACGGTAGCGGGAAGACGGTGGATGGAGGCGTCTCAGGTCCGTTCACAATGGCATTCTTTAGGGAGGCCTACGTCCAGCAATGGACGTCTTCTCGTTGATGATGACAATACAAACATGACATGCAACTGGATTGGTTTGTATAAAATAACGACTAAATTCTAGAAGGTACTTGGTTCTAATACCTGTCAGTGTCTCTCTTATTTCAAATGAACTAGAATCGAACAGTACTGTGGGTGTTATGTATGAAATTTTTGGTGCACTCAAAAATGACATACATAACATCCAGCAGTCACATACAACACAACAGTTTAGTCCTAATACCACACTAAGATTTCGTGTGCCGTAGGGTACCACAACACCCAGACCAGAAAGAATTATTTGCAGATGATGCAAAAATTTTTTTTTGTTGTTTTTTTTTTATTATCTATGATTTTGAAACTGGAACGAACTTAGGATCGCCCTGAGAGAGTTCTAGTTATTAAATAGTTCACTATACACAGTCTGCTCGCTGATTATCTATGGCCTTGTTGTCTATGCATAGCAGACCTATCAATAGATGAATAGTAGACTAACCTGATACCACCCTGATCGTCTTTAGACTGTAATCTGGCAAAGTGTTTGAGCACTTCCACATTGAGATTGTTGTAGTTGAGCTTTGGTGCGAGGTGCACTATGGACTTCACTGTTTGCTCTCGGATTATAGCGTTTGTGTCGAGGAAACCGTGGACCACTTGAGGGAATATTTGGTCGTTTACCTGAAAAAACATATAATTATTTTATTGTCTTACTATTCACATGATTTAGAAAGAAAGAAAAAAATATTTTCATCACACCTATTCGAAAAACGAAAATTGCCTATAGAGGATAGTGGGAGCAAAATTCAAGTTAGAGGCGCTCGCGTGAAGGTTTAATGTAAAAAAATATAAATGTTTAGTTTTCTTATAATAATTTGTATTTTATTTACACTTTCAATCTGTAGGCTTTTTATTTTTCTCATAGGTAGTGATGAAAAATAGTGTGTCACTCGGGGACAAAGTATTTTGTTCTAGGGCGGCGTATATAGGCTCGCTACGCTCAAGATTCTACTATAGAATCCTTCGCTTCGCTCTGAATTCAAAATAACGCCCTCGAAGAACAAAATATTACTTTGTCCCCATGTAACACAAATAACTATTATTTATGTCAATGAATACAGACAGGTACAGATGAAACAACAATGGACAAAAACAAAGCGTAATAAAACTACTTAGAAAATTCAATACTAAATCCCATTCATTTTATATATGTAAAAGTTTGTAAGGATGGATGGATGGATGTGCGCAATCGACGTTGTAGAATACTTACAGTATTATTCTGCAGATGCATGATAAATTGGTCCAGTTGCTGCAGTAATCTCGACCGCGTCGTCCGGTCGTTGGACGCGAACAGTTTCACGACGCACGGCACTATCTGCTTCTGGTATTCAGCTTCTTCTAATAGTTTTCCTAACTGTCAAAAAATACAGCATTTTAATGAATCCTACTAATATTACAAATAAGAAAGTAAGGGTGTTACTCCAACACGGCATCACAGATTCCATGAAAAGTAGAGATAGATCAACACATAGGTAGGCAATTTTTATCACGGTTTCCATCACAGTCCGATGTTAGTAAAACTATTAACCAAACCGGTAGTCTTACAGACCCATGTTGTGAAAGAAAAATGTTTATGCTATCATTAGGTATGACTTTTCGTTTGGTTTTGAGAGGCTTTCATTGAAGATATCTGAATAAAATGAATATAAGTACATCTCTTAAGGAACTAGTCTGCGAAAACGCTTGAAATTTGGTGTTTTTAAAGCCAAGAACTCCCCGATTAGCTTTATTCTTGACAATATTTAGATCAATAAAAAGAAAACCTCAGGTTGAGTAATAGTGAGCTTTTTCTAAATTTGACTCTAGATTTTGTATTATTATTTTTTTATTTACCATTTAACATTGTATTAAAACTATTACATAGAAATAGCACTTCAAAAACCACCAAGGTTTGTAGGGATAGTGCTATTAGTGAGTCTTAGCTTAGCTGATACATAAACGTTAGGAATGTAGGTATGATAAGATACAGTAAAAAAATAAAGTAGATACCTGCTTAAACAGAGACTTAATTGAAATGACACAATTTACAAAATAGACCAAAATAGAGTTTGAATAGCAAATTGAAAAAGTGGTCCGTGTTTTAACACATTTTTTTGTAAAACAAGTTGTAGAAACTTATAAAACTAGATTATAAACTGGGTATTCATTAAAATATATATATCTATTCGGGGAGTTCTTGACTATTGAAAACACTACTTTTCAAGCGTTTATGCACACTAGCCCCTTAAGCCGGATATATTACGCAAACTGAAGTGTTACCTTAAACATTGGCGCAAGAATAGCCGACCCGGCATCCCCATAATGGTAGGCAGTCATCAGTTGTGGCAGTATCTTGTGAATGCACACAACTTCGGGAAAGCTGTCCAGATACGCGCTAAGGGTTGAGAAGAACTTTCCCTTTTCAGCTTTATCTTTTATCTGGATTTCTTCAAGGAACAGCATTGTGTCTATGAGGTCGTTCTTGAAGTAACCGCCCATTTTGCGACATCTGTAATTGTTGTACGTAATAATGAAAAAAATATATATAAACAGTAGTAAAATCCCCCCTCCCCCCATTGCATTGTATGGTAGGCCTCGTCGAGCAATGGACGTCTAAAGGCTGTTGAAGAAGTGAACATGAACTTGGAAAACGGAAATGTGCAGAAAAAAAAAATTTAAGAAATAATTATTATATAAACTGTACTTAACACATTTCATTGTAATAAATATTTATATTTCTATTTTCTGTTAGTAACACGAGGAGTGTGCTATTTTTACCCAACTACAACCAAGCAAAAGAAGGGTTGAAAATCATAATTTTTATGATTTTAGCAGTCTATGTGTCTATGTCTATCTAAGTTAGTTTGTATTATGTAAGTTTGTTCATCTAGTCTAGTCCCTCGTAGCTCCGAAACTACGTGACGGATTTTGTCAAATGAGGTATCACATGATGCGTCTTGATGTTCCACGTTATATACACGTGACGGCTATATAAAGGGGCTTGTAAACGGGGAATATTTCTACTGCAATACGTGGCCGACAACTATTGGTGTCTTTCTCTAACATGTGAGTAGGAGAGGGACACCAATAGTTGCCGGCCACATATTTCAGTGAAAATATGCCCCTTAATGGAAATAAAAAGCATTTTTCCAACCTCGAAGAATTTCAATAATTTTTATTGAGTTTGGTATCAAATGAAATGATAAGTACATTCCAAAATAATAATATTCATTAATTCTATCCATTCTTCTTGCTTAATAGGCAAGACACAGGCGTTAATTATTATTATTATAGCAGTAAGAAGGAACATCAAATCATGCCAAGCTGTGTTTGTGGCTTTAGGTTTGGTTGTGTTGGAACAGGAGTCATTTTAGTTTTTATGAATATTCAAAATAATCCTTATCATTTCAATGAATAAAAAAATTAAGAATTGTAGGTAATTTATGAATAAATACAAACAGAATAGTTTCAGTACATACTTTCATACATACCTGGTAATTATATCGGCTGGATTCGGCCGTGATGCTGGATTGGCGCTAACCAGTTCGTAATACAATGTGCTGAGCTGCTTAGGTATGTCGTCCACTGTTTTGAGAGCAGGCTGTGTCTTAAGGGGGCCATTGAATGCTTCCCAGATAAGGCAGCCCAGGCCCCAAATATCTGATGAACTATAAATTCACAAAACAATTTCCATACAATTTAAGATTATGAAAGAGCATAAGTGTTTTTTTCTGGGTTATTTTAAAGTCTGTCCGTTTACAATATTGTCAGTTCTATCTGAATATCAACAGTGCTGCAAGCTGTGTGAAAAGACATCTTCTTCATCAGCCGGTAGATGTCCACAGCTGGACGAAGCATACACCATAGAATAGGGGGAATAATTTCCCATAATAACCACCCTTGGCAGGCGGATTGGTGTTCAGTACTCAGATGGATGCTACTGCCCATCACCTGGGGTAATCCCTTAGTCGCCTTTTATAACATTCCCATGGATGGCGCCACAGCAAAAATGCATATATAAAAAAATATTAAGCTTGTTCAGTGTTTTAAAGTTTTGTGCAAGTGTTTTCATAACAGAAAACAATTCTGTGAATGTTTTTGTGGTTTAATTATTATTAGCCTCTATCATTTCATGCATAAAAAACTTTAGTAGAATCATTCCATTAGCACTGAAAGATACATCAGCTTTAACCTTATTTTAGTTTGATTGAAATCTATGCATGTGAATATAGGATGACTCATTTCACGAGTTCAAGCAGTAATTTATAGCTGACTAATAACACTGATATATAAAAAACATTAATTCATAATTTGATGACATCAATCACCACCATGAACCGGAAGATGCTTACTGCTGGATATAGGAGTTCAATATAGAACAACAAATACACCATCTCAATTACGAAAACGGCTTTGACACTTTTTTTATAACAGCATTATTAGAGTCTCGAGCCACCATTCTGCAATGGTTACAAAATCATCAGTTGCAATAAACCACACTCTGTGGTGTGGAGGGCGAGAAGCTGGCTGAGATGCGAGAGGTTGCGGGTTTGATTCCCGCTGCGGGACAAATGTTTGTATGATCTGCAAATATTTGTTCCAGGTCTGGGTGTTATGGTACCATGGTACTTGTACTTTCTGCTACCCATGATACAGGGAATCGTAGTATGTGTACTGTTAGGTGTGTTAGGTGTGTGTGTTAAACAGGAGACTATTCTACACTGTATCTTCCAGTCCATGGTTGCTACTTGAGAGCCTCAAGTAGCTTAGTAGTAAATTTCTCAGCGTTTCTTGGATTTGCAAGCTATATGGCCTGCTCATTGTCATTTCAACTAGCTAATTCTGATTCAATAAAACTAACCATTTTGTCACAGCTTTTAACTTCCCAGGGTCTTTCTTCTCTGGTGGGTCATAGATTTCAAGAGCTGGTAATATTTTGATAGGAATAGGGTTGCTGGTTTCCTGTCCTTGTGATGTGAGGAACTCAAAGCCACCAAGTTTCCACTCACCGGCAAGTGTGACAAATACAGAATATAAACAAACATTGTTATGCCTCATGTTACCATCATTGTTTAGGAATGATAGTGCTCTCTGAAAATGTAACAGTATGTCAGTTTTTATGTAGTATGGTTTAAAGAATACAGTGAGAAAAGTAATGAATATCCAATCACCACAGTGGGTACACCATTATGAACATAACTTTCATAATACTCACAGTTATCTGAAATATGCCCCAGGCAAGGAACAGATCTTTCTGTGGGCCTTCTAGTTTTATATCCAATATGCGACATGCTAAAGGTTCCACATACTCTGTAGCTACATACAAAAATTTCTCAGTTTCACAGCTATCTAAATAATGTAACAAGCTAGGGTGTCTCATAGTCTTTAATCTCTTCAACGAAGCCTTCGCGATATCAAACAATGTCTCTGAACTCTTCTGGACATCAAATAAAAATATTGAGACTTCATCTTGGGTGCCTCTCTTCTTTCCTTTGTGCAAAGTCCAAACACTTTTATCTTCTAAGCCATGCACTGGATCTCCCACTTCGTAGGGGAAATCCTTTGTCGGATCCCGTGAGAAAAACGACCACATCGTGAACTTTATTCAGCGAATTATTTTACAGTCTGAATACATGGTTCATCAAACAACACACTCTTTACAAAACTAATGAGAAGTTTCTGGCCAGATCAAACGAGTTATTTATTTACACATATACAGGACTTACGACAGAATCAATCAAAGTTTGAGCTAAAACTATTGCAATAAAAGTAAGCAAGGAAGGAGCAGCTCACAATTTGCCAATTTTGCCAAGCAATTTGATGACTTGATTTGATTGAACAGAAAATCATCAAAAAATGACAGCTGGCTGGCCAACCGATTGGCACTGGCAGACCAGGCACTGCCAGAGCTGGCCACAGACTGCGTGCATTATGTTCCTTGCTCCAAGCTTCACAAAACACAAGACACGACAGATAACTTTATTTATGTTTCAGTTGTCAATGTCAGAAATTATTGATTTTAGGTTATGTATGTTTTTTTACTTTTTTAGTAATAATATCAATAAAACAGAAATCTTTTATTTCCGTTTCAAAATGTCTAAATCCGTAGCACGATTGAAGTCAATGAAAAAGGTGTCGGATAAAATAGACCATTCATCAAAGTTGAGGACCAATATTCCTGCTGGAATGGCTGCTGCTGGCCCACCTTTGGGCCCTATGCTGGGTCAGGTAAACAATGTCACTAATTGAAAAAAAAAGCCCTCTGCTTGGTGCAGTCGGATAAAAGTATACTTTGTTACATCAAATTTTATTATCAGAAACCTGTTTACTAGCTAGATAGAAATACTATCTACTCTTTCATTCAGGGTCTTTCGTGTCACTGAGAACCAGTGTAGTTAAAGGAATCAGAGTCTGATAACCCATTACTTATACAGCAATTTTTGACAGGCTCATAGGTTGCCTGGCAAGGATCGCTGTTATTGACAAGGTTACTCCTTGTTTTGCCTGTTACCATAAGCTCAATTTCACCAACCACTTCGGAACTCGACAAATTTCAAATTTGTCCGTTTTTGATGGAAACCTGTCAACTTGACGTAGTGTCTAGTAAAATAATGGTTGGCAAAAATGGGTATTATACTCATATGTTAACCAATCGGGTTGTAACTGGATGTTTTTTTTTTCAATTCAATGTGTTGTAATCAATAGAGTTATCTATCTACTTTTATTCTAGTACTTACCATTTACTTTTATTCTTATTCCAGCGTAATATCAACATAGCAGCCTTCTGCAAAGATTTCAATGAGAAGACATCCACCATAAAGCAAGGTGTTCCTCTACCGACCCGTGTAAAACTAAACTCTGATAGATCTTATCAACTCACCATTCATCAGCCTCCTGCATCTTACTTCTTGAAGCAGGCTGCTGGAATTAGCCGTGGAGCTATGGAACCTGGTATGTATTGAGATTGTTTCTATTTTTGTTAGTCCACTGCCCAATAATAAAAAAATTGGTTGTCTGTAAAGTCGGTTTTCTGACGATAGTTGAACGTGACAACGCTTCTTTGTCGCTCGTTCTGCGCTCTCGCTTGCACTTCAAGCCTTACATGGAACGCCTCAGAGCGAGGTAACGCCGCATGAGTCATGTTTTTTCGTGCGTGCAGCCGGCTCTATCGAATTATAAGACGTTGTCATGTCAAAAAAAAAATAGGGTTGGTAAGTCTCCTCAAAATTTTCTACCTTCAGTAAATATAGGCTCATTACCAATAGGTAGCTGGGGGCTTAGTGCGAGTTGTCGAAACTATATGAAGTTTTGTTTCCTTCCATACATTTTTTGACAGCATCCTTAGTTTTCTGCATTAAATGTATGGAAGGAAACTAAACTTCATATAGTTTCGAAAACTATCAAAACTCGTACTAAGCCCCCAGCTACCTATTGGGATGAGCCTATATTTCCTACCAAACTATTACTAACACACGTTTTTTTTTAAACTTCCAGTGAGAGAGACCAGTGGCAAAATAACTTTGAAGCACTTATATGAAATAGCTAAGATAAAGCAGCAAGACCCTACCCTCGAGTGGAAATCTCTGAAGGAAATATGTACCATGTTGATAGCTACTGCAAGAACTTGTGGCATTGAAATTGTAAAAGAATTGGACCCTAAGGTATATTATGTTAAAACTATTTGAAAATATAGTTTCAGCACTTTCAGCCAGCTGACAATCTGCTTTGCTCAGTGTGGATCCAGGGGGAAAGTCACAGGGTCTTGTATGATCCCCTCTTCTTATATTTATTCCTATTCAATGGTTATTGAAGGTGGAAAAAATCCCATCTGCCATGAATGTATAAGGCACTGGTCCCACTGCCGGCGACGAGCGATAAACGACTAGAACTAGAAACTAGTGGGCGAGTGTGTAGTTTCGATAGTTTTGTCGCCTGTCTGTAAGCGAGTGTTCTAGTGAGACAGGCGATTACACGCATCACTCGCTCAGGTGGGCTCACGCTGTATTGTAGAATGATCGCTATGATCGCTCAGATCGCCAAGCGGGCATCGCCAGTACCGCTGAGCGAGTTTTATCGTTGGTACCTTTTATCGCTACGATCAACTAGTGAAGAGAAAGTTCTCACCGGCAGTGTGAATCTCTCTTTTATTTACACGGGAGTGATTATCTTTTGATCGTTTAGATCGTTTAGCGTGATAGCTCATCGCTTACTCGGCGGCGGTGGGACCAGTGCCTAAGTTAGTCTATTTTAGGTATATATTTATGTATATAGTTATATCTATGAGCTTATTATTTAGGTATAGTGTATTTTAGGGTATAATTTATTGTACATTTATCGTGTAGCCTGAGATCAATTTTATTATTATTATTATAAATCAAGGGGGTGGAGAGGACTCCTCAAAACTTTTTCTTTTTTTTCTTTGAATGTGCCCATATCCTAATTAATTTGGTCAGCAGAGCTTTGAACAATTACTGAACGGAGTTTTGAATAATTAGGAACACGTTTTTTTTTCAGGAATATGGCGAGTTTCTGCAAGACAGGAAAACGGTAGTTGAAGAACAAAAGAAGGCATTACAAGAAAAGCGAGAAGCTAAGATGTTGAGAACGGCGTAGTCATAATTTTAACCTGTAAATATTAGTGAACCGTTGTTAAGAATTATAGATTTAATAGGTAACAATGAAACAATTATTCAAAAATAATGTTTTTTATTCAATTAAATCTCTGCTTAGTCTAAAATTGGCCACCAAACGCGAAAATATAAATGTGTTTTTAGTGAAGGCATTGGACTTATTCCTAGTAGCACAAATATTTGTAGCTTCTGTTAGCTATTTGATAAAAATTAGTAGCTTGCTAGTGGATTAAAATTACTCAATTCTATAATTTTTTACCAATCAAACGGAATTTGCTACATTCCGAATACTCAAAATAGTTTGATGTTTTACTTTGTCTGTACAATTTTCCTACACTCAGGCCAAGATAAATAGAGGTTACTTAGCACGTGCTAATGCTTAGCATTGTCCCCATCATTCTCTAACAAACGTGATGTTACAAGAGACAGGGACACTGGACAGTTCAAAGCATGAGTACGTACTAAGTACCCTCTGTTTATCTCGGCCTCAAAATATCCACAAACTTCAACCTAAAAATATACCCATATCTACAAATGTAAGATACTAATTCCCAAGAACCTATGAAGGGGTCTGCACTTACACATTAGTCTCCTTAAATAAATAGTTCAACAAGACAAGAAACAAGTATTCAAAAGATAAATTAACTACCTATCAATATCACATTTAGCACAGTCTATGAGAGATGCCATTAAGATTAGGTACAACCGAAATTACAAAATAAGATATCCTCGTAGAAAAATATACAATTGCTTAAGTACTATGCTTAGATTCATTTCAAGTTCACTTATCTATCTATGTCTAAAGAAAAAACAACTGTAATCAATAGAACAAAACAATGCTATCCGTCTTAAAAAACATTAACGTAGGTAGCTGACGTAATCAGAGATAGTACTCAAAACTCTAAACCACACTGCCTTATTCAAAATGAACAAAGCGTAATAAAAACTATCAACAATAAGTACCTAGGTACGTAAAAATAAAGATTTGTACTGGATAAAATACTGTTCCAGAAAAAAGTAACAAAATCTCCTAAAACTCTAGGTAATGGAGTGGACTAATTTTTCACCAAACACGTATCTCGTTCAAAATGCCTCTAAAAGACAAATACAACCTGCAATCTCCAACAGTTTTTTTCCGAAATTAATTGACCCATGTAAGTACAAAACATTCACATTTTGCGCTAAAATTAATGTTTAATACAGAGGTACCATGCCCTCCCCCGCCCCTATCATCTGTAATAATAAACCCTCTAGGTACCTTATGATGTTATTCGCAGAATAAAACCCCAACTAGTGAAGGCAAACCATTCTACACCCTAACTAATCTAATTCCGTTCGCCGTTTTTGTGGACTCAAAATTAACTTTACCAATGGAAAGCTTTGTCAACATTCTTTTACCAAATGTGCAGATCTTTTAAGTTTTGGAGAGTTAGGCAGCACCTCTGGCAATTCCGTAACATTGTCAATCGTGAAGTCGGGTAAATCCGATGACTCTTCGTCAGGTTGTAGCGGAATCCATACGGTACCGCCTAGTTCAGCATCCTTACCGCCCTAGAAATAAAAAACAACATTTCACATTGAAATTTACCAGCTACAGACCACGGTAAGAATTATTCAAACCTAACAGCGCAATAAATAGGTTTGAATACACAATAATATTATGTCAGTAGGAAAAATAGCATGGGTCCCAACACGGCTCCTTGAGGTACCCCTGAAGTAAATTTTACTGAATTTAGAAATTAAACCACTGATAAAACTAACTCGTTGCGTTCTGTTCCTTATTAAATAATAGGCGAAACATCCCAGCAAGCTTCTGTAATGCAGTTCAAACGTCTGTTCCTGGTTTCTGTAGAAACAGACATTATCAAAACCATTCTAAAAATCTATTTAACTTAAATTATAGACCAACAAGGATATATATTTAAATAATTTTTCAAAAACTTCCAAAAAAGTGAACAACAGTGATGTAAGTAGTCGTGAAATCTTAATTAATAGTGTTTCTTGCAAGGTAGATAATACTAAAGTATATCATATCATCAGATATCCACTGCTGGACGAGGTCTGCTCCATAAAACGCTATTGCCATAATCACCACGGTTGGCCGAGTGTTGAGTTCTCAGGTATATGCTGCTGCCCATCCCCTGGTGTAATCACTTTTATTTACGACATCCACGGCTTAAGTTAAAGCTATACTTAAGTGCTTACCCTTATATCAGTTTCCAGTTTATCCCCAACCATGATGCACATCCTCGGCTCAACACTGAGCAGCTTGCATGCTTCAAGGAAGATGTGCTGATCCGGCTTCTCCCATGGCAGATCTCCCGACACGAGCACGCAATCGAAGTATTTGCGAAGCTTGAGCTTCTCAATCTTCTGCCACTGGGCGCGCGACGGCCCGTTCGTGATCAAACCGAGAAGGTAATCCTCCCTGTGCCATTTATCGAGCAGCTTTGCTTTAGACCCCGCTCTCATTTATGCTGTAACTCAGCACACGATACAGACATATCCAAAAAGTCTTGCACTATGTAACAGGCTTTAAAATCATGCATATTTTAAATATTTCTTTTGATCTCCAGTCACCGTTACAGTCAGTGCAAAACAATTATCGTATTTTCCACGTTCAAGTTATTTGCATAAATTGGACATGAAACAGAACTTATTATTATGGTAGTGCCGTGTTGAGTTTATGTCAGGAATTGAGTGAATATGAGTGGGATCAACATAGCACTATTGTTAGTTGTAGTGGGAACGATGGAGACGTTTATGTAACCACTTTTTTAAAAGATGGGGACCTTGAATAAAAGAAAAACTGTTTCAATTATTTTTTCGGGATTGGTTTTCTAAACTGTCTCCAAAGTTTTTGAATTGTCTAAGGTAACGGTATTACCTTCCTCGTGTACTCCCTCCTATTTTACATATACAATTCAAACCTAAGTGATGCGCACGCGGCGCCCCGAGTTATGTCACTCGATGAGCAACAACTGAACTGTTGAAAAACAAGTCATTTATTAGCAACATGCGCGTAAAGCCAGCCCAATACATTTGCAAAGGCAGTCAAGTTAAAGATAATAAAAGAGTTGAGTTTATGCAACATCTTTTCGGAGAAAAAATTGCCTTCACAACGTTTTGGAGCTGACTTTTCAATGGTACCATAAATCAATAATGCGCGAATATCCATAGTATTATGTGGCATGCAATAAAGACCAATGAAACAAATATTACTACGGTTGAATACTAACACTAAATGAATGATATAAGAATAGTGTCAGTTGCGGTTGATAAAAAAATACTCAATGCGATGAAGGTCAAAGAAAAATAAATAATTTCGTGTACCACATAACACCATGCACAAACTAAAAATCGATATTTGTTCCAAGATCAAGAATTCAGGAAATATTTAAACAGTAAATGATCAGTATCTCTTTAAAATATTTTTTTCTAGCATCACGAGAATCGTAGAGCAAGTAACGAAAAGTTGAAAACAAAATAATATAGCCTATATTCCTTTTGTAATTATATTTTCAGTGTAAAATATAGGTACGTTCAAAGGAATTGTATTCCACATTTTAAATAATGTATTGCGATTATGGAGAAATATTGTTATTCAGGTAAAATCCATGAACCTTCTTTTTTTATAATCTACAGATGTATAAATAAATATTTCTTCATAAGCTTAAAACTACTCAAATAAAATTCAACCAACATACCGCAACGATTCCAACAGATGTATCACATCATTCGTTAAAATCAAACATTGAAATCTCAACTTTATCCATTCGGTTGATATATTTTCTGAAACAAAATAAGATATTTCTGAAGATCCATCGTATTTTTTAGCTGAAGATGCAAGTCATGTTCTAAGATTGTTTCTAAAAACATAAATAGCGATAAGAGTTAGGAGACGTGGCAAAGGGTCGAGCAAGACATTCAGATTAATGATTTCATTTTACAAAAGCAAATCTAGAAGCTCATAAATTTCGAAACGCCCACTCTACATGTTTGTGGTGAAAATATAACATAGTACAAAATCTTGATATCCATACATTTTAGAACACGTCATACGCAACTATTAGACTAAAGAGTTTAGTAGGTAGCCATCACGGTGGAAAAGCTGCTGCATGCATGAACTTTCTAGGCACACTGCCAAGTCCATGAAAATACGATTCCTACGAAGTGTTAACAAAGCGTTGCGTGAACGAAGTTGTCTACCCGTTCCACAGTAGCTGTTTAGTCACTTGTAGTAATTTAAAGTAGTTATAATAGGTATGGGAGTAATTCTTAGTCTCCGATGCGCGACGTGGACGATTTATAGACTAGCGGGGGCACAATATGAATATCTGAGAAATCTTGTGTATTTTGAATTTAATGAGTTTTCCATGACGTCATATCCTGATATTGAGATAAAACAGGAAAATGTCATGAAAAGGGAAGTAGGTAGATAAGGAATTCACCTTGTAGAATCAGAAAAACAACAAGATTCTGTCTGATGCTAGTTTGTAATAAAATAGCGAAACGAGGTGTGATTTCATACTATACATGGGTTTCGTAAAAGGATCGCCAGAGGAAGTACCTACTGCCTATTTCAACCGCCTGTTTCTGTTATGTAAGGCCAGGGTAAGTCATTGATTTCACATAAATCATGCATATACCCACATTCCGTAGCTACACAATTAGGTAGTTAGGTACGTAAACGAAAACCAACGCTTCATACTTACTGGCGATATGTCTATAATTCTTGGGTAGGCTATTACGCCACAAGTGCGCTGGCCATTCGTCCAGCGAGTATGTCTCATCATCAGGCCGCGCTCTGAAGGCACGCAGGAACTTTGTGCCACTCTCGATTGCTTCTTCTTGGGGAAGGCCATACTGCTGCTGCAGTATCTCAACAAGCTGAAGAAGAAATTTGGTTCATAGAGTCATAGGTTAAATTTATGGTAAAGAGCTTATTGCCCTGAGTCTTCTTGGCTAGGTGGTTGGTTGTAATGTGTGTTTACGTTTCTGTTCGAAAGATGGCGTGAGTGGCGCATCAATGTGACCTCTTGAGGACGAGTTCTGAATACCTAACCCGTCTGTTGCAGTTATGTGGGATTGTGGGTGTTGCAGAATGAAACGTACCACGCGTAAATATAGCATAAGTACAACCTTGCCGAAAATCCAATATCCATTAGAAAACCCCATTTAGATTCATCATTGGTTTTGCGAAGATTAGGTAACCGCGAAAAGCAACTTTCATTTACATTATGTAGTGACGTATCTTTAGTTTCATGAGTTTTGCACGCATTATAAAATTGTTGGAGAATGTTTCCTGTGCATAAGGAAGTGTGTGATCCAGAAATAGCGAGGGGTCATCGTTCTCGTTAGACGTTCACTCACCTGAAGATTGGCACAGCCGCCTGCCTGAAAGCTGATACTCACCCAAATGTTAAACTGAAAACAATGAACCTTACGTACCTACCTATAATGACTTTATATATACTATGCTATAGTTCATCCAAGAGTGTTTAAACTGGGAAACGTTGTTTTTGCTAGAGGTCAAGTTGAA
Organism: Epirrita christyi; assembly: GCA_951392215.1. NCBI lineage: Eukaryota > Metazoa > Arthropoda > Insecta > Lepidoptera > Geometridae > Epirrita > Epirrita christyi. The sequence continues at coordinate 7,004,252 of OX595852.1, forward strand.
GAAAAAGATAAAACCTATTTCAACCATATATAACATTACTGAGGTACCTACCTATTACTACTTTTTAAGTACCTAATACCTCCTTCAGTGCATAACATTAGGAAACGGTTTGGTTGTTTTCAACGTGTTTTATGGAGAACACTGATGGTCTAGTCTAGTGAGAGGGACCTCCACTTTCAATTACCAAGGTCGTGCATTCAAATCCCGGTCGTGAACCCATAACGCACGTAAGGAGCCTCTGTGAAGCGCACTGACTCCTTTGTGACTCCAGTGTGGTGACACTGGTTCTTTCACCATCATAACTCAAGTCGGCCTGCTACCACAATTGTTGTAATTAACACTTTCGAAACGTCGTCGGGAAAATAAAATACCTATGTAGGTCAGTAAGGTAATCATCATCATCATCAGCTTAAAGAAGTCCACTGCTGGACATAGGCCTCCCCCTTAGAATGCCACGACGCACGGTCTTGATCCGCCTCCATCCACAGACTTCCTGCGACGTAAATACCTGTTTCAATATATTTTTTTTTTTTTTGCTTTAATTAGAAGAAGAATATGTGTATTGGATCACACTTTAAAAAAATACTATCATACTAGGTACCTCGAAGCTGGTCCATAGCCCAATGCAGGATGAATTGAAAAGAAAAAGAAAATAAAAACCTATCTATCTACTGCCATGTTTTACAAAGCATTTTCAGTGCTATTTGAAAAGAAAACTACAACTTTGGTCACAATTATGTTTATTGAATCAATTCTGATTAGTATAAAAAATTAAGATACTGTTTGTCACACTTAAATGGAAAACAGCTTATTTACAGTAAAATCCTTAAGTTATAATATCTGTTGGATACAGTTTTAAGTACTTTGGTTAAAATGTTTTTGAGGGAGTATAAAAATGAGAAAATAAGTAGACATGCCTACTTACATAAACAGAAAAAACAATAATTGGAAAGTTTAATCTCCAAACAATTTCTTGCCCAAATCCATTAGCCGATGGTTCCTGCAGCATTTTAAAGCTCCAGCCTTTTTGAGGACAGGTATTACACTCTCATTGGCATCAACCAGCTTGCAGAGGAAGTCTTCAAATGCTGATTTTACATTAGGTGGCAGGGTTCCAATCTTGACTTTAACAAGCATCTCGGTGATGCCTTCTGCCCATCCACTCTCTATAGCAAACTCTGAAATCCACGGCACAATGGTGAGAACACCACTCATTGTTTGCATTCCCAGGAACCACAAGTCTGCAATTTCATTCCAGTGCTCTTTGTAAGACAGTGAGACAACTAAAGCTGTAGGGTCGTTTGATTCATCGACATTGTAAGCATCCCAAAGGAACCTGATGGTAGATGTGATGTATCGGCAGATAGAGAAATCATTCTTCTTCACATTGCTAGCCAGAGATTTCAGGAGCAGCAACCCTAGCACAGCCAGATGACCATGCAGTACGAGGTTCTCTGGTATGTTCTTCAACTCCGGTAAGTTGTTGAATATGAATTTCAGTAGAGTATTGAACAGCATACTAGTTTCAACTACTTTAGGAGCTAACACTGTAAGATTCATGAGGATATTGCAAAGGCTGACCATAGCGGCCCTGGAGTCTTTCATATCTTCCAACACCTGAGGGTCTAGTTCCGGTTCAGGCTGGGTTCTTGGCTTTCCTCTCTCAGATTTTGGTATGGGGGGCTTTTTGTAGTGGACTATTGACCAGTGGAAGTTCATGGCTTCATAAAGGATATCTTCTTGTTTCAGGTTTAAGACAATATCTCTGGCTTTGTCTTCTACAACTAAATGGCAAAGGGCAGGCAACATCAAGCGCAGCAGATCTAACTGTCCCATAAGAGAGTTGTCTGTATCCATAGATTCTCCATCAGATTTGTTCTTTTCAGCCAGTTTCCTTGATCTGAATGCATGGAAGGAATCGTTGGCGAGAGAAAATATGTATGGCAGCAATGTGTAGATTTGATCTCTCATTGCTGTAGTTTCCTGTGCAATCCAAGCAACCAGAACTCTGACCATGGCACAAACAAACACTTTCTCAGCATCAGGGAGTTTGTCTCTGTTTTTGTCATTAGATACTTTAGTCAGTATGGAGACAACAGCATTGAAAGCACCCTTGAGACTGGTGTAAACAGACTGTTTTTCCTTCTGTTCCAAGTCTAATTGATCAGTCGCCATGAAATTGATGGATAATTCAAGCACTGTAAAGCAAGCTGTGACCAATTCACTATTAGCAAATGCTTGTTTGAAGCTTCTGTCCTCCAGCTGCATTCTTACTTCAATGGCACAGAGCTGCAGCAGCAACAGGAAGAACTTCTTTGGATTCTCTTCATCAGACATAGTCCATTCAATGCTGAGGAGGTCTGCAATGTTTGCAGCCAGTTTGAGGGCAGGGTCTCTTTGGTTCTTGCCAATCTTGCTGGTGAGGATGTCATTTAGAGCTTTGTAGATACTCAATGGCCATGTTTCTTCAGCGGCACTCGGCACTACAGATACTTTATTGCAGCTGTATAGCAGTGCACTTAATATGGTAGCCAATTCAAATTTCCTTTCAGACTGATCAGTAGCAAAGTCTAATGAAATTTTATTAACCAATGCATGGAATGGTTTGGGATCATTGCCCCAAGCGACGGGTCCATATCTGCTGGTCAGCTTCACCAGGATATTCAGAGCTTCATCAGTTTGGAAGCTTTGATGAGAATAAATCTCAGACATTTTTGTAATAGCTCCCACTTCAATCAGGGCTTTTTGTCCAGCTTGATGTTCAGCGATGCACTGTAGGCAGGTGTACGCTTCACTGACAATGATGAGGTTATCATCATAGTCTTCGTTATCTGATGTCTGCACTATGTCCAGGAACACAGGTATGTTAGCGAGCATGTCTGGATGTGTGGCTAATTCAGGTTCGTTGCAAAAAGTTGTGAGGACGGAGAGTGCCACCGATTTGTAAACAGAAGGCGGACAGTCATCTTCGAGGTTGGAGTTGATGAGCAGCTTCTTGAGGAATTGAAATCCAATAGCTTCAAACAATGCTTTCTTGGCCTGTGCATTGCAATCCTTGCCCTTCACGAGCTTTGTCACCATGAAGAGCGCCGCGAATTTTTCGTTGTCACTCTGCGCGGCCTTCAGGATCATGCAGCATTTTTTTATTGGTTCCGATAAGTCACCCATTATCACAAATAACTGTACGCGATCGGAAAGCGCAATAGGTAGCGCCCCACTGAGCGCAGAAAGCCGCAATAGACTGGTTCGCTCGATCTACATCACGTTTATAATTAGCGAGTGTTCTCTTCCAAAATATCTAAATCCGGACGGCGAGCTCACGTTCTCCAACTATGAAATGCCTATTTATATCTCGCGCTGGAACGTGAGCGTCCTACAAACACGCGGAGTGCAGCAAGCATAGAAAATCTATGGCAGCAAGCGAAGAAACGGTTCTGATTTGATAGTGCAAGTAGAACCGCGACGAAAAAAACTTGCGAGCGATGCGAGCGATAGTAGCCACGATGACTTGACAGCGCGCGCACTTTCGCTCCGAACTACGGCACGGATTGGTATACTCGGGCACTCTCGCTCGCTCCGTTCCGAATTACGACGTACATACTCGTACCATGCGTACGAAAATCCATGACCGTGGCAATGTCAAGATTTTTTTTGAGGGTGACTTTTACGTACCTTATTGCAGGCTCTTGTATCTCCTTTTCTTGTCTGTATTAACGTGTTGTCTAAATCGAAAAGTATCGCTGAAACATCACTGTTTTCTCCATAGAATGCATTATTTGCCATAATCAATTTTTTATACGACGAAAGTAACATAGGAAAATTACATACAACTTGATTTGACTGACTGACCTGACACCACAGCAGAATTAATGACGTCACGTTCGTGTTTGACGTTCACTCGCCCATCATCGCTCAGCTGTTTGCCTCAATAGTGCCATCTGGCGCAATACTTTAGGAGTTTAGTTTGGACCCTAACTTCAATCATGCTTCCTTCTTTAATAATTCAATAAATAAAATTATTGTAATGTCGCTATTTTTATAATTTTATTTCACTACAAAATACAACAAACTATTTAATTCAAATTAGATTGCATCACCCTGCCATCTAGTAATAGAAAAATTAAGTCTTCTACACGGATGTCACTCGGTGACTCTAATGGCAAACTTCATGTTTCAGGGATTGATATAGTTTTCTGGCTCATGGGTAGATGGCGCTTAAGTCATAACATTCTCAGAATAATGACAAGCACATAACATTTTTGTTTTAGATTTTCAGCAAGGAGGAGTCATGGTCGAACAGATAGGGGCATTTCAAAATGACCCAAACAAAGCAGGTAGGGCACATAAACAATAGAGAATTGAATATGCATGAATTTTCTAGTGAAGCAACGAGAACCTGACTTTAATTTTGTGTTGGTCAAGTCAATACCGAAATATAACTAATTCTAGGTACTTAGGTAATTCTATTTCGGTAGAGTCGTGTCATGTAGCGATCATACTGACTGCGTGTCTCTACCACGAAAGACTTCGCTAGGTGCAGAAAAGTATGTAAATTTCATTAGATCTAAGAAACTACCTACAGGTACCTACGTAGTTGGTAGGTAGGTACTTATTTGCCTTACCTACGTACTCCTACGTAGGTAAGCTAATACCCTATATTAAACCATGGGAGAACACAACTTAAGTTGGTACTTGAATACCAGTAAGTATTTCCATTTATCCGGTTCGAAGGACCATGTAAAAAGACAAAGAATGCTGTCTTATGAACTTTTGCTGATTCTCTTTACATTTTACTTTTGACTACCTATACCAATTTTACTTTTTACAAAATAGGATAAATATTTGTACTGAAAAACGTTCTGACAGGTATATACTAAAATATACTAAGGTTGCGGTGATGGCCGCACGCTAAATCAACTCGAGAATAGCGCAAAAGTCGGCCTGCATATTGCTGTCCCTGTTTGGCTAACGCAGGCGCGCGCGGGGCACAGCCGAACACTTATTTCTATTCTGTGGCCGTTACCATTCATAATTCGAAGCTGGTATTTATTTTTTATGCAAACTAGCATTTGACAAAAATATTTTTTTGGCATATTTGGCATTTGTCACAAACTTTTTACATTTATATATCTAGCAATAAAAACTCCTTGGTACCTAGTTCTGCGAACAGTTAGAACTCGCGAGCACAAACTTTTTTCCAATAATTGTGATCAGGGTGGTTATTCGCTATGACCTATGAGATTTCTTTTCAATAACGTGTGACGTCACCCATACGATTCAGCGATGATTCCACGCAGATATCGTAACGAGCCCGCGTTATGTTACGTTTGGTCAGAGCGAATAAGGGGGCAAGTTGGTGCTTTGATGATCGTTGAGTTTGGCTCAACTTTCCAATAGCGACTGTGAGCTAGGAGGTTCATATTTTTATCACATGTAGACACAAGCCTAAATATGAAATGGCGTACTGCGGAAACCAATAGTTTTAGCATTGTGAGCTATGACAAAAAAATCAAAGAAAAATATTTCAAAGTAAACGCTCAACTTTCCTTTAGCTACTGCTAGCTAGGAAGTTCACATTTTTATCACATGTAGGTTCACATAGCACAAGCCTAAATATGAAATGGCGTACTGCGGAAACCAATAGTTTTGGAGCTATTCATTTTTAAAATTTGCTAATAACCGCTTTCCGAACGCCATGTTTTGGTGATATTTTACTTTTTATCAGTGTTCCCATACGATTTTCGGCTTTTGACAATGACAGTGACAGAGCAAATGGTATATTTTGCTAAAAATTGGTGGTTTCTCAATTTTCAACTAGTCGTGTTTTTTGCTCTTACGGTCCAGTCGGTTACGTATTCCTTGAACATCAATGAACTCTGTCATCGTTTGTGTTCTCAGAGTTGAGATTGTTTACGTGCTTACTCCTGTTTGATAATTCATCGAAGGACTTTCCTTTAGCGACTATAAGTATAAGGCTTGAGGGGGGAGGGGAGGGGTGGGTTGTCAATGTCAAAAGCCGAAAATCGTATCCAAACACTGACAAATAGTAAAATATCACCAAAATATGGAGATCGGAAACCAGTTTTTAGCAAATTTCAACAATGAATAGCTCCAAAACTATTTTTTTCCGCAGTACGCCATTTCATATTCAGGCTTGTGCTATGTGAACCTACATGTAATAAAAATATGAACCTCGTAGGTCACAGTCGCTAAAGGAAAGTTGAGCATTTACTTTGAAATATTTTTCTTTGATTTTTTGTCATAGCTCACAATGCTAAAACTATTGGTTTCCGCAGTACGCCATTTCATATTCAGGCTTGTGCTATGTGAACCTACATGTGATAAAAATATGAACCTCGTAGATCACAGTCGCTAAAGTAAAGTTGAGCATTTACTTTGAAATATTTTTCTTTGATTTTTTGTCATAGCTCACAATGCTAAAACTATTGGTTTCCGCAGTACGCCATTTCATATTCAGGCTTGTGCTATGTGAACCTACATGTGATAAAAATATGAACCTCGTAGGTCACAGTCGCTAAAGGAAAGTTGAGCATTTACTTTGAAATATTTTTCTTTGATTTTTTGTCATAGCTCACAATGCTAAAACTATTGGTTTCCGCAGTACACCATTTCATATTCAGGCTTGTGCTATGTGAACCTACATGTGATAAAAATATGAACCTCGTAGATCACAGTCGCTAAAGTAAAGTTGAGCATTTACTTTGAAATATTTTTCTTTGATTTTTTGTCATAGCTCACAATGCTAAAACTATTGGTTTCCGCAGTACGCCATTTCATATTCAGGCTTGTGCTATGTGAACCTACATGTGATAAAAATATGAACCTCGTAGGTCACAGTCGCTAAAGGAAAGTTCAGCCGCTACTATTTCTCGCAAAAACTAGGTACTGAATGGTAAACAAAGCACAAGTCGTAGGTATGTTAGTTACCTAGGTTACTTCATTCCAAATCACAAGGCAAATCTAAATAAAATTACAAAAATATTGCAATGTCATATATAACAAACAAATAGGTGAACAAACACAAGAGCAAGCGAAGCGCGGGGTTACACAGTGTACTAGTGTGAGTGCCTGTCGAGTTGTCAAACATCACACAACCGTAGTTCCCCGACCGGCCCTCGGTTCTGACGCGATAGCAATATGGGCGTTCAGAATTTTTTAGAAATTTGTTCAAGTTCCGTAATACCAAAAATGATGAATAGAAACTTGTTGTTTTTTTTATATCGTGTTGTTATTCTGTTACTTGACAATATAAGCTATGTTCCTACACATAAAATACGTAACATATCGTTGTTTTTCATACGAAACAAATAAGATGAAAACATGTCGTTTAGGTCGTAAAAATATACAAAAAGTAATTCGCTTACATTTCATTTTAGGTATATATTTTGATAAAAAAAACTATCTGGGAACATAGATAAATACTATCCGAATCCGAATAATAGCATAATATGGTGGAAATATGCTCGAATTACAAATGACGTCGGTATTACGTTTGTATGGGCAGTCCATCCTTCGCTGATAGGGACTCCTGTAAAAATAAGTTCAGAGACCTTACCATGAGCTCTTATAGCGATTCAGTACAAAAACTATTCAGTACAAAATATATCGGTTGTGTGATGTCCGCAGATATAGCTGTGGACAATGGACACTCTCTACACTTCTGCGATCAAAGTTATTCAATGACGACAGAGGGCCTAGTGTGAGCATCGCGTTTACGTGGCAACCGCGTAAACGCGTGTTTGTTGACTAACCGGCAAAATTAAAGTACACGTAAAAACTAAATGGGGACTCCGCAGTTTTTACGTATACTTTAATTTTGCCGGTTACTCAACAAACGCGCGTTTACGCGGTTGTCACGTAAACGCGATGCTCACTCTAGGCCCTCTGATGTCAACGACGAACCGATATTTTGTATTGTAAATAAGTAAAAAAGAAAAAACTAAAAATATATGAATGTAAAAGAATTATAAATCTAGGTAATTAATTAATCGCCAATTAATTAGTTACCTAGATTTATAATTGCAAAAATTTGATCTGACGTATCTAAGTGCATGTACTTACATAATATATGCGTAAAGAGCATGTAAAGAGGAAGTAAATGACTAAAGGTTCTTAATTGGGCAAGCTATGGCCGCGAACTAATTTGATTTTGGGTATTACTTAGGCATCAAACCTACCTAATTGTAGGAATATTGAATACACACTTGCTGTGTTCGGTGTACCAGATCATACCCATCTACCTATTATTTCATGGTAAAAGTACTTGTAAACAAAGTTTCTTGCCATATAAGTGTAGACGAAGCGAGTAAGTGCGACTCCCCCACATAAACAATACATTTTTAGTGCGGGCAGCCCATAGACGTGGATGTATCGGGTACACAAGGTGAGGCATGGCACTAACCAGCGGTCCCCTGGACTTTGTCTACTCGATGTCCCATTTATCTTTACTAACATACCTATCTATATATGTCAATGTATCTACCTAACATTTCACCCACTGCGTGCTTTCGGTTTCATTCAATCGATGTCTATACTGCTATGAAGCCAGATAATCTTGCATGCTAATTAAATTTTAGTTTGACGGTTTTAGTTTTTAAGATTTTCAAGATTTGGCATCGTTAAAAGATAGAGGTGAGTAAAAGCATATTAAATTTTATTTTTAATTCAATATCGACCGCATGCTCACTATCATCATCATCAGGCTCTAGAAGTCCACTGCTGGACATGGGCCTCCCCCCTAGAATGACACGACAAATGGTTTTGAGCCGCATCCATCCACCGAATTCCTGTCCTGCGACTTTTATAATGTATGTAGTCCATCAAGTGGATGGCCTTCCTCTACCACGTCGTCCGGTTTGTGGTCGCCACTCATGAACCTTTATTCCCCAACGGTTGTCAGCTCTGCGAGCTACATGACCTGCCCATTGCCATTTCAACTTGCTAATTCTGAAAGCTTTGTCAGTGATCTTGGTTCTTCTACGATTTACTCATTTAGAATTCTATTACGTAGTGAAACCCCTAGCATAGCTTTCTCCATAGCCCGCTGCGCGACACATAAGCGCATGCTCAGTTATTAGATATTTTTAGGTCCCCATTTACATCTGAAAGTCACTATAATCAGCCGACCCGTTGTAATAACGATAAAAAGGTAGGAAAGGAACCCACCAAAATAACATTCAAGACTCAAAGCACCTCAGAAAAATATACCGTAAAGATAACCTTTATAGGAATTCTAGCAGCGTACATAATCGAGAACTCATAGTGGAGGCCGTGTTCACGTACAAAACAGGATGCTGGCCTACCGGCGCTTTCCTTCACGCAGGCGGGCATGTAGCCTAGGTCCGAAGATCCATATAAAACTTTGCCTGGGGATTCCTAAAAAACTTTACCTACACCTCGACAACTCTGAAGTCTCTGCAATTTTTTGAGTTTTGTATCGAAATAAAAAAAAAACTGAACACTATCTGAAGCTGAATAGCACTTTTTCAGACATTTCAGGATAGGTCATCAAAAACTTTAGGAGTACTTCCAGCAACCCCACGATGCTGCAATTTGCATGCTAGGAGCCTCGTGATACCAGTAAAGAAAAAAAAAATTGCGAAATTTTGGCTTTTTTACAACGATCTTTAATACTGTATTATAAGATCGTTGCTTTTTTACCTCTAAAATGTATCTAGTGTGTAGTATAGAAAGAGTATGGAAAATCGTTACAAAATGCTGAAATTCAGAATGGTATACGAAAGATATAGATATGGTACAAGAAATGGCATGGCTTCCTCAGAATTCGATTCCTATTAGTACCTACGTCCAAACCTCGTGGCCGATGGTGTCATAATAGTAGATTGTATCATAAGGGAGCAAAATAATATTTTTACGGCGAGGGCGCTTTTTTGAATCCAGAACGAAGTGAGGGATTCTAGAGTAGAATCCCGAGCATAGCGAGGGATTCTTTAGTAGAATCCCGAACGTAGCGAGGGATTCAAAGTACGTCGCCCGAGCCAAAAATATATTTTGCGCCCGAGTGTTACACTCTACTTTTCATCACCCACTATGAGAAAATAAAAGGCGCCTCATATTTTATTTCAAAACAAAACCATGAATTTCTAACAATCCGTGAATAACTTATCATTTAAAAAAAAGACTTCCGCCGTTGTATTCGACTAAATATTTGGATGAAAAAAAAATTATGAAAGAACCATAGTGGTGAAAGGATTATGATACTTTCTGAATGCAAATGCTTGGTTTGTTGCTGAAAATATCAAAATCGCCATATGTATGCCTACAATATTTGAGGAGTTCCCTCAATTCCTCGTGGGTTCCATCATCAGAACTGGATTCTGAAAAAAATGGGACCAATCTGGAAGTATATCTATTCAAATAAAAAAAGAATTTTCCAAATCGGTTCATAAACGCCGGAGATATGAGGTAACATTAAAAAAAAATACAACCGAATTTAGAACCTCCTCCTTTTTGTAAAGCCGGTTAAAAATGACGAAATCGCGGGCCGTCGTTTCTAATTTGTTTTTTTTTATTCAGCCGGTGGCGCGACTATGGGCCGTCGTACCAGCCAGTATTTATTTAAACAATATTTGCGTTCGCCTTCTTTGGTGCTGAACACTAAGATGATCCAAATTTAAAAAGGGCGCGGAAAAGATAATTGCGGCGCACTTATTTGTGTTTGATTCTTTTCAAGATGTTCCAAATTCAAAAAGGGCCGTAAAAGATAATTGCGGCGCACTTATTTGAGTTCGATATATTCCAAATTTAAAAAGTGCGCGGCAAAGATAATTGCGGCGCACTTATAGAAGCTTCATACAGAAAACACCACCTTTGGGTGCACTTAAAGGCGAACCAAGTCGTCCTTTTCGAATAGATGGGATGAAAAATCATAAGCTTGCTAGTGTTGGGTACATGTGGTAGGGATATATCGGTAGTTCAGGAATCTAATAGGTGTTATTTTATTTTTATAGTCATCATAAATGCCTTATTGTTGAAATGAGAAGAAGTATTTATCATTTTATAAAAAAAGTAATTTTGAACGTGTATCAATTGAAAATTGTCATAAAGATTGTCATCTAATTTTCTCGATATAATTAAAACATCTTTTAATTTATATACTGTTTTCCCTTTATTTATCTATTGCAACCTGTTACATGAGAGTACACGGTTCTCATTAGGTTATGGGCCCAGCACGCTTCCACTGACTTACCTATACCTATAAAACATATGCTGTGCAGGCCGCGGCCGGTAATTGGCAGACATTACTAGTGGAACGCCCGCGACATCGTCCGCATTGTATTTTTCCCATACAAACCCAGGTGAATTTCAGAAATGTCTTTCTTTAGTGCACCCTCCAAATTTCAGGTCTCTACGGTTTAGAATGTGCGTTGATAGTCATTTAGTGAGCCAGTCAGTCAGTCACGCAACGATTTTATATATTTTATAATGATGATTTAAAAAGTGTTTATACTGTGTGTATATATATAAATATATACATACGAGTTTAAGACACAAAACCCACACAAAAGAATGTTGTTTTTCTTCGTGTATAGGTCCCTGCTTTCAGTGTGAATGGGGGTCTAACATGGGAGTCTGAAAAGGGACAAGCGAGGCGATTCAGTAAGAATTTATACGTCGGACTCGTTCAAGGGTTATTAGATTTCCTGTCACACGCAGGGTCTGTCGGCCACAGGGCTTATTTGCCAAACATGGCCAAGGATGCCAATTTCTTACGTAAACATTTTGCACGGTCATTATCGTTTCTTGTTGTACGTTTTGCAATAGTTCTACAAATAGGAGGGTACTATTTTGTGTCTGGAAAATAAATGATAGTCGTTTGAGAAATATCTAGATTATACTGTGTTTTTAGGGTTCGGTTAGCCAAATGGCAAAAAACAGAACCCTTACAATTTTTTTCTGTCTGTATGTCTGTTCATATGTTATAGAGTCACATTGGCACTATATACCTACTTACATGAAATTTGGAAGGTGTATATTCAGGTATAAAAAGGTATAAAAGGTGTAAAGGCATAAGGTGAGGTAGTAAAATTAAAAAAAAATAGCGCTGGTAATCGCAATGTAGTAGTTTTTGAGTTATGGTATATTTTCGGTTACACGGTTCAATGACGACTAGGTTCCAATGTTCATCCTGACTGCGGAACTTTCACTGGGCGCTAAATTAATGTTATCGATGACCAAAGTATTAAAAAATAATAAAATTGTATTCAAGTCTCTATTTTACTGATCTAATTATTTGACGACCTCTGTGGCGCGGCGGGCGAATGTTCGTCTGCGACGCAGGAGGTTGCGGGTTCGATTCCCGCCTCGGAACAAATATTTGTACGATATGCAAATATTTGTTCAGGGTGTTCTGGGTATTTTTCTATGTATAATAAAAAAAAAACTATATGTAATGTTTCGTATTAAGTATATCAGTATTATCTAGTACCCATAACACAAGCTCTGCTTAGCTTGGGGCTAGATAATGTTGTGTGAAATGTCCAGCATTATTTATTTATTTATTTAAAGATAAAATCATTTTCCTCGGCATAACATACGAACCAAGGTGCCATATAGAGCGGTTTGTTTATCCACAATACAATTAAACTATCCTGGTAGTATGCATTCTTTGTTTTTTAATTTGGTAGTTTCTTAATGTTCGCCTTTGTGTTCTTATCAGCATTCAGCGTACCCTCAAAGTGAATAGTGGTACCACAGCCAAGATAGAACAGATAGGTCAGTTCTAGTAAAATATTATGCTACGAGAAAGGCTACGAGCTACGATAAGCTACAGACAAGCTACGGTTGAAATATTGCTACGATTTGTCGATATTTGTCGATAGTTCTCGATACACATGATGAACTGCTTGCTAAATACCTACAAGACAACCTTTGAGATGGACTAGATAAAGATTTCACGATCACAAACTATTGTCTGTAATCGATTTTCACAGCCAAGTCCATCTATCTTAAGCTGTCGTTTTTATGGAGTGAGTGAGGTGACGTTTTTCTCTAGTCTGTAGTACCTAGTAGGGTGCGCGCCCTCGCGGCAATTAACTGCGTTGCTCATTAGCAGACCGTTTTCATTCGGAGGCCGTAATCCGACCGGCTTGGCCTAACTTTCTTTAGACCATCTCGATTTACTGTATCACGTCCCCACGTTAATGTGCTGATGCCAGGCTCGGACGCAGCTGGCAATTGTGATTCGGCCTTTAATGTCCCACGTACCGCCCGGCTATTAACTATGTATGCGACTATTTATTTTGTCGTTTTGGATCCACTGTACTAAAGTTTGGTCCAAATGAAAATTGTTCCGCATTTAGTTGATGGTCGTTGAATTCACAAACGAGGAGCAAGTTCTTGTTTATGTGATGTGAGCTTGTTTTTTATGCTATTTACTTACAAGTAATCATATTATTAATATCAAGGTATCAATTATTGTAAAGTTTTTATTTTTTATTTTCATAAATAACTGGCCTTTACCCACATGTTAAGCGATAACCCCGCCAAATACAAATGCAATACCTCTTAGGTCACGTCCTAAAACGCGCCCCAACTTGACAATGCAATGCGCCCGTCATCCTGTGAAAAAAAAATTAATAAAGATAATAGGTTTGTATTAAATATACATATTATAATATACTTCCCCGGACGAACTCTTTCACAAAGAGTTCTAGTAATAGCGAACACCCCACTCTACTCCAGTAACCGAACGTATTGATGTTATAATCGATGAACTATTAATAATTATAACATATTATAGACGATCTTTATTAAATAGTTAACATACAGGGTGTAAAAAGACAGCTCCTGAATACTGAAGGTACCGGTAAAGCTACCTATGCCATAGCTATATAAAATAGCGGCAAGTTCACAGAGCTCAAAGGCCGCGCGAGTTCAATGCTCCCGGTCAGCTAATCGACGCGCAGCGCCAATATTTCTTGTGGTTTTCATTGCTTTTTTTGAAGTTTTTATTTATTAATGTATTTTAATGATGGAAAATAGGTTTTTGTGTTCCTTCAATGATGTTTTATGGATATTATAAAGAAAACACGAAAAAAGCGGCCTAAGAGTGAGCATTTCTTTTTCGTGTTTTTTTTAGCTTAAATATTTCCTAGTGTGAGGTCAGACTATGTATGTGACTGTTGGGTGTTATGTTATATAAACATATTTCACCCTGAGTCTCTTTCTTGGAAAAATTCTGTAAGATACCCGATTTACATATTTTTGTTATCCTTTCAGCATTACATGTGAGCCATATAACTTTTACTGTTTTAGTGCAAAGTCAACGTCCTTTCTTTTATGCAATAGAGCTTCAAATAAACGTCTAAACAGTTTCGAAGAAACAATAGGCTCATAGCAAAAGATTGATTGCAACCTAGCGCTACCTATATTTACTGCCGTATATAATTACCATACATTAGGCACCGAAATGCGAACAAGCCGGCTCGTAAAACGTTCGGTCACGGAACGGAACCAACACGCTGAATCTGCATTTACATCGCAGTCGCATCAAGGTACAGCGGCAATCTGGTAGCTAGTATTGATGGTAAACAGTTGGTAGGTACGTTGCGGTAAGTGCAGTCGATCCGGTAGCTGGATGATTTATGCTGGGCAAACATCGTGCCGGTTATCATCGCCTTGCACCTGCCTTATCCGGACGAGCTGGGTTGATGCACCGCACTCGGTGTAAGCCGATTTACGATTTTGATGCATGTGAAATGTCGGCCTTAGACTAGCTAAGACTTGGGTCGTATAATGTAAAGAAAACATTTATCATGCCTTAGCGCTGTTTCGAATTTATTAAAGTTACTTTAAAACAGTAGGTAGGTGAGTAGGTAGGTACAAAATCAAATGCTGAATCAGTTTACTTAAGAGACTTTTGAAGAAATTACACTAGTAAGGAAATTCAATAGATCTGTCGGACTGATGTATTAGAAGATCTTATAAAGGCTCCTTGCACTTGTGGCTGCAACATTACTGTACTTAACATTATACTGTAATTTTTAAATAAATTTATTTGACGAACAATAAATATCTGTCTTGTATTCGTAATTCTATTTAGAATTACGAATACAAGTCGTAGTAATTCGTAATTCTATTTAGAATTACGAATACAAGTCAACAACAATAAATTTTATCCTACTTGTATTCGTAATTCTATTTAGAATCACACAAGTCGGATAAAATATATTGTTTGTCAAATAAATTTATTTAATAATGTCAGAATAATGTTAACTACAGTAATGTTGTAGCCATAAGTACAAGGCGCCTTTATAAGATCTTCCAATCCATCAGTCAGTAAAATTTTCCAGATTAAATGTGAAAAAATTAAAGTTAATGTGTTTCAAATATTTATTTGAAATTCACATTTACCTAATCTGGAAAGTTTTAATCTAATAACTTATAATAACATACGGCGCCCTTACAGGTTACATGTACTAACATAATAGCTATACCTACTATTAGGTGTAAGCTTACCATGCACATTGAGGATGAACAAATGAAATGAAATTAAATGAAAATATTACGTTACGTAATATGCACAAAAACTACTCATAGCACAGAATAAATATTAGTACAAGTACTCATAGGTTCAAAGTGCGCGGTATTGAGCTCATTGATACGGACTAACTGATCTTAATTAATGAAAAATTCTCTAGGGCACTTCCTATTCCGCACAATGCAGAAATTCGGCATGCTAAGACCCATTGTGACAAAAAAACAAAAGCTGTACATTGAGCAATTTTGACTTTGCTACTCCTAAATGTGAGGGTGAAATTTGTATAAGAAAACGTCTTTTTAAAACCGATATAGCTCTCAGAATTAGCAAGTTGAAGTGGCAATGGGCAAGTCATATAGGTCGCAGAACTGACAACCATTGGAAAGTAAAGGTTCTCGAGTGGCGACCATAAACTTGACGCATTGGAGGAAGATCCTCCTCTTGATGGACTAAAGACTATTAAAGGTCGCAGGATGTCGGTGATGGCGGCTCAAGACTGTTCGTCGTGGCATTCTAAGTGGGAGGTCTATCTCCAACAGTGGATTTCTATAGGATGATGATGATGATGACAAGCAAACTTTTACATCTACCATCATCGTGTCGACCGACAAAATATCACAAAAATTAGTTTATTTCAAAACAACAGAAACTCGAAAACCAATAGCACTTAACACTTTAGTTATTAACGTTTTGATCTCGATAATAACAAGCTGCAAAACTGCATCGTCGATTCAATTAAAAGTTGGTATCTAACTTTACTAGCGATAACTTAATTTCAAACTGAATGTTGTGTGGTTGTATTTTTCAGAGGCTTTCAAATGGTGTGCAGGGTCTGGGCGACGCCGGAAGTGAGCTAACTTGAGCCTCCGCTGGTCATATTTATTGCTTCCCGATCGAAACACCGTTAGTTCCCTTCGCACGTACAAATAAAGCAGCTGATGTGTAGCTACAGGATGGTTAGGTAATTTGAAAACTAAGTAAAATTTTCATTGCAGATACTGTTAATGAGTTTCTAGACACTAATGTATGAACATTATATATTCTGATTTTTTATCAGCGGGACCTTAGATGGATTGATGATCGCAGTAATGGTGACGAGTACTTAGGTGGATGCTGCTGTCCATCTCTTGGTGTAATGCCTTAGCCGGCTTTTACGACATCCTTGGGAGGACATCCTTGGAGAGAGATGAAAAGTCTCATGTGCCTGTAATTTCACCGGCACCCATACCCTTCCAACCAGAACACAGCAGTGCGAGCAGCCTGCTCGCACTCTCCGATTGCACTCTGGTCGTAAATAAATGATAGAAAAAAAAACTCTCATGTTGCTCTCAAATTACATCGCATGAAAGTTGTATTTTTTTGATCACAGCTTTAATAATATAAAGAAAACCCAGAAACATTTTTTTCTTATATTTTATTTATTAACATCCGGTAGACTTTCTCTACTGGACGAGGATTCCCCTATATATAATCACCACGCTTGGCTTGAATTTTAAACGGATAGATGGACAGACATTGGAGTGAGAACAATCCTGGGCTGGCCCCTAGGGTCAGCTTTAAAATCAAGGACCAGTCAAGTTGCAAGGCTCAGTTGCTTAGGTCCACCTGGGTATGACCATCATAGGCTGAATTACTCACGATTTTAAGATTCTTTATGAAGAAAAAAATGCAATTCAACCAGCAGGGCGATTCTAAAACATCGGAAACGTTTCCGATCGGACTCATTAGTTTTTAATTTCGATGTGGTAAGTAACTAAAACAATTTTTTAACAATTTTTTTGTTGTTTTAGTGACATACCTCATCGAAATTAAAAACTAACGAATCCGATCGGAAACGATTCCGACGTTTTAGAATCACCCTCAGGTTCAACTAAGTTTGGTCTCAGTCATGTCACCTCGAAGTAGCCATGCTCAACTGTCAGGCAGAGGCATAAAATGCAGGAACGCGAGAGCGTGCCAAAGTCCTCACTCTTTTCGTTGTTTTGGTAGCGCATTTATACGGTACATTCTTCAACCTACCGCGGTGCCTTCTGTTTAACGGACGAGTTGAAATTGTGAAGCTAAAAAATGAGGGCACATGAATACATGATACTGATTTGGTGTTTTATTCATTCAGGCCTTTGGTTGACTTGGTTTTTACCCTATACACATACATAACCTATTAAATTATAGTTTTATTAAGGCCCAAGCACGAATATCTAACGTTATCGAGACGCTAGCTAGACGATAGTAAACGTCAAATATGAACCAATCAACTTGCTAAGATTTCAAGTTACCCTGATGTCATTGGCCAATATTTGACATTTGCGATCGCCTCGCTAGCGTCTTGGTAACGTAAATTATTCGTGCTGACCCCACTGTACCTAGAAAGTTTCACGCAGCCAGTCGACTTTCCAATAAGGGTCCAAAATATACACACACGCACACACACACACACATTGAAAGACCACGCGTCGTCCGGCTTGTGGTCGCCAGTCAAGAACGCTTAGTATAAAAGATATCAGTTAGCGAAAATTTACAATTATTTTGTTATTTTTTCAGTTATTATGTTCCATGATTATTAATATTTGATAATTTTACATGATTTTTGAAATAAATAAACGAAATTAAATGACTACCAACTATGTAATTAGTACTCAACACGAATGCTGCGATCACCAATCCGCCTGCTGCCCGCGTGGTGATTATGACAATTCTTCCCCTGTGCTTTATGTAGGAGGCTTCGTCCAGCAGTGGACATCTAAAGGCTGCTGATGATAACTACCTAAAGAAAATGTGACCTAACATTGTGAAATTAAAAATAAGTACTTACCTAAATCAACGCATATGATACGAGTAGCGTTTACTTTTAAATTCAAAAGTCTGGAGTTCAAGGAACGCTCAAAGATCTACGCTTAATTTATGAAGCCAAGTAGTTGTAATAAAGCCTCGTGAAATCTAAATTGTTAACCTCAGAGTAATATTAAGCAAACTATAGAGAAAGTGTGAACTGGTTCACATATAAGTTTGATTGAGATCAATACCTATAAACCAAAACATTTATCGTCCTGCATAGAAAAGAACAAAGGGCCTCAGAATACTTACCCAGCTTAAGCATATAAGCTTTGTATCAGACAAATTTGGTATTGTATGTGCTTGGTAATTTGCTTAATATTCCTCTACTTTGCAAATATAAGTAAGCGCAATATTAACTTCTTTGTAAAAATGGGTATTTGTGCAGAAAATGATATTATAAAATGTCCTTTGTGCTCGCTTTGTGAAAAGATTTAAAATATTTTTTTATCTAAATCTACTTTACTATTGCATGTTTTCAGATTTTTATCTTTTACCAAGCAGAGGTTTTAATACACTCTTTTTATTAACAAAATCTTATTGTAAAAATTAATCTTAATAAACCTGTTCTCATCTTACATTAACCATTTTAACTGATAAAATTATTAGACTACATACGTTTCGTAGTCTTTCGACCAATTTGCGCGCGTAAAATTCTCGGTAAAAGTGTCGGTAATATCTGTCAAAACATAATTCCCGTTGCCATGTTGATGTGGATAATCACTGGGGATAATCATGCACAGCTCCCTTCGACAAATTAATACGACGGTGTCGGCTCATGATTCCTGCCACAGCTTGGAACATAGCTGGATCACTTTATACAAACGGCAGAGTAAATTAGTACTGAATACAGGTATTTATTACCCAACCAATAGCGCTAGCTGATATAAATTAAACAAGGTTATACGCTGGAACCAAGGATACACATATACATAGATACACGCCTTTTTCTCCAAAGGGGTAGGCAAAGCCTCAATGGGCCTCGTTTCACCGTAGGTCACACAATTGCAGGAATATTGACGTGAACAGTATGAGCTCATCGCCGCCTCGATATAAATCAAATAATTAGCAAGCTGCACTGTATACCGAAACTATTTGTTGGAAATGTGACAAGCTTGACGTTGGCCTAAACAAGGTCGTGAATAGATGCAGCAACTAGGTTAACGTAAATAAGTACAATGCCCCTACACAAAGCTCAATAGAACGACGCAGAAGAACTGACAGCAATTATATTGCAAGACCCAGCGATCTGGCCCTGATTGAGCAACTTTATCTGGATATGATAATCTCATTTTGGTGATGAATCTTGGCTACGTTAGTAGAATGCCAGCTTTGTTCTCAGAAGCTGTGTTACGACTGAGGCGCGGGCACTGGAGCGGTTTCATTAGAGGCCCCATTTGCATGTTATTCATTACCTCCATACGTATATGGTATATCATTTCGGAGCTCTGCACGTTTTTAGAACCTTGTTACGTACTTCAAAGATTTTAGAACATTTCAATTTTAATTCTGGAGTAAGCAAGCGAGTGAAATTTAAACATGGAATACTTTCTTACATTATTTGCAAGCAGCCATAAAATATTAACATACTAAAAAGGAATGACATATTTTTTTTAAATACTTAATTATAAATAAAAAATATTAAGAATAAAAAAATTAACAGTTTTTTAGTCGATTTACATTTTTGTTTATTGACACATATCTCAACCAGTATCTCAAAATAATACATAGATGTTGATTTGCTTCTTTAGATAAGTTTAAACAGAATATTGGAGGCAGAAAAATATTTTTGTAAAATGTCGCTACAGTTTTGGGGCACATTTCAGCTACCTACTTATCCCATATTGACCCCTCGAGATGTTGCGTATTTCGGTTCATTACTCCAGATAAAAAGTAATCTCACCCGTATTTATTGTCCGCGCTAACCACTAGAGATTTCAAAAAAAATAGATAACTATGCTTACTTGTGCGACTTCACGAAGCAAGCAGATTACCGGCGCTGGTGCCGAGATCAAGGAATATAATACTCTCTAACGACGCCAAGGTCAAAGTGACTAGTGTTTTATTTATATAATTAATAAGGATCATTTTGAGTCTACGAGAGCTTATTGGTGGAGTCGCTATGTCTGATTGTGTGCGGTTTCATGCTAGTTCATCAGACAGTTGCAAGCGATCTGCTTTTTATCCGTAAATGTACCTTCTATTGGAGAGCTAAATTAGAGGCATAACTTGCCTGTCTGTTTGTAAATGTGATCGCGCTGGTAACGATGGAGAACAGAAGCGCCCCGTAAACAAAAGGCTCTTCTCGCACTTATATAATTTACTCAGGTACCCTACTTCCTTTTTCCCTTTTGAATTTTGTTTTTTTCATTCCCCTTTTTTGAAGAGCCGTTATCTCGGACGCACCGCTACTGCCTTCATTATGCGTTCTATTCAAATCTGTTTTGACGTGGACCCACTTTAACGGTTTCGACAGATACGAATTCACCGGAGAATGCTGCGTAGCATCTTTTAAATGCTCACAATATTCGGAGTGTCTCTTTTTACTTTACAGTCTGGGCATTGTAAGGTTGACAATAATGTCAAGGAGATATTGTTTGCTTTTGTTTTTTGAGGCTCTGATATCTTTGATGCAATGGACAGGAGAAGATAGAAAAATAAAGAGAAAACCAAATATAATTCATCATCAACATCATCAGTTACTGAAAGTCCACTGCTGGACATAGGCCTATAGAGTACCATGACCAATAGTCTGGAGCCGCCTCAATCCATCGACTTCCTGCGACCTTTATAATGTCTTTAGTTCATCGAGAGGGGATGCCTTCCTCTACTGCGTCGTAGTTACATTGCACACCACAATTTGATTAATGTTTTGGGTATATAGGTCAAACTTTCTCAGCTAAAATTGGTTAAAAATAAAAAAAACACACGCTGAGTAACAACTCAGCGTGATTACGAATGCCAGTGATGTCAGTCCCTATTCCTGCCTTCCTCTCTAATCTAACCTCGAGACCAATTTGTGGCACCAATTAACCTATTACCGTTTAAAAGTTCCACCTAACTGATCATGGACTAGGCACCAATTTTTAGTTTGAAAGTAGATTTAAATGGCCATTCAGACCAACGACCAGCTGTCGTCGCGGAACTTTGGAAGTGCTAACTCGCTGGCCGTCTGGTTGAAGTTATTAATAAAATGAATGGTCTACCTAACATTGTACCTACCTATGTGTTAACTTTGTTCCCAAGAGAAATTCCGACGTTGTAATGTATGTAACAAACGTTCAAGATTGTTAGAAACTGGTATCTTTTTACAAAATCCAAAGCAAGAATCTCAAGGCACGTCATTCTCAAGAAATAGATGAGACCTTTTGTTCTCGCCGCGTATATCAGAAGCAATTTCTTTTTTCTCTATTTTTTAAACACGCTGGCTTCTCTCTTGCCGTAATTTTTCTCCTCGCCAGTTACTTTGTTTCTGCACCAGAGAGGTATTGCTTTGGAAAACGCTTTCAGTATTTTTCAATATACCTACTTTTTTTGTTTCTAACTTTTCCAGTTGGAATGCTTTGAACAAAAAGTCAGATGGTTGGCATTTGTGCATCTCGTTTTGACGCTCGTAGAAAATTTGGGTGTGGATCTCCATGAGTATGAGTAAGAAATAGAACTGGTCAAGACATGTCACGCCTTATTTGAGGGTCCTGTAGTTATCATTAAAAGTCGGTCGAAACAATTTTCGTTTAGACTTCTTATATTTTATTATTTTGGGTTAGCATCACATGGCAAATTTAATCATGATAGAGTCAAAATGGAGGGTGTATCAAGCTGTAACATACGGATAGAAAGACGAACAGACATGACGAAACTATAAGGTTTTAGCAATTTGGCCTCGGAGCCCTAAAAATGGGTGATGAGTTCGCATGCCATACGAACATTTATGAAGTTTCAGAGGCTTAATCTGTGACGGTGTGAGGAAACCAATCAGTCAACCTCAGCAGCGATACTGGCGAAGTGAATCTGCAAAATGATGGCTTCCCGTATAATTAATTACCCAAACTTCAATAGCTAGAGACAACAAAAGACGATTGTTTGCTTTCTGCGCCGTTGAATCGATGTCAGCCCTAAAATCCGGATAATCTCGCCCTTTGTATCTCTTTTATGAAAGAAATAAAGTTTTTATTTCCTTTTGAATTAGCTGCTTCGACGGAAAATCTTATCTGAGCATAATTTACTTCAGTGTCTGCGGATGCTTTATTTTTTGTTTCAAACGTAATTCATTTCAGGAAACTGTTCGCCTGAATGCTTGTTTTAGAAAGCTTCAAACATGTGAATGCCAGAGGTAAATTCTGATGTATTTATCCTCTGTTATTACGAAGGACCCAAAAAAGAAAAAAAGCATTTAGCTTTTTGAATTAGCTTCTTTCCCAGAGATAGTTATTTCCTTGTTTTTTGTTGCATGCCGCGGGGTCCCAGCAGAATTATAATAAGAAAATTTGTGTCCAATAACAGTAACAGAGCGAGCTGCGGGAGGCAGTCACTTTGTTGTGCAAAGCTAAAAAGACTGGTCTGCAGATAACGGGCTGAGCACAATAGCCGCCCCACTCCGCCCTCCGCCAAATATGAACTCTCATTGTCTACTTAATTACAACGGGTGTCTTTGAGATATGGCTGGTACGCATTCAGAGGCTGTCACACACAAATAATATTTTATCGTGGGAGCAATGCCTTCTCTGGAAGGCAATTATTGCGAATGTATGTGAAAAAACGTCAATCAAAATATATCTCTAGCGTCAGGAGAGCTTGTTGCGTGGCGGTGTCGAACGCGCGGCTATTCAAGCTCAAACAGAAAACATTTTATAAATCATTCTATCGTCAATAATATTGGAAGGATAAAATAAAACTGCTCTCTTGTACTGAAATCCATTTCTGGTCATTAATCATTCTTGGAATCAATTTTTCTATTGGGATTCGGGAACAAAGTTTTCATTTATATTACAACTGCAGGGATTTGTGGTTGAAAAGCTAGAGCCTTCTTGTGCTCTAATTAATTAGCCACTTAGGCCAAAAACCAACGGATGAAACTAGATTTTTCACTTAGCCATATACTACCAGCTACAGCAGGTAATAAAAACACAGCACCCCATTAAACAGTGGTCTGAATTTATTTTTAACAAGTATTTCGTATTAAGCGCACTTAAAAACGAAATGTCTGCAATAAAAAAGTACTGTACTGTAATATCGAAAACTAATAAACCGAAAAATGCCGACGAATATAGTAGCTCATAAAACCGAATGCATGTTATCGCGAATAAAAACAATAATGCGAAAATGTAACACGACGTTTAATTTCGGATAACACATGCACAAGAATCCGAGTGCCCACAGATAAAATATTATGATCCTGCCTAATAAAAATAAAAGGTTCGCGATAACAATAATTTTAAATTAGATCAATTTAGGACGATAACGGCTCCAGTTATTATTTCCATGGCGGCGATAAACCTTGTAAATGGTTTTCCAAACGTCCCGGGCTGTGCGGCGAGCCTTTTTATTGGGGTATTTGTCAAGATATTCCTCCGCTAAAAGGGACTATAATCGAAAATTTTACGTTTGGTTACCATACGCCGTCTGCTCTAGTCTAGGGTACGTTCAGGGATTATTTATAGCGTAAAAGGTTTAGTAATAGTAGAACCTTAGTGGCTGTTCTCTACAGGGTATACATTCCTTACCTATAAATAGTATTAAACTGGGTCCTTGTAGTACATCTGAGTCATTGTTCTCTATCTTCTGTCAACGCGTAGGTGGTAAATACACACTTAGCAGCAGAAGTTCCACTGAATGAAACAAAATGTCTTTGAGCCTTTGTTTTAAGGAGATGTAATCTAATCCTACTAACATAATTAATTTTAATTAATGCAAATATTTGTTACTTTAAAAGCTTTTTTTCAACAAAAATTCTTATTTGTTGTTTATAATATAAACTATTATTATTTATATGAATAAACTATTAAATTGAAGCTCGCAGAACCGACAAACGATGGGAAATAAAAGTTCTCCGGTCACTCGCAGAAAGATGGTGCATGGAGGCGGCTTAAGACCAATCGTCATGGAATTCTATGGGGAGGCCTGTGCCCAGCAGTAGACTTCTACAAGCTAATGATTATGATGATGTATGTACCTATAGATAGTACAATATTGCATAATGAAAACGTAATTAATGTAGTTTAGGTTTGATTTCACCAACAAATAACAGGCGGTTAAACAACTGTTTAGTCTAAACAATGCTTTTTGACAGGTATTTTCAAAGAATATCTGTCACATTGACCAATGGTTAAATTTAACAAGACATTTACTAACTAACAGAGTATGGTGAAATTGGCTCTTAAGATCATTAAAATGTGTTTGAAATCGTATTTTCTATGATTCCTAAAAACTAAACATGGGTCTTAGGTCTTTCATCAGCGTATTGATGACGTCAGAGTTTCTCTCACCCTTGGAGATTCTCTAAAATGTCCAAAAGTCTCTTTTTATTCTGTCTTATCTATTCATATCTTTTCCCATTGTTTGAGGTCGGGTTTCCTCACTTACTCCTCTAGTGCCTAAAAGGTTTTTTTCAGTGTCAGCTGGCAGCAGGCAACTAGGCTTTCTCGAGATCCCTTTCAATGTTGGACTACCAAGTTTATGGTGAGCGAGCTCTGTCTCCTTTCCTCCATCAGAATGAGTGAAGTTTGCAATCTAAGAATGTTCCTTGCAAAAAAATAAATATACCAGTAAATTTTCATATTGCATAGTGGTAGCGCATATTTTAAGACGTGACAACTCTTAATGGAAATATTTCAATGTTTGTGGACCAATAACACAAATCCAGCTCACGACCGATTACGTTGCTATACGTGACTGTGGACGCAAATTTGCATGTTTAATGAAATCATCGTATGTACACGATAGACGCTAATTGGACCACTAAATCCGTATTTGTGTGTATGTATTCTAAACTAATTATGGGTATCGTAATCGACAATCAAGATACGCGGCCCTAATAGTACCTACCTATGCTAAGGGCAAAACTTATTATAGGTGAGACTGAGGTATTCTTCTACTTCATTATTAGGTATACAACCTACTTGGCACACGGATTGGTGATTTCAGTTTTTGAGGAGGTTACCGGTAAGGCGCTTACGCCCCTTTTTATGCGAACAAAGTTTGCTTCTATTTTGGCTATTATATCATCAAGCAACATGAAACTTTGTACACATGATCAATACACTAATATCTAGAATCATGGAGTCAGTTTAAAAAAAATGTTTATTTTAATTTATGATTTGGTAACCATATAATTTTATAAGAAACTAACGCACCACGGGTCTAGATATTAGTGTATTGATCAAGTGTACAAAATTTGATGGAGTTTGAAGAAATAATAGTCAAAATAGAGGCAAACTTCGTTCGCGTGCAAAAGAGCGTAAGCGACCAAGGGACCAAGATTAGGTTTAAATAGTAATGTGCAAATAACTTATATTTACCTATTTATTTACTTTTTATGCTTATTTAGCTTGAATATCTTCGCTACAAAGCACGCTCCTTATATTGCCTCAAGCCCGAATCAGACTAAGCAGACTGATCGTCAGAAAAACGATGTTATAGAAGGTGCAGCCTCACTACAGATATTAACACATTTATAAATAATATTAGTTAGAATCATTCAAAATAAAACAAACACATAGAAGTGAGCAACGCAACATACAAAATTAATTAACTGAAAGCCGCGTAGATCACCCAATTAATTTTTACGAAAATAAAGTAGAATTTTTCCTTGCAAAGGGTCTAGATTGGCCAATTAAAACTTTAAGACTCAGAGTTACTATGAACCAGCTATAGAGCGCAAACGTTTGCCAATCTCTCAGACATTTTCTCTTGATAAAAGTACGCCTGAGAAAATGACATCATTGAAAATTGATAATGACTTCAAAATGTAGGTGTCTTTTTTTTAACGCGCGGTGATGCCTCTGGTGGTACAGGCGTCCATTGGCTATGGTAACTATTTTTCATCAGGTAGACCGAATGCTTCTTTGCTTACGCAGAAGAAGGTATAAAAAAAACCCTTTCAATCAGTTTGTGTGAGTTGGTTATGTTTTTAGGCATTACTCTTATGGAGAAGGTTTGTATAGCTTTTATAATATATTTGATATTTTATCTTTAATTAAGCAGAATTTTCAACGATATGGTATAACCAGTTTCTAGTTTTCATATCCTTGCTAAAGTTGTCGGTTCAGGCCTCTTAACTTGGTTATTAGTACCAAGGTAGGTACTCTAATCTTTAAGCGTATTATGCCAACCGACAATGCCCAGTTTTTGAATACGGTTATTATTTTGCTGACTGCTCCGAGCCCGGCTTTACAACATACGAATCTGAGATTTTGTATACATGTTTGGTTTATTACAAGCTAAGCTTGGATATTTGTTTTGTTGTTGAACAATTTCTTTGTGAATGAGTTTTCATGATGTTTCATATACGGAAATATTCTGCGACGCTTTACGTATACAAAGTGCTTGTGTGACCTATGTGAAGTTGGCAACCGGGTATACAATATTTAATTTATATGATATCTATTCGATTGTACCGCGTTTGTACCGGATTGTACCGCTCTTTAAATCGTTTGTACCTTAAGGGTGTAAGAGGGGTAGGGGTGGAAAAATTTGGTCAGCAACTGGGTTTACAATATTTGATTTCTATGATATCTATTCGATTGTACCGCGTTTGTACCGGATTGTACCGATCTTTAAATCGTATGAACCTTAAGGGTGTAAGTCATAGGGGTGGAAAAATTTAGTTTTCAACTCATACAAAATTGGATTTTTTTGACTTCTATTCGATTGTACCGCGTTTGTACAGGATTGTACCGCTCTTTAAATCATTTGTACCTTAAGGGTGTATGAGATATAAGCGTGCAAAGATTTTGTGAGTATCTAGATAGGTGAACAATATTTGATTTCTATGACATCTATTCGATTGTACCGCGTTTTTACCGGATTGTGCCGCTCTTTAAATCGTTTGAACCTTAAGGGTGTAAGAGACATAGGGGTGGAAAAATTTAGTTTTCAACTCATACAAAATTGGATTTTTTTGACTTCTATTCGATTGTACCGCGTTTGTACTGGATTGTACCGCTCTTTAAATCGTTTGTACCTTAAGGGTGTATGAGATATAAGCGTGCAAAGATTTTGTGAGTATCTAGATAGGTGAACAATATTTGATTTCTATGACATCTATTCGATTGTACCGCGTTTGTACCGGATTGTATCGCTCTTTAAATCGTTTGAACCTTAAGGGTGTAAGAGACATAGGGGTGGGAAAATTTAGTTTTCAACTCATACAAAAGTGGTTTTTTTTGACTTCTATTCGATTGTACCGCGTTTGTACTGGATTGTACCGCTCTTTAAATCGTTTGTACCTTAAGGGTGTATGAGATATAAGCGTGCAAAGATTTTGTGAGTATCTAGATAGGTGAACAATATTTGATTTCTATGACATCTATTCGATTGTACCGCGTTTGTACCGGATTGTGCCGCTCTTTAAATCGTTTGAACCTTAAGGGTGTAAGAGACATAGGGGTGGAAAAATTTAGTTTTCAACTCATACAAAATTGGATTTTTTTGACTTCTATTCGATTGTACCGCGTTTGTACTGGATTGTACCGCTCTTTAAATCGTTTGTACCTTAAGGGTGTATGAGATATAAGCGTGCAAAGATTTTGTGAGTATCTAGATAGGTGAACAATATTTGATTTCTATGACATTTATTCGATTGTACCGCGTTCGTACCGGATTGTGCCGCTCTTTAAATCGTTTGAACCTTAAGGGTGTAAGAGACATAGGGGTGGAAAAATTTAGTTTTCAATTCATACAAAATTGATTTTTTTTGACTTCTATTCGATTGTACCGCGTTTGTACTGGATTGTACCGCTCTTTAAATCGTTTGTACCGGATTGTACCGTTCTTTAAATCGTTTGTACCTTAAGGGTGTATAAGATATAAGCGTGCAAAGATTGTGTGAGTAATAGGTGAAAAATATTTGATTTAAATGATAGTAATCAGTAATACATCATTCAAATATGACAGTGACATTTTCTTCTGTTTATGTTATACTCTAACATATTTCTAATTCTTTACTTGTCGTGTCTTGATTGGAGCATTCCACTTTTTTTGATTCCTTGTTCTGCGTGCACAGTTTATACGGCAGGCTCCTCCTGCTAGGTGTGGCAGGAGAGGGACAGAAAATTTTGTTCCGGTGTGGGTGGTGCTATCGTGGACCCTAAGGTGATCGAAGACACTTGCACATGTTCACTTTCCAGCTCAGAAACAAGTAAGTTGGACACAAATTTATCTTTTGCCGGCCAGATGCGAACTTGCGTTCGTCGGATTGTAAATCAACTGTACTGACCACTGACCCAGGGATCGGTGAGTTAAAAAAATTAAATTGAGTAAGATATTTGTTACTTGACGTTTCAGGAGGAATATATGCTGCACTAACAATGTGTCTTTTGCCATGATCAGCGCTACTGAGTTCTACCAAGACATGTTCAATTTTATTTAATGCATACCCAAAGGGAAGTGGTAAATTAGTCGGTTGAAGTTTCCGAAGCACTGCAATAAGTGCTCCTCCACCGTCTTTCTTGCCAGTAACTATGCGGTCACGATCACAACGGAAAACTACATAGCGCTGATCAATAAACTCACCGTCAGCAATCTCAGGTACCAGCCAGGTTTCTGTCAATACAATTAAATCGTAACATTGGATAAGATATTAATACAGAGTAAGATAAGATAAGATAAGATAAGATACGTTTATTTGCCATATAGTATAGATAGCTTGGTTCGAGTTCTTCTGCAGTTTTGATAATAAATACTAATGTTAGACATCATTGTAACGAAATTTATCTATGTAAATTAATTTTACTAAAAAGCGCTCTAAAACTATCCAATACAAGGGGCCATCCACTACATGTATACATCATTATGACAACTAATAATGTTAAGTATAACGCAACATAAAAAATTAACCAAACAAAAATAGCAAAGAGATTAGAAAATGCTTTTGAAAATTTTACAAATCTCAAGTTGTTATATACTCCTTCATTATTACTATCCGATACACAAAATATGAAGTACTTACATTGATCATTATGTAACATCAACGTTAATTTAACCACTATTTCAACGATACCACAAGTTAGTTCAACATTCAGTTCAAATATTGGTTGCCGATGATGAGGCGCCGATACTGGCACCATCGCGTGGCATGCCAGAGCCGAAGCAAGGCACGGAGCGGTCGGGGGCAGGCGTAGAAGGGCCCGGGGCAGGCGCATAGGGCTTGGAAGCAGTTGTGGCTGTCCCACGCGGCGGCAGGCGCACACCAGGGCTGGCGCAAGGCACACGAAGACTGGGGGCAGATGTAATGGCCTCAAGGGCAGGCCCTTGCGGCGTAGGGGCAGCCATTCTCTCAATATCCTTGCTAGAGCGTATGGCCAACACAGGTGAATTCTCCGACTTACGAACAAGTATTGTAGCGTGCTTGACCCATACGTATTTGAAGTTGAATTTCTTAACAGCTTCTCTAGTTTCACGAAAAAGGCCCTTGGTCCTCAGAGTGAGGTGTTCATTGAGGTAGATAGTTTGCGGAGTGCCACTCATACCTAGTTGATCAGTCTTCAGGCCCTTTTTCAGGCGAAAAGCACTAAGGAAATTATCCCGTAGCGTTTCGTACAATCGAATAGATGTCATAAAAATCAAATATTGTTCACCTATATACCCACAAAATCTTTGCACGCTTATATATCATACACCCTTAAGGTACAAACGATTTAAAGAGTGATACAATTCGGTACAAACGCGGTACAATCGAATAGAAGTCAAAAAAATCCAATTTTGTATGAGTTGAAAACTAAATTTTTCCACCCCTATATCTTTTACACCCTTAAGGTTCAAACGATTTAAAGAGCGATACAATCCGGTACAAACGCGCTACAATCGAATATATGTCATAAAAATCAAATATTGTTCACCTATCTAGATACTCACAAAATCTTTGCATGCTTATATCTCATACACCCTTAAGGTACAAACGATTTAAAGAGCGGTACAATCCGGTACAAACGCGGTACAATCGAATAGAAGTCAAAAAATCCAATTTTGTATGAGTTGAAAACTAAATTTTTCCACCCCTATGTCTCTTACACCCTTAAGGTTCAAACGATTTAAAGAGCGATACAATCCGGTACAAACGCGGTACAATCGAATAGATGTCATAGAAATCAAATATTGTTCACCTATCTAGATACTCACAAAATCTTTGCACGCTTATATCTCATACACCCTTAAGGTACAAACGATTTAAAGAGTGATACAATTCGGTACAAACGCGGTACAATCGAATAGAAGTCAAAAAAATCCAATTTTGTATGAGTTGAAAACTAAATTTTTCCACCCCTATATCTTTTACACCCTTAAGGTTCAAACGATTTAAAGAGCGATACAATCCGGTACAAACGCGCTACAATCGAATATATGTCATAAAAATCAAATATTGTTCACCTATCTAGATACTCACAAAATCTTTGCATGCTTATATCTCATACACCCTTAAGGTACAAACGATTTAAAGAGCGGTACAATCCTGTACAAACGCGGTACAATCGAATAGAAGTCAAAAAATCCAATTTTGTATGAGTTGAAAACTAAATTTTTCCACCCCTATGTCTCTTACACCCTTAAGGTTCAAACGATTTAAAGAGCGATACAATCCGGTACAAACGCGGTACAATCGAATAGATGTCATAGAAATCAAATATTGTTCACCTATCTAGATACTCACAAAATCTTTGCACGCTTATATCTCATACACCCTTAAGGTACAAACGATTTAAAGAGCGGTACAATCCAGTACAAACGCGGTACAATCGAATAGAAGTCAAAAAAATCCAATTTTGTATGAGTTGAAAACTAAATTTTTCCACCCCTATGTCTCTTACACCCTTAAGGTTCAAACGATTTAAAGAGCGGTACAATCCGGTACAAACGCGGTACAATCGAATAAATGTCATAGAAATCAAATATTGTTCACCTATCTAGATACTCACAAAATCTTTGCACGCTTATATATCATACACCCTTAAGGTACAAACGATTTAAAGAGCGGTACAATCCAGTACAAACGCGGTACAATCGAATAGAAGTCAAAAAAATCCACTTTTGTATGAGTTGAAAACTAAATTTTCCCACCCCTATGTCTCTTACACCCTTAAGGTTCAAACGATTTAAAGAGCGATACAATCCGGTACAAACGCGGTACAATCGAATAGATGTCATAGAAATCAAATATTGTTCACCTATCTAGATACTCACAAAATCTTTGCACGCTTATATCTCATACACCCTTAAGGTACAAACGATTTATAGAGCGGTACAATCCAGTACAAACGCGGTACAATCGAATAGAAGTCAAAAAAATCCAATTTTGTATGAGTTGAAAACTAAATTTTTCCACCCCTATGTCTCTTACACCCTTAAGGTTCAAACGATTTAAAGAGCGGCACAATCCGGTAAAAACGCGGTACAATCGAATAGATGTCATAGAAATCAAATATTGTTCACCTATCTAGATACTCACAAAATCTTTGCACGCTTATATCTCATACACCCTTAAGGTACAAATGATTTAAAGAGCGGTACAATCCTGTACAAACGCGGTACAATCGAATAGAAGTCAAAAAAATCCAATTTTGTATGAGTTGAAAACTAAATTTTTCCACCCCTATGACTCTTACACCCTTAAGGTTCATACGATTTAAAGATCGGTACAATCCGGTACAAACGCGGTACAATCGAATAGATATCATAGAAATCAAATATTGTAAACCCAGTTGCTGACCAAATTTTTCCACCCCTACCCCTCTTACACCCTTAAGGTACAAACGATTTAAAGAGCGGTACAATCCGGTACAAACGCGGTACAATCGAATGGATATCATAGAAATTAAATATTGTATACCCGGTTGCCAACTTCACATAGGTGCTTGTGTGCCCAAGAATCCCAAAAAATATTCAGGCACTTCATCAACACATAAACGGCAGGACTATTCTCTATCTCACGACATGTTTGCAACTATTGTAAATTGTGCATTTGTTCATACAAAAGCATGGTAAGTCCATTTCAAAACCGTCGAAAAAAGGTTAGGTTAGGACACTTATAATAAGTATATCATTGCTATTTTACTTCATTTATTTTCAAACACAGACTTAATCTGGATCTATAAGAGGCACATTACTGGGGCCATATTATAGCCAACAAGTAGGTAAGAGGCCGTTTTACAATAACGATAAAAAAAAATGTTATGGTGGATGGAAGACAGAGATCTTACAAGGAGTTAATACAAAATCAGGATTGTTTTCCGAAATCATGATTACATACTCATTATTTAAGTTAGTCCATTGCAATGTCACCTTGGATTATTATTTACATACATTAGCATCATTTTACATTGCTATGGCTACGTAGCAAAATGTTCGTCAACTCGACACGAAAATGTGTTGTGTGAGAAATGTATTCTTTCCGGGCTGAGTTACTTTAAGTTCTACAAAATGTTAAGTTCTACAAAATGTAATATAGTAGTGGTTATGAACTACGAATGACCTAGTACGTACAGTCAGCAGCATGAATTGGTATCCCCATGCGTGTTAATAGATTGAACTGGACGGTGGGATGAGGAAGGAACGGATTAATTTGTGCACATCCCCAAACAAAGAACGTGTGATAAAAAATACAGAAAAACATTAAGTACCCTCAGTTATTAGTTCAAAAGTTATTGTATTTCATTTTTTATTTTATTATTGTAACATCAATTACGTGCCCTGACCGTACCTATATTTGTTGATTATTGCAATGATCCCATTTTTAACCAACTTCAAATAAGGAGAAGTTTCTCAATTCGACTGTATGTTTTTGTATGTTTGTTACGCGATTACTCCGCCAATTACGAATTGATTTTGATAACTTTTTTTTGTTTGGTAGTAATATGGATGTAAATATTATCGAAATAGATTCAGCACCATTTTAAAAAAGTCAGTTTATGCTTTTTTAAAAAAAAAATACTTTTTACCGTTTTTAGGATGACTCGAGAGTTTGTTGCTGTCTAACTAACACCTGTTTGTGTTTACCTAACTAATCAGCTCGTGTTCTGTTCCAATGTACACATAATAAGAATTGATAATGAGATCTTACAAAGAGTTGACATTTGATGAATGTAAATTTTTCATTATCTTCATTAATGATAGCGTCGTAAAAACCCATCCTCCTACAAAAACGTCCCGGTTTGATGCTCTGATCTGAAAATGTTCAACTTCTACTCGAGCTAATGCACTTAATCTGTATTTTCATTTCGGCCTCACCACTAGTTTGTATGGAGGCGGAAGGGTGTATCCCCACCGAGTATCTATCACGGCACTAATCGCGGTGACTTGCCAAGGAAGCGCCGGAAATTGGCTGCCCCAGATCGGCTGCGATGACACATCCTACGGCTTGTTTGCCACGCAGTAGCGGTGCAAGTCCATTTCAAAAGGAAACCAATGCAAGTGAATAAGGGGTAATAGAAGATGTGTGTGTTGTTTGTATATCTATCTACTTTGTCTGTCCGTGAACCTTAATATCTTGTATTATTAAGTCCAAAGACACCAAAGATATCTTTCACAAACGAGGTTTTTAATTTATTTTACTGAGTTACAGGAATAAATCTCAGTTACAAATAAAAACCGGTCAAGTGTGAGAACCACAGGAAACGACATTAGGATTCGTTTATTTACGCTGTACGTATATATACGTATATATCTGTAGTTGATTTACCTATTTTTGCATATACACCTAATTTTTACTTTTTTGGTACTGTAGGTTCAGAGAAAGTAGGCTGTGACAGTAGACAAACAGAGAGACAGAGTGATCCTATAATAGTTCCGTTGGTACCTTTTGAGGCAAGTACAGAACCTTAAAAAATTACTGAAATAAAGCTAACACATACCGTGGTACAGCAACGGAGCATCACGCCAAAAAAAATCGATTTAACTCAAAATTTGGTTTTCAAATATAACCCAGAATTAAATTAAGGTACTAAATAACAGTCACATTCCAAATGAAACGTTAAAATGTATCAATGATGGCAAAAAGTTCTCATTTCAGACAGAATTCACGGAGACGACGCCGATTCTTTGAATTAATAAGCAGACGCTAAATTTAAATTTAATGAAACAAGTTTCACCAGAGAACTGAGTTATACCACAGCTTATAAAGGCGTTAGCTGGAAAGGGGGTTATAGCAAAATTGATAAGTCGAATGTTACCTAAGTTAATAAAAAATAAAATCAAGCAATGTTTTTTCGATTGTTTATTATTATTAATATGTCCAAAATCACTTTTCAAATGATTAAAGGCTGATTAGTAAGCGTTATTTAGTAAACAAGTTATTCTAATAAAATGCCTTTTTCCAGCGGTGCGGCAATTTTTTTAAATTAAGATTGTATTTTCTGAGTTCAGCTTCGAAATTGAGCTTTTTTTTTTTTTTTGATCATTATGAGATACCGTTGATACATAGTGATAGATTAGAAAACATTCCTATACTAACATACATACTGTGATAAATCCCGTCTGTAGTAGGTCATGTCTAAGTGATATCGACTCACAAGTTAACGTGAAACTGAGCCAGCTGTATAACTTTTTGATGTGGTTATACCTATTCAGTTCATAGCAGTGTCGTCGCTTTCTTCCTTCTGTACCGGTACATTGTTTTATGTAAATTATTTACAATTATAACGCTCTTGTAACCGCTACTCAGATTTGAAATTTGAATATTTAGAATTTCTTCGTAGCGGAATTTTATCTGGCTACGGGTTTTTCTTCGTAGATCCTTATAACTTGGGAGTATTTTTACGTGTGTTTCGATTCTGCCATTTGCATCTGAGTGAGCAATGTCTGCCTACAATAGGACGGACCACCTTTTTGTGAAAAAATGAAAGGAGTGTTCTAAAAATTTTTGAGAAAGTATGTTCACATAAGTTTGGCAACATGCACCATCGATCTGTATAACTTACTAATTTACAAACTTGCAGCACATTTTATAATACACACAAAATTATTGAAAACAATTAATTCATTTTATACATAGGGATTAGATAAGTGATTTTGATATGATAAATGAATTTAATAAATCATAGCTAGTGGCGTTGGCAGCGGCTATGTCTGCCAAATAACAGGAATTAGCAAGTCAATAGGCGTAAATTACACTGATAGTGGTCTTTGTGATGGAATGACGAGAATTTCTAACAGCCCTAAACTCTGGTTCTTAATATCGGTCGATGACATAGAGCTACTAGAAGAACTTGGAATGGTTAAACATGGGACCGTGGGATAAATTTGGGCTGATAATGAGACACATGATGATCTTTAAGATTTAGTTAGTGCGTTGGCCTCCTGATTT
Organism: Epirrita christyi; assembly: GCA_951392215.1. Taxonomy (NCBI): domain Eukaryota; kingdom Metazoa; phylum Arthropoda; class Insecta; order Lepidoptera; family Geometridae; genus Epirrita; species Epirrita christyi. Next base: position 7,040,119 of record OX595852.1, read on the forward strand.
TTTGGTAAGGTACACACAAGTATAAGGTGGCTCAAAGCCGTTTGACTTGGCATTAAGGACAGGTGGCAGTCCAGAATTAGACGTCCAGCTGCTGATGACACACTAGTAGAATGTAAAGAAGATATATTAAGAGGAAAAAATAACGCGATAAAATAAGCTGCAATAAACGTAAGTGGCTTGTAAAGGAATTATTTTTATCATATCGCCACCTGGACTTATACTCCAATGTAAATCAATTTATAACAGAGGTCCTGACAATCATGCAAAGTGGCTGAAGCTCCAACTATTGGTATTAATATGAAGCGATGTGCCAATATTCAGATTGATTACCTGCTAATACAATCAAGCAAATCTATACACTGAAATTGGCGTTACGCGAGGTGTGCGCAAATATTTCCAATCTGGGTCAGTAGCATAGGACCTGGTGCTAGTTTTCTTACGTCGCGGGTGTAACTATTCTTATTTTGTGTAACTGGTTCTTTTGACACAATGTATGAGATACGTAACTCTAAAAAGAGATCTTGACCGTTGGTAGAGAGAACCAGTGCGGTGAACGGAGGCATCTTTCATGCATGGAGTTATAACTAGACAGAGAGCCATTGATGTAGCCTAGTTTAAAAGTGTGTTCTAAATTGATCAATACTTGAAGGCATATTCCGTAGAGGGGCTACGCTGCGCGCAGCACCTCTACGCAATACGGTCCGCCTATTAGTAAGTGGTCATTAGATAGATATAGATCATTACCTCCTATCCAAAGAACTTTATAATTTGGTTGTAGTTTTTTGACCATTTCCAATATGCTATACATATAAGCATAAGTATACCTATAATAACTAAAAACGTATATCAACGTAATTTTCCTATTACTGATGATTGTGGATTGAGATGGTAAATTCGAAATAGCCGTAGGACAATTACCATGAGCTCTTGCTCCACAGCGATCGCACCGAACTCGCCAGAATGTTCACCGGTACAAAATGATTCATGGAAATTGCAGCGTAATTGAAAAAAATACGTTATTGCCGTTTGACGCATTGCTGAGGGATGCTCTGCTCACCACCAGTAATATTGAATCCGATGGAATCTGTATCTATTAGGTACGTTTCCGAATTTATTGGAGAATGGACTATATTTTTTCTCGACTACTTTAGTGAGGCATAGCAGAGCTGTCTTGCTTCATTGAGGAAGGCTAATGAATTTAGTTTCAGTGATAGAGGTATCAATCGATTCGTATTTCTTACGTAAAATGCAAGTACGGTTTCGTGTATATGCCAAATATACACACAGTAATTTGAACAGCACTATTAGCTTACTATGTATAAGCTTTTAATTGAACTCACCGTGAGTACCTATGTATGTTGACGACCTCTGTGGCGCGACGGGCAAGTAGCCAGCTGAGTTGCAAGAGGTTGCGGGTTCGATTCTCGCTACGGGACAAATGTTTGTATGATCTGCAAATATTTGTTCCGGGTCTGGGTGTTATGGTACCATGGTACTTGTAGTTCCTGATACCCACGACACAGGGAATCCTAGTGTGGGATCATGACTACGTATGTGGCTGTTGGGTGTTTATGTTATGTTAGTGGGTCAAGTTTTGGATGGCAATTTTGACCCAGTTTCCGTTATTCAATTGAGTTGAAATATTACATAATAATACAATATTATGGTAACAAAGAGTTGGTCTGCCAATAGAAATCGCAGATGGACAAAGGAACGCTCGACAAACTGACAGTGTTTAGGTTCATTTTGATCAGCTTGTAGTTTGAATTACTAATAGAATAAAAACTTTTTTCAACCCTTATCTTGTTTGCTTTTGATGATGAAGTATAAAAAACAAGAAACAAACATTTTACATTTGGCTCTTGTAACTCAAGAGCCAAATGTAAAATGGTACTAGCTAATTTCAAGAGCATTTTGCAATATCAGCGATCTTTTCGTGTATCAAAGAGAAAGCTGGAGAGTAAAGGTAAAGCGCTGGTCAAAGGTCTTCCTTTTTGCAATCGCAAGATTCTATTTGCATTTATGAATTAAGGTGACTGAAACATGTTTAGGTATTTCAGTTGCAAATATTGTTTTCTTATTTTCACGCGAGGAAGGACACACACAAAATGATTTATTTTGAAATTTATTTCAGCCATTTTAGTGTGGATGCATTTTCAAAATGGAATACCCTATAAACATAAATAGAGATAAACAGTATTTTAAGTTCTTTTCTCGAGAACATTTTGTATGTAAGCTAAAACTTTGCTTACCCTTAGGTATAGCAAAGTATGTACTAGACACACATCTAGTATAAAGTAGAAACGTAGTTCGAGTTGCTCGTGTGCAGAAATTTTGTTTACTGAATCCTTTTTGCCTTCACGCATGAATAACCCCCACTCGACTGATTCACCGAATTCGCCCCGATAACTCAAAAACTTTCTTTTAGACTAGTCAAAGAAAAGGACAGCCTTTTGTGCTTTTGAGTCTAGTTTTATTTGAACGTATGAATACGAAGGTACGTTCGCGTATGTGATCAGTTTTATAGTTGATCAGTGAATATTTTTATCTACGTCTAAGCATTTCAGATAGAATAAATTCCGATTACTTACATTTGCTACAGAAAAAGTAAAAAAAAGGTTAAGCGTGAGCAAGACTCACGCCCTGGGGGTTCCGATCCGTAAATTATTTCGAAATCGTCACAGGCCTTTTTGAGTTTCAGCCATCCTATTTAAGGGGTAAAAATACCTTTCCTTTATTGGTGTCACCATGACTCCTAGCATTCCAAATTTCAGAATTGTAAGGTTACTGGAAGTACCCTAGGTTTTGCATTTTTACGATTCATTGTAATTTATTCTTATGCATTGAACTTGATTTTTGTTCAGCATTATACGCTCACAGACTTTACGGACACATTACAAGTTGATATCTTTTTCTTTCCTGAGAAACAGTGTCTTGAGAGACAGACAGACAGTGTATGGCAGACAGTTAGACAGTCAGACAGTCAGACAGACGGACAACACAGTGACTAACAAATAAGAGTCCCGTTTTTCCTATTCAGGCACGGAATCCTAAAAACAAGCGAAGAAAAGTAAACTTTTAAAAGCATAGGCTAGATTTTCCCTTTCCTTCTTCTTGAAACTAGTCACTGAAAACCGCTAATACGTATCTAATCCGCCATTCTCTTCAGACACAGACAAAGCGCAGCCATTTTGTCCCCACACTCGCCTGTAAAAGTGCTCTAAAGGAAGCGATTTGGATAAAAAAAATACATTGGAAGAATCAAGAGCAGCACTTCTACAGTCCGGGCCGGGTATGTTTGCTTAGCGCGAGTTCGCAAATGCTACTGATTGCTTGTTTGTACTGTGAAATTTTTATTTCCCTTACCGAAGTTCAACGAAAGCTCCGAATTCGCATTTGGATACTAGGTACCTATTTCAAACGGATTTGCGTTGGTATTGAATTTGAAGTCCCGTTTTTCTTTTATTTTCAATGGCATTACGATTGCTGCGAACCAGATAGGCATTTTGCTTTCCAATTAGGTAAAAAATCGAATTATTCGAAGGCAGTTTTAGTGCTTTAAATTCATAGCTGCTGTAATATTAGGCAAGCAATAATATTAAATGCAATCAGACCACTGATTGCTTTCAATTATTTACCAAAGGAAATTTGCGATTAAATTTTGAAACGTTCAATGTTTTTGCCCTGTTATAGTTTTCCTGTACTAATTTCAATATTGCGTCAATTTTCCTCAAACAAACTGCCGTAGTATTTGTGTAACGGTATTTTTTGTGGAGCAACATTATTATTTTTGTCGAATCCTGTTGGAATCGGAAGATATTCCAAGGCAAGCTCGTATCGACAAGCGGCTTAGTTTAAATTGAAACATATCGGTGGGGAAGGGAATCCTTACCTTACTTTATGTGTAGTAGTTATAGGTACCATACGTTCAAATAAAGCACTCGTATTCTTGAAATGCTGGATGATAGGTGGAGCAGCGAAGAGCTACGCTGAAATATTTTTTATCTCAATTTGTACCTAATGTAAGCAAGATAAGATCTTTTTTTAGAAAGCACGTAACGAGGTTGGAATTATTTACTTCTAGTGGATGCGTTTAAAACTTCGTTTTGATACTAGATGTATCTTCGTTAAAACTTCTTAAAAATAAAATAATCCAGAGAGATTGGTTACGAAATAAAAAAATAATAATGTTTTTTATGGTTCTTAGTATCGTGTCTTTGGGTCTTAGACGTGAGTTCAAATACCTACTGGTCGAGTACTATGTACACGTGTGTGTAATGGATTTCTAACTCGAAAAACTTATATTTATACTGCATGCTCAAAACGATGAAAAATGCTCTCCTGGTGGAAAGTAGTTACCGTAGCGTACGGACGCCTGCAACACCAGAGGCATCACATGCGCGCTGCCGACCCTGAGACATAAAGATGAAAAGTCTCATGTGCCTGTAATTTCACCAGCACCCTTCAAATCGAAACACAGCAATGCGAGCACTAGGTACTGCTTGGTGGCAGGAATAGGTACGGTGGTAGTACTTCCCCGGACGAACTCACACAAGAACACTACACAACTTCTTTCACAAGAAGTTCTGCTACTAACAAAATGCCTCTGCGATATCCCATCACTCAAAAGTCCCAGCATTGAAATCATTGTAGACTGATTATTCTTAGGTAAAGTAAAGCAAACAAGGTTTTAAATTGGATACATGAATTTAATAATTATCAGTTATTACAATTACATTCCCATAAAATATCCAGCTGAAAATAGAAGTGCTTTGTGCTTGAGTTACAAATTCAATTAATATGTTCCTAAAGTTGAATTTGTTAGTCGTAATCAATACTACAATAACAACGCGAGAACTGTAAAACTAGTATTTTACGACCCGTGCACTCTATTTCAGTTATAAGTTATAACATTTCAGTCAGAAATATTTTATTACACTTCCTATTTTGCTGAACGGCGCTCACGATTGCACGTGTTATGAATATCAAATTACGTTAGTACCGGGGTCCCGTGACGCAGTATTTTATATTGGTGTGTAGTTAGGTGCACTACGTCACGAATTACAATGGAACTGACGAAACCTTTGCGTTGAAAACTTTCAAACCTGACGCCTCGCTGTTTGACTTTCGTTTCTAATGATGAACATCATTATCATCAGGGAGAAGGCCACTGCTGGCCTACTCCCTAGAATGCCACCACGTACGGTCTTGAGCCTCCTGCATCATCTGACATCCTGCGACTTTTATAATGTCTTTAGACTATCGAGATGGGAGCCTTCCTCTTCTGCGTCATCTGTTTTGTAGAGAATAATTCCCCACAAACCGATCTTCAACGGTTGTCAGTTCATAAAACTTCCTAGTTTTTAATGTTTTAATTTTATATACTTGAATTTTTGAGTTGTTTTAATACCGTCTATCTCACTTCATAATTTAAATATTTGCACGACAATCTCTTATTCAAGAGATACTCTTAACTATTCTTCCTAAGGATGCAGCTAACGTAAACATAAAAAAACTAACGCGCCCGCTTTGGCGTGGCGTGCGAAGGTTCGCCTGCGACGCAGGAGGTTGCGGGTTCGATTCCCGCCTCTGAACAAATATTTGTGCGATCTGCAGATAATTGTTCAGGGTGTTCTGGGTATTTTTCTATGTATAATAAAAAATATCTATCTATGTAATGTATTGTATTAAGTATATCAGTATATCTAGTACCCATAACACAAGCTCTGCTTAGCTTGGGGCTAGATAATGTTGTGTGAAATGTCCAGCATTTATTTATAATTAGCATAAAAACACCTTGATAAGAGGCGTGGCTTGCTGACTTCACTGCAGAGTGGTGCGAGCGAGCGTGGAGGGGCATGCGGAGCCTCGAGCAGCAGCCAGACGGCCAGTCGGAACTCCCTCACTTTTGCTCTTGCGCCAGACATAGATGGACGTTGTATTTCTTGTACCAATTTTGTTAATAATTTTCTTGTAAAATTATTTTTGAATAAGAAGGTCTTTTCGTTTTGATTTGTGTTTGTTTTTTTTAGTTCGTTTCAATCTTAGTTTATTACCTCAGAAGTGGGATTCTTATTCCGTTCTGTCGGCTTTTCTTGATTTTAAATTATTTGAGTTTTCGAGATTGTTCTAGCTTTTGCTTGTAGTTTTTTTTTGTAAATTATGTCCACTAAGGGTAGACGTAAACGCGATCGTACGGCTATACCTGGCTTGGAGCAACAACTTCAAACGATTGTGGATCGTTAAATTGTTTTGAAAGATTCCAGGTTTCGCAGTGCGAGCGCAGACAATGCGGGTACTTCGCGCGACCAACCAACACCCGAGCCAGTCGCATTGGTGGCGCCACCGCCGGACGCCTTGGCGGCGCCACAGCCGGCTCCTCTGAGCGGGCCGCTGCCACTTGTTGTACCATCTAGCGCAGAGTCTTGCGCTGCAAGTCTCGACATGTCTGTGCCATGCCCGAGCACGCCTTCCAGCGTCGAGATGGTTGTGGGTGAGGTAACGGAGAAGCTTGTGAGTGCTATCAGCGCTATTCCGGTAAGATCGATCCATGTTTTTATATCAAACTTTGATCCATGTTTGCATGATTTCGATGTGTGGTGTAGTGAAGTTGATCACGTGTGTACTTTGAATCATTGGGATGATCGCGAGTGTTTGGCTCGTATCGGTAATTGTCTTAAAGGTGACGCGAAAATGTGGCTAAACGAATTGGTCAGCAACGACCGTAGCTGGTCAAATTTCAAACGTGAATTCAAGTCGTTGTGCCCCCTTCGTTTAGATATCGCGAATATTTTGTTCGATGTAATGAAAACCAATTCTGACAACTACCCCACATATGCGGAATATGCTAGGCGTTCTTTGTTACGATTACGTATCATCAAAGGTATGAGTGACGAGTTGATTACTGCTATAGTTATACGTGGTATTACTGATTCGCAAATACGTGCGGTCGCCACTAATTCAAAGTTATTGCCAAATGATTTAGTGAACTTTTTATCGATTTACGTAAAACCTGCTCAGATTACGCCGGTCCGTGCACGTGGTGCTTTTTGTAAACATGATTCCCAACCAAATTTGCGTAAGCGTGAATACAGTGATTTGAAGATTAGGTGCTTTTCGTGTGGTGGCTTTGGTCACAAACAGATTTCGTGTACCAAGCGTGTAAAAACAGATAGGTCGATTGGTGATAGCTCATCTATCAGTGCGTCAAGTTCTAATAGACAATCACCTCAATTAGAGCAGTGTTCTTTCTGCAAAAAGCCTGGTCACAAAGTTGAGAACTGTTTTACGAAACAGAGTGCCGAGTCACGTGGCAAGTCGAACGTAAATTTTTGTCGTGAATCGGTCGATACTTACAAAATGAACGATATTGCAACCGCTGTTATAAAGGGAGTACCTACCTGTTTATGTTCTCATAGATAGTGGTTCGACTAGTTCTCTGATTTGTGAATCTGTCACAAAGCATTTACAATGCACACAGACTCCTTCATTTCGTGTTCTACGCGGCATAGGTAGTCAGGAACTAGAAACATCGTACAGTACGACGTTGACGATTTAATTCTCCGAAATTGATTTTCACATCGTTCCGGATAGGTGCATGGACACGCCGGTTATTATTGGCACTGATGTACTAAATAGAGATGGTGTGACCTATACCCGACAACGTGGCGTGCAACAACTTACGCGAATTAAAGAAGTCCTAAAGATAAAATCTGACTTGTGTTCATCCATCGATACCCCGCTGGTAGGTCAAGATAGCAAGTGTGTAATGAACGTCATTACCGAGTTTGCGGACTATCTTGTAGTAGGTACTGCTACTAATACTACTGTACAAACAGGTTCTATGCAAATTTGACTGCATAATGAAACTACCGTAGTTTACAGACCCTATAAAATTTCTCGTGACGAAAAACTGTGCGTTAGAGATATTATTGAGGACTTGTTGGATATACAAATCATAAGAGATTTTTAAAGTCAGAGTTTTAGAGGCCAATATTGCTTGCGGCTTTAAATGCGAATACTGTTAAGGATCACTATCCACTTCCATTAATAGATGCTCACATTGATCGCTTAGGTACTGCTAAGTATTTTACAAGCTTTGACATTGCCACAGGCTTTCGTCAAATTAAGTTGGATCATGAGTCGATTCACAGCGTAGGGTTCTACATTAATTTAAAAAAAAATGTAAGTTCCTTGTTATAGTGGTGGAGTACTTGGGCCGAAAAATCGGCAATGGTCAGGTGAGGCCGAGCGAGCACATGGTCGAGGCTCTAGTTAACGCTCGAGTGCCGAGCAATGTCAAGTAGATAAGACGGTTTTTGGGTCTTGCAGGTTACTTTAGACGCTTAATTCCTGGCTACTCCCTGAAAACAGCCTGCATATCGAATATTTGAAAAGGTGTTTTGTTCAGATAGGGCGACGAACAAGACAAGGTTCGTAAAGACATATCGTAACGATTAACCACTGAGCCAGTACTACTGAAGTGCACACCGCTGCATCAGCGCTGGGTTATGATGCTGTCTTGTTGCAGACTCATGATGGTGGGCATAAGAAACCCGTTGCTTATTTCACATGAGTTGGAAACCTTGGCAGTTTTCAAGGCGCTACAACATTTTAGACAACATTTGATTGGTACTTTTAAAGTTGTAACGGATTGTAACGCCTTTAAACTGACCAAGCACAAAAAGGATCTGCTGCCGAGGGTTGCTCGGTGGTGGATGTTTCTACAAGAGTATGATTTTGATCTTGAATATCGAAAGGGGACTGCGCTATCTCATGCTGATTATCTGAGCTGAAACCCGTTCAATATTTGTGTAATTGGAAAGCCATTAAACTGGGCTCGGATAGCGCAGGCCGCTGACGAAGAGACGCAGAGCTTGCTGCAGAAGCTCAGAGACGGTGAGCTAGATTCATCTCGGTACGTTAAGCACAATGACGTCCTTTACTATTAAGATGGATGTGGTCGGTGAACAGTCACGCTTGCTGTGCTATGTACCAAAAAGGCGGTATAGACAAAGTTTTGAAACATTTTTGTAACACTTTTGGTTTCCCAAGTTGAGATGTGCGAAAGTACATACAACATTGCATTGTAAGTTTTTCTCACAAAAAGATACCGCGTCAGTCTTTGCAACCTATCGAGTCGTGGAAGAAGCCCGCTACGCCATTTGATACTGTACACAGCGATGTTTTGGGGCCTCTTCCAGTCTCGAATGGTTTCAAATATGTCGTTCTGATTGTGGACGCTTTTACTAAGTATTGCCTCCTATATCCGGTTCGTCAACAAGATGCAAACGAATGTAAAAAGACTTTTCAAAATGATATTTGACTTTTTGGCTCTCCAAAATTGATAGTTGCTGATCGTGGTCGTATGTATGAGAGCACGTCTTTTGTTAATTGAGTAAAAGAGTTGGGTTATGTTATGAGATACATTTAATACCCCTGAAATGCATCAAAGTAATGGACAAGTTGAGCGGTATTGTCGTACTGTAATGAATGATTCGTGTCGAGTCAAACTTCAGACGAGAAGGTTGGTCTGACATTTTGTGGAAATTACAGCTCAACTTGAACATTAGTTTTCAGAAGTCTACTAAATGGTGAACATTTAATTTATGAATTTGTTAATTGGCAGTAATGGTACAACGCCCGTCATACGATCTCTGGTGCGTGATGTGGCTTTGGAGGCAACGAGTTTGAATCGCGAATCATTGGTGAGCTTGCCTGACAACGTGCTTCAGAGTTGCTGGATGATAACCGCACTCGCCAAGATGCTCGTGTCAATGAACGGCGTAAGACACCACGCATGTTCGAGAAAGGTAACCTCGTGTTCGAGCGTAAGACGAGCCAGGCTACGGGCAAGATGGTCTCTGATGGAATGCGTGGCCCATACAAAATCACGCAAGTGCTGCCACATGGTCGGTATGAGCTTAAACTAATTGCTGGGTCTTATGGCAAAACCACTGCTGCTGAATATATAACGCTATGGTGTGGGGAATGGACACCGAAGTTTGCACCACATTTTTTTGAAAGTGAGTATGATCTTTGACATGTGGTCTACTCGCAATGTGTGTATCTGTGTATCCCGAGGGCTCTGCACTTGTACGTTAAGCAACCTGAGGGCTCTGCTAACACATTGCAGTCGCTGTCATATTGTGTATTTCTGTGTGGTGTGTATACATACCCGTATCGTATATCCTGAGGGCTCTGTACTTGTGTGTTGAGCAACCTGAGGGCTCTGCTCGTTGTGTTGAGCAACCTGAGGGCTATGCTCGTTTTGTTGAGCAACCTGAGGGCTCTGCTCGTTGAGTTGAGTAACCTTAGGGCTCTGCTCGTTGTGTTGAGCAACCTGAGGGCTCTGCTCGTTTTGTTGAGCAACCTGAGGGCTCTGATGTTGTGTTGAGTAACCTGAGGGCTCTGCTCGTTGTGTTGCGCACCCTGCGGGCTCTGCGATGATGGAGAACATCCTGAACGGTACTTCTCCATATATTTGAACACTGTTGCGCACCCTGCGGGCTCTGCGATGATGGAGAACATCCTAAACGGTACTTCCCCATATATGTGAACACTGTTGCACACCCTGCGGGCTCTGTGATCATAGAGGACATCCTGAACGGTACTCCTCCATGTACATACTATGTATCCTGAGGGCAATGCATTGTAGGCATCCTGAGGGCACTGCCATGTCATGAGTTTAGTGGGCACCCTGAGGGCACTGCCATGTCATGAGTTTAGTGGGCACCCTGAGGGCACTGCCATGTCATGATTTTAGTGGGCATCCTGAGGGCACTGCCATTGGCTTGAAGCTCTTGCGAGCCTTAGCCATTTGTTTAGTAGCTCAAATGCTATCATGTAAGAGGATGACTTAACTGCTCGTCCTGGATATTCTTGAGAGCTCTGTCCGAACGTTTTGAAAGTAATGGAGTCTCTCTTACTTTCAGCTTACTAGCATTTGACTACGAAACTAATACAAACAATATGACTTTCAGGTAAAATTGATGATAAAGATCTGCAGCCACAGCCACTCTCCTGTTCTAATGATCTTACGGGCGAGGACGCACCGCCGTCAGGAGAAGCCGAATTAGCATAAAAACACCTTGATAAGAGGCGTGGCTTGCTGACTTCACTGCAGAGTGGTGCGAGCGAGCGTGGAGGGGCATGCGGAGCCTCGAGCAGCAGCCAGACGGCCAGTCGGAACTCCCTCACTTTTGCTCTTGCGCCAGACATAGATGGACGTTGTATTTCTTGTACCAATTTTGTTAATAATTTTCTTGTAAAATTATTTTTGAATAAGAAGGTCTTTTCGTTTTGATTTGTGTTTGTTTTTTTTAGTTCGTTTCAATCTTAGTTTATTACCTTATTTTAATTGAATATCTCGTAAAATATAGATAGTTTTACAAAATTCTCACAATAAGTAAGTATTTAGTATTATTGAATGGATTTTATTTATCTAATTTTTGACCCAATAATCTGCTGAGAAACAATATAATTTTAAGTCTAACTAGAGATAGATCATTTTGTGTTTTTTTCTTTAGAAAAAATATTGTCCAATCGTGTTTTTGGTAAAGTGATTCTTATCGGAATTATAATTTAGTATTCATGCATGTGCCGTGGTGTGTCCAGCCTAAGAATAGACCCCTCCGTTTCCTCCCGTAGATGTAGTAAAAGTCTACATTTCAGATCCATTCAAAAATCTAGACATTTTTACACCATAACAAAGTTAAAGCTCGAATAAATTAAGTTAGACATAGAACTTTTAACGTGAAAGGGCTAACGTTACCACCAAGCATTTTTTTATTTCCAGCAAACCTTTTGCAAAAACAAACTAAACATCAAATCAGGATTCTTTTCTTGTTCCTGTTCCAAAGAGAATCAGTAATGAGGTAACGGTGACAGACAATGGTCGAAATTGTTTGTATTGAGTTTCATGAACGCACACTAGATTTAGCGTGATATATCCAGCAATAAATAACTGACCCAGAAAGGACAAAGGTACAAGAGTACCGTCCAAATGAATTGAAAAGGCCTCATACATAAAACAACAACTTCCTCTTACAACTCAGATAACACCTCGGTGGCGTGAATCACGATAAACATTTACATAAGGGAATGTTCCAAAATAAAAGCTTCAAAAGTTATTTTGGACTCAAAATACTTTGATTTTCTCAAGGCACTATTAAAAAACAAAGACAGCAAAAAAAAGACCTTCCTCAGTGAAAAGAACAATTAATTACCTAGGAAAACTTGTGCAACTTAAATTTGGTGGCTTTAACATATTTGATTCATTATCAGCCTGTGTTATCCCATTGTTGGACCTCTCTCCCAATTTGAATATTGAATTTTAAATCAATCAGCGTAAATTATAGCAGTTAAGTTCCAAGCAAGATCAATAAATAAAACTAACCAAGAAAAAACCGCCAAGATCAATGGGCAGGTCGTATAGCTCGCAGAACTGACAACCGTTGGGGAATAAAGGTTCTCGAGTAGCCGCAAACCAAACGACGCAGTACAGGAAGACCCTTCTCTCGATTGACTTAAGACATTACAAAGGTCGCAGGAAGTCAGTGGATGGAGGCGGCTTAGGACCGTTAGTCATGGCATTCTAGAGGGAAGTAGGCATCTATAGGCTGATGGTAATGATGATGAAGATGGAACCTTATTTCTTTAATAAATAAAACTTTTGTATACTTAGACGAGTTAGTTCTGGATTCAGTTAGTTGTTAGGAAATAATGCAGACCAAAGTACCACATTTTGAACTGATTTATAAATTGTCACCTTAATCATAACTATTACAGGCGTAATCTGTCTGTTTAAACAGATACTTGATACCTAATACTGTAAGCATCTTTTTGTTCTATCTAACTAACGCAGTTCGAGCGAAAACTGTATAACTTTCATAGGCAAATCAACAAATTTTTACATTTTACTTACTTTATATACATGCATACAGACACTTTATGTGTGTATGTGTATTATGCACATAAACGAAATACGTTTTTCAAATCGATTTTCAACAAACATGGATTCAATATTGATATACTGAGTATTTGTTCCGGGAAAACGAAAAGCTTATTAAGTAGTTACGGATCAACAACTTTACTGATTTTCCAATGAACATTACAACTACAGGATATTTGAAGAGGGTTCTTCAAAAATTTATCACACACATATTTAGATCTAGTTTTATGATTTTGCGTGTCTATTTTGATTGAAAAATATAAGTTCACAATCCGGATCTATTTTCCATCAAATCAAATCAAATTAAATAATTTGATTCATTGAAATCACAAGGATCATTTTGAATCGTCTTATAAACTAAAATTACTCTTTCCAAAATACACAAAATTTAAAATTCAAATATTATTTAGTCAATAGGATTTTTTTAAAAATCATTGACACTTAATTTTTTACCTGAGTTTCAACCAATGACCTTTGTTTACTAAGCAATGTAGCTAGTTGCACAGCTCCCGTAAAACTAGCAATGCTTTTAAGTTGTTATGCCGAGTCAGCAATGGCGGTGGCGCCCACATAAATTCACATTTATCGCACAACCTGCCGAACTTTCTGGACGCCTCACTCACCTCACCCCAAAGAAAACCTTATTTATTTAACTTCTTTATTCACTTCTACGGTTTTTCGGTATCGATAAAAGTTAATTTGTTTGTTTGGTTTTCCCTGTTTTGCGGTTTCTTTTTAAATTCTCTTATTCACCTAATAGGAATGTTTGAATAAAAACTAAAACACAACATCAAACTAATATTAACGCTGGTGCAAAATAAATTCTTAAAAGGCGAATATAAAAACCTAAATACAAAAAACACAAAAATATTTGCCATGATATTTGCATTCGCATCGTCGTCGGCTATGAGGGGAAAACTCTGAGAAAAACAATGAAGAGAACGAAAAAAGATGAAATTAATATCACTACCTACTCAATAACGTAACAGTCGTTTAACTATAATATCGTATTGCAGGTAGATTCCGTGGCGCCAGATCCACCCAAACAAACCAATAAATGGCGTCTGTGAGACAATTTTGGGGAGCGAAAACATTATTTATCTTTCATTTTGATTTATGCGTGTTCGATGTATGCTCAGCGGTAATTCCCTCACCTAGCTTCAGTTGCTGCCAACTGGTTTGATTACATTTTACGTGCGCAAAGTTTAACTTAATAAATTACTGGATGTGATATTTTAGTTTCATACTCAATTGAATCTTTGCTTACATTTGTGCTTTTGCTGAGTTTGTACATTCAAAAACTTTTTGCTACCCCTACTATTACTTTTGAAAACATCTTTGAAAGTCGTAGGTTAATCTCAAAAACCACACTTACCAGTGTGATTTTTTATGGCTAGTAGTAGAGCTACATGTGAAAGAGTTCGCTCGGGGAAGTACTACCGCTATACCTATTTCTGCCGCCAAGCTGTAGTGCGATTAGGTATTGCGGTGTTCCGGTTTGAAGGGTATGGGTACCGGTGAAACTACACGTACGTACATGAGGCTTTTTATCATTTAGGATATAATTGACATGCGCAGCGCAATGCCATGTAGGACGCGTCCTACACGCGGCTGGGGTTACCGCTAACGAAAGGTGGGCACACAATTTATAAAAAATAGTATGGTCGTAAATAAACATTATTTACGAAAGAATTAAAAAAAAAAGTCTAATTAAACAGTTGAGGTATTTAAAGATCCTTTTAAACAATCTAAAGATAACCTAACTACTCCAAATCACATACCAGACAGAAGCGTCCCCAAGACATTTTTTCACATTAGAATCGTAAATGTATTGGCAGACTTGAATTAAAAGGAATTTTTGTCGAAACTGTCGTTAGTCAGCGCTCTAGTTTCAAAGTTTCTCGTTGGCTCGCGAATTCAAACTGTGCAAGTTAGACATTGTCTTTACCATATTTCAGCGAATTTTACTAGTTTCCACGCTATTTTTTCGTCTCAATTTTATCTTAACGCCGCTTACAAAACCACATGGGAAGCTGTATTCACTTACTACTTCAAAGATCACAGATCATAATATCCAGTGGCCAGTGTGCTTTCCCCCTTTCTGAAACCCATGACTTAAATGCGCATATATCGTTAATAGCACAAATATAGGCCTAAGCCCTGACGATTGAGTCAGCATGAATGTTAATGCATCCGAGTTCGTGTATATCGCATTTCGTCAAATGTAATCCAAGCCGCTCATGACGGGCCATCAATCACGAATGTTCCCGCTTCTTTTAAATGGAACATCTATCAATGCAAATTCATATTTGCTCGATTCCCGTCATTATGGTTAGGCAAATGCTGTTTGAGCGATGTCGTTCTCAAATTGGAGTATTTGTCGGCGAATCGTTTGTACGAATAGAACAATCATTTATTTTTGTTCAAAAATGACATACAAAATATAATTAGGCTAGTTCCAGCCGGAATCGCGTTTCGTTAATTTTAAATTTAAAATTCTACCCGAAATATTTATTTGACAGATGATAATGTTTTCGTTTTACTACGGCCAAGGATTTCCATTTTATGTGTAACATTCCCTTTTTTAGTTTATTTAGAAGTTAGATGCCTCTAACAGACAGTCTGACAGCGTGCCCAAAACAATATGATTACGTTTGTACCTATTGTTGTCTTTGAATCTGTTACCCTAAAAACAACAAAAAATCTTGTTGAACCTGTAACTTAAAATGGTCAAGTCTCAATTGTTTGGAATTTCACAAAATGTTAATGTCTACCTACATATTTTATCTATTCAAATACGGATTGCTAAAAAGATTTAATTTTTTGCTTCCATGTCAAGGAAGAAGAAAGAGGAAATTCACTACGTATGCAAGACGGATGAGTGTGTCAGGTTTGTGTTGGAAAAACTCTAAAGATTAGAAAGTTTTCCGCACGAGGTCGGTCATTTCGTGTTGTGACTGCCTCTCCGTGGACACATTACGGAACAATGTTACACTAAAAATAAAATAATAAGCGCGGAAGAGACACAACAAAAACTCGTGTTAGTGTTGTGTTTTCTAAAATATTATATACAATTATCACTTATATTATATATTATACACTAGGTGTGGTTAATGCGGATCAAAGTTTTATGCGGATGTTTTCAGTGTTTTGATGAATTATTATTATTGTATTACTTCACGGTTTTTGACTTGACCAAACAAACAGTAAGTACTCAAAAACTTCTGAGTACATACATGTATGTATGTTATGTGTATACATATATCTATACTTTCAAGCTTCTGAGTCCGTTTGAAAGACCAGTAATAAAAGAATTGATAGTACTCGAGCGTAGCAGCAGTGCTACGGCGTAGCTTCACTGCTGCTACGGCCAACATTGCAATTCCAATTCTCATTGCTCACAGAATTCATAAATTTCATAAAGCAAGTTCTTCATGACACGAAATAAAACTTCGCTCTCGTAAATAGACGTTCTCTAGGAAATACCGGGCGTAATGCGTGTGAGTGCATTTATACGAGTACTGCCACTCCTCGTTTTAATGCCGTCTCAACTTCGCAACTCGAGGCAAGAAAGCACTGTCGGTATTTCCCGCTTTCAAATGTTTTTCATTGTTTACGCCAATACTTTTCAACTTCTGCAGTTTATTCTCTGAATTTCACTGTCTAGAGTCTAGACGAAATTCGTTAGTTCATCTTCCATCAAACAAAAACTTTTAACCATTTAATTTTTATTGAAAATTTTAAAATAGAACATGCACACTTTCTTAGCAGTTATTAATTACATTGAAAGTACTCAAAACGACCCAATTAATTTACTTAATTATAGAGCATAAACGATGATTAAAGAATCGTTCCGTGTAATCAAGTAGACATAAACTGAGCTCACGTATTAAAATCACGACATATTGTCTGGGTAATGATAAAATAATGCCCGCAGCGGCTGATTGCCGGTAGCGACAGGTGTTTCACTCGTCTGAATACTAAATACCCTACGATTAATACATGTACAGGAGACCAATAAACACCCTCACCTGTTTTCAACCCTACTACTTTCTGATAAGGTTTAAAACATATAACAGTTTTTGGTTATGTATGATTCTCATTCTACATTCATTAGTTGCCGTTTCATTTCAGCTTTACAGAAACATTAATCTCGATTTGTCTCGTCTAATGCGGTGCGCGTAATTGAAAGGCGGTCCACTAGATATACTATTTAATTTTCTATATATTTACTTGATTGCAAGCTTACGAGAATGTTGGTTTTATTATTAATAAAGCTGAAATTTATGAAAACTGTGTTTGGTCTTTTTTATTTAATCTATCGTACCTGAAATCAGCAGAATTTCAGCTGCAGTAATAAAACAGTTTGGAATAAGCAGAAAACCTTTTGTTTTGTAAACATTACCTACATCTCCGTATAAATCAAAAGATATGAGACGATGGGGGTGGACCGTAGGCAGTTTAGGTAAATGATATGCAGAAACAAAACCAACACTCAGTAAAAACGGCCGGGGACGGTAATAACATAAATTTACTAGCACTAAACTACGCGAATACTACGGATAGTTTATCCGTACAATGGTCGGAAGGAGCCGATGGTGAGAACTGCCCCAATTTTTGTAGAATCGTAAACCCGTAAGATTTACTGAACGGTCAGAGTTTTAACGAGGTCCTCTACCTCTTCTACCACAGAGGTGTGACGACAGATACGACAAAGCTTTGATTTCGTTAGCTTTTCTGAAATAAACGTAAAAGTTTACGTATTAAATGTATTGTTAGAAGTTTTATATCCATAACTTATACGTGCATATGCAGGGGTGACTGCTTGTACGGGAACTAACAACTTTTTTCAACAAAAAATGCCGTTTTTGTTGCCCTGATTCTTATAGGTCACGTTGGAACAGTTGAAACTTTAGTTTATAATATTGTTATAAAGCTAGCATTTGCAACGGTCTTCAGACAGCCCAACTGTTTCATTTGTATTTTTTTTTATTTTGTATAAATGATACAGAGGTAATATTTGTTTGTTTGAACTACTAAATTGGTTCCAAAAAAAAAAAAAAAAGCACTTTAGAAAGCTACACTATCTTTGATACGAAGTTGCAGGGGGGGGGGGGGGGGTTCAGCTAGTCCTCAATATGTACTTGATATCAATATGTAGTGATACTTACCTAATTAAATACTTTTGACTTTGAACTTGCTCTACTTTTACATCTGTAATGACGCGTTAGCACGTTAGTTAGCTCACCCCATGTCTCTTATAATAGGGACCCGAAAACTGCGTCGAAGGATTACAGTGTAGGTAACGTTCACATGCCAGTGTCCCATCTATTCCACCTCCCAGTAAAATATAGTTTACGATGTCTGTGAGCCATTAAGCAATTTCTCTGGTGTTGTTCCTCTACAATGTTCATTCTTTATGTTTCTCGGACTGTTCTTGTACTTTGTGGATCAAATGTAGCTCATTATCATTAGCTCTGAGAATTCTTGTAGAGGTAAATTAAGTATGATTACTGTTCTGTTTTAAGCTCTTATAAATACAGAGATGGTCTGGTGATAAAGCCCCTGACTACTGAAAGTCGTGGGCTTAATCATACACCAGTGGATTTGTCAACTAGAAAAAATTATTTGAGCAATATTACGTGCTCTCAAACCAGGAACCAAAATCCAGTAAGCCATAGAACCAAAAATTTCAAGACATGAGACTGAATCCGTTCACCATACTCGTTATTGTTTCACTATTGGTTCACATTTTTTCAGGCCACCGTACTAGGCCTCTGAACAACTGCAGCCAAGAAACAACAGATGACACGAATTAGTAAAAGCTCCTAAATAAATTATGTAATATGTTCAAACTGATAGTATGTACTAAATAGTATAACAGATTACTGCTTCAATAACTTTTTCATTGGTCTACCGGGACAACTAGGGACCGAAGCCGTAAACCGATGACATGTCACGGGGTACCGGTATGTATGGCAACCCTACTAGTAACACAGTTGGAAGTTCATGAGCATGAGGTATTGCCTAACCTTGCTTGTGAGTAACGACTGGCTGGCGCCACTGAGTTCCCTGGCTCCATCCTTGCTAATGTCTCGCCTGCAATGTCTAACACAAGGGCTTAAGTTTTCGAGACTTCAAAAACTACACTCGTATTTTAAAGTACAATAGAATTCACTCACAAGTTAACCAATAAAAAAATAAAAAAAACAATTCTTTATTTGTAATGTTATGTACTGAAAACGTGCATTGAGTTTATTATGCACCAGCGGCGTACTGACCTGATTTCGACTGAAATATATGTACAAATAAAAAGCTTATTATCAGACGCGGTAGTCAGTTCCATATTGACGAAGACAAAGCTCGTTTGGAGGTGCTCGTGACAAAACAGCTGAAGATAGAAGCCTCTCGTCTGTAGCAATACGCTTTGTGTCACTCCAATCACAAAAGGATATTCGAATGTATTGAACTCTAGAGAATTTCACTCACATGAACCATTCGACGGAATCTCACGGAAATTCCTTGTGAAATTTTCACATAATCCAACTTGGCAGATGAGGATGCCCATTGTTTGGAAAAAAATGCGGAAATTGTGAAGGCGACCCTCTGTTAAATTTTTGGGAAAAACTGGACCGTCCTAAGTGTCCCGCCCTTGTATCGCTACTTTTCTGTACATTGAACAGGAAAGCAATTTAGGTTACACTTAAGTTTGCTCTAACATTTTCCTTGCACGCTGTCACGTGTATGATATTCAGTAGGTACTTCCCAACCCTTAGGTACCTATTAAAAAGATACATAGTGATCATTGAAGTGATATCTCAAAAACAGCTTCCTCTAAACACATCCTACCGACTAGTTGGCACTTTTGGTCTAAAATTTGGGTTAGCCTATTTGTCAAGTGCCTGGCTATTTAGAAACTGCTGTGAGGAGCCGTGTCCCCGAAGAGCTTTGTTTAGTTAAGATAACTTTTACAACGTGCATCTTGACAAAATGTCAGCCGACAAAGCCCAAAGTAGATTAATATAGACGTCGAAGTGTGACCTATAATGCTTTTCTAACCTCATGCACAAGATAATTAAAACTTCAGTACGTACTAAAGACTACAAGGAAGTTACAACACATTCGCAACTAGGTTCGTATACATAGCTGATATTCAAAGAATTAAACTTTTATCTGAATGCGCACAAAATTTAATTTCAAGTTCTATTAGCGAATCAATCGCTAAACCACCCACCGATCAAGCATCAACTAAACAAAAGCAAATCTAATTTCAGTCGTAGGTAGTTCAGCAAACGCACAGAGCACTTTGCCAAGAGATTTCTTTGTGAGAACTC
The DNA here is from genome assembly GCA_951392215.1 of Epirrita christyi. NCBI lineage: Eukaryota > Metazoa > Arthropoda > Insecta > Lepidoptera > Geometridae > Epirrita > Epirrita christyi. The sequence continues at coordinate 7,060,405 of OX595852.1, forward strand.
GTAACAATAGCACTCCATTCAAACATTATTTTCTCATACACCTTTGTTGCAAACTCCCGACTACAATTGCTTGCTATTCACAATTCGTTAGCGAATCGCTCGGTTTATCTTTAAGATTGAAGAGATTGTATGGGTTTGCCGATAATCTAGTATTAGTATTGAGTCGATTACCTCACTGCTAGATATAAATAGTGTACTTGCTTGCTTGCAATAAATAAATACAAATACAAATACAAATACAAATACAAATTCACCAATTATGGGTATCATCCACCATCACCCATTGATTATATACGGGTCAGTTAAAAATTCGCAAACTGGTTTAAGTCCAAAGGAGATGTTTCATCCTGGGCCTGCTCTGAATACACTACATAGAAAAATATAACAAAAATAGGGGATTTTCATAAAAATACAATTATATTAATTTGATGTTTAATACAGCGGTACAAAAATGATAATTTGCGAGTTTTTTAATATGGTCACCCGATTTTTAGGGCATCCATGACAGTCGAGTGACTTTTGACAACTGACAGTTTTGTTGAGTGTCATTGACAGTGTTGCCAGAAAATTCGATATGGGTTAATTTTGTGTCCAATTGGGTCTGAGATCGTCCCTTAGAAACAATCGTCCCGTTATGGACATGTATCATGTATATGTCGTCTGTGTATTAGGTATATTTCAAATAAAGTATTTTTCATACCCTCAAAACTGGATTGAGTAGTTTGTTTCGCTAATATCTTCTAAAGAAGCACTGCCATAGATTATTTAACTTAAAATAAAACTACCTACTTATATCTTTACATTGGTTATTTTATAATGTACAATAAGATTTTGGTTCTGACCGTTTATAGTAAAAAGCGACCTATTTTTAGTGTCCCACTGTCCGAAATTGATAGTAGGGTGCTGGCAGCACTACTGGTGACCGTAACCACAGACTACTCAAAGTTATATTTCACGCATGTCCGACTGCCATATTTGAATGTGTTGTGTTGCTCTCCTTGGCGAAGATAATCTCGAAGTACACTAAAACGAAGTATTATTATGGAAAATAAACTATAAAAAATGGTTTCTATATTGTTTAGCTACATTAATATATACTGTACATAGTGCAGGCCCAGGCTCCATACATCTATGAAACATCTCCTTTATATCATTAAAATAAAATGACTTTTGTTAATGATAATTGTTAATGTGATAATTTTATTATAGTAAGTGACAAAATTTCAAATATCATTGACATCAAGATAAGTTTTTTTTCGTCAAGAATCTTCTGATATCACGATGATGAGTTATCACTACGCGAGGTATTTGCCTAATTTTAAAGAAAACTTTCAAGATATAATCTTACTTACCAATTTTATTACTAAGTATTTATTGCAGCAAAACAAAGGACTCATAAGATTTTACATGCATCTAATAATGGCAATACATAATGCGTTAAGCCAGACAAGAGTCAGCTCTTATGTCACGCGCCGTTTCGTCCAGACGCCCTGAAACAATTTTGAAAACGCGATGGTCCCGGTACCCCGAGTCTGACCTGTACGGATGGTACGGTACGGACCCTGAGGTCCAGATAAATAGAACTTACTTACATGTTAGTCAAAGTACGACTTACGAAAGACCTGTCCCTGTCACTGTCACATAAATGTTAAAATACGCGTATTAGAGAGAGACAGGGCCAATTTCAAAGTAAGGCTTAGACTTAGTCACCGTGAAGTTCATTCTATTTATCTGGACCTGAGTCTCGGCCCCGAAAGTTTCAAATATATAAGCTCTGTTGAGACTTGCATAATTGCATATTTGAGATCCTCAGCCAAGTATCACACAATAAGTGCAGCAGTGATGCATACATCTATAAAATAATTGCCCGCAGCAAAGTTGGTACCTAGAGAAAGCAGGTAATCCAGAATAATTAAATTGCCTACTTCAAATACAAATTGCAAGCAACACCTACTAAAACAAAACAAACAGTTCACTCGTTCATTGAAATTGATATACGATATTACGTTCCATAAAAGTATTAGACCTAATTCCGTTTGAGAAACAAACGACGTCCCAAAAAATGATAAAATAGTAAATTATGTTGGGCCTGAACACCTGCATAATGTCCCCGTCAATCATACAGCCACGTGAAATTGAATCTCATGAGCGCAAATCACACACCCTCTATTACCATACGTGTCTGTCACTCACATGAACTAGACGAATATGCAAAAATCAACTCTATGTACCATAGTATAACGTTTTTTTCCAAGAGTGAAACTAAGAGGATGAGTTGGGATTGAGTTGGCAAAATAGAGTTTTTTCTTATGTTTGGCACAACTTCAAACAATATTGTCTATAAGGAGGTTAGAGAACCATAGCGTTAATTCTTCTTCTTACTTTTGTGTTTGTCAATATTCATTAATATTCACAAACTGAAATAAAAAAAGCGCAATTTATGCTCATTTAAGATTATATGATATGATGAGATGCGAAAGGTTGCAGGTTTGATTCCCGCCGCGAGACAAATGTTTGAAAGATCTGCAAATATTTAATTCCGGGCCTGGGTGTTGTGGTACCATGGTACTTGTAGTTCCTGATACCCATGACACAGTGAATCTATGTACGTGACTACATACTGCGGTGTTATGTTATGTTTCCACAAATAGCCAAATTGATCAAGGATTAGAGGTGAGAATAGTTAGTATTATAAGTGTGTCACTTATAAATAATAAACTTCAAAATATAATTCTGCCTCGTTTCATAAATCTGATAGGTACTATCTATTTAAAAAAAATATGATGTGCCACAAAATGCTAAATAACTTCTTTTACGCGGGATATTATTTTCTGTGTCTACCGACAGACGTTCGACAAACACAGGTATATTTAACAAAATTGGGTGGCAACAGGTTCCTCGGAGGGCATATTGTCAATTTCCTATATTGTCGAATTCCAAACAACGATTGAGTCGGGCTCGCGACGTCTCGTCCTCAATCTGATCAAAAAGACTATATTATATACGATACAGAGATATTCTAGTTGTGTTTGCTACTGTTATAAAAGTAGAGAGAACTTGGAAAATCTTTTCTGTTCGTTTTTTTATCTTAGTTTCTACTTTACTCTTTATCTTTTTCATCTTTTAAGCTAAAGGTGACTACCGTCAACCACTTACGAGTCGCCTGAAAAGTAAATAGTTTTAAAACACCTTGCCTAAAACATTTCATTCATCACGGTCCCTCTCGGCTCGAACAACTTCAAATAAGTACCTACTCAATCTTTGACTTTGATTTCTTTGTGAAGCAAGAGACCCTTAATTAAACTGTGAAAAAGGAACTTGAAAGCAACACTTGCCGGTCTTGGGTTCTAATATTTATTCGAAGGGTTTTATCAATGTGATTGCGTCTACAGCCTTATGAAGCCAAGCCAACGCATCTACATGACAAAGGAGACTCTTTTTAATTAGAAGTCTATTTAACTGTGGCCGTTGCATACAAATGAACTGAAATCAGAGGGAGATTTTAAAATAGTTCTAATTTATTCCCAAAAATAACGGATTCAGTGGCGAAGACTTTCAGCAACTGCAAGGTTGAATATTACATAGATGTTAGATGCACATGACAGATTAAATTGAAAAAGGCGTAGATATAGAGATAGCATTTGACATGATCGGCCTTTATGAATAAATTCCGCCAAATTTTGTCACTATCTAATTCATTAAAGTTCAGGTAAGTTAGAAGGTGACAGAACAACGCTCGCGAAATAAGAAGTGAGCAAAAATCACGAAAAAAAATCACAAGAAAGATATTTACAAAAATAAAAAAAGTTTCCCTCGGCGTTGTATTGTTTAATAATACTGATAAAAAAAATTGTGATTGATAGTTTAGGAGAAAAATGGTTTTAACTACGAAAACAGACGGTATTTTGCATATTTATTGGGGATACCAAACTTGTTTTTTAAAAATTTAAAAAAGAGAGGGATTGCTTTATGTGATGTAGATTCATATTTTTTTGAAGTTTTTTCGATACAGTTTACTAAGAAAAAAGGTTTTAATGAACCCCAACTCATGTATCACCGTCTTAATTAAATTTATTACAATTACTATGCGATGTTCTTTTTCCTGAAATAGAATACAACGTCAATGACATGATTTTATATTCAGTTATTACCATCAGACACTCAACATACAACTTAACTAACTTTAGCATGTGAAATGACGTTCCGTGTGCGTTTTAATGAGGGTCTTTTCATACTGACTTGACTCACAGCTTTTAAAAGAGAACAGCCAACTTAAAGCTCGCATAAGTAAATTTGCATAGAACGTCAGGGGTAGGTACTGATACTATTATAGGTGAGCTACTCGGTCCAATCTTCGAACGAAGGAAGGCATTTCCCAACTCACCCGAAAACAATCGAAAAATTAACACTCTTTATAGTAATGATCCAGCTATTTCTCTTGGGCTGCACATAAACCTGAGCTATGCCAGTTTATTTTATTTTACAGGCAATGCAAAACATATTTTGAGGTGAAACATTTACTCGGTAAGTCAAACTAAGCTGAAGATTCTGGCTAAGCGTAGATTAATTTAATAGCGAGCATAACTCGTACCGAGATTCACAGATCTAGTTCTATTTGTCTTACCTTTTGTGTTATAGCCTGCGGGTAAAGTTTGGATTTACCTGAATTTACGCTGCTCCTTGCAATAGTTTTACAACCATACCAAAAATTGTTGTACCTGTATTTCCAACTGCACTATAGGTTAATCTTTTGTGAAAGGTAAACGTAATAATAGTAATAATTTAAACTACCCAGTTATTCAAAGTGTTGAACAAGAGACATTTAGCATTACAAGAAACTCTACAAGAAAGCTACAATGAAAAGCTCATTAACATTAACAAATTATAAATACAAAAGTTTGTAAGTTGATGCAAAAATCCCAGTGGGAGCAAAGTCTCGGCGATGACAGTTTCATGAGACCCAGACGAGGGTCGAATGGACCGAGTTTCGCCCACGAATCTGTTTACCTCTTTAGTAATTTTACACAAGCTTAAACATTACTATCAACTGTTGTCAGTTGTCATAGTGCGAGAAATAATAAAAAGTATGTAAAATTCATTTCCATCAGTCATGCTATGAAAGTAGGTCATAGTTGACTCGAAAACTGTTTAGTAGAAGCGACTTACGGCCCTAGAGTCGTAACTAAATTTGAAAATAGAATGAGGCTTTTTCCATTAAGAATATGCTACAATGAACCACAAATTCCATTAAAAATCCTTATTTCTATTTGAAAATGGAACTGGCCACAGTCGGGTTGTGAAAATAAAATAAAATAAGCTGTAAACCGGGAAAGCAAATGTTATTTTAGCGTTTTATGAAAATATTATAATTTTAAGTGACTAAGAAATGGATTTTTTAATTTCTGCACATTCGCGATGAAAAGTTATTCAATAGTGATAAAGATGAAATTAACTTTAGCAACCGCTTAAGGTTTCAAACAAAAGGTACTATATAATTATGCAAATCATACGATCTCTCATTCACTTCGATTAAATTAACAAGAACAGAACTACCAAGCATCCTGTGTACATCGTGATTATCCAAATCTCAGCATCACCGTCAAAGTGCTTGAAGTGGATATATTCTAACACTCTAATCACTTTGTAATGAAAGTAATTAGTTTCAGCTCTATTCAGTGTACATTTTGGGCGCCGTGTCCAAACTAGTCAGAGCGCAGAGCCCGCCCTCATCAGGTCCTGTAGAAAACCGCCCATTAAAACGATAGCGTAGTACGTTAACGCTAACTAAAGTAAGGGTTTTGCCATAACTCATCGACAAACACCGTCGATTTAATAGCGTTCTCGTACAATTTATTGACGTTTTCCCTCGTAGTTCACCCAAGCGAAAGCGCAACACTCTCGGGACGTTTGTCTAACAGATCTGCTAATGAATACCATGCAAATTCTGGTGTCTAATGAAAACCACACCCGCCTCTTTACCGTATAAACTTTTTCTGACATGACGAGTACGAAATATTCAAAGGACATGTTCCTTTGAATTTTGCAGAATTCAAAACTTTGAAATGTTGCATGGGTTTTGAGATACGTAGTGGTTAGTTGCTACATACTGAAACATTTATATTTTTAATGGAAAAGCGTTCAAACTAATGGTTGCGCTTGCAAAGTGATTTTATGATCCTGTACAAACCGTTGGAATTTGAATGACACTGGAGCTCCTCCCATACCTATAAAAAAATCAGTAGGTATATGAAAGAAAGAATGATATTTAAATTTCAACAGATAACATAACAAAACACCCAACTGTTACATACATAGTCCTGATCCAACACTAGAATTCTCTATGTCGTGGGCATCAGGAACTCCGAGTACCATAGTACCACACACACAACAAAAAATAATGAGTATTTTTTAAGAAAAACTGGCCTTCAAAATTAACTAATCTTCATAAATGAAAGGCAAAACGCATAAACCGATAAATATTTTGAAGTCGGCGTCAAATCAAGTCAGTTGACTGTTAAGACATGATAAAAAAAACAAATCGGTTCACCTGTTCCAGCGTGACTATATAATCCAAACTGTCACATTCATATTAGTAGGCTGTAGGATGTAAATTGTAAAGTACGTCCAGGCAATCAGACGTAATAGAATCACAGTACCTAGAGGGTTTACATGTAATCCGGCTTTGTACACACCATTTGCATATCCATCGTCTATTGGTAAGCATAGGTTCTCTAAGCAGCCTACACTGCCTGTTAGGATCACCTCACCAGAGCAATGACAAGCAAGCTATAGTACAAAACAATATCTTTTTTTAAATATTATTCAAATCAGTTTGTCCATTTTTTATCTATCTTAACAATGTAATTAGTTTAAAGAATTTAATGATTTGGCGTAATGCCCATCGATAAGTTATTTGTATAATATAAAATATCTATAGATGTAATGTATTGTATTAAGTATATCAGTTATCTAGTACCCAAACTACAAGCTCTGCTTAGCTTGGGGCTAGATAATGTTGTGTGAAATGTCCAGCATTTATTTATTTGAACGTCATATACCTAAAGAGAAAGTCTAGTCTGTGTTGAAATTTTTTTTGCACAGCCCTTTATGGATATTATCATCGTGCATGTTGGCAATAATCCACCCAAGTTTGATGAGCCTTGTTCACGAGGGGCGTATATCGCTAGAGGAATGAATCGCTGACGATGCTCAATTTATAAGAGTTTAATACATTCAAGGGGCGGGGGCGGCGACGGTGCATAAAATATTAGAACTTTATTATGATTTATGTAACACTCTCCAAAATGAGTGATTTTCAATTTACGATATTAAAGAAGATAAGCTTTTGTCAGTTTTATTTCCTTAATAACGGGCACATGTGTTTTAATTATACGAAAAGAGGACTTTCGTAGAAGAATCAAGATCAATTAGCTCTCGGAATTAGCATGTTGCTATGGCAATGGGCAATGAATGACATTGGGTTGGGGAATAATGGTTCTCGAGTGACGACTACGAAGCGGACGTTACAGTTTGGGGTAAGGATGCTCTCTCTGTAGGGTTTTTGCCTGTACCTAAATCCGCACAGTGCATGACGCCAAAACCGGGCAACCGGGTAGGGAAGTATAGTAGTCTCTCGTAAGACAACGCAATAGTGTAAAAAACACACTAATGTGACCTCTGTTGCCTTTTATACAACTAACCAAAGAAAGTTTAAGCAACCATGAAAATCTCTTCTCTTTTTAAAATATACGTACAATTTTTATGCTATCGCCTATGGAAACTAATATGTCGCTTCTTGTAGCCATTAAGGTAAATGAGATGCAGTGTAGTATTTTACAGTCGTTAATATGATACGATGTGTCGGCGCCTGGAGTGTCGTGAATGATACAGGAACGCTAAGTTGTGTTCACATTAGCATGTTTTGATAAAAAAATAGAGCTTGCAAAGCTAAAGCTTGCTAAGCAAGAAGCTAAAACAATTAAAGATAATCAATTAGAGCTCTTTGCCCAACACGAAGCTAATCAAAATCGTAAATGGAGAGATTCTTTCATTCCCCTCATGACCAATGGTATCGTTAAATCGACTAAGAATGAACTAGACTCACGCTTTTTAGTCTCAACTTTCTGGAACTACATCGGTAAACTTACCCATAAAACTAGAATACCCATAGTGACTCCAGCTAGGAACAAAGAGATACTGCTCCAAACGGACTCTACACTGTACACAGAGCCCTAATAACAAAAGTATCTATAGTATTTTTTGACCTTACTAAGGTACGTAACGCCTAAATTTCATAACCACTTTTATTAACCACTTTTTGTGTTCTGGGTATTTTATATGTATAATAAAAAATATCTATCTATGTAATGCATTGTATTAAGTATATCAGTTATCTAGTACCCATAACACAAGCTCTGCTTAGCTTGGGGCTAGATAATGTTGTATGAAATGTCCAGCATTTATTATTATTTATTATTAACCGACGTGAGACGTATCTACTTATGTTGGTTCTTCATTCGATTGTTTGTCTTGGGGTTCTTATGGTCATGATGTTGTTTACATGAGCACAGCCTAACAGTTTGTGGATCCGTCGGGAGCTCATTATAAAGCGCTAAGCTGGATCATTGCAGCCACTTCACGCAAACGAGCGCGGATTACAACGCTGCAACGTTCCCGTATCTTTATCAAATGTCTTGGAATGTGAGTTTTGTTGTATCCTCTAACGTTGGCTTGCCTAGATTTTGTGGTAATGTGGGCTAGTTTTAACGTGACTTTAGTATGTTGTAAGGATAGTGAATACCAAATTGTAGGCGCAGAACGGTCACCCTATCCATGATGACATTGTAACTATTGCGAAAAGAAGAGTTGATGGATGTGACTGTTTATCATATTTTAATTCTATTGAAGAGGTATATGTGCATCTGTGGATGTCTTCTGGATGATTTCAATGGTTATGAAAGATTGCGTGAAAACTAAGATTACGGAAGGGCTGACGTTCGGTTCGGTTGAAATCGCAGAGACAGATGCGGAATGGATTTCTTAAGCTTGAACATCCTAGGGAAGAAGTGAAGGTGGTGAGGTTTTTTTTTTTTTTTACAAGCTAAAGAACGAGAAACTGGTAAAATGCAGCCTGTCCGTCATCCCTTTTTGGGTATTATGATGAACTGGGGAGTTTAGCAGGTTTAACAGGAAATTTGGAACGGATAGTTTTTGTGTTTTGCACTAACTTTGATCACGTCATGCAGGATTTCCCATAGTGGGTATAGTAACCACAGGGCCCGTGTTCTCGTAAAAATCTCGTCCACGAGAGGACGTCACATCTTGTATGACGCCCATACAAACGTGTACGAGATTTTTCAGAGAATCACCCCAGTTGTCTGACAGCGCGGTGGTGATATGTCAAGACTGCAGAGCATACCTGAATGAGGAACTTGCAAGTTTCAGGAGACTGGTAGGACATGTGGCCAATACTGAGTGGCAATTTGCAAACTATATATAACTATGGTATAGTTGATTGCTCAAAGTTTTGAAAGAATAACAATCTGCGCTATGTAATGTACACAGAGCAGAGTTGTTGCGTGATGTAATTTGGGATGTGTCAACACGTCATGTGCGTTTTGTCACCAGCAGCCGCACGCTGCGCCAACCGTTTGCCTTAATTATTTCAGGAGTACGTCGTATGCATCTCGAATTTGTAAGCCTCGCGTATGCTGAGAATCATGCCGTGGCATTCAAATGTATGTAGAGAAACTTGCACGAACTTATTAAACATGTTTTGGATGTGTTGATATTGGCTTTTATTAAAAAAAACCTGTCGAAAGCGTTCGACTCATCATCATCATCATCAGCCTGTAGAAGTCCCATACTGGGCACAGGCCTCCCCCTTAGAATGCCACGATGAACGGTCTTTAGCCGACTCCGTCCACCGACTTCCTACGACGTTTATGTCTTTAGTCCATCGAGTGGGGGGCCTTCCTCTACCGCGACGTACCTCAATGTTTCGCTAAACATACAAACTAACCTACATAAAAAAAAAAACCAAAGTAGTTTCTGTACATTCAAAATTTTGTGTCGCATCTTGAAATGGTAGCAATTTGATCTATGATTTTTTGCACACAAGTAAATTATATTGTAAATTACAATTAAATTTAATAATAATTTATTTATTTAATTATTTTAATTAACATTGTAAACTTCTCTCGAAACAGAATTTTATATAATTTATACGTTTTTTTTTAAAAACATGTTATGTTCTGGCGCCTTTTTTTGTTGTTGTTGTGTACTGTACTAGGACTGTACTGGGCCTTAGTGACCAACAACAATAGCCAGAATTATTATATAACAGTTATTTATTTTTATGGTTATAACATGGCATAAAATGGAAGAAGCTTATTGATATGCCTGATCGATAGTTAAAGTTTGTTCTTATAAACTGAGTCTCCTAATCCTATTTTTATCCGAGTAACATAATATATCGTATTTGTTTATATGAAAATATCATGGGTTTATTTAACTATATTGAATGCAAATTAATTCACATGCGATTAGTACGAGCACGACTGCAACCCGAGAGGCAAAGTATTTATGCATTCAGAACTGTTCATATTCAGAAATGTATAACGTAATCAAAAGTACCTGAGGCGGGTTCTGCGAAACAATAACTCAAGGGATTTAATTCCAAGTAGATATTATAGCCTTAAGATTCCCACGTACACCTTAACGAAGTTTTTAGTTGAATTAAGCTTAACTTTTTTCAGGTTCATTGATTAAAATATCTAGAACGCGTACCTTGAATAGTCTTATCCCATTATATCTACAAAATTTTATGAAGATCCGACTTGTATTTTTTGAACTGATAAACTAATGTTTTTTCGTTTGGTCTAGATCTATTTATTTAAAAACTAAACGTCAGATTTTTGTAAACTTTTGTAATTATAATCAGATAAGACCTAGGGTGCTAGATTTTAAAACAATAATCCAGAATAAAAAGTTGAAGCGTAATTCAGCTTAAAAGTTTAACGAGGTGTACTTGGGAACCTTAATAAGGTATAATACTAGAGGTAAATCTAATACTATTTGGACTGAACGAACTAAGCCATAGTAATTGTATTGCTACAGTAACAATAGAGATGGTTGTCGACATTAGGCAGATCGCAGGAACGACCTGAATGAGAGCTGCCTAGAACAGAAGGGAGTGGCAAATAATGGAGATTGCTGCAGTGGGTGGATTATCATTATCATCATAAACCTTAAGAAGTCCACTGCTGGGCATGCCTCTCCCACATAATGCCTTGACGAACGGTCTCCATTCATCCACCTACTTCCTGCGATCATTACGATGTGTTTGGTCCATTTATACCAATGCATGAAATGTATGTATATAATAAATGTATTTGGCTTCTGACATTGCATCATCCGGTTTGTGGTTGCCACTTGAGAATCTTTATTTCCCAACGGCTGTCAGTTCTGCGAGTTACAACTGCTATCACTTCAATTTCACTTCAACTTGCTTATTCTGAGAGCTATGTCGGTGATCTTAGTTCTTCTACGGATTATATCTCGCAGTGAAACTTTGAGCATTGTTCTCTCCATAACTCGTTGTGTGACTTTGAAACCACCAACCAAGAAAAAACCAGTGACACGAAGAATTAGTCTTACTAGCTATCTTATTAAGTGAAGGCCTTAATAAGATAGCTAGTAAGACTAATTCTAGTTAAGTAGTCTTTCGTTTGTTAAAACTTCTTGTGAAAGAGTTCGTCCGGGGAAGTACCACCGTACCTATTTCTGTTCCTTTTTATAAGTAATAGTGTTCGAATGGCTGTGTGCATTGGTTTTGAAGGGTTACTTGTACCGGTGAAATTACAGGCACATGAGACTTTTCATCTTTATGTCTAAGGGTCGGCAGTGCGCGTGTGATGCCTCTAGTGTTCCATAGGCTACGGTAACTACTTTCGATCAGAAGGGACGTCTGCTACTTTGATTGCCAAGTATAAAAAAAAAACATTGACAGGATAGGAATTAGGAATACCTACTACATAAGAGACGTTGAGGGCTTAGTACCGTTTTAGCTTTGGAATAATCTTCCGTAAGCTAAAACACTCGCAATCCGGCACGATCTAACCCTTATAACCTGTACCCGAAATAGGTCTTCCCATCTAGATAAAACCTTTCAAATTACCGAAACTTGTCTTGCTTATTGGGAGGCCGCGAAATTGCATAGCTGAAAAAACTTTCCCATTTCTCGGAAATGCCACTGTGCCACTTGCGTTTATTTACCCTAGGTTATGATCAAACGACGCAGTACATTTAGCTCTGAGTTAAATTATGCTAATTCTGGCATACGCAAGTTCAGATGCTAATCAAATTAAATAATTAAGTGGTGCACAGAAAAGGTTCCAAAGCATATTAGCTTTAATTTACCAGGACATAGACGGAAAAGATTTTTCACACCACCAGCTCGACATTGTCCAATTACATATCATGCAATCTCAACGTAAAGTAATGCATTACCTCTTTAGGGAGGTAAAGTTGTATAAAACTCCTTAGGGAGTAAAGAGATTTGAATTTGGAGCGTCAAATTCGTGAGGAAACTCGTGGAAAACTCTAAGTAAAAAAAAAACACAAACGGCATTGTAAAGAGGTATATTCGAAAATAGAACGGGCCACCATAAAAACTAAAAAAAAGGCGTGGTTTCACAGAATGTGAAACAAAAGACGGGTTTTAGTGTTTTTTTATGAATTTTATTGCAATACTCATGTTGACCAAAAATTACGAGGCGACAGTGGTTTTACTTATACTGCATCTTCCGATTTGTGGTCGCTACTCGAGAAAATTTACTACCCAGTGGTTGTTGGTTCTGTGAGCTGGAGTTGGCAATTGCCACTTCAACATCAATGATTACCAAAGTAACTATAAATAAGTATGCGTAGTACTGCCATTCACCATTATATTACCGCCGTAAGATCGTTATCTGGGAAACAACGTCAAAGTAAAAAGTATTTTATTCATTGAAACCACAAGGATATTACTCCTGTTCGAACGCGACCAAACCTAGAATAATCAAAAAATACGGCTTGGCTTGATCTGATGATCCTTCTTACTGCTAAATGGTAAGCGACATCAGGCCACGCGGCTTTATCATTAATATAGTCATCTTGAGTGTTAAGCTTTCATAATTAGATTATTCTTTATGCAGGATTGTAACCTTCTTAGATGCACTTTCTTAAGATGGACTTATAACAAATTATAGAACCGTACAGAATATCCCATAAAAGACCCACGTACTTTCTAATATTTTTTTGGAATATTCAGTTTATTTTTATTTCTCGTGTACCAATGCTTCATAAAACTCCTTTTTCATAGAACTAGCCATGTATTTATGTGTGTACAATATTTTTTTTGTAAATATTTTGTGAAATTACTGTGAGAATGTATAAGAGGCACGTATTGTGACTTGGTTATCTGCTGCTTTCCGAGTAAATATAATATGACATAACACTATAGAAGTTCGCTAAAATAAACTGCCTTATCGTATGAAATGCATATGCAGTGGAGCGGAACTAAGTCTACCAGCATGTGCCTCAATTTGTGGTCCGCACTGCAAACTTGCATCAATATTAAGTACTAAGAAAATAGTAGAATTTATAAGATTTAGTGTCTCCTCATTAATTTTAATAATAGTTTGGTAATGTTTTACATTTGGCATAGTGAATTTGATGCATCTCGTTTTTTTAGCATTAAGTAAAAGATACTGTAAACCAATCAAGAACTTGCGATAATGATTCATTTAATCGTAATAAGCTTGAGATCTGTCAACTTATCTTACTTTTCATCTTTATGTCTCAGGATGACAGGCGCTATGCAATGCCAAGTAGGACGCACCTAGGTGGACGTGGCCTAAGAGATATTGCATTTTTACTTGATTTTTTTGTGTGAAAACATCTCAAAATCTACTTCAAAATGTTGACAGGCAATTAATTAATTAATTACAATTCATTCCAGTTAGTTTGGGCACAGGCAGTTCACAACAACTGCCCAAGTGCACTGCGGCTTCGTATTAACTTATTTTGTATGTAGTCTAGACGTTATCTGTTGGGTTACCTACTATTTTTATAAAACCTTAATTGCCATTTTAAAGGGGGTTTTCACTTCAACTACTCGAAAAATACATACTTTTTGATAGCCAGCTGGCTCAAAATATGTTTTTGCTCAAAAGGAAGGCAGGTGATTTGAATTTTCAATCAAGCAATCATTACCTGCATAAATAAATAGGCTTACGAATTTTATCCATATGATAAATCCTATTAGGGGGTAGTTAGAGGCAAGACAAGACCAAATAGTTGTTTTACGTGATGTGAGTGAGGCGCAAGGGCGTCCCAAGGGTTAACTTGAATTCCTGACTACGCTCATGATTCTTTCAGAATCCATCGATTCGCTTTGCTCTGGATTTATCATTTTTAACGTAAAAGTGTTACTTTGGTTCCTTGAAACAATCGATTGTTTATATTATAGTCTACTCAGTACCCACTTGGTGTTTAGTAGTATTCATATAGTGACGGATGAATATAAATTATTTTCGTAGCCAAGCGCTACAATGTACAGACGTAGACAGGAGCTACGGTGGCTACAGGTGCTACGATGTTTGTACAGCTAAAGCATTTTTGCTCCACATATTATTTTATTATTCGTTTTACATTTTGATAGCTCCTGTTAAGAATCTGCGTATATAGAAAAGTCTTTAACAAATAAAAATAAAAGTATAGTCAAACAAGAGGAAACAGCATGATGAAGCTGGAAAATTAATTTTAGCCCTCACGGTGACTCTATGAAAATCTTATGCTAACCCTGCCTGGGACAAAGGAGGTGCTCATCTGACGTCGCCACAATAGGCGCGCCGCTATTAATTATTTCCCGACAAAAGGCGCTTGTAGAGGGCATGAGATATGTTCTGACTTGGAACAATCATCCACATCACGATCTGCGAAACGAGGTACTGAATATTACACCGCGAACGATCCGACTTGCTGTAATGTTGGCCATTACGAGCTCAAAGGTAATCAGTTTTATATGCTGTTTGTATGTAGGTTGCATCGGTACACGCTAACAGTAGTAGTGAGTTAGGTAAATGTTAAGAATTTGTGAATGCAATTAGAAGTGTTGAACAACACAAACGTATAGTCTTGCTACGAATATTAATGAAATATCTCAGCCAGATCTGCGCGAACTGATGGAGAATCTTTAAAAATAAAAACCTATTATAATTACATACCTACTAACAATGAAATCTACTAACCAGTTTTCAATTTACCGAGCAAGGGAAGCGAGTGAAGTCCTTGCAATAACTGGGAAAATTTGCTTTCATCTGTCTTGATGTATGTTGGAACTCGTGTTTTTTCAATGAATCTTGATAAAACTTGATATAGGTCAGGTTCTACAAAATCTTAGAATTGGGAAGTTGAAAAATTGGTAACTGGACGTAACGGACAGACTAGATCAAACGGGAAACTGGTCTAATGAAACGAATAGATTTTTTTGTCGTCTGTGATTTTTGATTTGACATAACACCCAACAGTCACTTACGTAGTCCTGATCCCACACTAGGATTCCCTGTGTCGTGGGTATCAGGAACTACAAGTACCATGGTACCATAACACTCACCCGAAACAAATATTTGCAGATCATACAAACATTTGTCCCGAAGCGGGAATCGAACCCGCAACCTCTCGCATCTCAGCTGGCAACTCGCCCGCCACAGAGTTTGTCAAATAAATTAGATGACACGATTTTTTTAATTGTTATTGAATAAATGAAAATTAAAATGTTATGTTATTAATCTTCAAAACGATTTCCCATATACCAAGTGAAACATTAAAATAGATAAAATTGAATGATCCACACTCGATAACCCACATCATAAAGCTCAGACGGCGCTTTTAAAAGGCTAATGAGAGCTCGTCACTTTCCATAAAGGATGTGGAACTAAAGAGGAGCATTAAACTTTGATTGGGTTTTCATAGTCAGAGGCGGCTGAGAGCGCCGTTAAGTTTAGTGCTCGTACATATCGGCCTCTCATTGCCGTCGGACGGCCCAGCACATGAAAATAAAACTGTGAATGTGGGCCGCACTTAGAACATGTACTTTACTATTATAAAAGGGAGTGTTTCCCCAAAATTGTTAACTAGAAAAGATTTATCGTACAAAACCAATATTAACATTGCATTACATTGATTGCTAAAACAGGGTTTCCTTTCTGAATATTTAAAAGGCTTTAAATATATATAAAAAAAAGCTCCTGTTAGCTTTTAAGCAGAGCCTTCACAGGTTTTTTTGACAGAGGATTTTCAACGAGATGAGTCGTAGATTTTGCCACCAAAACATTGTATTTATTTATAATAATCAGCACGAAGGTAGTTTGTAATCAGTATACATTTTTTAAGAATGACTTTCTGCCTCTGCCCACACAGTTTTTTATCAAAACAATATTGTCCTTATTCGCCAACATGGATCGTGGATATAAGAAGGTGAATTTTAAATTTGAATTCCCATAAATGTGGGTCAGAAAACCAATAACAGCGATGCACAGTTTTGTTCAAGATTCCTTAAAGATACAAACCTCCAAACAACAAAAAAAAAAAACACCCTGGTATTAAGCTCTCATGTGAAAATCCTGCATACGTGTCTGGCGAGAGCTAAGGAAGCCCCTCTTACATTAAGACAGAGTTTTAACGCTCGTTTCACTAGAAGTTCTCGGTCTTAAAGATAAAGAATATCCTTAATTTGTTGTAACTTGCACTGAACTAAATGTTGAGGATATTGTCAACTTTGGTAGTTATTTGATCCTTGTGCAATTTGTTCGGTTCTTTGGTTTATTGAATATCGTTCTAGTTACAAAGTAAGCAGTCATTGACAAAGAACAGTCAGTTGAAAATATTGTTTTGTCAAAAATATTTTAAACTAGTTGCGCCCCGCGGTTTCACCCGCGTGAATAATGATGAAAATTGATGATGATGATGATGATGAAAAGTAGCCTATGTGTTAATCCAGGGCGTAAAGTATCTCCATTCCAAATTTCACTCAAATCCATTCAGTAGTTTTTACGTGAAAGAGTAACAAACATCCATCCACTCACAAACTTTCGCGTTTATAATATTAGTAGGATAGTCATGAACGTTAAGATTAGTGCCATCATGTGTCCGTGATGTGATGTGCCTAACCTAGAATAAACCCCTCCCTCTCTTCTCGTGGATGTCATAAAAAACGACTAAGATATTACACTAGAGGATTGGCAGCAACATCCACCTACTACTAACAGTTATATTGCGATCACCAAACCACCTGCCAAGCGTGGTGATTATGGCAAACTTTAACCAACCCCCCCTCCCCCCCCTTTTGGTGAACACAATGACCATTCATCCTAGCATTCTATGGGGTCGCTTATGTCAATGTCCAGCAGTGGACAGGATGATGATGGTGACAATGAAATTCATATACTCTCGTTCTTCTTAGTGTATAAGGCGACTAACTCAGAAATGTTTAATTTCACGATATTTTCTAGACTTGCAATAAAAAAATCTTAATATGCACTACACAAAAATTCTATTGTACTTGAGAAGATATTCAAAATTCTTCATCTACTTTAAAATATTGGATGCAGTCAGGCAAGTTGTAATTTTACTTTACGCAAGGTTGATATCAAAACAATCTGACTCACAAAATATAAACGTGACTATAACCAAATAGAAACTTTTGATTGATATTGTTTAGCGAAGTGAAAATGATGTATCCATCTAAGTTTGAAAATCGTCGCAGAGGGGAAACTTTCAAGAATTGATTTTGATAGAAAACTAAAGTAATTAAAACCATTTATTTCTAGATAATCACACTGCTGAGTCAGTCAACAAGGCACGTCTACATATTTCTAATTCTATATTTTCATAAAGTGCACGCAGTCCTGATCGTACAGAATTAGTGGAAAAAAACTCCTCCGAAGTAACTCCAACTTCCAATTGGTACATTCCGAACAAAGTTCGTTTCCTTCCCCGCCTCCACGAGGTGTAATCTTTAATAGAGTTCTCTAAACTTCATAACGCTTTGGTTGGCGACTGAAACTATTCGTTTTCTCTTCATTCCAGGAAAAATTACTGACTGCAATTCAAACTAATTTAACTTGAAGAAACCAGGCTTCATAATTTATAGAAAGTAATGGGGGTCTATATTGGTGCCGTGGTGTATCCGACCTAAAAATAGACCCCTGTTTTCCTCCCGTGGATGTAGTGCCTAAGGGACCAAGGAATGGGCAGCAGCTTCCACCTGAGTAATTAACACCAAACTACGATCACCAATCCGCCTGCCAAGCGTGGTGATTATGGCAATTCCCCCTATTGTATTCAATGGGGGTGGCCTTGTCCAGCAGTGGGCATAAACAGGCTGGTGATGATTTACGAAATGATGTGACACCTTTTTAAATGGTCTCAAGTCTCAACTGAACTGATGAACTTGACCAACATTTCACTTGATCGAAAGCGATGTCGGTATATTATTGAACACATCTGCCATCTAGTAATGCATATTCACAATAACGCTTGTATCATGGCAAAATAAACTAACTAACATAGTATGTAGGTACATGTAGTCACTTAGATATAAGTGCTTATGACAAAGCTTTCAAAAGCTACATAAAGTTAAAATTCATAAACACAGTCTCTCCCTTCAGGGCGGAGCTCGTAACGGTAACGTAATGTTTTGTTTTACGACGCAATAACACCAAGTCCACAATAACATAACCAATTTATTATTTTCACACAAAGCGGCTACAAACTTTCACTATATCGTGTGGTTGATGCCGTTTTTATATCGGCTTAGATTCGATCAAAACGGGAATTTTTCGTCGAAATTCGGCTTATTGGATATAAATCCGGGATAAATTGGGATCATACCTATGGAGGTAGCTTGTACCATGCCATCTACGAACATTTCCATGCAGATATTGTATCGATGAAAAACGGAAAGATTCTCAAAGGGTGAACGTATTGTGGAAGAAATCGTTTTACAAAATAGGAAGATTTGTTTATTGTTTATAAACGCTGTCGAAACTTCTACAAAATGTATCCTTGTAGTTCAATTTGAATGCACTCGACCTCTTTCAGTAGTTCAAATATCTTTGTCTATGACAGTCATCATCATCATTATCATCAGTCTATAGAAGTCCTGGAAGTAGACCTCTCCCCTAGAATGCCACGATGAACGGTCTTGAGCCGCTTTCTTCCTCTGAATTCCTGCTAAAGTCAAGGAAACGAAAGGAAGAACGAAGTCTATAATCAGTGTGTATTGCCAGTGAGGGTTTAGGGCACTGAGGCGTGGTTGCTTATTATTGACAGTAAATACATATTTATTTATTTGTTAACAAATGGGTATTAACTTACAAACTACTTAAATAAAACAATTAATAAAACCTAGATAAACCAGATAATAGATAGGGTAGGTAGATAAAATCGAACGTGCAACCAAAATAAGAAAATCAAGGTAATTTAATTAAGTAGATAAGTAAGTGTTCTACTAGCTCCCACACTAGGATACCCTGTGTTGTGAGTGGCTGGCCTTTTGCAAGAGTTTTAAACATTAAGTATAATTTTAGAATTGATTAAATGTATAAGTACAAATAGAAAATAAATTCATTTTTTTATAAATAGGTAGTCCAAAATGGAGTAGACCTATAGCTACTCCATCACATTAACACGAAAGTAGGAAAATAATCGTAAGTAGGTATAGCTGTAGACAATTGTGCATATATAGCTGTAATATAACAACTAACAACTATACTATAGATAGTAAGACCGCATATTAGTCTAAACATAGCTACAGATAATAAATAAATCTGATCACACAAATTGTTTGCAGATTCGTTTGATCCACAATTATTTACTCCAAATAAACAATCATGTTGATTTTTGACGTGTTAACGTCTTATAAATCGATGGAGCCGGCTGCACGCTCGAAAAAACATGACTAATGCGTCGTTACCTCGTCATGCGTCACCTCGCAAAACGCATGCGCTATATATGCTATATATATATATGCGCATGCGCTAACGCCGCATGCGCATGCGCGTCGAGCATGAGCTATATATGCTATATATATATATGCGCATGCGCATGCGCATAGCGCATGCGATATATATATATATATATATATATATATGCGCATGCGCGAAGCGCATGCGCGCGAGCGCGGAACGAGCGACAAAGAAGCACAATAACGACGTTGACACGTTGAACTATCGTCAGTAAACCGACTTTACAGACAACCGTTTTTTTTTTTTTATTACTTGGAATCAACAATTTAACAAAGTAAAAGTTACTTTTACATCAGGCCTAAAATTAAACATTGGTGTTCATATTTACTGGGAATCATAAAAAAAGGAACGATAAGAAGACGAAACAAAGCAACATTTTGTAAACATTTACATGTACTACCTACTGCTTTTGACTGTGCTTTTCTTTGATTTGCATAGTTTCAGTAGAGTCGAGTATTTTTTTGTGTTCCAGCCTGCATTATCTATGATGATAGCTACGTGCTATGTCTTAAAGAATTTATAACTTTGAGATCGTCTGTAATTTGTAAATTGAAAGAAAATAATGAATCACTCAAAGCTCACACGGAAAGTGAAAACTAACCTAATCAAAACTAGAGTTATTCTAGAGATGTAAGGTCGGAAATCTTCTTTGATAACATAACATAGACAAGTTCATCAGGTTAATAAAATAATTATTACTTTGTAAATACTGGTTTATCTATCGGTGGGCGTGAGCGGCTGATGGTAACAGTAACTACGATCCACATGTAATGTGGGTTTGTTTGTCGGTGACCCCAGCCTACGGCAAAACCAAATTATCACTCCGAACGGCCCACGGCCTTCCGATGTTAATTGTTCGTTCAAATAATCATTATGGGGGACTGTATTTACGCAGCAGATTCGAAAACATTCATTCGTCACACAATTTTGTATTTTGTATTTATATTGCGAAGTGTAAAGATTCAGAGACCTTATTTGAGTGCCGTAATTTTCGGACGTTTCACGAACAAATTGAATCACTTCAAATAATTTATGCGAGAATTTCTTGTACCTATTCTAAAAATTCAAGTTGTTTACTGTGACGGGCCTTGATTTGCTTCAGGCTCATCTCGTTAGGTGAACTCTGTTTGTATTCTGACTTACCTTTAAACTTATATTTTCATCCTACCTATACTTAACTGAAGAAACCAAAAGAATATTTGTTTTTTGTGATAGATGTAGCAGAAAGCTAACAAAACCGCGTTGGGGACGTTGGCAGCTGAAGACCACGAAACGGCTTACGGGCTGCAATCGTATCTCCGCGGTGGCTTTTCAAGACAAAAACAAATGGAAGTATTACCAGAGACAATCTACATTTAAATAGATCTTTTTCCTCAATTCATGCGGAGTTTGGTGATAGGTATCGCAGTCCCCGATTTATTTCGGTAAATTTACATTTCACCGCTTTTTTAGACAAAGTTGTTGCAGCCTGATTCATCAACTTGTCATCGGTGCTTGTATCCGTTATGATTTAAATTTACTCGTGTTGGAGTTGTACTTAAGCGGACTGCATTATAGGAATGAAAATTGTCACAGTGTTACTACGGCGCCACTCATAATTACGAGGATGCTGAATGTTGATGGAGAGAGAATGTTCTCGTTCAACAAGGAATGCTATTTTTAATTAACTTATTTTCATCATATTTGATGTCTAGGCTTTTCTGAGAATTGGCCATAGTAGGTCATCTACTCAAAGAACAATTTCTAATTCTAAGATTTTTTTAATATCCCGAAAATTGCCAACCAGTCGGAGATCAAACCCACGACCGGCACTTTGATACGGAGCGTTAACATGCGACACTGGTCGTCTTCAAGTCGGGTCAAGTTTAAAGGATCGCCTCAAAGCTATTGGGTTATATTTTTGAAATGTTTTATTATTAAATCTTAGTAAGTCCCATGGCGAGGCATGTCCAGCTTAAAAATAGACCACTCCATCTCCACCCGTGGATGTTGTACAAGCCGACAAAGGGATTGCACCAGGACAGCAGCATACACCTGAGTACACAACACCATTACTGTGATCACGAACCCGCCTGCCAAGCTTGGTAATTATGGCAAATCTCCTGATTGCATTCTGTGATAGAGGCCTCGTCCAGCAGTGGACATCTTTAGGCTGATGATAATGATGATGATTTGTAAGTATGTCCTATGTGTAGGTTACCAATTTAAAAACAAATACTCAAGTTCTTATTCAGCAACTCGTAATATAGCATAGTTGCACATTGGTTTTTGTAATCCAAAAGTCTAATTTCTTAGTCATGAAATCACACTAAGCTGGTGTTGCCATTAGCGATCTCACGGCGTCATTAATTATTCCTCAGTGAATAGGGTAGACAAAAGGCGGCTGCAAATAATGGCAGAAGCTCCTTTGAGACTTCCTGGATGTGGCTGCAGATCCTCGGAGTAAGATTCTAAATATAACTAGTTTGGACGCTCAACGCTAATGGATTATATATAAAGATATTATTGTGCTCTCTTTACTGCAGTTCATTACGTACATGTCTCGAACCTTTACCTACTAACCGTGTTACTATAAAACTTAGGATTATCGTTAGAATAGTTACAGAGTTTTGTCTTTTGCATTGACAAGCAGTTTCAAAATCGATCGAATGAGACAAAACACGGTGTAACTATTCCAAAGATGATCCAGTTTATTAGTAGCACGGTTACCTACTCGTTTATTTTACGAAGGAAATCACCGGACAAAACTGTTTATACTAGAACCACCCACATCGAGTCCTTATACTTTCCCCAAGTCGACATAGGCCTGAGTCTCCACTACCTTATAGTTTGATTAAAATAAATATAATATTATAAATAATCCTATTTATAATTTCTAAATAAAAATACAAACTACTTTTTGACTAAACTAGACTTTTGATAATAATATTAGTGGGTAGAATTAGGTTACTTTTTTGTGTCTTGTAACATCGCTACTTGTGTAGCTTGTAGGTAGTTAGTAAGTAGTTAGGTATAGGTATGTGGTTATCTGGTGGTTACATAAGTAGGTAAGTACTTATCGTAATATTTTTAGACAATAGACATAACATAACATTTATACACAACAAACATAGATCCCACACTAGGATTCCCTGTGTCATGGGTATCAAGAACTATGAGTAACGTGGTACCACCACAACACCCAGATCCGGAATAGATATTTATCATGCAAAAATTTGTCCCACAGTGGGAATCGAACCCGCACCTCTTGCGTCTCAGCCGGTACTCACCCGCCGCGCCATCGAGGTTGACCGCCACCGAGGTCTTAAAATTAGTAGGTAGCTGGTAGGTATTAATATCGTGCAAGTAATTTTGCTTCCATGTTTTGTGGTTGTATTGGATACCCACCGAACTAGTTAATTGAAAGACATTTTCATCACCCCATGGTTTGATTGGCTAAAGTAATAAAGCAAGGGTAACTGTCATAGATATTGATGGATTCAAGATCTTGGCACAGCCCTAGGGTGACAACCCTAGACGGCCCCTCTCTCACGCAAGATGGCGGCGTCGCGAACCGATTGTAAAAAACATAACTTTTAAATCCAAGTTAATATATTTCTACTTTGCTTAAAATAGTATTTTACTGATAGAATACCCAACGTAAAATATGGTGGCAGCGGTTTAAAAAAAGAAAACACGAATTCACAAGAACAATTCAAACGAACTGACAAAATGGATAATCTCGCCGAAATTGTGCGCCAGCAGGGCGAAATCATTAAAGCGCTCCAAGAGCAGCAAACCCGGAATATCCCAGTGCCGTGGCCTACTCCGATGAACGTACATAACGATCCAGAACAATCATTCAAAACGTTTCTAGCATCATGGACCAACTACTGCAGGGCCGCACAAATTGATAAATGGCCGCCCGACCAAATATCAAGAAAAATCAGCGTGCTCATGAGTGCTATCGGCGAAGAAGCTTTAAAAAAATACAACAATTTTGGGCTTGACTTGAATAAGATAGAAGGAAAATACGAAGAAATAATAGAAATGATATCAACTAAAATGATACCACAGAAAAATGTTATCTATAACAGATATGTCTTCAATTCTAAAAAACAAACTCCAGGTGAAGCATTTGAAACTTTCTATTCTGATCTCATGAAACTTGTGGAAGACTGTGACTACAAGGAATGGAAGGATGACATGCTTCGAGATAGAATAGTACTTGGGATCCAAGATATAAAGGTCAGACGGGAACTTCTCAGAAAGGAAAAACTGACTCTGTTAGAAGCTGTCAACATTTGCAGAGCTGCGGAAATAACAAATAAACAAATGCAGACATTAACAAACTCTGATGGGTCTTATGACACAATAAAAAAAATTGACAAACCGAAAGACAAAAGAAGATGCAAATTCTGTGATGGCACACATGAATTCATTAAAGGAAAGTGTCCTGCGTATGGAAAAGTATGTGAATATTGTAAAGGAAAAAATCATATCGCAAAGGCGTGCAAGAAAAAACAGAACAATAAAATCAAGAATATAGAAACAAGAGAGGAATCTAACAGCGATGGATCACCTGAAGAAGAAGAATATAGCCTAGTTATAAATAAACTTTCTCAAAAAGGTCACTCCGATAGCGAAGCTGAATGTACAATAAAGTATAAAAAAAATAAAAAATGGCATGATATTAAATGTCTCATAGATACAGGAGCAGACGAGTGTCTAGTAGGAATAGAAAATCTTAAAAAAATGTATGATTGCAACGACATTAATCAAAAATTAAAACTGTCTCATAAAAAATTATATGATTTTGGTGGTCATAACATAATCATAGAGGGTGAATTTGATATCAAGTTAAAACACAAGACTGCAACACACAATGTGACTTTCCAAGTTGTTCAGACAAACCACAAACCCCTCTTATCATACAAAATATCAAAACAAATGGGTCTCATCAAAATCTGCAAGAAAATACTTAACTCTGACTCTGACACTCGACACCTCATTAACAAATATGACTCCGTTTTCCAAGGATTTGGCAGGTTTTCAGGTGAATTGGATCTAGAAATAGACACGGAAGTGAGACCAGTTGTTCAAAAAGCTAGGAGAGTCCCTCTAGCCCTCCGAGAGCCTCTCAAAGAAGAATTGCATCGACTAGAACAACAAGGAATCATACAGAAGGAAGAAAATCACACAGATTGGGTAAGTAATATACTAATTGTTCAAAAAAATAAAAACTTTAGGATTTGCCTTGATCCCATTCCACTAAATAAAGCTATCAAAAGGCCTAACTATCAGTTTACTACTATAGATGAAGTTTTACCTGAGCTTGGGAAAGCCAAAATATTCTCTACATTTGATGTAAAAAAAGGCTTCTGGCATTTGCGACTATCTGAAGAAAGTAGTAAACTCACAACATTTTGGACTCCATTTGGTAAGTACCGCTGGAATGTTCTGCCCTTTGGTATAGCTTCTGCATCTGACTACTTTCAAATGAGAATGTATGAAATAGTTCATGATCTTCCTGGAGTAGAATTACTAGTTGATGACATCCTTGTATATGGCATTGGAAATTCTCAAATGGAAGCCATCTCTGACCATAATAAAAAATTGGATAGCTTACTGCAAAGGCTTTCATACTACAACTGTAAGTTAAATAAAGATAAGATGAAATTACTCCAAACTTCTGTTGCCTACTATGGTCACATATTCACCACTGAAGGTCTAAAACCTGACTCTGTGAAGATACAAGCTATTCAAACCATGCCTATACCTAAGGACAAGAAAGAACTACAAAGATTTCTTGGTATGGTGACTTATCTTAGTAGATTTATTCCAAACCTTAGCACAGTCTCAACCCACTTACGCCAATTAACACATGAAAAGTCTGTATGGTTATGGGATAAACATGCCAATAAGGAATTCGATAAAATTAAATCATTGATTTGTGATATAAAAAATTTAAAATACTATGACAGAACTCAACCACTTATAATTGAATGTGATTCCAGTGGTACAGCCCTGGGTGTGGCAGTCCTGCAAGACAATCAACCAGTTGCCTACGCATCGCGTACCCTGACACTGACTGAGAAAAAGTATGCACAAATTGAAAAGGAACTGCTCGCTGTTGTCTTTGCCTGTACCAGGTTTGATCAACTAATTGTTGGAAACCCAAAAACTGTTATTAGAACAGATCACAAGCCGCTTCTCAACATCTTTAAGAAACCACTACTAAGCGCTCCAAAACGCTTGCAATCTATGCTCCTAGTTCTTCAGAGATATTGCATAGAATTGGAATTTATTGCAGGTAAGGACAATATATTAGCAGACACTTTATCAAGATTATATGTTAGCTGCAATGATATAGAAAAATCTACCGAAAAGAAAATATTTAAAATCATTGAACAAATAAATCCTCTTCACAACATTTCCTTATCTGATAAAAGCTTATTAAAAGTAGCAGAAGCCACAAGCAAGGACATTGATTTCAAACTATTGTCAGAATATATAAATGATGGTTGGCCTAGGTACATTAGCGATGTACCAGATTCACTTAGACAATACTATAGCTTCAGAGACGAACTAACAACCTACAGAGGACTAATATTAAAAAATCAAGCAATAATCATTCCTCAAAGCTTAAGAAAGCAGGTTCTTGAAAAACTACACAAAGCTCACAGCGGCATGGAGAACACTCTTAAACTTGCTAGAGACCTAGTATTTTGGCCTTCAATATCAACTGATATAAAAAATATGGTCAAAACATGTTCAGTCTGCATAAAATATTTGCCTAGTCAAAAAAAGTTTCCAATGCAAAGCCATGAAATCCCAGAATACCCTTTTCAAAGAATATCAATGGATGTATTCTTTATTAATAAAAATGGCAGACAATGCAAATATTTAATCACAGTTGATCACTACTCTGATTTCTTTGAAATAGATAAATTAAAAGATTTATCAGCAAAATCCGTTATAGATAATTGCAAAAAGAATTTTGCCCGTCATGGAATTCCTGAAGTTGTATGTACTGATGGAGGAACCAATTTTGTTAATAATGATTTTTCAATTTTCTCTCTGGAATGGAATTTCATACATGTGACATCATCACCAAATCATCAACAAGGAAACGGCAAGGCAGAAGCTACTGTTAAAATTGCAAAAAGAATGTTGTTAAAATCCTTAGATACCAAGGAGGACTATTGGCTTAGTTTGCTAAACCATAGAAACACTCCTAATAAAATAAATTCTAGCCCTGTACAAAGGATTTTTTCAAGAAGAACCCGTGGATCTGTACCTATAGTTCAAAATCTTTTGAAACCTTATGTGATCCCAAATGTACCTCATACTATAACTAGAAAAAGAGAAGTGGACAAATACTATTATGATAGGAAATCAACCAAAGCAACAAAGCTAGAGATTGGACAACCTGTGGTAGTTCAACTTCATCCATCTGTTAACAAGTATTGGACTCCTGGATACATAGAGGACATTTTGTCTGACAGATCATATTTGATTAATGTAAATGACTCTGTCTATAGAAGGGATCTAATACATATACGCCCATGTCAAGCAGAACAAGATCCTACAGATAGGTCTTATGACATTAATCAAACACATGATACCACACAGGAGGCATTGCCTGACAACCTTAACTTGACACCCAATTCACCTCCTAGATTAGACACAAATAAAACGAGTAGTTTTGGTACAAATGAAAACAATACTCAAACTAATGAAACTGAAAAAGACATCTCATCTACTCCACCAATTAACTTATATGATTGTAATAATTTATCTGCCAGACCTAAAAGAGAGGCAAGAAAACCTGTCTACCTGAAAGACTATGTAACTTAGATTTAAAGTTTAATTAAGTTATCCTACCAAATAGGTTATTAAAATGTGTCTAGCCTATTTCTTAGATTATTAAGTAAATATTTTATCTTTAGTTACATTACATAGGTACTTGAAATGTATCAATGTTCATATAATTTAAAGGGATTGTTTGAATAACTATCAACAATGTTTAATGTAAAAAGAGAACGTGTCATAGATATTGATGGATTCAAGATCTTGGCACAGCCCTAGGGTGACAACCCTAGACGGCCCCTCTCTCACGCAAGATGGCGGCGTCGCGAACCGATTGTAAAAAACATAACTTTTAAATCCAAGTTAATATATTTCTACTTTGCTTAAAATAGTATTTTACTGATAGAATACCCAACGTAAAATAGTAACTTTATTTATCTGCGTCATAATTGAATATAATAAATAATTATATATACTCTTCAACAATATTGCTAAGTTCCCATAGCTTCATAGTTATAAATGGAGCGGTTTTTTTCCGTGCTACAGTTGCGTGGAGTTCGTGGCATTTTTCGTACAGCTTTCGAGAGCCTTTTGTGATTGTGAGCCGCTATTATGTAACATAGAGTTCTATTGTTATAAAATACAAGCTCAGTGATGCGCCTCACAGTTATTACTGAAAATTACGATATCAATATCCTAGCTGCGGGTTGCAATGAATAAAAAATCTCTACAAAGGATATCATTAAGTAATAAAGTTTTGTTCTATTTGAATTCAGGAATACGCTGATGATAGATTTCTTATTCGCTGCTTGAGGATTTTGTTTTCTTTTCAGAGGATTCTGATGCTGGTTTCCCCCATTGGATCCCATGTGCGAATTTGCCATAATCACCACGCTTCGGAGGCGGATCGGTGACCGCAGTATTGGTGTTGATTGCTGAGGTGGATGCTGATACCCATCCCCTGGTGTAATCCCTAAGTGAGCTCTTACAAAATCTACGGTAAGAGACGGAGGGGTCTATTCTTAGGCCGGAAACGCCCCGGCATTTTAGGTATATGATGATAGCTTTAGCTTATTAGTTTTACAACAACGTTAGACACATAAAAGCTAAGATATGCTAAGGTGTGGCATCAGTAGGTCGGTAATTATGATCACGTGACTACGGCAATAGGTAAAATATTAAATGAAGAAATTTTTCAACAACGCGGCTGCATTCAATCCATTTGCAACCAAATTGCATTTCATTCCGTTGTAATGAAGGCAGTTCAACCATAGCTTATGAAAAGAAGAGCTAACTCAGGCTACAGGTAATAATCATCAGCCTGTAGAGGTCCACTGCTGGACATTGGCCTCCCCCCAGAATGCCAAGCTGAACGGTCTTGAGCCTTCTCCATCCAGCGACTTCCTGCGACGTTTAAAGTGTCTTTAATCCATCGAGTGGAGGCTTCCTCTACCGCGTCATCCAGTTTGTGGTCACCACTCGAGAACCTTTATTCCCCAATGGTTGTCAGTTCTGCGAGCTATATGACGCCCAATTACCACTTCGACTTGCTAATTCTGAGATCTATGTCGGTGATCTTGATTCTTCTACGGGTTCCCTCATTTCGGATTCTATCACGTAGTGAACCTCTTGCATAGCTCCTTCCATAGCCCGCTGCGTGACTTTGTAGCTAATAGTTAGGGATCACGTCTCAGTGCCATAATTCATCATCACCGGTAACACGCACTGATTATTCTGACTTTCGTCTTGAGGCTCTCCGGTATCTGTGACGAGAAGATAATATGGCGTAGTTTCCCGAACGCGATCCGAGTTGAATTTGTCGAAGTTACGGAGAAATAACATCTCCCTGTCTCACCCCTTTCTGCAATTGGATAGGATCCGTGCACTGGTCCTGAAGACAGATAGAAATAGTGGCCTTCTGTACAAATACTTTAACACTTCAATAAACCGGGCCGGTAGTCAATCTAGCACCGCTGTAAAGACGCTGCCCTGCCGGCCTAGACGAACGGTATTCGCTTCGAAGCGATTCTATTTCTACAGTCGTAATACAATACAAAAGACCACGTAACATATCGATAGCTTACGTCAATCTCATACATCTTGGACTTTTCTACTAGCGTCATCGCTATTAGAATGTTACTATAGATATGTTATATGTCTAAGACCTCAGATCTCGAATGGCAATAAACTATTAAAGGCTAATAAGCTATCATATAATTAAGGTCACTTCACGGAATAGGTTAGAGAAATTTCCATACAAACGTGGTTTCACGTTTGATCTGTGAGCTTTAATCAGAAATAGCTTTGTGGCGAGGACAGAGGAGTGCCTTAAAATTCGTTTCAGCTGAGAGTATTGTTTGCGTGAGCTTGTCCTCTCAGAATAATGACTAAAGCAACTTGTCCTTGATCCTTTTGATTTCAATGAATATAATACTTTTTACATTGACTTTGACTTTGAATGATCGATGAACCTTTTGTACAAAAACACTATGTTCAAAGATGAAGTTTATGCTTTCGTTCATAACTTTATAGTTTATTGTTATTGGTAAAATATTGCAACATGTCAGTTGTTTTTTACTCGTAACAAGATTGGTACATTTAGATAATGATTACATGAAAGCTTATTATTAAATGACTGAATTGATTTAAATTAAATAATAATTGATATGTTACCTATACCAACAAATGCAAAATATATGGCAAATCAAATTAGAATTATACATGTCATGAAAATTGAATTCATACGTTTCAACTAACCACCGTTTGAGGACTGCGTCGACATAGTGTTTCGTATATTCTCTGGCGTAATCTGCCACAGAAGATGCCATGAAGTGCACTAGCTTCGATGTTTTGGTCAGCCCCGCGCTCATCTTGCGGGTTGTATCTATCCAACTGTAGCGGAAGGTGCTATGTTGATCCTTTCTAGTTTTATATTTCTGCTTTTACATACTGAACTACTCTTCAGTTCTCTACGCTGTGGCTTTACCGATGCGTTTCGTGACTGTAATACCGCTTAATATTATCGTTGAACTGTTCATTTACTGACATTTAAATTGCTGCCATGCACAAAAACACAATTAATTGGTCAGTTTGAAAAATCACTTTACATGTATGATCAAATAATGGAATTTAATAAATAGTTTTGCCGTGTTATAACACTTAATATTAATCTGTATATAGGATGCCTAAATATAATGTTAATGATAACAAAATAAAACAAAAATAAATAATTTAAAGCATAATTCAAATACTCATCTCGCAAAGAATAGCCGAGAAGCGCCACCTCACATTATAATTGTGTCGCACCCAGAAAAAAAACTTTTAAATCACATCGTCAACTACGTAACCTTGTTTGGAGTAACGAAAACTCTTCGAAAGCTCTTAACCAGCGTTGAAAACATAAACCGGGCACACGGGCGCATTTTATACAAAGTTAAAGGGAACTCGATTAAAGAAGCAGTCGAAGTAAGTTGGCAATGAGAGGCAAGTTTGAGCGGATGCCAGCTGATTGAATTGTACGCAACTCAACGTTACATCGCATGACTTGCGCTCCATTGCGCGTTAAACGTAAAACTCATAAAACTTCACCGCTTGAAACGATTGAATGATCCACGATATTGTCACAAGCTTCCAAGAGTAGTAATGAGTTGGCTATGGCGTAGCTGTGAAACCAATACATATTGAGCATATTTACAGACAGTTTGTTTTACTTATAAATAAGCCAACATACCATCAAAGTCCTATATTTGCAAACAACATTACAATGAATAGTGTACCTGTAATTTTGCATAATGAACACCACTCCCACATGTCTTGTAGACAGGCTACCATGAACCGCCGCACCTCGGGAATACATATGACTAAAACGTGACTCAATTAGATTATTACCTACCTATTATATACAATTGTACCTGTAATGCGTCACCAAAGGGCCATTACATGCCCGTATGAATAGATAACGTGCATGGATTGTAATTGATCATAGAAGCTGGTTATGGATACTTCGCGGTGATTTAAGCCGAAGCCGAAAATGGCATTTGAAATGGCAATTCTCCATTTCATCAAATCAAAATGTTGTAGCGTTGGGTGAATGTTGTTGTTGTGTGTTGTTATTGGCTCCTGTTAGTTATGTTTGGGTATTTTTTTTTGGAAGCTTTGATGTTGGTTTTGGGCCCTAATGTTCTTATTACTGACCCGAAGAGCCTACGTATCTTTCGTGGTCACCCTGCCTGGTATATTATTCTGGAAAGAGCCTAAACACACCAGTCAAGTGCGAGTCGGACTCGTGTGGAGAGGGTTCCTTACTACCATAGTAACCACTAGACCAATGGAACTTATTAGTAAGTCAACTTATTTTATACCTACGCAATTTTTCTTTACGAATATTTTCTATTTCCCGTAGGAATTTACAGACTTAGTTAGGATTTTCGTTTAGATTTTTCTGTAAACTATGAAAGAGGTTCTATATTCCATATTCTTTACAAAATTTATGTCATAGTTATACTTTTCAAGATAATTCTCAACTGTTGTATATTTTCTTAAATATCTTTAAAACTATACGTATTTCAAAATGATAAAAAAAGATATGTGTATTTCTCATAACAAGCCCTTATTCAATTGATACGTCACACTAAACTTTTGACATTTGACAAAAGTTTTATTATTTTCTTATTTGCTCCTTTAAATCAGAATTCGTTTATTTACGCTGTACGTCCATAATTGGGACACCTAAACTCTAAATATGTAGGTACCATTCAACTGTTTCCCTCCAGTAGTTTCGGAGAAAATAGGCTGTGACAGACGGACAGATAGACAAACAGACAGACACGAGAGTGATCCTTTAATAGCTCTGTTGGAATCTTTTGAGTTAGAACCCTAAAAAGAAAAAGAAAAGTATGGTGAAAGGACAGATGTGGGTCGAAAGGACAGCAGTCAAAACAGTTGTAACACCGATTAGATCTAAGCTATGTTAAAGCCGAAAGCAAAGCTTCTACCGGGCACTAGTTGTCCTTGTTGAGTTCGGTGCATGAATTCAATTAATTACCCGTGTCCGAATGGTAAGCTGCTCGATGCACAATGCGCAATAGGCCACACAAAGCACGAAGAGAGAAGGATATTCCGAGATTATAGATAGATAGATTGATTAACACTTTTTTGTTCACCAGGTACATAATAGGTTTTATTAAAACTAGCAGTACAATGAATGTGTGCAGTGAAGATGCCTGTCTGATATCCACCAGCAAACCATTCCACAGACCCACAGCTTGGAATATAAAAGATTTCTGTGGAAGATATATGATTATATCCCAAAAGTTACCGACCAGGCGAGGATTGAAACCGATATTATAAAAATCCATAGGTGTGGGTTAACAATAAAAAAAATCAAAATTAGTCACATGGTATTATGCGATCTTTACTTATAGCTCGTAGGTAACTGTCAAATGAAATGGAATCAACGACAGTGGGAGTAGCCAACATGGCGATTATTTACAAAAGTACAAGCAGGAATATCTAACGTTAAGAAGTCGCTAGAGTGTAAATTTACAATATTAAACAATCAAAGTACAAGGATTTCAAGCTACCAGTGCCAGTGGATGGGCAGCAGAATCTACTTAACACCAAACTGCGATCACCAATCCGCCTGCCAAGCGTGGTGATTATGGCAAATTCCTCCATTGCATGATATAGGTTGTACGCTATGCATGCTATGGGGGAGGCTTCATCCAGCAGTGGATATCTACCGGCTGATGAAGAATTTAGTCAAAATTGTTATTAAAACGTCATGCAGTGGAGGATTTATTTTCTGATGATCTCGGGAGCAACGAGTTTTTATAAAATTCCTTGCTCGATACTACCTTATAAAAGGTTATGTGCGTGTGTGTATGTGTAAGGAGTTTTTCGTTCATAGTTTTGTAAACATTTGTCATCTTGTCACTGTTCCTAATAATAGGACCCAGGTAAATTTACATCGTAATAATATTCCATTACCGAAATTTCAGTAAATTGCTCGTGAAATCGATGATTGAATATGTCACTGAAATCCGTATTGCGGATGTTCCCGGCAAACAAATAGCTAGTAATCAATCGTATTATTTGACTGTCGTCGTCCATTATGTGTGAGTAAATGAATGCAAAATAATTTGGGGTAAAAGATTTATGCTCTTTACAATGTAATCGAGTTATGCAATATTTTGATTATTCATGTTAAGCTGATCAAGTGCTTTTGTAATTTTTCCTACATAAAACAATTATACTCCCTAAATATTATATTGCAATCATGATTATGAAAACATAGAGGCTGAAAAAACACGGAAAATAAATAATAATTTTTAGCCACCATTTTTTATTTTCTTTGTGCTTATCCATAGATCTAATTGTCTTCGACTAATTGAGATGTCGTTAATCATCTATTACATAACAATTAGTTAAAAGATCAAATCAATTTCTCGGTGCTACATTATGCACATTCGATAATTAGGTATAAATTAATAACAATTTAGAATCATTTTGTTATATTTTGGTTATGATTGATTAAAAAAAATCTCTGAAAATGTATTTCAATTTTAACTTTCTTTGATGTTCACTCTTAATTTGTATTTCTTCTAAAATGAGAAAGCATTGACGCAGGGGTCGACACGATCGCAAAAAGCCTCCAAGAGTTTTGTTTTGTTAACTTTATCAAAGGCTTTTCACCCACAAACGATTCAGTTTTATCATTCTATTTAAATATCCACCAATTATAGATTATTCGGGTTGAACGGGGAAATTACGAGGAAAATGAGTTGTCCCCCTCTATTGTTATTAGTAGGTATGAAAACCGAATTGCTGAAGAAGGTTGATATAATTTATATTCGCTGCCGCCTGTCACAACTTCTTGAAATGTAAATTCCACGTTTTATGATGTTCCACTTGGAGGCGGCCATTGACCCGTAATTTGCCAGATGTTTCGTCTCATCACGGTCTTTATTGAATAAAAAGTTTCAACGAGCTTATACCCCTATAATGTGCATCTGACTCTTCATAATGTTGCTTGAAGATCGGCTGTTATACCTACGAGCTCACTTTACGAAGCGGTCCAATTTACTTCAATATTGGATCACTCTTATATTTGCTTCCAGACCGTAACATTTTTATAGTTAATAGGTGAATTTGGCTAACACACTGCCGAGTCTATTACGAATAACCATTAGTTTACTCCTTAGGATGTGAGTGAAGAACTAACGATGTCTAGTGACAGGGCCCGTGTATCTCGAGTGGCATGGTAGGTGGCATGTGTAAACGTGTCTCGGAGCGCGTCAAATGACGCGGAACTGATGTCGTCTAACGATTTCTGTGCCTTTTTACCGACAACACCGACGGAATTATTTATGCCTCAGTATGCAGCTCGGATTTTCAGCTCGAGATGAAGCGCTACGAGTGTATTCGGGCGCATCATGGGAGAAATAGCAGGATTTTTATACCATGTCTTTGATTTAACAACAGGCAAAGGTAAAAGCTTAAATAAAAAGAAAATAAAAGGCATTGATAGTTTGATAAGTAAACGTTGATTCAAATCCGATTTAAAAATCAATAAGGATGAAAATAGGAAATCTCCAATGAAAGTAATTGAGATCGCAGAGTATTCGCTAATACCAGAATTCCTGGAGAAGTTTGCTCTTTTACTATTAGCATACCTGAGTGACGTCGAAATCTTTAAAGTTTATTGCATCCATGAACAACTAGTAAAATTACGATAAAAAACAAATGTTGGTATTTATAAATCAGCAGAAACGTTCAAAGTTATCAAAGATTAACCCAAAGCTAATGCGGTGCGAAAACGTCGAATTAGGTAATAACATGTCGATAAGAAAAAGCGTCGTTGGCATAAATTGGTGCTGAGTCTCCACTGAGGCGCGAACACATTAACCGTCCGCCACCGACATATATTAGGAGCATTTTCTTATCCACGAGTGTTCGCCCCGGGGCGACCCGCGCAAATGACGCGGAAAAGATGCGGGATGACGCCCTCTTGATCACAGAATAACGCGACACCACTGTATGAAATACATGTATAAGTTCATCACACTTACGTTTTGCTCCATACACATGCTTATAACAAAGTGTACTAACAATAACAAATCTAATGCCTGCTAAGCTTGTTGGTACGAATCGTTGTAAGGCTGCAGTACCTACCTACAAACACCTCTGACCAGTAAAAATGAAACTGTAAAAGCATCATCATCATCATCATCACCTTCTCAGCCTGTAGAAGACCACTGCTGAAAATAGGCCTCCCGTATAGAATGCCACGACGAACGGCTTTGCCCCATCAACCGACTTCCCGCGACCTTCAAATTTTTTTTGAATGAATGTTACAACATACTATCCATCAATTAATTACAAAGCCTTTATTATAGTTTCGTCGTCGTGGTGATTTGGAACTAAAATACTGCCATGTTTACGAAAATAATCAAGTTTCGCTAGGGCAGATTCTGTTGTCGCTAAATTAATTTATTTGTTGAACATTTCAATTTAATCTGGCAATGAGATAAAATTAATGTGGTGCGATTATTATTTAAATAAGATTGAAATATTTTGATTTTAGGAAGCCAAAATAATTGTAAAGCAAGCAATATTATATTCAATTAAAAGGAAGGGGAAGATAATGAATAAATAGATTTACAGTTGCCATATTTTCATCCCCTCGGAAGCGATCGCGTATTAAATTAATAAGTCATTGAGAGGGGAGAAAGTTGCGATATTTGTGAGAAAATAGAGCTTTATGCGGGCCGTGCATTCCTGCCGAGTCTCCCCTCTTGTCCCAACAACGTGAAACTAATGTAATAACAATCATCGTACTCTTCATAAATGCGAGGAATAGCCATTTTATAGCAGCTTTATGGGAGAGTGTTGGATTTTCGGTATGCAATAATAATTGCTTTATAGGTTCAAGTTTTAGGTATGTTCTCTAGATTTGCGTTGTATGGATATTTCATGTGAAGGGAACAAAGTTACATTATCGAGAACAACAAAAAAAAAAAATGATAGGTACAAAAACAGAAAAAACAAGAAAAAAACAAAACGAACCCATTTTTTCGTGAACAAATTACGTACGGCCGCATGGGAGGGTACAAAACGACCGAATTGTATGCATTATTTAATAAAATATAAAAATTACATACTAATTAAGCCTAACGTGACGATAGCCCGATGCTAGGTACTAAAGTGAATATCAAAAAGTCCATTAATCACACCGGTCCTACAGTGGCGGGAAAAGCAACGTTGACGCTTTCATTCTCTTGTTATTGGTAACCAGCGTACCAGGTGTGATGTGCAGGTGATCGTTGCGAAACGTGGCCAGAATCGCTGGAAATATGCCGGTTACGTAACAAACAAACAAAAAAGTAAACTTAAAAAAAAAAAAAAAAACAATACTCATTTGCTTAAAAACTACTTAACATTGGTAACACGTTCTCTGAAAAACCCCACGCACCCACCCATACAAATAAAATGAGTGTCTGTTTCAATATGGCTTTAAAAGAATAATTTATGTACCTGTACATTGTCAGCGTATATTAAATTTACAAGACTTGATACAGCTGACTTAATCAGCACTGTATAGGCTAAACAATGTTGGTCCAAGGATTGAACCTTGGGGTACGCCTCTGAGTAGATACATGTGCAATTTCAGATATTTGAGTCATCTAATAACTTTCCGTATTTCCACATATTCGTGACGATTGCTCAAACATCTGTCAAACCATTTGATGGAAGACTGATCAAACCCGTGTCAACGTAGTTTTGATAACAATAGCTAAATAATAATCAAATTGATATATTATTATATTATTTGATAATATTTATGGAGCCGAAAGCCCGGGAAAAATCAAGGAAAACTAATATTGTACATAACTCATATATCATTATCATATATTGTAATATTGTATGGCGCATAAGATGTTATCAGTAATGTTCAGTAAAGCGGTTGATGTGAACCTGGACTGTACATCCGGTAAGGTGTGATTATTTTCCAAACAAGTTTTTTTTACTATTTTTGATATACATGGACGTACGCTGATGGGTCATAAATCTTTAACTTCGGTTCATCAAATGTGATAGTGAGTCACAAAGGAGTCAAAAAGCACAACATGTGGTTGTTGTGCCAACCCTACATAAGCAGGAAGATGATGAATAATAATTGTTCTTTCTACCGAGACCGCGCGGTATGCCTCAACGCCGCACGCACTCACGTTACTGAACACTGAGGTTGTTTATGAAAAATATACTTCACACTAAGATACCTCAATTAATAAACATTGTGTATTTGTTTTAATGAACTAATCGCATGAACTAAGCGAACTCATTTAGCTCCCTAGTTTTGCGAGCATCTGAATATCAATCATCATCACCAGTCTTGAGACGTTCGCTGCTAGATGAGGCCTCCACCATTAAAATACAATGGGGGAATTTGTATAATCACAATGCTTGGAGACGGATTCGTGATCGCAGTATTTGTGTTGAGTACTCAGGTGGATGCTGCTGCCCATTCCCTGGTGTAATATTTTAGTTGACTTTTACGACATCCACGGGAGGAGATGGAAGGGTCTATTTTTAGGCATATGAATATAAATAATTAAAAAAAAAAAGGTAGAGCGATAAGAAAATATTATTGAACACTTCAAAAACTATCAGTTTAAGGCTAAATTAATATAACAAGGCGGAACGCCACTTGATAGTGGAATTGTTATCGTTTGTTAATCACAAGAGCCGCGTTCCTCGGAGCGCGTAGCGTCCCAGACGCAAACAAATAGCTCTCACGCAAATTGAATACAAGATATAAATCTAGCATTCTCCTAATAACATGCGGTGGATTTCTCAGCGGGCCGTTTTATTTCAGCCTCACAAAGCCTTCAACCCAGTAAATCCAGCGATATCTCGGGAAACGCGACAGAGTGCCACCGGCGTTCGTTTCGCGGGACGCACTTTAAATTTCCCAACTGCGAAGGATATCGCAGTGAAATTTAAAATGCCGACGCGAGCTCCCTTGTGGAAACCAAAGTAGGTTTGGATGGGATGTGTGGGTACGTTGACACGCGCTGCGCCCCCTAACGGGGCGCTCGGTGTTGCAAACTGGATGCTTTTGTGGCTAGATTCATCTTAATATGTTGCTAGATTCTGAAAATATACTCTTCAAAAGTTTTTTATTTTTTATATGTTTTAAACTATGCTTGACAAGAACATTAACTTGATTGATTATGAAATGTCCTGAACCAATAGATAAAGTAACCAACAATCGTTACCGTGACATAAAAGATTTACAAACGCCACGCGCCAACCCTTTACACTTTTTTGCTGACATTTAACAATATGTCTTCTTCTTCTACGTAGTCTTGTTTTTTTTGTTGAAGGTTATGCCCATCCTGAAAAGATTTTGTAGAGATACTGCATGAGCAACTTCTTGCAAACTGTTCTGTATTTGACTTGTCTCAGCACAGCGGTGATAGAGAGGCCAGTGAGGGCCTTGATTTGATCAGGCCAGTTAATAGGTGATCGGCCGCGTGTTCTTTCTTCAATATGTCTAGCAACCCTGAATTGGAGAACCATAATGATTATTGAAAGAAGTTGATAGATCTAGCTAAAAACTTATCAAGTTGGCAATAGGCACGGAACGCAAAGGTTCTCCGGCGCGAGCGCTTTGCATAATGTTGCCACTTAGCGTTCCCTGATATGTGGCACTGATTATCAGTTTCGCAGAGTTTAGAAGAACATTTTCATAATAGATGTTGCTTGTTTTAAAGCTTCTTATTTCACGAATAATTGATGTTTATTTCTCGATTTTACGGAAGATTGGGTAAAAGAGAGAAGTGGTTAACGCGCATTTTGTGTATAGTAAATTTTGCATCCATAATTTACACAAATCCTATACTATTAAATGAGCAATATTTGTATTGTTTTGAGATCTCGAAAACGGCTATAACGATTTCAATGAAATTTGCTATATGGGGGTTTTTTGGAGCAAAAAATCGATCTAGCTAGGTTGTATCTCTGGGAAAACGCGTTTTTCGAGTTTTCCGAGCAATGCTCGGTCACTCAGGTATATTTAAATGATACAAATAACACCTGTTGGATATGTTTGCTCAACTTAAAAGGGAAGATCTTTTGTGATGTTGAATGCTGCGATAAGTTCGTCTCGGAGTGAGCTTTCAAGTCCAGGAAGCTGCCTATAGAAACTGCGATGGATCTGCGAAAGCTGGTTGTTGGCTAGCTGCTGCTGGTTGCTGTTTGAGGTTGAGAGAGAGAAGATAGAGTCGATGGTAGTTGAAAGCTGATGATAGCTGCTCTTGATGCTTAATTGAAAGTTGCTCTTGTTGAAAGTTGCGCAGTAAATCCAGTTGTCGGGCTTCAGTAGGTGTTCCGTAAGAGTCAATGGCTGGATTATTCGAAGGTCAATAATATGGATCATCGGTGTCCTTGATGATTGGTGACCCCAACGTAATAGCATATGCGTGTGTTAAGTAGTTCTTCTATAGGTGGTTCTATAGGTGTCACCTACAATGACATTAATCGTACTCCAGCACTTAATTTGGCTCAATTATCGACAATACCTAAGTACAAAGATGTCGATTATTTTTGATCTTTATATGTCTTGAAATCTAAATTCGTAGAGGGTCGTGGAATGTGGAAGTTAATTTATACAACGGTATGAAAGTATTCTAATCGATTGAAGATCATGGTTTGAATATTTTAGTAAAGTTTTCTAGAGTATTATTTTGCCTAGTCAATAATAATATAATACGTATAGTTGGGTAAAAAGCCACACCAATTTACCCTCTAGATTTGCCCCGATATGAATCTTGCCTAGACACGTTCCGCCTTGTACTCGGTTATGTCCGGTCGTTGTTTCATTGCAAGGAGTCCAGTGGACGTGGAAATATGTGCTTTGCCCCAGCCCAGTGAAGGAAGGGGAGGGTGATAGGGGAGAGGCACTTTCTCGATGATTTATTACTGGGATACGGTGCAGCACCTCGGGCAATAGACACTCCGCTGTGACAAAAGAGCCTGTTTTTCCACCATTGTTTAAATAGGTATTCATTGATACAAGAAAATTATGTATTATTTGTCGCTTAGTTTTTTATATGTGAGGTATGAAACTTATGGGGATTGTTTGTTTCTTGTCTTTCATTCCTTGTCGTAGTCTTGTTAATTGATAAGTAACCTATTCACCTAACCCTCCATTGTTCAATGGGAGAGGCCTCGTCCAACAGTGGACGTAAACAGGCTGGTGATGATGATGATGATGATAGTAATTATTCACATAAATGTAGAATAATCTGCATAGCTTACACGTAGCAGTAGTAACTTCCAATTTGTAATACTCAGATGAATATCAAAAGAAAATTACCAAGAAGTGCTAAACTTTACGGCTCGCAAATAAAAAATATGTTCTTGTTACACATAATAGGCAATCATTCATTAATATCCCACTAAAACAACAATTTTGCTTCGGAGAGATTGTGTTGAGACATTACAGAGGCAGTTAACTGCTAGGGGCTATCATTTCAATGAGAAACCATTACGAGTTTATGTTTAATGATTATTTGAAGCTCCTCATAATTTTGTGCCATTTGTAATTCTGTTACTCTAGTGTCTGCTCGTTAGGAATTGTTGGTACGGCGTAATTGTTTTCAGTTTTTACAATGCACCGGCTTAGGATTCATTCAGAAACACCACTTTTAACCAAATCTTTTACAATAAGAGAAAGTCAATAAAGAAGAAACGAATACCATGGTAGATAACAACAAAAAATAGTCACTAATAGTCCTGATGCCACACTAGGTTTCCCTGTGTCGTGAGTATCACGAACTATGAGTATTATGGTACCATAGCATCCAGACCTAGAACTTTGGAGATCATGCAAACATTTGTCCCGCACCTCGGATCTTAGACTTCATAATACACGAGCGGCACGA
Organism: Epirrita christyi; assembly: GCA_951392215.1. Lineage (NCBI taxonomy): Eukaryota > Metazoa > Arthropoda > Insecta > Lepidoptera > Geometridae > Epirrita > Epirrita christyi. The sequence continues at coordinate 7,102,217 of OX595852.1, forward strand.
TGCCAATACACATGCGGCACGATGTCAACGGCAGAGGCAACTACACCCATCGGCAACAGCCGTCGACACGTCGGCGGCAGCCGTTGACAGCTGCTGCAACAACTGCAAGCGTTGCTATAGGTCGACGGCTGCCACCGATGGGTGCAGTTGCCTCTGCCGTTGTCATTGTGGCGCTCGTGAAGAAGAGCACTTACATCTAAGGCATCTACATCAGGAAGTTAGATACGATATGGTTGCGATGAGATTGCGATGTGCTATCATCATCATCATCATAAGCCGTCAGACTTCCACTTTTGGATGAGGCCTCCCCCATAGAGTGCAATGGGGTGGATGGGTGGATTTGCCATAATCACCACGTATAGAGCAGGCCGATTGGTGATCGCAGTAATGGTGTTTAGTTTATTGATATTTGCTATATTTATCGTTTATTCCATTGTACTGGTAGTTTTCTTTAGTGTGCAGTACTATTACTACTTCGTATCACCAGTTCTTTCTGGGTGACCTTTTCTTAGACCAGTTTAAGTTATGGTCGCACCTGGTGACTTATGGTAAAGAAACCATTAGGTGAAAGGATTTAGAGCGCCTCATAGAAGCTCTTTTCATTCACATGCAAATTTTTGGTTCATTCCGGTTTCCTCGAGATGTGATCCTTCATCGTGTAAGACATGTAATATTGCGCATATACATTTTTCTAGTGGAACATTAATTGGTGCGCGAGCTGAATCTTAGTATTAATTATCTTATTATTTACCCACGATATTAGTATTGGAAGTTAGGGTGCCCAGCCCACTAGACTATCAGTGCACAGTAAAGAGTCTATCTATCTGATGAAATAATGCTAAGGTATATTGTATATTTTCCACTCTTTATCTTCACATCTTTACGTTCCGTTCTACGCTGGAATTAAATCGAACACTGTCGGCGATAATGTAGCGATTCGTCAGTGCCTGTTTTAAATCCGCTGTGGAAGTGAGCATCCGTTGGCAATTCCTTTAGCGCGGACAGAACAATAAGTAACGCTTAGTTCCACGTCCTTGCTCAAAGGGGTGCTTTCTCGAACCGGACTTCGAGCTAATGCCTCTATTACTCACATACTTATTTTCTTTGCTTACGTTGGGTTAATTATTTTCCTGGTAGAGTTAAGAAGCTAGTATACTGCGCAGCACTTGTCCATACAAAAAGAAAAAAACGTTTATCTATCCATAAATAAACTGGCATGCAATGAAATAGGGTCACTCAGAAAAAACCACAATACCACCCAAACTATGCAAGATACCGAATTGAAATAGAAATAAAATATATTTCATACGGCATTAGATACAAAATAGCTTTTGTGAAAAATTACTTAATATTTATTAAACAACAAAATAAATAAACAAGAAATGAGTATGAGAGGTATTGTGGTTTTTCTGAGTGACCCTATTTAATTGCACGCCAGTTTATTATCCAATCTCTATGATTTTCAAGTATATCTTGTTTTTTCAGTACAAATACTTTGATCCATGACCTATGTAAAATAATGACCTATTAGCAGAACACACACAATACACAGAACACACAGAAAACACAGAATAGTTAAAATACTAAAGTACTTTAGCTAGAACTCTTGGTGTTAATAAGACAGCAGCATCAGAGATTAATCGAGCTAGCTTCTACGTTTCACTGTCATAACATTTCCGTTAAATATTCAGATCTTGTGGTAGGTATTATCATAAATTCTCACTGAGAATTGAGTGAGGGCGAAAAACCTTAATACTAGGCCCACTTAGTCCAGATAGAGCAGACTAGGAGGGCCTAGTAGTTAGGGTTTTTGCCCTCATGAGTATTGAATATTGCTGAAACTATAAACACCAATAAATTATCTCGCTAAACGTATTACTTGGTAGAACAGCCCGGTGACCTACGATGAGAGTGACCCTCCCCGCCGGGTGATTAGTCTAAAACTAATTGATTTTACGGTAACCGTGCCGGTCCGGTCCGGCAGCCGGCGGTTGGCTAAATTTACTAATAGGGCGTAAGTGCTTCTCACGGTTCGCTCAACACTTGTGGTTTTGTAACGATTGTTGACGTGACTTCGGCCCCATTCATTTAAAAAGCAGATTGCCAGCGCCCGTCTACTGCAGTTTAGACAGAAGTGTATAGCTAGGTAGCGGTAAGTCGGTGGCAATCTTTTTTATACATGAATCAAAGACTTAATCTTTGAATTTATTAAAATTTGGTGGAAAATAATGATTTTACAACAGCATATTTTTATAAACCTACCCATTACAGCTTTTTGATGTTACAATTACTTAAAACCTGTGCTGTCCTATTGTTGGGCAAAGGACTCCCCTTACTTCCACCAGTCATTCCGATCTTGTACTACTGTTTGCCAGTTCGTCTCATAGGCATCCAGTTCGTTCCACCACCTCCTGTGTGGTCTTCCACGACGTCGTCTTACTGTATTCAGAGTTTCACGGCCGTAACACATCATGAAACTTACGCCACCAATATTCCGTCACGTCACGACCGTACACATTTGACAGAAGATGGACCCTAGACGTTCAGTACGTGACGGAAGATCAGCGACGTAAATTTCGTCAGATGTGTTTTGATCTTCAAGTGGCAAAATTGGCCCACAGTTGGTTACACTTGGACGGGAATGCAAAAAACGTAGCTGGCCCAATCCATCAGTTTGGCGGTTTTCTCTCTCACTTCGGTGATTTTTGTCCTGGAGCACAGTATGATATTTCAGACGCGATCAGTTAATTTATCTCCAAGAAAACTGCGCTCCATCGCTCGTTGGCAGACCTTACGTTGGGATTTTCGGATGTTTGTCAAAAAACAAATTTGTAAGCCTCGTGAGGACGGTAGATTGTGGAAGAGGTTGGCCTTCCACTCGATAAACTAATTATTAACGTCACAGAAAGTCAGTGGATGGAGGCGGCTCAAGATCATTCGACGTAGCATTCTAGAGGGGAGGCTTATGTCCAGCAGTGGATTCTATACAGGCTGACGACCTCCATGGCATGGCAGGCGAGAAGCCGGCTGAGACGCAAGAGCTCAATCAGGGTTCGATTCCCGATGCGGGACAAATGTTTGCATGATTTGAAAATATTTGTTCTGGGTCTGGGTGTTGTGTTACCATGGTATTCGTAGTTACTGATACCCACGACACAGGGAATCCTAGTGTTTAATCAGGGCTATGTGTGTGACTGTTGGATGTTATGAGGGAAAGATGTACATAATACAAACATAGTTTTCTAGTAGCTTTATAACTTAGAAACAGTTGCTGTTCACTTGGAGAGAAGAATTACCTTATAAAAGTCGGTTTTTAACAGAAAAACCAAAACAAAAAAATACAAAGTGAAGAAAAAAATCTAAGAATTACCTTTACAAAAATAGTTTTTTAAAAGAATATCGAAAACAAAAAGAATACCAAGTGTTTGCATAATATCTACAATAATTACCTACTTTGTTTGTTATTTCAAACTCTTCAAAAGCTTCACCGCTACATAAGGTTTGTCAATTTCAAAGAGGCTTTTGAACTGGCGGAGGCTTCTCTTGAGGTGGGCTCTCCATGCTACAGTGTGGCTAAAACACTTCACAAGGCTCCTATCACAAAGTCCGGCTGAGCCAAGCCCACTCTGCAATGGATTATTACTCAACTTTATATGTACTCGTTTCCCAAAGTAATTTGGACGGTCCTTTTACTACTAAAAGGACGGAACAAATGAATAAAACGTAGTGATTACATGTCATTCACTTTGCTACTCAAATGAAAATATAAAAAGTGCAAAATTTCGATTGGAATACAGGCTACCAAAAGCTTAATGTGTCAAAAAACAAAAAAGCTCCCTCGTCATATATTTGATAGTGATCAGTTTGCGTCATTGATGTAGGTCAATATGCGTTATGGTTATTTTGCGTATTGGTCGTTTTGCGTTTTGGTCCTTTTCCGTTATTTTCCTCAATACATATTGGCCATTATGCGTCTAAACCAAATTAATTGGTCTTGAACCTCATTTAAATAAGAATTTAAATTAAGTCCAGAAAAAAATTAGACAAATGCGATTTGGACAAGTTCACCGAGGGTTCCGTTGTCATTAGAAATTATAAAAAATACACATTACACAAACATTACATTTCGATTCAAGTTGGAACTTCAAGTTAAATTGTACTTGTAACATATTTATCAAGCCTTTTGAAGTTTGTCAGGTGCCTGACCCAGGTTTCAAGAAAAGTTTTGAAAATGTTTCATAGGCGATTGGCAAAAAGAATACATTCCCACTAGTTGGGTGTTGGGCCTGATGAAATGTTTGGTGTTGTATTGGCAGAAAATTTCACCTAGGCGATGTAGAACACACAATTTAAAGTTGCCACCTAGTTATCGTTGCAAGAACAAATTAATTTAGCATGGATCTTTTATGAACCGATTACAAATACGACTATTACTCGTAAACTAGTAAAGCCCAATAGCTGTGATGATTTTTCTTCTAATTTAATCATTTATTTTACTATTTACAATACCTTTCAGGAATTCCCAATTAGTAATGTAGCTAGACACATTGACTCTAATAATAATTTTATTACCACTTCAAAGCTTCATAATTATGTAACGGATCTCTGTATCAAAAAAAATGTGCATGGAACCTCGTAATATTTTAGAAATACCTTTTCAGCGATATTCTGTATTATACAAAGAAATAAAAAAACAAAAAAGTGGGGCTGTTTTTTATTTATTTTAGAGGCGTCACCAATTTGTTTTAAAGTGCAAAATTTCATCATTCAGCATTATAATAGTACCTAGTTACTAGCTCCTAGTAGCTAGTGGTAGGGCAGTTTCAATATGCACATATACACTCGAGAGCAATGAATCCGGGTCACTTAAAGAATGTTAAAAATCTCGGAAACTAAAAATGATAGATTAATGCAATAAATTGTATTTAATAGACAATGTAATACTCCTTAAATGAAGGTAAAAAAAATATGAGTCACCATACATTTTATTAACACAAAATTACATAAAGAAAAAAACTGCTGATCTCTCCTTAAAACAAAAATAGGAAACATGAATTTTTTTAACTTTATTACGATTTTCTTGAATTTTAATACTTCGTATTGCCTCCTCGTGCTTCCATTACTGCGTTTACGCAGAAAAAAAACAACAAAAAAACAGAAATCAAACAATGATAAATGACAGATTACAAACAAAAGCAAAACCAAATGCTGTAATTTCGTAGTTCCATCTTCGAAAGTGGCCCTTTTTCAAATTTGATTTTTTTATGATATAACTTTACAATAACTAAGAAGTTTTAATACCTTCATTTAAGTAGTATTACATTGTCTATTAAATACAATTTATTGCATTAACCTAGCATTTTTAGTTTCCGAGATTTTTAGGATTCTTTAAGTGACCCGGATTCATTGCTCTCGAGTGTATATATATATGCAGGATATACCAAGAAAAATATCACGCGGTGAATTCACGCAATGCGCTACCCCTAAAACCTGCTTATATTGTGAGGTCGTCTAATAGTACACTAACAAAAATACACAACCGATAGCCCTCTAAAGCTTAAAAGCCGTGAGCGATTTTGCACTTTCCTATTTCAATCGATGTCACAAACATGCCCGGCTGGTAAAAGGGTTCAAGGAGTTACGGAAACTTGTACTTTGCATATAAGTTCATCATTACATATAAATCAGCAGTAGATTCTTTGACATGCCTGAATAAAAACAGATTTAGATAAAGTTTTTTATAGCTTCACTTTGTTCAACACTACAATTTTTGATACTCACTGCTGAGCTTGTTATAATAATAATAATAATATATTTTATTAAAAAAGTACGTTAACCTCATTGCAAATGTTTGATTCGCGTGCGCTTTGCTTTTCCCGGCAGCATTACTTTACAAATTGAATTAAATGGTATTTTCACATATATACAAACACACTGATAACCTAAACGTTTCCTTGCATGACCAAGCATACACGAGTTTGTGTAGTGTATTTTGTAAGGCAAGAGATAATTTCGATATCAAAACTTAGTCTAGAATTATATCTTTGCTTTTGTGTAACACTACTGTAGCGTTACCGTAGCACTACCGTAGCACTACTGTAACACTACCGTAGCACTACCGTAGCACTCGCGTTGCACTACTACGCTTGAGTCATCAATCTTTAGACACTGTTACCCTTGGACAGTAGTTATTGTAGGTATATTTTAAAGAGATTTTACCGTATTTAAGAAAGTGGGTCTGTAGTGAAGCGATGTCCTCTACCACAACTCAATATCAGATCATGTAGGTAAACAAATCTAATCAAAGTATAGATAGTTGAACTATTCGTTTAATTTAGGTATGTTTATGAAAGGTAAAACATCTAAGTAAGCATTTCGTAAGATAGCTGCTCAGAATTCGACATACCACAAGTATGTTTTCGTATATATAGAGCCAAGCAATCAAATTCTCGTTACAGGATGGGAGCGCGATTCCTCCAGTAACTCGCTTATAGTTATGAAATGAAAAAGACATTCGTTATCTTATATGTATTTACAGAATGCTATTCGAGTTGTGAGGGCGAAATTGGTATTATAGGGTGGTTTTCTAGGTATGGGTAGAAGAAGTGTAAGTTCTGTTGTATTAAGTAGAATTATTCTGCTATATTTATAAACCCAGCCCTAAAACCTACTATTATTTGATATTTGCATCAAATTTCTACCAAGAACGGCCCAAGGGCACTCGAGTATTTTTTTGTTTATTTTTCCAGAAATCTTTTGAATCAGATTCTGGCAAAACCATTTCAAGACCAGCTTTCTCTTAAAAATAAATCAAAAAGTACCTGACGGTAACCAGAACTGTCTATATCTGAAATTGCCAATTGAAACAAACCAGACTACCCCAAGAAACAAAGGTGAATTTATGAAAATGAAAAGGGGGAATTTGGTAACAATGAGTGAGCGTAATGTACCTACAGTCAAATAGAATCATATTCATTCATTCATATTCATATCATTTATTCACCGTTGGAACACTTAGTTTTGTTAAGGTAGGTACATATATTTTAGAATCGAAAATTACTATCAGACTATGTTTTAAGCTTGTATAAGTCGGCCTATGATTAACAACAGCAAGCTAAAACAAAAAATAAAGCAAAAAAAATCTCAAGACCAGTCAAGTTTTCCTTTGAAAACATTATGATCACCTCAGGTTAAAGTTAGGGCCTCGAAAGTTTGCCATAGATTCCCTAGAAAAGTTAATAATATATTAAGACGGGCATGGCGTTCCCTTCTCCCGCTTTAAGGTCTCTAACGAGCGATAAAATTCCACTGAATTCCTTTTTAACTGCAAGCGAAGTTTACCTGCGGGTCGGTAAATACGAGCCCACATTTGGTCTGGATTGTGATTCACAATCTATATGTGTAACATAAAGAAACGCTTTGAGTAAGCATAATGTGATTTGAGGAAAAAAAATGTGTTGAAAATTAGGAACCTTTCGTTTTTTTTCCAGAACTTCGAAACGTTTTCAATTATACAATTGGTGAATAGGTCAATGAAGGTGAATTTTGAATTTGAAAATCTTGTATATTTTGATCATAAAAATTTGAAGCATTATGTAGCTCAGAGTTTTCAGAGCTGAGTTTTCACTGTTATCAGCGGTGCTGGGTCAAATAATTATTAAAGAGCGTAAAGCATCATTAAATAGTGGGACAAGTGTAACTTAACGGTAGAACCAATTGATGTTACTAATGGCTGCCATTACAGACATTGTATGCGCTCGATCGAACATAAAGGTCGAAGCTCGGGATCACCTAAAGAAAAAGTATGAACGGCTATATTCATAAATTCGTGAAAGAGCTATAGGATTTGAAATACCCATTTCTCTCTCCATTTTGCTTATTTACTCGCTTCCGATAACGTTTTCCTTGAACTTTTCAGCTTCACCTGGCGCCTTTATGCCACGAGATTATCTTATACGACACGCTGATTAAAATTCGGCAGATTCGTTTATTCGACCCATTTCTTTCGCATGATAATTCGTTCCTATCGTATTTATTTTAAGCCGATTTGTGTGAATATATTCGAAATAATCATGTGTTACGTTTTTATGAAAGTATTGAAGCGGCTGTCGTTCAATATAAAACTAATTTAAGTTTAGATAAGTTTTGTGAAAACAGTGTTACGTCGTGCGGTAAAACGAAAGCCTTGTTTAGCAGGCAGATAAAAATTATCTTAAAATGTCGGAACCGCAACAAACTTGGCAACTGTCTTCAGGTAGGATAAGAGAAACTCGATTAAGAAAGAAAAAAGTGTATTGGTGCCGTTGAAAACAAGTCTTTGATAAGTGCAAGTTTAGTCAGGATTAAGTTTGTTGTTCTTGGGGCAGAGTTAAACTAAAACACATTACTTTATTTACTAGCCAGTAGAAAGTTTTACTTATATGTTATGAATGCGAAATGAAATTAGTCTTGGCCTAAGAATAGGACTCCTCCAACTCCTCCAGTGGATTTTGTAAAAGGTGACTAAGGGATGCCGCCAGGGGATAGGCAGCAGCATCGGCCTGTGTATTTAACACCAAACTACGATCACTAATGCACCTGCCAAGCATGGTGTAGTCCAGTCAATAAAGCGCTTGCTTGCATGGAGACTAATATTAATTCGTCTTCATCTGATTTTTTGCATAGTGTTAGAATTATTTACGGGAGAATTGACAAAAAAACATCAATAATGTATGGAATTTGGGAAAATAGGTATTAAAAATGCTGCAGGTTTTTTTTTCTTTTGTTGCACTTGTGCGGATCCCTAAAATTGTCTAAGAAAAAAACGTTTTTTTTGACAAAGTAAATTTGGTCGTTCAGACGTTATTCCTTTAAACGGCCAATAATAAAGTACGTGGTATACGTATAGTCGTAATGTTTTGAAAATTATAATTTCTCTTCCAAGCTATACGATAATTTCAATTCGATTCATTAGAAAAGCTACTTTTTATTTTGAAGCCTTTGGCAGAGGCTAGTTTCTCATATTTCATAGTTATAAATTTTCTATTATGATCCAAAACTTTTAAAAGTTTTTTTTTATGTGTTGAAGGTAGGTCTATACCAAAGTCTTGAATAATATTGGACTAGTGCGAAGATGAACGCTGTCTCATACTTTCATATTATTTTTTTACCCTTTTTATCACACCTTGCAGACTTTACTCTAGCACCTATTCATTTTAAAGTAGAAAGTAATCAAACAAGGGTGTACAAATTTGCTTCATGCAACATTAAGCGGGCTCCACTTAGCTAAATGCTCCCCTAAGCAAACACTTACAGCGTGCGTGTAAGTAAACTAGTATACCGAGATACATGAGCCAATTTGTCTTCTGTTAATGATGTACTTAGGCTCCGGCAGGCAGCCAGTTGGCCAATCCAGCTTCATGTTAAGCTGGCTACTCAATAGTGAGCTGTTATCGTAGTTATAACCAAATATCATAGTGTCGATGTGGTTTGCACTCGTGGACATGCACTGCAGTCATTTGCGTATTTTTACAATCGAAAGACATTACTGAAACTCCCAGCGAACGCTGCCCGTTTGCTGCTGTGTGTTTGTGTTTGTTTGTTTGCTGTATAGTCGTGTATTTTGAGTACGTTCTTTAATCTCTCAACTGTACCTGCAACAGTAACTGTTACAGCAACAGCTTGCTAGTGAGTTAAAGCTTTACAGGTTTATTTATAACAAGGGGATGAGTATAGAATGGGCCCGAGTGGCGAGTCAGGGCGGTGAGCGGTCTCTTATGTAAATAGAATTGTGAAGACATCAAGTGAGCCCACTGACTTCAGGAAGTTATGTAGATTTGGTATACCAAAAATTACTAAATTTATCCTTTAAGACCGAGTAATATTTTTTTCACACCACCTGCTCGACAATGTCCAATTACAAATCATGCAACCTCAACGTAAAGTAAGGCATTGTGTCTAAAATAAAAAGTCACTAATTAATTATTATTAATTCACTAATTGTGTATAAAGTTGTATGAAACTCCCTAGGGAATAAAGTGATTTGAATTTGGAACGTCAAATTCATATACAGACTCGTGGAAAACTCTTAGTAAAAAAATGCCCATGTGGCACTGTAAAGAGGGTTGTTCGAAAATCAAACTGGCCACCATAAACAGAACTCAAAAAATAAAAAAAAATAGGCGTGATTTTAAAGAATGTGAAACAAAAGAGATATTTGGTGCTGTGATTTTCAGTGAATTTTATTGCAATATTCTAGTAATATATATGTCAATGACAATATTAGTGTTAACAAAAAATGTCGAGCGATAATGATTCTACTCCAGAGTTTATCAAAACTGACGATACTTATGTTATGGAGTCCAGGCTTTTTATTGTCTCGCAGTAGGTGTGAAAAGTAGAGTATGCTCCTCCGGAATCTGTCCGGAGCTGTCTTCGTCTTGGGCAGCTTGAACCCCTCGCTTCACTCAGACTTTAGAGTCCCTCGTTACACTCAGGGTTCAATATGCCGCCCGCGACATACGACACTGCTTTATTCCCTTAGTGCATAATCTACTATTGCGGTCTTAGAGCAATATAATATATAAAATCGTTGCATGACTGACTGACTGACTGACTCACTGACTGACTGACTATCAATGCACAGCCTTAACCGTAAGTCCGAGAGGTCTGAAATTTGGAGGGTACATTCTTTTTATGGTCTAGGGGATGAATTTTTAAAATTCATACCCAAAGAGGTACTTCGACACATCGCTGCGTGTTGAAGTTGAAGGGTGAAAAAGTCCACGCGGATGAAGTCATAGTCGTTCTGCTAGTAATGTATAAAACTACAGGGCTTATTAAAAAATCGTGTAAAACAAAGTTAATCACATCACAAACTAATTCAGACATTTTTATTACTTAAAACTTCTTGAAGAGAGTGCTCGGGAATCTTAATTTTACATAATCTCATGAATTACAGCCTCTTTATCAAATTGAGTAGATCCTAAAGAAATTATAGCAAAAATATTATGTAAAAATGCTGTCATAAGCTTAATATTATACTTTAAACCAATGAAAATATTTTTCTCTCCAAATTTTCTAATTAGTTTAAGCGAGTTACAAATTGAGCCGTAATATTCTCGGTGTTGTAAAAGGCGACTAAGTGATTACGCAAGGGGATGGGTAGCAGCATCTACCTGAGTACTTTACACCAAACTACGATCACCAATCCGCCTAACAAGCGTGGTGATTATGGCAAATCCCTCCTCATTTCCAGTTAATCTTGTGAGCAATATATAAATAAAATAAAATAAAATAAATAAAAAAGCCATTTATTCTACTACAATTTCCTTAATGTCATTAGATGCTATTGTTATTAATTATTATTACTATTATTTATGTATTTTCCATGTAATTTTATCTTAATCTTAATTCGCAGTCAGGTAGTAGTTGCCCGTTTGGCGTAGGCCTCCCCCATTTCTTTCCATGTTTTCCTGTCTCTGGCCTGTCTCATCCAGTCTAGTCCGCTTTCATTCCTAAATACATCTTCCCAACGTTTCCGCGATCGTCTTCTACTCCTTTTATTTTCTCTCGGTATCCACTCTATCACCTTTTTCGTCCACCTTGTGTTTTCCATCCTGCTAACATGTCCTGCCCAGTTCCACTTTAGCGTCCTTATTTTACAAATGATGTCGTGTAGTTTAGTTTTCTCCCTTATAGAAGTGTTTGTTACTCTGTCAGATTGCCTTATACCTAACATGCTTCTTTCCATCTTCCTCTGACATATTGCTAGTTTGTTTTCTTCGTCGTTGGTGATGGCCCAAGTTTGGCAACCATACGTCAAGCTTCGAAGGATGGTACTTTCATATACCTTCTTTTTTAGTTTTATGTCTACTTGCCTGTTTTTCATAATCTCTTTTAGGCTCCAATACTTTTCCAAGATATTGCAATCCACCTTTGAATTTCTTTTCCTATATTATCCTCAACAGAAACCGATTGACCAAGGTAAATATATTCTTTTACGAGATATAATATATTCTTTTGTGAGCAATATATAGGCTATATATAATATGTAGGCTTAAACAGTAGTTTCATGAGGAATTTACAAACAGGCATGTGCCAAGGTTTAGGGCTTCAGACTTCAGGAGTTGCAGACACTGACAACATTGCAGTCTATCCGGCACATAAACTGACACGTTACTGCATGTAAGCATTTACTAACCAAACGAAACATCACTCTGCGCATAGTTTAAATCTTTAACACAATGTTATCTAGTCGAAAACCACAGAAGTCGTGCTAACAAGCTTCCTGAACTGAATGGAGGAAGTTTGGGTAAGTCAGCCGAACTATCAAATAAGTACGAACTGTTCCACCCGAAACTGTCCACTTACTGTACTGGTTTGTCTTTTAATTGTTGTCTCAACTTTTCTATTAACTTCTATCCAAATAGATTCGTTAAAATTCCCGTAAGGGTCACGGAAAAAGTTTTCAAGTGACAGCCTTGCGGAAAATGTAAGGCTAAATAAAGAAAACCGGCCAAGTGCGAGTCGGACTCGCACACGATGGGTTCCGTACCATTATCTATAAAAACGGCAAAAAATCACGTTTATTGTATGGGAGCCCCTTTAAATATTTATTTTATTTAGTTTTTTAGTAAATGTTATTATAGCGGCAACAGAAATACATCATCTGTGAAAATTTCAACTGTCTAACTATCACGGTTCATGAGATACAGCCTGGTGACAGACGGACGGACGCGGACGTACGGACAGCGGAACCTTAGTAATAGGGTCCGTTTTACCCTTTGGGTACGGAACCCTAAAAAAAGGACTTCAATAGAGTATCTTATAAATTATCTAATTTAGGGAGAGAAGTTCCAACTTAGCACATAGAGCATCTTATTAGGATCTCTCGCGTCTTTAGAGGGCTTTCATGAATAATTAACGCTGGTATATCGTGGTTAAAAACTAGAAGGATTAAAAACATTCCTATGTTTTTTAATCGCAACGGAAACCTCTTTGTACCATATCGGTAATAAAAGAGTACGTAAAACTAATAATAACCTTTCAATGAACGTTTCCAGCGAGTGTACGCGAGGTGCTCCTCTCTAAGTAGACTTTGCTAAACCCAGCTTAGTAATTTAGTGTGATACAGTGCAATATTGGGCGTTGTCGAAACGCCCAGCTGTGAGGGCCCTCGTAAAAACGCCGGCCCACGATATTTTCCAATTATTGACCTACCATATTGCGCCCGCCATGTTTAGCTGTTATTACCACTCCATAGAAACACTTAGCTCTGAAATATCGGCTGAGCCGCCAGCTCATGCATTATTCTATCTCGATGTCTTATGAAGCAATAAATATTATTGTGCCGTTAATCCGTATGAGAATATCAAATATTCATCGGTTAATCCGATATACTGGTGGCTATAATAAATCGCTTTAAGAAGGTATTATGATGATGAATATACCCAGTCAAAGCTGACCCCGCCTTCGGATGCTAAGGTCAAAAGTTTGGACAGTGTGAATTGATGTGCGCCCTATTTATGACGCTGCACCGAACATTCTATTCAAAGACATGTATAGTGCACCAACATATTTTGAGTCTACGCATCTAGCCTGTTGTTTTGATGATGTCAAAGTGAATTACTATTGAATTACTTCAATAAAATAAAAAAAGCAGCACAGGGCGTGTCGGACCACGCAAGGCTCTCGAAGTCAATAATCAGTACTGCTGTCCATAAATAAAATAAATAAATGCTGGACATTTCATCGACTAGCATAATCCCTTAGATGGCTTTAACGAAATCCATAGGCGTTTAAATATAATAGAATTAATAATAAACGTAACCTAATGATTGCAATACAATTTAAGTGGAACAGCATAATCTTTGCCGTTCAACTAAATAACAAATAACGAATATTTTCTTGATAGTAATAGATTAAAACGGCTTTGACTACGGACGAACAGAAAGACAGACATGCATGGTGAAACTCTAAGGGTTGTTGAATTTTAGAACACTAAAAAACAGCACTTTGATTGACCTTATTACTTTAAACCTAAGTACTTAGATAATTACTAGGACTAGTCCAAAACTTCCCAACTTCTTGTTATCTCAGCCCTTGCTTTTAGCAGATTGCTTATTTAAGTTAATGAACTTCGTTCAACTAGGTACTTGCTTACAGCTCGTTTCAGCCAAGAATAATGAATTAAATTAGATAAATTCGTTTCTAAGATAATCGGTGGTTTACCTACTTTATGTCTCATCAGTGAGGTTCTCTGTACTTTTTTCTAGCTTTGTCATTAGAAATAAGGAAAGGACTGTGTTGGGTAGCACAAGCTAATAAAGGCAAAAAGTTATTTTTTAACAAAAAAACAAAAACAAACTTCTTTCATAAAGCGCTGAATTTTATGGAACCAATTTTGAAGTATGAACTACCAAACAAAAAAAGAATCTGAAATCAATTCACAATTGACGGAGTAACCGCGTAGCAAACATACAAAAAAAACATACAGTCGAATTGAGAACCTCTTCCTTGTTTTGAAGTGGGTTGAAAAGGCTCAAAGAAGGCATGCAGCTACGGATCATGACGGAGATAAAATATGGCTACTCTCTTGTTATCTACCCTTTATTTTCCTTTTAAAACTTCTCTTGTGGTTCTCCAGAGCAGACTGCAAAAAAATCTCCAAAGTTTTGATCAAAATGTTGTTACTCTATGGTTTGAAGAGTCAGGTAACATTTTGGCCATGTAAAGGCGCGGTACACAAAAGAATTTCAATTTGGTGCCGTATAGCGCAACCCTTTTCAACTTTACAAAGTAATTTCCTGACGCGAAATTGATTTGTTGGTTTCGTGGTTTTTGTTTGGTGTGGCGACGGTGGTTTAATTAAAGAGAAAAAAATATTTTTGTTACGTTTACCTTGCTCACGGAAGACAAGGTGGGGCTGTAAGCATCATTATTTTACCAATTACACTATATGACACGTTAAACTCCAAAGCCAAATTGTTTACTAAGAACAAATTCCAACAAGCATCAACTATTGACAGGAGGGATCCAAAAATTCATAATAATTACGTGATGAAATCACATGACGTTAAAAAGATGGTAGCTTCATCAGGCAAGTAATAATTAATACATTGTGAATCTCCACACTCGATTATTTCTTGGTCTTTATCGTATCACATTGCTACATAGTACCTTTGAAGATAATTCAATAAATTAACATCTCAGCGTCGAAACTCGAGTCAGAGTGACGTTAATATGACAAATAATTTCCTACGAAGCCTACCTCCGACGTAAATGCGTTGAATATGGTAATCATACCCCATGTGTCTTGCTTGCTTGTCTACTGACACTTAAAACTTGGATGGATTGTATAGAATTAGCATTGGAAGGATTGTTAATGTTGTCAAACAAGCAACCGACCAAACTATCATAATATCATTAGACCTAGACCTATAGATACACATATATCTATGGCTTGCCAAAATTTGATGCTCAATTTGACGAGTTTTTCAAGGTTTTCTCTTCGCCACGGTGTAATTGTTCTCGATTAGATTAGATTAGAGATCATTCGATTTGGCTGACTTACCGAACCTATATATCTTTTTCTTTATATTTTTTTTTGTCAGTCGAATTGAGTGGTCTCGAATCGGTGGACAGGTTTGATGAATTTGTTGGATGTGCTCAATTTTGACGAGACATTCGATACTATTTCAAAACGATGCAGCGTGTAACAACCCTATTTTAAATATCTACTCTTTTACGTATTTTCCAACATTATGCAATACCATTATATTTATTTGAAGTAGAATTTTCTGAGCGGTTATCGCATTTGTAGCCGTCCCCAGAGGGAACAGCGAGATCGGTACTGACACAGATGCCGTTACAGTAACTACAGTAAGTATCTACGAGTAACAAAACAGTAACATGGAGAATTGTAAGTATGAACATCAAGCACTTCTGTAATTCTCTAGCTGGAAATAAAATCGCAGCGACTGCTGCAATTGAGTGCGGGACATGAGGCTACATTCACCAGATAATCAATCAACGAATGGTCTTGTCATTCCTGATTCTTGGATTTTTTTGTATAGTCTGCACATATTTAGCCCGTTGTCTAAAAGTGGTATCACAGAATAAATATTAGTACAAGTATGCTTAAAACTGTTATACATACGGTGCTCATAGTGCCCATCTGCGCAAATTTTTTTTACAAAAAGAACGACCCACGCCGCTAGTAAGAGGAATTCAATTTAATTCTCGTAAGAGATAGATAATTTATAAAAACCCTCACTATGAGTAGATGAGTGATTCCTCAGTACATAATATATGTATAAGCATATTAGCAAATTTTTAATCTCAATATTGTACTGTCAATATTGTTGTTTGCGTTAGGTGCGCCCTTGAAATCCAGCTGCTCTATTGTATGTTATTTAAAAATAGAACATAGACACGGTTACTCTCGTATAATTCATTTTGTTCTCTATAGTTGTGCATAGCTTCATTATTATGCCTCTAATATAAGTACTGTACGGACCTGCGGCGTATGACAAAATGTTGCGCAGCGCAGATGGACACGCTAAATTACTTTAGCGGACTTTATATAGCAGAAACAATTTTGTCTTATTTACAAGGAATTATATTTGGATTGCCGTGGCATGTACGGCTAAAGAACACTGACTGTCTCCTCCCACGGATGTCGTAGAAGCCGACTAATGGGTTACCCGGGGACGGGCAGCAGTTTCGTGTTTACTACTGCTGCCCATCGCCTGGTGTAATAATCCCTAAGAAAGCTTTTACTACATCCACGGGAGGAGACGGAGGGATCTATCCTTAGACACATCACAGCAATAATTAGTGTATCTGTAACTAAGTGAAATATAATAGTGTTAAGTGACAGTACTAGTAAACTATTGTAATTATACATAATATTGTGTGTTAAGTATAGGTATATGTGTATAATATAAGTTAACCTATACCAATATTTATCTCCTTCATAACGCTAGTAAACATTCTATTTCCTCTCAGTTCCGTTTAAAAGCAAATTCCTGAGGCCGTAACTAAAGATTAGGCCAATTTCAAGTGATATCCGCCTTGTATGTGACCCATTTAGAAGGGGAACGTTTGAAATGGTTTTCTGAACATCGCTCCTGTCTCCAGAGGCCTTTATTATGGCGTTGGAATCTGAAAATACCGTTTCAGAATATGTGCTCCGTGACTTGTCGTGCGGTTGCGTTATTTACGAAAATTAGAAACGTTTTTGAGAAAGTAATATCTACAAAGGTATGTGCTGTGTAAATTATGTCGTATCGGTGTTTAGAATATGCGTACGCTCGTTATGAAATATTTCAAATATTAACTTGCGTTTACTCAGTTATTTTAATATCATAGACTTAAGTTTTTCTAAGTATAGTTAATTTTATGCAATTTTATATTATGTTGTTTTTAAACCAATTTTAATCAACTCGTTTGCGTCTCTAATTTATTTCAGGACTAACTTAGCTCTTTATATGTATTTTAAGCAAAGATAAAAACTACACTACCAGAGGATGGGAACATCCACCTGAGTACTCAACACCAATACTGCGATCAGCAATCCGTCTACCAAGCGTGGTGGTTATTGCAAATCCATCCAATGCATTCTATGTGAAAGGCCACGCCCAACAGTGGACGTCTAACGGCTGATGTCGAAGATAAACCAAAAACTTTAGTATAATCAAACTAAAAACGATACCTACATCAGCAAGCCGTTAACCAACGTGACAGCACCCAGAATACTGGCTGCATTGCCACGTTAAATGGCGATGCATATTCGAAGTCCGAAGTAAAAGCCAGAATTCCGGTCACGTGTGTATTCGAAAAGTCGCTTCGTCAGATCGTTGATCGTGTCCGTGGCTATTAATTTAGATATCGCAGTAATAGTAACTGAATCAGGTTAGCCTAGAACTTACAATCAATCAACGAATGACAGGCAACAATGTAATAATGTTCAGGTTCCATGCTCCAATACCAAGGACAAGCCGTACAGTTGATTGTACAGAATATTAATTTCTCACACTAGACAGATGGACATCCTACTATCAATCCATATAAAATCTTTACGTGACTGACTCACTGACTGACTATCAACGCTGACTATAACCTAAACCGTAAGTCCTGGAGATCTTACAATTTTAAAAGAATCCTGCAGGGCAGGCAACTCTTCGGCAATGCCCCTGGTGTTGCAGATGTTATAAAAGGCGACGGTAACCGCTTACCATCAGAAGGGCTGTAAGCCGGTTTGTCGAGCCATAACACCTGAAATTTGGAGTTAAAATTCCTTTTGATAGGGGTGAATTACGAACTTTCCGAAATTCAATCCCTCATGTTGAAGTTTGTATTGAAAAAACTCCACGTGGACGAAGTCGCACAGCGCAGCGTCGCGGGCAGATTAGTAATATTATCATAAATGCGAAAGTTTGTATGTCTGTTTGATGTTGGCCGTAATCAAGCAACGCCTGAACCGATTTAGATTAAATTTGGTAAAAAGATATGTCTTTGTTATATATGTTATATGCCTGCATTGATATAGGTATAAGCTACTTTTAATCTCAATCCACGCGAGCGAAGATTAGGGTATCTACCCTAATCTTCGCTCGCGTGGATTGCTATTGCACGGCAGATGCTATTGTTTTATTAATATTAATTTACATCCTCTTTAGATCACAATAAAGTTTGATTTTTTTGATCTTAGTTTGAACTAAGATAAAAAAAAAGTAAACTAAGTTTCTATAAATAAGGCGCTCATATTAGTTGTATAAACAAAACATACACTTTTGAGTTCTGAAACATTTTACAGCTCAATAATTTACTCGTTCGTCGCTGATTGCGGTCGTTGGAAATAATCATGGACTTTATTGTTGTGGGCTAGAGTAGATTATGGAGTGGTTAGTGTTGGTATAAAACAAAAGGGTAATGACTGTCGGAAGTGGGACCATCTGTTGGCCAAACAGACATTACGGCGGTATCTTGTGGGTTGCTCAGCGGGTGTTATACTGAGACGAGAAATGTGCGTTTTCTGAATCTCAACATTTGCCGTGGGTTTAACAAAAAGTTGATCCAGCCAGGAACTTCCATGAGTACAATAAAAAAATTTGGCTGTAAGTAGGACCAACGATATAGAAAATAATAACTAGTATCTATCAAAGAGACTCAGACAGCGATAACATAAAGCTTCACTTAATCCCTCATTTATAAACCCAAAGAACATTTCTCTTTCTTACGAGAATATAAAACGAAGTTGTAGGTAACTCAGAAAAATATTCTCAGGTCGAGTAAGAAATAGGTAAGGTACCTTATCTTACAAAAAGGTCATATTGCTATAACCAAAAAATGTTTGGGGTCCATCAAGTTATCTGTACAGTGTTCCGTACCAAGTTTGAAAAAAAAAACAGAACGCCTATCATCTCACTCCGATGTCTATTTGTCGTCTATCTCCACCCAGCAGGAGGTGTACCACCTCCTCCCAGAACTCATCGGTATAAACAAGAGAGTTAAAATTCGGCATAGATAAAGCTCAATCCACACCACCGCGGAAATCGTCGGAATAAAATTTTGTGCATAATGAACTTTATGTACATTGTATATATTAATCTCAGTCATGTCAGTATTAATGTAAATTTGATATATGGCTATTCCTGAGAAAAAGAGTCTTGATGCTCTGACAAATAGACGGACGACAAAGTAATTCTATAATAGTTCTGTTAGTACCTTATGAGGCACGGAACCTTAAAATGCCGTAATAAAGCGTCAAATCAACTAAATAGCGTTCAGGCGCGAAAGACATAGTTGTTCGAACGAACATCGTAATTTCGTAATATAGTCATATACACAGTGCGTTTGTAGATTAAACGTATCAAGGAACACAGCTTTACTCCAAACTAAGAAACAGTAAACAAACATCGAATCTCCAAAGCTGAGGCTGTAAGTGAACGCTTGTAAGCCTAGTACAGCGGTCGGCGAGTAAGCCTTCAAAATCAAACAAGTGTTCGCTACACCCGTTTATCTGATTCTGTGATTCTCGGAGCCGACCCAAATCCCCCTCGCACTTGGACCGTTCTCAATTACAGATAAGGCCGTGAATATTTCTCGATCCTGGATTCGATGATGAGAAATGCCAATTAAAGAGGGGCTTGCACCGCATGTTATTGTGGGGAATGCGTAGTGGTATTTAGTTGCTCGTAAATCTTGTCTTGGCCCTCTAATGTTCGCATATCTTTCACAAAGGTTCACATAATTAAATGACAAATAACATGAAAACAATATAAAGTCCTAAATTTTAGTACTCAAACCAGTGTGAAATGCGAGGAATTTGAAAAAAACATGAAACAAAACACGCAACCATGCATTTTTATGCATTTTAAACATTTTTATTTTTTTCAGCTATTGCTGAGCGGTGACACGAAAAGTATCACAGGGCTCACCTATTGCTGAGTGATACCACGAAAAGTACCACAGGGCTCACTTATTTCTGAGTAAGGAAGCAAAGTTCAAAAGAGGGGAGGTCAAAAGCGTAAAGAAGCTAAAAGTTTATTGCACGCTTGCTTCTAAACTACCTGGCGTTGGACGTAGGCGGTTTCATACTTCCTAGTGCAAAACGATTATGATTTGTCTAGTGACAGCCCTATATTTGAACGGTTTCTGGTTCAAATATAGGGCTTAATAGTTTTCCCTCTGAGGTCCCGCATTACGGCACCTGTCCAGAATATGAAAATATAATAATGATGTATCTGCTGTTTGTTGTCTGTTTGTTTTGTTAGTACGAGACGCCTCTTGTTAGCTCATTGGCGCAGTGCTCGTGTGTCAGGAAGCACCTTTCGTACTATGGAACTTGTTTGAGTAATCCATCAAGTTTTTTCACAAGAACGTACTTTCGATTTAAAAAAAAACTGATGTTTTGCGATGGATGGAGTGTTGGTTTTTAGTCGTTTTTGTGTGGTTTGTGTATAGATTTCTTAGTTGGATTCAAAACTTGAACGAAAAAATCATGTAAAAAGCTAAAGCTAATACTTTCTGCTACGAATTTTAAATTCCAACTTTACAGCTGGTCGTAAAACGAATTAGTTTTCTTAAACAACCGTTTTTCAAACCGGAAATCCAGGACTTACCACAGAACCAGGACACTGGACAAAACGGCGGGTATTTAGCCGGAAGCTACCACATGGTAAAGCTAGAATAATGTTAAGCTGAACAGCCAAGCCACTCATTGCTACCTGTTCAGAATTTTAAGCTGCTAAGCTTTTTATGCTATTCACTAGATGTTTTATACTCATGATAAGAACGTTTACGGTATACAAATATTCACAATTAAATTTTGTATTTACTGTTTCCTGTTTTTTAGGGTTTCATACCTCAACAGGAAAATCTAAACCTTTATCTCTGTCAAGACCCTTTTTCTCAGGAACGGCTAAAAGTATCACTTGAAATTTAGACCAAACATACAAATTTGTGAGCTTATAGTGCTGTACAAGATCAAGCTTCTCAATCAATGCAAAATAGCAATTCATGTCTAATTTTTGTATGGAATTCGTGAAAATTACAAACCTTTAGGGTACTTCCAGTACGCTTACAATTTTGAAATTTGGAATGCTACGAGGCATTGTGATACAAATACAGGAAAATTACAAAAAATTTGGAATTTCATGGTTCTTATCCCTTAATTGGGATGGTGAAGTTTATAAGAAAAAGTGTCTTCTGAATATCGGAATGATGATTCCGAAATAATTAACGGATTGGAACCCACAACGCATGAGCCTCACTCACAATAGTACATTTTATTTAAAAGAAAGTTGGCAATTTATTATTGATTTTGTTGACTCTGCGGGACGTAGAGTAAGACTCTATCAGACTAGATTATTGTATTTTGTCTACGAAGATAAAGTACTCTATCTAGTTATTAAGTAACGGATACTCTAAGATTATAAGTACATAGACACATCTCTTAAACCAGATAAAAGTTACATTGTATCATTAATCCCAGCACACAAGTTGTTGGGTCAAGATTGTTTTCTGAGAGGGTTTAAGAGCATAAGTTTGCAAACTCTACCTGAGCTAGACAAAGGCTGGAGCCCCATTGTAGCGCACTCCACTTAAACGATGAGCAGGTGAGCTATGACTCGGCATCGCGGGTTGACTTCAGATATACGCTAGCAGAAATTGTCGTATTTGTCTTTGAAAAGTTTGAACCGCGTATGGAGGCATATTCAATTGGATATGTAGGTACTACAAACTTAACAAGGATATCGGTAACATTGATCCTTTTTTTCAAGCGTTTCATACAAATGAAACGCTTTGATACATCACACAATCAGTCAGATAAAAAGCGAGGCATTGAAGCGGAGTTGATTGTTCTCATGTGCTAACCGCATAGGAAGACAATGCACAATACACCACACAGCCGGACATCAGTGTAAGTCTACCTTCGCTTAAGCCCAAGTTCACCAACACATAAACAGGTGATTACTGTAACTATCAGCCACTATGACATGTACCATGTACGACAAAATCTGTACAAACATCAACACTACACTGTTGGTGAACTTTAAATTTTAGCCTTGGAATTAGAATTAAAGGAGTTGACCAGTTGCGAAACCATTGTTGATTCTAATACACAGGGCCGTCTTAGAGGCCGTTAGGGGCCTTCCTTTGAACACAAAAAGGCTTGGGGCCCTTTTAGAAAGCAAAAAAAAGTCAATGAAAACTTAAGAAAAAAAAACATGCTGTGGAACAAATACTTGCATTATTATGTAAACATTTAGATCACAGCAACAATTATTTCAAAGGGTCAAATCTTAAAATGTCCATGCCCGTCAATTCAAACAAAAGCCGTTCTATTAGCGATCTGCGAAAATAATAAGTAAATAATACTTCATATACATACTTATAGTTTTGTTAAAGGCAGTGATTTTCGGCATTTCGGCACCCCCCCATCAAGCCGAGACCCTGGACTCGTGCCTCAATCTATGGTAAAGACGGAACTACTTATACAACTGTTCATAACAATTCTTAATAATGTTGTCAACGTCAATAACATAGTTGAGTGCTATCAAGCCATCAACAGGTCAGGTGGTAGCCTTCCAAACTTTTGATTGGCCCAGTTTTAAGTAAAATTTGTATTCAAAGCTTAGAGTTTCTTCATTGAGGTGTAAATTGAAGGCCGACTTGGGAAGTAATTTTGGGGAAAAGTTTGTGGGCGGAATGTGCCACTGAGTTCTGTATTCAGTCGGACACATTTAATGTTTTCTTCAAATGAAACTGCCAAAGCCTTTTACCATTTCTGTTTTCATTTCGACACATTAAGTAAAGTTCGTTTTCCTAGTCACTCTAGTGAGTCATTGTGTTCTATCACAATGAAAGAGCGTTATAGTATTTTTTGACAAACTTTAATTTAGGGCATTGGAAAAGAGTACAATGATATAATTATACGTCGTGTCTATTCACATGTTTAAACGACTTTCATACTTTAAAAAAAAATATCATAATAATTGATTTATATACTAGGTTCTATGGGGAAGGCATAGAACATAGAGATACCAAGAGTTGATTTTCCTTCTTCGTCGTGGGAAGTCGGTGGATGAAGGTGGCTCAAGACCATTTGACGTGACATTCTAGGGGGGAGGCTTATGTCAAACAGTGGACTTCTACAGGCTGATCGTGATGATGACTCTTACCCATCTCGTGAGTTAGAAATGTAAAACATGGTATTTAGAAAGCAATTATTTAAATCAAACCAAAGTTCTTTAAGTGAATTAGACCTCTAAAATCATTAATAATGTTAACATTCACAGCCACTTCATTTTAATTCCGGCCTCGAAAAGCTGTCAGTGAGAGGCGTAATCATGAAGAATAAGCCTATTTCTCACTGTTATTTATTTAAATCTCTTTCGAGAGTTGTTTCACTGCCAGAGCCAGAAATTTTAGCAAATCGCGAATGGAACGACCTAGACGCTAGCCTCAAGGGAGCACCAAAATCTTACGGTACCTACTACTTTAATATATTCTTTAACGATATTTGAATTCACATTTTCGTCGTGGAAGCATTGCACCCAATGAAAAAACAGACAAAAGTCCTAAATCAAAAGTTTTCCACCCAAGGCTGTTTTATAGACCACACCCAGCGTCCCACAGCGATGCCACAGAAAGAATCAACAAGCTACGTACAGCAGTAGTCTGTACCTTGAAGCCTACACAATAACCAGATACACCATACTAATGTTGTAAATTATTAAAAATTGAATTAAAATAGTATTTATTTTATGATAACATACCTTATGTAAACCATACAAAACACTGCTTTATTAATTAATGTAATAGTAGTGTTTTGACTTCCTTATTAGCGACTGCTTGAGTGAAACTCGACCAATCGTAGTCGGCGCGACTATCGCCGACTATCACCGACTATGATTGGATGAGATAACGACGAGACATTGCATAGCTCCAGTAGCGGTAGCTCACAGCTCAGTTTATCGTTGATTTTGGAAGGAATAAGTTGTCTAGTAGTAAAGTAAAGAAATGTTCTGTATATCTGGAATATGGAACTAAAGGAGTATATTAAAATTGAGTATTATTCATTTTATTAATTAATTTTACCACCCATCCTAGCTGACGCATTCTTGAAGGTAGAAACTGTTGAAAATACTAGAAGTACCAACACTAATATGAGAAGATCGAAGCCAGACTAGCAAAAGGTGTGCTGAGCGCAAAGAATCTCCGGTTCACCACTGTACGAATAACGTACGGCCAAATCCACGATTCTATTGTCATCAGCAGCTTTTTTACGTCCACAACTGTAAAAGGCCTCCCATTGAATTAAATGAGGGGATTTGCCATAATCACCACGCATTAAGTTTGGTAAAAAGTACTCAGGCGGCTTTTTTCGAGGTTAGGAAATTAGCGATGTCATAAAATAAAAGTGAAATAAAATAAATGTATCAAAATGAACGGCCAAATCCACTAATCTATAATAAAGGCCTTTAACTTAAATAACAGTTGTAGTCGGATGCTTTTGTAAATTAAAGTCGTTGGCCTCGGAATACACCTATTAAATCAAGTATTGTCCAAAAATACAAAACCTTTGTCTTTCAATAAAAAACTGCTCACTCGCAGGA
Organism: Epirrita christyi; assembly: GCA_951392215.1. NCBI lineage: Eukaryota > Metazoa > Arthropoda > Insecta > Lepidoptera > Geometridae > Epirrita > Epirrita christyi. The sequence goes on from OX595852.1 coordinate 7,127,323, forward strand.
AACGAATAAAACCTTACTTTTTTATACAAGTAAACGTAGATCACGCCTTACTTGGTACTACTGCTCACTCGAAGATTACTTTATCAATTACTTGAAAAGAAAGCAGTACAAATCGTACCCGATCCAATACTGGACTTACATATTACTGCAGTAACTTGCTTCAGTTCGTGCCGCAAATACCATTCCAGGTAACAGTTGGTAATGTTACTGACTCGTAGAAGTTGCACGTACCGATATCTGAGTGAAATTATTGATTTTAACCTATTACTATACTGGGGCTATCTGAAACACTAGAACTTATAGAAACAAATTCTTAGTTTATCACGAAATAAAACTACAAGCCTTTAGAGGTACATTGTTGAACGAGGCCTACCCTATAGAATGTATCGGGGGAATTTGCCATCACCATGCTTGTCAAGCTGATTGGTGATCGCAGTATTGGTGTTGAGTACTCAGGTGGATGTTGCTACCCATCGCAACAAACTACAATATTATCTATTAAATAAAAAACCGAACAAAAAACCCTGCAAGGAAATTAGTATTATAAAAAAGATCATTGACACTTCGAAACTGTGTAGTGGCACATAATTTCAAAAGAAAAACAGCAATTATGTACCATGTATGTGGTACCATGGTACTCGTAGTTCCGTGATACCCACGACACAGGGAATCCTAGTCAGATATGCTAGCTATGAGAATAGACGGTTTACCAATGAATCAATGATCGATGTGGTCTACGGTAGGTACTAAAGCCTTTTCGGAAACCGGCTTGTTCGGGAGGCGGGAGTAGTCGAACCTACGTGCGAGACGATTAGTAACTACTCTCGAAAACTGCGTATACGTGGCTCAGCAGTGAAATGAGTCTATAATTTTTCAATAGGGTGTTATCACCTTTTTTTTAACACTATTACCACCACGCTCCTTTTCCACGCCTTCGGCAGTACACCCAACAAAAAACCTAAATTATATTTATACTAGTTGCGCCCCGCAGTTTCACCCGCGTGAATAATGATGAAAATTGATGATGATGATGATGATGAAAAGTAGCCTATGTGTTAATCCAGGGCGTAAAGTATCTCCATTCCAAATTTCACTCTAATCTATTCAGTAGTTTTTTCGTTAAAGAGTAACAAACATCCATCCATACTCACAAACTTTCGCGTTTATAATATTAGTAGGATTAGCTGCGACCCTATTTCGTAATTTCTGATAGACATCGATCGTGGGTGTAAATTATTTATTTAATTCTTGAATTGTTAAAAACAAAGCTAACTTTAAATCATTTACATCGATCGGTTAGATAGCTCAACTGTTTCATTATTATTTTTAAATTAATTAATTATTTACATTAGGTGTATTATTTTTTCTGTAAATAAATAAATAATCCTTTAAAAAAATTAGATGAGTTTATCTTTGCGAATTAACATAAAGTTTAAACAAATACCGACGGTTCCCTAGACTGTAGTTACAAAGCTTCTAGGAGTCTCATCTTGAATTATTCAGCAGCTTATAACTAGGCCTTGTTTATGTAAAATAATACTAAGGTTCTGGGATTCGATTTGTTAGCGTTTTGGCAATATTTGTGGAGCTTGTGGCAACCATTCAGACGCAGCTATATTGATTTCACTCTTAAACGATTTTAATGAAATTTGGTTCACAGATCAATATCAAAATTTCATTCAAATATACGATATGTTTTATTCCGAAATTCAGCTCACTTGAAAGATTATGCGGGTGAAACCACGGGTGAATGCTAGTCCGTTATACTCATATACTGCGTAGTAGTCGCTCGCTGTTTCAATTGCGTTATTCTCGCGAGGTCATTGAGTCTCGGTATAAAAGTATCCGGGTTTTGATCTAGGTATCTCTGAGCCTACTAAATTTTGTTAAAATTGGCCCAGCCGTTTCAACATGAAAACAAGACAAAAAGCAAACGGATTACGTTTCACTGCGAACTGAATTTGTAGCCTTGACGGCTACTAGAAGTGTGAAGTAAAAATAACAACAATATACAACACTAGTTGCGCCCCGCGGTTTCACCCGCGTGAATAATGATGAAAATTGATGATGATGATGATGATGATGATGATGATGAAAAGTAGCCTATGTGTTAATCCAGGGCGTAAAGTATCTCCATTCCAAATTTCACTCAAATCCATTCAGTAGTTTTTACCTGAAAGAGTAACAAACATCCATACTCACAAACTTTCGCGTTTATAATATTAGTAGGACTAGTTGCACCCCGCGGTTTCACCCGCGTGAATAATGATGAAAATTTATGATGATGATGAAAAGTAGACTATGTGTTAATCCAGGGCGTAAAGTATCTCCATTCTAAATTTCACTCAAATCCATTCAGTAGTTTTTACGTGAAAGAGTAACAAACATCCATACTCACAAACTTTCGCGTTTATAATATTAGTAGGATAGTAGGATAGGATAGTAGAATGTACCGTGGTGTGTCCGATCTAAGAATATATCCTTCGATTTCTTCCTGTATATAGATGTAGTAAAAGCCTTACTAAGGGATAACACCAGGAAATGGGCTGCAGCATCCATCTGAGTACTGAACTCCAAACTGCGATCACCAATCCGCCTGCCAAGCGTGGTGTAATTATGGCAAATCCCCTCATTGTATTCAATAGCCTTATCCAGCAGTGTACGTAAATAGGCTGGTGATGATAATGATCATCATCATCAGCAGCCTTTAGACGTCCACTGTTGGACGAAGCCTCTCACATTGAATGCAAGTTGCCATAATCACCACGCTTGGCTGCCCACTCCCTGGTGTAATACCTAGTCGGTTTTTACGGCATCCATGAAAGGACACACCACAGCACATGCTAATGATACACGTTCACACACGTCATGTTCAATTCATACCACCTAATAAAAGGTGTTTGCCCTTTTAAAAGTTTTGTTTATCGAAAAGTGAAAAAAAAAAAGAATTACTGATATTATTGTCTAGACAAAGCTCTATTCCTCGGTGGCGTCAAATAAACCCACTAATCCGATATAGAGACCTAAGTAACAAGACTTAAAGGGGGGAGTCGTAAGTACTTAAGACAGGTGCGGCGGGTGATTTTATTAGATTGCTCGACCACAACTCAAGGTATACTGCGAAATTGTTCAGGTTTAAACTTTATAAGACCTTGATACGTCTCAATAACGATTACGAAACAGCATTAGGTAACACTTCATCTAAATTAAATTCAGAGTGAACTCGGTGAAAATACCAATGAAACCACCCGTTTATATAAACCATTATTTATTTATTAAATATAAAATTGCCATATCGTTAGGACCCCAGAAAATTAAGAGCTACAACAATTCGATTGTAGGTCATTTATATATTTATGCCACAGTGTTAAATTCTATTCAATAGAATCAACTCAAAAACTAAACATTTGCATTTGCTATTCATAAAATGGCACTAAATATAAGATGGTTTCTGTAACTTACAGCACATGATTGCATCAGTATTAGGAACTAAGGAAAGCTTCATTGTAAAGCTTTTGCATGAGGCTGCAATTACAGCAATTATTATAAGAGACCAAATATTATTTGAGCTAGCTAAATAACACTGATGCTCTAAGTTACAGCGATTTACCATTGTTTTCAAGTTACTTAAAATTAAATATTTTACAATTTGACTAGATAAATACATTCACATAAATTGACAACGAAAGCGTCTTACTGTAACAATTTACCTATTTTATACATTAACTTTGTTATTATATTTTATACATGATTCTAACAATATTTACATTCACACAACCGAGTTAGAGTCTCTACAAGCTTTTGCACTACAATTATTAGAGTCTAGAATGAGTCTTGGTATGTACATTTTTACTTATTCACAATATTTTCCCTTGGAAACCTCATTGAAGTTTTTCACTCAGCAAACTTTTAAAATATTTAGATGTCTTAGCAGAAAATCTGAAATTTGAACTTCAGTCTACTACTTTGGAAGTAAAGAAATATGTACAAAGATTTTTGAGCAATAGCAAAATACACATCTCGCGTCGTAATCGTACGTACGATTTAATTTAGAAAGGAATCCAAATACATATTTTCAAGTCAGACTTTACATAAAATGCTTTTCTATACAAATTATTTACACAATATGACTATTCTCATGCCAATAAATGGAACAATAGTTTTGAATAAAAACAATCTTTTTGATAAACACACTTTACAAGTTCAACAATTTGTATTCGCATAGAATGGACCACAGTAATAGCTAATCAGAAAATAGCATTTAGAAAACCTACGCTAATAGTTAACCTGTCTTCGTTGAACGTAACAAAATGTTCAAATCCAAAAGCATGAAGCTCTTTTATTTACACGCAACTCTCGGGTCCCGGCAGGTTCTCTGCCAGGACGTGCTCTCTTCTCCGGGCATTGCCCTTACCTTTGGTTCTGTGTAAGGTGGATGTAGCGAGGCTCCCTGAACTCAAGGTTGGTCCACTTAGAGTCAAGCTCTGACTTCCAAAGGGCGAGTTGAGATTTCCATTGGGGCACACGAAGTTGGGACTCCCTAAAGTTGGACTATCTGAGACTACATAATTGGGCCTAAAGTTAGCAGATATCACTGGCTGACCTAAATTCTGGTTGAGAACGTCCTCTTGCCTATTGTGTGTGTTGGACACCAAGTCACTGCCTGGGGTCAGCTGTGAAAGGAAATGTAGTTCAAAAACTGTTAGCAATTGAAAACATTACCTACATTGACTATTAGAGTGTTTTTTTACCTGTTGTGGTCGTCCAGCAGAGTCCAAAAGAGCCAAGTCTTCTGCTGAGAACACTGCCCCAACTTTACTCCAATCTCCTAAAACAGAATAATAATCAATTTTATCTAATAAAGAAGACGAATAAAAAAAAAACTTGTTACTAACCTCTAACTTCTTTTATACTAGGCCATTCATCTGCTTCCTCTATCTTAGGTGCTGAACTACGGCTATCATCTGAAAAAGTTGTATAGTCATGTTAACGGAGGCTAAAGCTACAAACTGAAAAACAGAAGGCGTTTTCGATATGCACCTTGAGCATTTAATATATCAGGCTGTGGGTCAGGCGTCTTTGAATCTGGCGATGGTTTGATAGTGTATGCCACAACGTATCGCCTTCCTCCATCGCTGAGCTCCAGCATGTCTCCCGGCGGGTGTTTGTGTGGTGGTGGACTGCGGCGCCTTCTTGCACAGAGTACGGCGAAAGCGATTCCGATTGCGGCCAGTACAGCCCCCAGACCAGCTGCCACCACTACTCCCAAGGTAACTCCGCCCATCGATCCTTTGCCATCTAGTTGAAAATTAAAATTGAAATCTTCACATTACCTGTCATTGCTTATTAATAATGCTTTGAAAATTGTAAATGCCAGACCTAGGCATCGGAGCCTACTTGCTGCTCAGACATTCACGGCAATTTCCAATAATTATACAAGAATTTCATAATATTTTGTAGTTTAAATTAAATTAGGGTAAATTATTTATAAGCCAATAGATTGCCTGTCAGATCTGAAAACGAATAATATTTATTTACGCTTGAAGTCAGACCCACCGAGATTTGCCCAGTCTAAACACAATTTACTTATTGTTAAATACCTGGGTAAATTGATTACATAACTGAAAATTAATGTAAACTTTACGGGTAAAATAATTTTACCTAAAATAAACTCCTGACGTTGAATTAGAGTTGGCGTAAATAAGTTACGTTGGAATATTGAGTTATATTACTTCATCTGTGCAAAAGTGTTTTGTGCTTGGATAAATCAATAACACCTAGTAAACATTTTACTGGCAAAGCATCTGCACTGTTTATTCAAATAAACTAGGTCTTTACGAGCGGAAACACCGACAAGGAACTGTATTGCCAAAGTTGGGGGACGTAGAGAACTATGACAGCTTTATTGGCACCAACTAGACTTTTCTCGTAAGCCGTGATTTAATATTTGAATATTAAATTAGAATGTGAAGTATTGCATGGAAATTCGTTAATTGGTTTATTTTCTACATGGCAAGTATATTGGAGTTTTACACTAAACAGTTGTCTCACCTGTTCTTTTAGCAGCGTCGTTGAATGCAATGTTTTCTAGCAAAGTCCTCTCTGACTCTCCTTTTAGATTCCTTGAGTAGATGAGCAAATTGAAAGTGGCACTCTCGCTTTCTCCATTGGATGTTAGTTGTGCTAGGTCTAGCTTGAATACAGCAAGGCCATCTGAAAATAAAGCTTATGTTCACTTGTTGAGCTGGCCGATAGCTGGTGGGCAAGTAGAAACTGTCAACATTGTGAACAGAGACTGTCTGAAAACCAGTATTACATATTATGGTTCATTCATATGGAACATTGTTTACCAAAACTGTCTTAGCATGGAGGAATTGTAACATTGTATAACTTTTAGTAAATATATTCGTGTGTTTTCTTTCATCTACCTGTCTTTTGTTTGAGTTGAATTCATTTGTTGAGTAACATCACGGGCCTTTTAGATGATTTTTTAACAGACTTACTGGTCTCATTGACGCTTCCATTGAACCTCGTCTTGCCAGTGATAGGATCGAGCGCTTCAAGAACAAAAGCCTGTGGTAGACCGCCGTCGTAACCAGCAACACATCGAACTCGAAGCCAACTGCTGGTACCTTCGTTGCTGTTGTTCCCAGTTTGCAATGAGCAGTTTCTTGGTGCAGACGGACGAGCTGTTTGAAGCAAAATGTGTATAATCAATGAAACTGGAAGCTTTTATTGCGATAGTTATAATAACATGGTATTTAGAACATAGAAGAACTAAAATCACTAACATTAGATCTCAAAATGAGCAAGTTGGTAATGGGCAGGCCATTTAGCTCGCAGAGCTGACAACTGTTGGGGAATAAAGGTACTCGAGTGGTGACCACGAAACGGACGATGCAGTGTAGGAAGCCTCTCGATAGACCGAAGACATTTTGATGGCCGTATGAAGTCGCGCGGTGGATGGAGGCCCAAAACTGTTCGTCATCGCATTCTATGGGGAGGCCTATGTGCAGTGGATTTCTATAGGCTGATAATGATGATGATGACAATGACATGGCATTTGAAAATTGTGGAGCAGAGAAACCCATGCATGAGAGGAACAGGTTTCAAGCTAAATTAGCGAATGAACAGATAATTTTTAACAATTTCTGTTTTTACCAGTTTTCAAATAATCATGTTTTATTTAGCAAAATTGTTTTGTATTTTTTGTGACTCAAAGTAAACGATTTCTTAATCCACAAACATGTTTTTGGATAATTTATATTTTTAACGAAATTCTACGAACGAGAATCAAAAAGAACGAGTAAATTCATTAATATTCCTGGAAACGGACAAAATGAAATATAATCAGATACATCAAAACCTTTCCTGGAACCTAGCAAAAAAAATGTCGCTGAAATTCCATGTTTTACCAACACGGTATTCTGGGTAAACTAAGAACTGGGACAAACACTAACAGCCAACATTATTGTAACGAGTATTTTACCTAATCTAATACGCGCGGTGCGTGTGCGAAATGAGAATTAAGTGCAAAGCCAAACTCACTAATTTCGCCTTGACTTATGGCAGCTTGGTGACAATTTAACACGTTATATTTCTAACAAACTGCGAGGATATTAAACGCCGCGGGTTTGGGGTGTATTTGCTGCACCTCACCACGGCTTACTCATATTTTATCTGGCAACGACTTCGGGCTGAATTCCTCAGAGTAGTATATATATTTTTAACTCTTAAACTTTTCTTGGAAGTTCACTTAGGACTACTTTGCCTCCAAGTAGTGTTATGATAATTTAAAAAGTATGGATTGCTCTTACTTTTGCACCCGTGATTATTATTTCTCAGATCGAAAAAAATAGGTTATCGGACGCGCTATGTCCACTTTAGGCCAAAGACATGAAAACTTGTACAAAGTTCACCGAGTATTTACAAATTATTGTTGTTTTTCCAACCATGTTTCCACACCAGACTACATGGAATTCGAATACAGTACAGTACCTCTAGGAATTCGCAAGAACTTTTAACACATATTATCAAACGCGTCCGCATTTTTCAAAAACGAATTTCAATCCAGTCGTAGGTATTCAGCGAGCAAAACATCTGCATAGAAGAGTTATGAGATTTGCCGTGTAGGTACGACTGAAAGCCGCAAGCCGAAATTATAAAACGTACTTTCGACTGCGCGTTGTTGATTCAAATTGTAGGCACGTGGTGTTATTAATGCTTTTATTGGATTGTTCATTTCGGCCGGGCTTCTGGAACTTGGATTATTGGAATATTTCATCGTTTTATTTCGTCTGTGAACGTAAAAACATCTGGTTGGCTGTTTTTGCTTTGTAGTTACATTTTGTCACTGAGTTTTAAATTCATTAAGTTATTATTCTGGTTAAAATATTTTGTATAAAGTATCAGATGACCTGGCTCAAAAACAGCCAGAAAGCAGTCCAAATTGAAGAGTGAAAATACTGAACTCAACTTGATAATTATTTTCTGTTTACTGTCTTTTTTAGTTGTGTTTTTTACCAACAATTCCTTACCAGCGGGCACAATCTGGAAGACACATGGTTCCAGCTGCCTCCCCACGCCATTGGTGCCTCGACAGCTGAGTGTTCCGTAGTCTCGTTCACTCTGTGGCTTGTAACTCAGCTCACTTGTGCTGCCATTCGCTGTACCTATGCAAAACATGCAACATAGTAAAGGGAAAACCTACTAAGTAAATCTAAATATTCATACAGAAAATTTTGCCTATTACTGAACTGAAATCCGCAAACTACTCTACTAAACCGAATTAAACAGTACTTTTCAGCTGTTAATTAGTTTAATATTGTAAAAGAGGTGGTCCAGTACGTACGCATAATGTGGTTATTTATGAAGCTCAGTTATTTATGCACTATTTATGAAAAGGTCATAAGGTTCAAGTTGGTACAATACAGGGCTCTTTGAATTATAAAATATAATACATCTTTCTGAGCGTAATATAACATCAGATTCCTTATTGTATTCGTACTCGTATCTTGGTAATTTTATTATGGCATGAAGGGGGATATAATCCATTAAGTGGACCCATAGGAGGCTGCAAGATGTCACTTTTTGTTGGGTGTAATTTCTGAACAGAACCAGTTTCTTGGAAAAGATAATGACTGACGTGGACAATATTTATATGCAACTTCGTCAAATTACATTTCTTGCAGAATGATTCCGAGAAATGAACTTTTTGAGGATTTTTTTCCCAACTACTTATATGAATAGTTCTGATACTTACCAAACTTGAGTGGAGACACGTCAAGGCTCTCCCCACTGTTGTTGAACTGCCAAAAGAAAGTGACGTCAGGCGGGTTGGCTGTCACTGAACACCGCACGCGCAGCTCTTCCTCTATTTGCGCGCCAAGCACTTGTGGTGATGGGTGCGTGCATACTGGCGCATCTACGGAAGAGAAAACATTTGAACATCGCACGAAAATACCCATTTCAACACTTTTTCAGAAACCTACACGAGACCTACACACTCTTCTAGCTCTCTTGATAGATAGACCGTGAGAACAATTCTAAACTATTATGCTATTGGAAAATGTTTTTAGGAACACCAGGCTCGTTTTTGAATAAAAAAAAGAAACTGCTTTAAAAAATAGGTAACTGAAAACATTACAAAAACATGGAAAACTGCTCATAAAAACCGTCAGTCAGTACACCTACTCAAGTACTTACGACTCGCACTTAGCAAGCTTGGGATAGAATTTCGAAAAATCCTTTCTTAGTATTTCATGCGCGTCATATGTCCAACGTATGCACATACCTCTTAGGTCTTAACTGGCCCGATCGGGCGCACGTACGTTTTATAAGTAGAGCCCCGACCGCCAGACTCAGCTGACCTGCGCGTGCGTACCGCGTTCACATAATATAGAGCTCTAACCGCGTTTCGGCGCCATTTGACTCGTGGCTCTACTTATTTGTCTAGCGGAAAATTGCTTTCTATCTTGTCACCTGAGACAATTTGGACGTTTAATTGTGTGACGAGAAGGAATTTCCATGCAAAATTTTGAATTTGTAGGCCTTGTAGTTCCGGAGATATCGTGATGAGTCAGTGCGTGAGTGGTATTTGCATTTTATATAATATATATATTGATGATGATTATTATTTTTACGATGTGGTGCTTAACAGTAAAACAAAGTGCGTAGCATGGATAAAAAACAGTTTGAACACTAAAACACGACTACGCAATGTTGTAGAGGACGGCCAAATCTACGATTATATAATAAAAGCCTTCAACTTAATTAATAAGTGTAGTCGGAGGCCAAATTCATGATTTTTATTTAGAAAAGTCTCCAAGTATAACTATTAATTAAGTTTAAGGCCTTCACTAAAGAAACATAGATTTGACCTTTACTTTACAATATTTTGATACTTGTACAATTTTAAACACATTTTTTTAAAACGTTTTAAAGTATGTAGTGTTTTATTTTAGTATGATATATTTTTGAAATGGACTCATCAAGCCTTTTCATTTGATATTAAACTTATGTATACAGATATACCTCATTTGTCAAAATCCGTCAAGTAGTTCGGAGCTACAAAGTTACATACATAAATACATAAACTGTTAAAATCCTCATTTTGCTTTGTTGAAGTCGAGTATTTATGTCTAGCAGCTTGCTTAGACAAAACATTTGCATCAGCTAAGTAAATGTTAACCCCAACGCTTCCCATCGTAACTCTTTAGCTATATGTGTGTATTCTTAGATTATTAAGACGGGGACGGCTAGACAAAAAAAAAGGATTAAATACACAGAAAAATCTTTGATGTAATCGGCATTGGAAAATATTGTTTTTTATGAATATGTTAAAAATTAAGGAATAATAAGGTTTTTTATAAAATAATCTCATTAAAATATGGAAATACACAAGAGGGCTTAGAAAATAGTTTCACTCCATAAAAGCTCTGTAATTTACCTGTAATTCTAAATTATATTCCAACATTTGCTACCCCGACTAAACCCATTTGTGGTATGGGCGCTAATTCAAAGCGCGGATATTATGTACACTCAAAAAGGTTTTGAATGTTTGCTGTTACCACGAAAAATTTAATCCGTTTAGGTGTTTGGACAAATTATGATAGATTTTTAAACTATAGGTTATAAAGCTAGCGAATTCAAATTACAGCTGTAAATAATGTCCTAAGTATCGGAACTACAACAGTTAAGATATAGAAAATGAAGAAAAAGCATTAAAGTTTATGATATTCACAAACATTTCAAGGAAGAACATAAACAGCACTTTAATGTCAGAAGAAATGAAACGCAACTATCGAGTTCATGAGCTACAAACAGCAGCAAAGAGTGATAATAAAGAAGCTGTAAATTCGGTTCGTTAAATCATAGCTAAAGTTGGACGATATATAAATTTTATTGCCCAACTCGAAGCAAGCGCAGTCCCAAGCCATGATTCATTTAGGTGTCTTGAGAACTGCGCTCCCCGCTGCCTTAGATTTTCATTAAGGCCTCAAATATTTGAACAGGAAGGGGAACCCTTTGAGAGAAATTTACTTACTGTTACAAGATTCAATAGGCTGGAAAGTGCAATCGGGAATTAGTATTATTTGCGGAATGCTCCGGAAACTGAATGTTAGGCTTCATTGTTATAAGATCCTTTTCATAATAATCATTAGCGTTCTATTGTTATCAAAATTGGGTATCAAAACGCCGCTTGATCAGTATAGATTGACAAGGATATTAACTTCGTAATTAAGTGTATTATGTTATGTCAAAAAAAACAAGATACATTGATACATTCTCTATTACTCAAAAGATTAAAGTAAAGATTACAAAATTAATAAGAAACACATACATCTCTCTCCCCTCTTATTTTTCTGTTTATTTTCGCCCATCCGAAGGTTACCTGATAGAGATACCTGTTAGCGATAAGGCCCTCCACTATTACCCTTATGTGTTTTGGTATATTTTCTTGTAGTTATTATATAGTTGCTAACTACCTACATCAATTTTATCCATACAAAACGTTCATTTTCATTCAGCTCTTTTAAGCTCACTCTTTTAAATTCAATCGTTTGCCAAAGTAACAGAATGAGACCGAGAAAACAGACTTTCTTCAACAAGGAAATGCGGTCTGGAATTTATTACGTGAGCTCAATACGAATCAGCAGACGTCACATGACTTTGAAGATTACAGTTCGTAGCTCGTAGCTGCTACGACGTAGCAGCTACCCCGCAAATGAGCATGCCGTGGATTGGAATAAGTTTTGAATTACGTGGAGCACACAGATATCACATTTTTGGTTCCCACTGCCATCAGTGGGAACCAAAAATCGCCATCTCCATAGATGGCGTTTCCGCGATAAAATTACACATGGCACACAGGCATATTGCGGATTATTGCACTTGCATGGTCCTCGAATTTCTGGTTCTACTTATGATACTTTTAAATTGTTGTTTATTGTTGTAAATGTTGTAATAATTAATAAAGTTTACCAAACTACAGCAATACAAAAGAAGGCAGATTTGAGCAGTCTATGTATGTTCATCTATTCTCTCGTAGCTTTGAAACTACCTAACGGATTTTGACTAATGAGGTAACTTATGAGGCGTCTTGACGTCCCACGTTTCATAAACTGTAAATGTAACACTAAATTCAATATTGCGGAAACTAAACACAATTTTCCAACCTTATAAAAATAATAAATATAAATACAATGAGTCTGTCAAATAAAAAGGTTTGATGCGTACATTCCAAAAATATATCAATCTACTAGGTACCTAAGTACTGAGTAACTACTCCACTAAAAATTTGTATATGTAATAATTTTGAAAACTATAACCCGACTGACTGCATATAAGCTGAAAACAAATATCAAAATTTTGTTAGAAAGCCAAATCTACGAATCTATAATTAAGGCCTTCAACTTAATAGTAGTTATATCTAAAGGTTTTTGAACGTAAAATTGAGGAGCTCATTGGTGCATGGCATGCCCTCCATCGTTTGAACCCATGTCCTAGTTTAGAAGGCGAGGCCAGTGCACAGGTCGGAGTTCAAGTCGATACTGTTGCTCCACGCACACATGGAACCGCTCCTTTAAATTTTGGTCGAGCGCGCAAACACATCCGTTCCCCGTTCATCCAAAGCATGTTTCAGCCCATAACAATTTGCATCCCCTACAACCTCAGCGGGAATATGAAAATATAGTCAGATTAATGTTACGGGAGGCAAGTATCGCGCGCCGCGTGCGTATAACAACCGGCATTTCTTTACCTTAGATTTGTGACGGTAGCGAAACGGAACAAAATGTCGACTGCGAATGTACAAAAGTGAAACAAACGAGCTAAGGTAACGAATAGAAGGGGATACTGTACAGGCGGTCGCAAAACTTCTTCGAATAAATCAAAGAACAAAAATTATTAATGTATCAGAATTGTAAAATTTCAACGTGAAACGAAATGTTAGTACCGTTTGAATATACAAAAGTCTATAAAACGAATGTTATTTGTATTTATTTGGTGCGATATGATTAGGATGTGTTTTTAAACCTATTTCGTCCCACAAATATCATTATCCTTCGCTGACATAACCTGTCTAATCAAATTGCTTTGTGGAATTTAGAAATACGAAACTTTAAATGTCAAAGAAATTGCTTCACGATAGAAGCGATTTCTAAATGCCTTAATTTTGTCTACGTCTGTACGTTTGTCGTATTTGGCCCGAGACGGAGATGACGTAAATCTTCGACACAGCTCCCCTATGATTGATGTTGGCACAGTGACTTCAGTTCTGACGAATACTATGTTTCGATGGATTGTTATGAAACTTGAACTTGATAATCACTTTATATACAAACCTGATTAATGCAAATATATTGGAAAGTGATAAAGTTGGGTTTGTCTTATACAAGTATAGATGTCGCATTTAACAATTTTTAGTAAAATTCTAAATGCGATTGCGATCATTTCATACATTTCACCGTTCGTTACTTATGTTCAGAAAAATTTCATTGTTTTGAAATATAACTCTTTCTCGGTGGGTTGTATCAACTTGTATCGACACTTATCAAGTATAAGTATTGTATTGGACACATGGTTCCTTTTATAGAAATAACCCTGAAACACGACACTATTGATACCATCATTAAGTGTTTGCAATTTTATTTTGCATTGAAATGAGTGTTGCTTCTAGTTTCCTTACTTTTTCTTCCTATTAGTCACTCTTGTGTCCATATTTTTGATTGAGCAGTTTTAGTTCCCACCTCAGTAACATCTTTTTTTGTGAATGTTTTTTTTTTCTAAAAGTAATATAACCCCCTAATATATATATTATATAGTTAAAGTATTCTCACCACTGATATAATCTGAATGATATAGGTATCCTTTATTTGCAGTAGTGTCTCAGACACGAACACGCAGGTTTGTTTTAAATTTCCTATCGGTGAACTTGGCAATTGTTGGAAAAACAATTTCAAAACAAGTCAGATAATTTGACGGCGAGACGGAGATGACGTGAATCTTCGACACTCCCCTATGATTGATGTTGGCGCTGAGACTTCAGTTCTGACGAACACTACGCTTTCCACTACCCTTAAAGTTATTTATGGATGTGTTGGTTACACTAATCCCGAAGGAAAGTTAATTTGATGATCGATGTGTTGGAACTTTTACTAGCCCCACCGTCGTGCGGTGGGTTGAGTAGCCGGCTGAGATGCATGAGGTGTGAGTTCTATTCCCGCTACGGGACAAATGCTTGCAACTATAAATATTTATTACGGGTCTGGGTGTTATGGTACCATGATACTCGTAGTTATGGTTTAACGTACTCGTGTGGGATCAGGACTATGAATGTATCATCAGCAGCCTTTATACGTCCACTGCTGAACAAAGCCTCCTCCATGAAATAAGTTAACTATGGGTAGAATTGCCATAATCGCTTGGCAGAATTGGTGATCACAATATTTACAGGTGGATGCTGCTGCCCATCCTCTGGTGGTGGTGGTTTTAAAGGCTATATTAGAGGACAACTTTTGAACAGTTTATAATCTTCATAAAATTTTGTAGGTGGGTAGATAGTACTGCTACAATTTGTATGGAAGGTATGAACCGAATCAGGTTGCTAAGAAAGAGGGGTCCAAGCGTCTTTTACAACACCCACAGGAGGAGAGGAACGGGTCTATTCTGGAAAGGCCGGACGAATCACGGTCAGCGATATCGTGGTTCGGACCGAACCACTAGTTATAATAGCGTGTCACAATTGTTATTTTGTTTGGTAAGACTACAAGATTACGAGCTAATTGTACAAAATATGATCCATTCATTTCCATGGGCTATGAACCATGGGTAACGTAAATGAATGGCAGAACCCACTACATTTTTTTATTTATAATCTTGAATTTATTTTACTACATAATTTAATCACTCCGTTGACTGTAACAAATCTTTGCAAATATATTTCTGAGGATGATTGATACACCAGACGAAAGCTTTCACAAAATGTAATTTATTCAGCATTCTGTTTATAACAAACAAAAGACCCCCCAATTTGGAACGAGGAAGTTTACTGTGACAATTAACTTATTGACGCGTTATTTACTTTTTGAAAATAAATCTTGCTTTCCGTATTTTCCCGGTTCTTAGAAAGTCTAATACATTTTTGAAGAAAGCCAGTTGAGGATAAAACTCTGAAAATAAGTATCATTAATCGATCATAAACTTGGGTTCAATTCGCATTTATTCCAGCAATTTGTGTCCAATTACAGCGTTGTGTATTATTTTAGTTTAATTAAATATTTTTGAAAATGAAACTTATTTATCTTGTCATCAATCGCCGTACATAAAGTAGTAATTTTTGTTTATCGTGTATTGTTTATCAAAGATCACTTGGCTTTGGATGTTTGGAAAAAACAATAACCAACTTGTATTAGTACGACGCGGTAAAGGCCCCCACTAGATGAACTAAAGACATATTAAACGTCACAGGAAGTCGGTGGATGGAAGAGGCTCAAGACCGTTCGTTATGGCATTCTAAAGAGAAGGCCTATGTCCAGCAGTGGAATTCTACAGGCTGATGATGATGATGATGATGATTAGTTCATAACTGACGGACAAACGAACAAAGTAGCCTGAGTAACTGGTTTTAATCACTTAAGAAAATGCAAATGAAACCCATTATTGTGACTGTTGTCGCTTTCAATCGACATCACTCAACAAGCTCTACAGCCAATGAGAACGTTCGTTTAACACAACGGGAAAACTTCTAAGCTCAGTTAAATTGGTGTTTCATCCAATTTATATAATATAATGAAGTCTACCTACTTCATTATATACAAAATGGAAAGCGTCATATAGCTACTCAACTAGTCAATTAAGGCTGTTTCAGACAATCATTACACATATGTATATACAGGCACATCATAGACACCCCATTAGATTCTCCTATTTTTTTAGCGAATTAAATAGCTGATTTTTATTTTAGGGCATACATGTTTTGACGTGGCAACCTCTAGCAGCCGACCAAAAAAGTCAAGAAGGAACAAAACTAAAAAAAAACTATCAAAAATATATATGACACCTTTTTTTAATGGCATATGGTTATAAGAACAAAAACGAGAGGTGTAGTGGGAACCAGTTGGAATGAAATTCTTTTTGCTATATCTTTTTGTATTAAATAACAGGCACAATCAATAAATTAACGAAGTTTTAGAGTAATTATACTTACTTGTAACTTTGATCAAAAATATTATTTATACCTAATAATGTGTTAACAATTTTTTTTTTCGTTAGTTTTATTTTGTATTTTGTTAATAGTAGGGATTTCATACGCAGTAGTCCTCTTTCCGTAATAATTATTCATTTTAGGTGTGTTGTTTTTCTTGTTGTTATGAGATATTGGTACATTTTTATTTCAAATTGCTTGATCAGTTTAGCTTTGTCATGTACAGGAAGTATACACCACAGAATTGAAATATAGCCAAGTCGTTATCTATATATTTATATTTAGTGCGTTTCGGAATTACTAATTTTAAGAATCTCAACTGTAGGTTGAAAATTGTATCCAAGTAAGTTCTAAATGTATATATGTATAACAAATTAAGTCAGTAAATCATAACAGTTTCTTTTAATATAATATATAAGTTAACAAGAACTTTGTAAGGCATTTTATACTTGATGATGTGGAATCCCAGTTCTAAATACAGGATGTCATACAAAATATAACTTACACTGTATACTGAGATGTGTCGCTTCACTGGCTGTCTCTCCCAATGCGTTGGTCGCTCGACACGAGTAGTCGCCTCCGTGATCTCTTGTGACTTTCTGCAGCACCAGGGACTTTGTGCTCACTATGACTCCTGATACCACGTTTTGCAGCACTTGTTTTTCCTGCACACGAGATAAAACATATTATTTATCACGACGCGCGTTCGCTGCGGAACTATTTTTTGTTTATCTTAAACGCGACTTTTATCTGGTACGGAATATGGATTTGTGGTTTTTCCCGTGGTTCAGGAGACATTTCTGTACGAATTTATATAGAACGCTTACCTTTAACAATTGTTTTTAACTTTATAAACTATCATGGATATGAACATAATTATAACTAGAAACGGGATATTTACCATGATTTTTGAGCTTTGTAAATTCCCTATATTTCGGCACAGTTGCATGATGTCCATCAGTTTACCCGTGATCATGGCGCATGCAAATGTGCCGAAATATCGGGAATTTATAAAGCTCAAAAATCATGGTAAATATCCCGTTTCTAGTGATGATTAAATAGTTTTTAACTTTGACTATTGCTTCAAGTATTAATTTATTATCAGTACATACATAGAAATTTATCAACTTTATTTACATTGACTAAATTTATTGAATCCTTAGTTTTTCACTTATGATATTAATACTCATCAATCCTGAAAGTTGGATTTACCTGTCGTTTGTGTTCATTATTCTCAATTTTCTGCTCGAGCGATCAATTAATAGAGATTTCTTTTGAATTTGGCCGTATCCGTAGGAAACAGGAAATTTTAATAACCTGGATAGAGGGCTAGATCGGTAGAGAGCACCGTCTCTTTTTTCCCGAATACAGCAAAGCAAAAGGAGAGTTCTGATTTTAGCAGTCTATGTATGTATGAAAGTTTGTTCATCTCCTCGTAGCTCTGAAAATACTTGACGGATGTTGGTAAAAAAGGTATCATATGTCGTATTATGCTTCATAATATTCCGCGTGTCATGACGTTTAGTTAGTAACACTTAATTTAATATGGTGGAAAGAAAACGCATTTTTCCAACCTCACGACTAACGCCGGTCAAATCCACTATTTTGAATACACTTGAAGGCCTTTATTGTAGATCATTAGCAGTGGTGGATTTATACTAGGGGCAGTCGGGGCTAGTGCCCAGGGCGGCAAATTTTCTAGGGCGGCAAAATTTGGAAAGTGAGAAAAAAAATTCTATACAATATATAATTAACTAATTCTTTGAAATAAACATTTTATCTTTCAAGAAATATAATTCAAGTATTATGTATCACATTAAAATTTTGTATATTATAATATAGGAAATTTAAGTAAAAACTATTCAAATAGTTTAATTAATTTATTTCCATAAAGGTTAGGTTTGAAAAAATTAAAGTTGATATTTTTATTTTCTGGAATTTATAAATTTATGTAGTTTTTTTGACGAATTAAAAATATTTTCAAATTATGTATGTCTTTTTGATAACAGTAACTTTTATTGATTAATGAATTTTTCTAAAATTGGAGAATTATCCAATAACACTAATTAATTTTAATTAAAAAGAACAATTTTATATTTTATATTTTTACTATAGTATATAATAAATAATATATAATATATGAGTAAATAATGAATAAATATAAATAAAACATAATGTATAATAAATGCTATATAATACATAATAAACTTCCTGCAATCAATTAGTTATTCTAATTCTTAAAAAATAAGATATCAAAACTATTAAAATAAAATTTAAGTCATAGGGCGGCATTTTCGTGCCCCAGGGCAGTACAAATTTAAATCCGGCCCTGATCATTAGTATATATATATATATATAAATATAAATTATTAGTCACGCTTTGAGGATATCCTTTTTCATGCTTTTTTTAAGGAAAACAGGCTCATTGACAGGAATCAAGATTTTAATAGGACGCAACATGAGCGCATTGCTGACCCAAACAAAGTCTATGATTACTCAACCTGCCTATTTCACACATCTTGCTATAGCTAGATATGAATGTAACTACTTACATTATGATACCATGATATCTTGTGTTCCCTAGGATTGGCTTTGACTGAACACTCAAAGTACACGTCATCGCCTTCTTTGATGTCGTTTGGGTTCAATGTGCTGCCAAGCGAAAGCGATACCACTGGAGGATCTGAAACAAACGCACTGAGAAAAAAACTCGAAGTTTTATATCTACCACCAGGATATAATGGAAATGGTCAATGGTCTTAAAATGCTTTACAAAATGATAAAGGCAAACGTTCAAACTGGGCCAGTAACTAGAACTTGGTCGATAGGTGACAAGAATCATCCAAAAATCGATTTTAAAATGCTGCAACCACTAACACTTATTCCAAAGGCGATAAGGGTGCTTATTCATTTAAAATTCGTTCAAAACTTTGTCTGTGGAACCGCCAAATGGTCTGCGTGGCAATACAGGCTCTTTCATAAAAACCGAGTGGTGCGATGTCAGCGGTTGTGGCAGGCGATAACGCGGTTTAATGTAGTCCATGCTTGTACGGTTTAAGGATTTTATTTCCAGACCACTATGTGTTCATTTTCGTGTGCACAGTATTTTTGTAATTTTTGACTTTTAAAACAGATGGGATGATGAAATATGATCATATACATGTACACATTTTGGAAAAGCTTTACAACAGTTGTTTCTGAGTCGTGCCAATTCCTGTTGTAATATTATGTAAATAGGTATAAACATTAAATGATGTTACAATATTCATTTATGTTATGACGATTCAAAGAATACTCTACTTCTAAATAAATACAATTATTCAGTAGACTTTGTTGTGAAGAGTAATCTTAGTTTTAAAAGCTCTCTTCTAAGGAGATTTCGTGGAGCCTTTACAACTTACTTTCGAGTGACAAGTAATAAAGCTTAGTGATATCAAAGAGAAAATACACAAAAAATCCATCACGATCCTTTACGTTGAATGAATGTATGAGCTCTATCGACCTTCTATTAATTTTTACTTTTTATTATTTATGTTTTAGTTTATGTCAAGGAGTAACCTAATTTTATATTTTTTCCATAATTTAGAAAGTCGTTATAAGTAGTTCCGTTACACTAAATTAAAACAATATTATAAAATTAAAAAAGCGGCTAAAAACGTGTCAGACCACCGGGTTCCGTAGTTGGGACGAACCGGAAAACCCAGTATGTCAAAAACTATTATCTCATTGACATTCCTTTTCGTTGTAAGTGTTCTTTTAGTAGTAACATATTTTTTTCAAAATTTTCCACCTCATAGTAGTGAAATAGAGGGGAGTGTTAAATTGTAAATTGTTGTTTATAGTAACACACTTTACGACTTTAGAAGCGCAAATCTCACCAACTAATGACTTAAATAATAAAGTCATTTTGAAACTACCATGTATTACTTTCAATGACTTATTATAGATAAAGACTTATGTACATTGAATCTTTTTTATCCCTCAGGTGCACGTTTTTTTTCGTGGTTTCACTATGTACCTATGCCATTTTATAGCGGTTCGTATAATATACCAAAACTTTTAAAATTTCATGCATCAATAGTCTCTATTTTCACATGTGGCTACGAAGCCAGAACAGCTTTTGCACGCATACTTGCGTTGGATTGTTTTCCAAATATTCAGTAGGTCATGTCTATGATTTTAAAGTGTCGCTTTAGCGAAAATAATAAAATACCACGCGATGAATTCGTTCAGAACCCTGGTTTACTTTGATAAAGTTCCTCGCAAACTGTCTCTTTTCGTTAGGATAAAATGTGAAAATGGCATTGAATAAATCGTTCGGTAGGTTGGAGGAGAAGGCGTAGATTTCCTTCCTTATTTGCAATAGGGCAGTGCTTCAGGTGAACACTTATCTGTGGCTAGGAGCGGGCGTTGACACTTTATTGGCCATTAAAGACCTATAACGACGTCGCCCCGCGGCCAAAGGAAACACCCGTTCTCCAAATAAACATTTACGATTCCAACGTTTATATTGTTGCCAAAACGATTCTCACCGAGAGGCAGGGAATTTCTCCCCGTTCTAAATGCGTAACGGTTCGCCGAGCAAGAGTACTTAAATACAATTTATTTATATTTGGAAATTAATTTTTGCTCGTAATAGAGTCAACGGTCTTCCATAAGCATTTCAATGGTTGACCGTCCCGCTGATGAATCCATTTAGTGACCCAACGATGTATATAGTTTATTTGCTTTTGATATTTTGAAAGAAGACAGCTCAGGAAATTCTAGCATTTACCTGTCTACGGTAAAATGAATTGGGCGAGTTATGTTTTGGCATTTGAACTTGGTGTTAAGCCTGATTTAATCCCTTCCAGCATTTTGCCATCCCGATTCACCGGGTGTGAGGGGGCAGTTCCACTAGTCAGAATTAGTTTTTGGCCTCTCCTCAACGCATGTAAAGTGTTGATGTTGGTGTAGTCTCGAACACTAACACGGTTTTAATTATGTTTTACAGAGTTTCGCCTGCGCGAGTAAGCTTTTGATACTGTTTTATGGAAAGTCTGTTACAAATTATAAATTTTCAATGGATTTAAGAGCCAGCGGGCTAAAGTTGAAATTAAACAGGGATTCTGTGAAATCTCATATATGTTCCATTACTGTAGTTCATCCATAAATTCTGTGAAGTTCGTAGGCTTCATTGGAGATTCGGTATCGAGTTCAGGGTGACACCTAGAGCCCTGGGGGACCTTGCCTCGTTGCGTATTCACCAGGGTAGTGGTTAAATAAACGTACCATGTCAAACGGATAAGCAGAACTGAGACGGACAAAGTCAAATTAAGTGTTCAGACAGGAAGGTGTCAGTCGGGAGTCACTGTAAGCCATGCGTCTCAGTCCGCCAGCCAGCCACAGACTAAATTAGTTAGAATTAGTTCGTGGCAAGTTAGTAGCACTGGATAAAGTGTCAGTGGAAAGTTTCATTTTCGCGAACTGGTTTGGAAACGCATCGTGGAAACGGGCAGTGGCTGGCGGCGATGTTTGCAAGAGCGCACACGGTTAGCCAACGGGTTAGATAGCCTTGTTGAGTGCTAATGATAGTTTGTAAATGTCGTTCACGAGTAACTGTGAAATTAAACTATGTTCATCGTATCTGAGAACGAGTGAAATTACGGAAATAGCCTACCTAAAAAGACCAATCGAAGCCGATAAAAGGCTAAATAAAACGGACAAGTGAGAGCAAGACGCGGTTTTTCATTTTAGCACTATAGCTCACTGACATAGATTTATATTTGGTATTAATTTCAAGTTAACACCTTTAGTCGTTCCTGAGAAAAGGGTCTTGAGAGAGAGAGACAGACAGGCGGAAAACAAAGTAATCCTATAAGTAATCCTAAAAAGACGAAAGCGTGATTTATTTTTGCTCAAAAAATATTTTAGCAATGTAACAGCTAGAAAATTACCTTCTAGAAATACCTAGAATGAAACTGAAAGAGTAACGATTATATAAATTGAGCTTTGGTTTATTTTCTTTTAATATCATACTCATAAGTAACATTAAAGAACAATTTGGAGCTCATGATTGTGAGGGTAATGAAACTTAATTACAATACGGTTGCGACGCGAGTTTTAATTGTAGGCACTTTCATTAAGAATGTACGAAGTGTTTCTGTTTAATGCCACACACAGGTTTCTGTTGAGTTTATTAATTATTTTTTTCGTCTAAATACTTTTTAATGATGTGCGAACTAAATATTAAAGGTATCTTTGTAAATAAAGTTAAATCGAATTCTGAAGTCATCTAGTCCCGCTCGTTAAGATAGTTAAAAAGTTTTACAATGTTTTAATCAGTTGTCTCTTTAATGAACTTGGATCGTTAAGATACACAGGGTTGTTGTATATATGACAACGTTGATAAGATATTAAATGACTTTAATCTTGAAATCACGTGTAAGTTTCGTAAAGCGCTGTTTGAAACGTTCAAATTCTTGATTGTTTTAGAGCGGTTCCCAAAAGGGTTGCGAGTCAGAGTGGCGCGGATGTGCTGAGCGGGCGCCTAAGTAGCAATGATAATTAAGCTTAACGATGCTAGAGATGTGCGAACTGGTTAAGCCGAGCTCCTTTACTGCTTATTTTGTAGCAATATTCGTTCAGGCAACGAGTCCTCGCGAATTAAGAACTTGCTCTAATTGTGTCATCACAGATTCGCAGACGCTCGCGCGAGACTCGAGACGGAGCACTTGATTTGAACAAACAATTACGCCTCGTTTTCATATCTAAATATGAACTGTCGACAATATTACGCCATCCGTAATATCTCCTGACATCTCGCCAATTCTCTTGATAGCACAATTTGGAGTTCGCGCATCAAGTTTGGAATTTTCAGGTTTTAGATAAGAATGCTTTCACACGTTCTAGGTATTTACAATGTTTTGCAATTTCCATAATGAGAACCGTCCGAGGAAAAATGAGAGTTCTTGAGAAAATCCTAACCTTGGCACTTGAATAAGCCTGCAAAAACTTTGTGAAAGGATTTTCTAGACGAGGGTGCTTTCGTATTATTCATTTTTTGTTTGCGTTGGGTGTTATAAAGGCAGATTGCCATTGATTGAGAGCAAACACGCAAGCAGCCAGTATCTATGTTTCTTTCATGTAAAGGAGGTAAGGATTGCTTAGCTTATCAAGATTTATAAATGCTACGACGACCTACTTTACTTATAGGTATGATATCATATTTTTTTACATAAACGGCCAACAGCATCTGTCTAGGTAGGCATGAATGTGGATGCTCACTTACCTTTTCCTACCAACGCAATTGGTCTCTAATTGAACTTCAGCA
Organism: Epirrita christyi; assembly: GCA_951392215.1. Taxonomy (NCBI): domain Eukaryota; kingdom Metazoa; phylum Arthropoda; class Insecta; order Lepidoptera; family Geometridae; genus Epirrita; species Epirrita christyi. Next base: position 7,151,340 of record OX595852.1, read on the forward strand.
CAATAATATCAAATGAACATACAAACAACATCCAGTTTGAAGGAGTCCTCGATACTCTGCCCGGGAAGCGCGCTGTTGTCTGCTTGGCACTTGATTTGAGTTCCGTCGTCTTCGGGCAATGGAATGAACTGAATTTGACTGCTCACCCAAGTTTCGTTATTCGCTTGTGCTGTCTAGAACAAGGGGTGATTGTTGGTTATTGCTTATTGGTATTCATTCCTAACTGTTTCTAACTATTGTTGTGAGAATAGCATTTTATCGAGAGCTGCGCGAATGTGCGCTGAGCTGTTTGATGGTTTGTATAGATTGTCCTCGTCATCAACATTTCTCGTTTATTCAACATTTCTAACAAAAAGACACAAAGTGAAAATTATGACCAGCATAGTAGTCTAAAAAACCATTTAAAAATGTCGTTGAATTTTAATTTACAATTTAAAAATAATTTGTTAATAATATCTTTTGGTTTGAAAAGCAAAAGAACACTATCTTTCGCTGTAAACTTTACATTATAATGTTTAAAGATGTAATGTTAGGGCATAAAATATTAGAATGCTTATTTTACCAAAACTTTTTCATATTTTTTTGTATGACTACCAGTATTAGTTATGTTATTACAAAGGTATGTATTTGTTATTATGAGTGCTAAGTACATTTATTAAGTACGTTTTATTTTATTTATTTATGACCATTGATTTTATGTGTTAACTATATTCTCGTCACAGATACCGCAGAGCCTCAAGACGAAAGTCTATAATCAGTGCGTGTTACCAGTGATGACTTACGGTACTGATACGTGGGCGCTATAACTATAATAGCCTCAAACACAAGCTCAAAGTCACACAGCAGGGTATGGAGAAGGCTATGCTCGAATTTCAATACGTGAAATCCGAAATCAGGAGATCCGTAGAAGAACCAAGATCTCCGACATATAACTCTCAGAATCAGGAAGTTGAAATGGAAATGTTCAGGCCATATAATTTGCAGAACTGACAACCGTTGCAAAATAAAGGTTCTCGATTGGCGACCACGAACCAGACTACGTAGTGTAGGAAGGCTTCCCTCTCGATGGGCCAAAGATATTATAAAGGTCGCAGGAAGTCGGTGGATGGGGGCGGCCCGGGACCGTTCACCGTGGCATTCTATGGGAGAGGCAGTAGACTTCTATAGGCTGATGATTGATGTTATTTATGTTATCTTCCCTGTGTCTCAATTTACTCTGCATGTATGTACACGAACCAACCTCTATGATCACCAATCTAACCTCTTAGGTTAGCTGGAAGAAAACTCTTTTTAGGGTTATCTTGTGGCTTTGTATATGTTATTTCATACTATCTTAACGTTTTAATTTTATCGTTTATTTATAAACAATCCTTCCTACTAATATTATAAACGCGAAAGTTTGTGAGTATGGATGGATGTTTGTTACTCTTTCACGTAAAAACTACTGAATGGATTTGAGTGAAATTTGGAATGGAGATACTTTACGCCCTGGTTTAACACATAGGCTACTTTTCATCATCATCATCATCAATTTTCATCATTATTCACGCGGGTGAAACCGCGGGGCGCAACTAGTAAAGAATAAAGAAATAATGGTTTATTTATTTACCAGCATTATATAGTACAAAACATTTGTATTATTTCGATGACATGGCCAGACTTTGGCTGTTCTAATACAAGTAAAATGTAATGTGTATAAATGTAGTAAAAGCCTTACAGCAGCATCCATCTGAGTACTTATCAGCAACTGCGATCACCAATCTGCTTGCCAAGTGTCGTGATTATGGTAAATCCACCCATTGCTTCAATGGGCGAGGCCTCGTCCAGCAGTAGACGTAAACAGGCTACTGATGATGATGACGATGCGGTGTGTAATTGTTTATACCTTCACTCTCGAGCTCTTGAATTTCCTATTATCTTTGTACCAGGTTAGCTGCGCCGGCGGACGGCTACCTTCCGACACGCACACGAGGTTGACATATCGCTCCGACGATAGCGTCGCTGGCTTGTTCAGTATCTCTACCATGTTCGGCTTCACTGAAACAAATGGCTAGTTAACAAAACTATAAAACAAGTAGTAGTAGAGAGAGAGTAATTACAATGTGAAGGTGTTATTGTATAACATAACATAACATAATACCCAACAGTAACATACGTAGTCTTGATCCCACAATAGGATTCCCTGTGTCTTGTGTCAGGAACTACAAGTACCATGTTACCATGTTAACATCCAGACCCGGAACAAATATTTGCAGATCATACAAACATTTGTCCCGCAGCCGGAATCGAACTCGCAACCTATTGCATATCAGCCGGCTACTCGCCCGCCGCGCCACAGAGGTCGTCAAATAATATAATGTATTATAATTAATAATGTATATGAAAGTACCTATGAATGTAATTATTAAGGAAAGTTTACTTCTAAGAAGGGTTCTTCTTTTAGGTGTGTACACGAACGAAGTTTGTTTCTATTTTGGCTATTACTTCATCAAACTCCTCTCCTTGTGTTATGTAGAAATATTTCTACAAACAAGCTGATTCTACTCAACGAAGAACACAAATTTTCGCTAGATAATTATGCTGGTACATCCTATAGTGGTAATTTGGATGGGTTTGACAATTCATGGCGTGTAAGACTACCTTCCCTGCGTTATTTATAGCATAGGGGAACGTTACAAGGCTTGTAGTGTATGGGGTTGGATAGAATTTATATCCATATATATATATATATATTATATAATTATGTATTGTATATATAGGTAGGGAGTGAAGGTGTGACTACTGTACTCTAACTGAAACATATGGAAGACATACGTTTATTTTATTTTCCACTGTTTTTGAGTTCTAAGTCTCATATTAAAAGCAGTGTATAGTGAAATACAAGTGAATTGCTTGATTTTTAAAAGGGGTGTAAAACTTTTAACCGAAATTTTCGTAAAACTACCCCCGCTTTACTAAAACATGACTTGACCGAGACTTTGACGACTTGTAAAGAGTGGAACGTTGCAAATGGCAAAATTATCTAAAATACTTGAAACTGGCAAAGGCAAAAGCTGCGCAATCAAAAAAAAAAAGGATGAGTGAAATACCCCATTAAATTTGATTCCATTGCAAGTATCAATATATTGTCGCTGTTGATGGAAAACTACAAAACTAACACATTTTGAGAAATCGATTTTATTGCATTTCCATAAAGTCTAATTCAAGTTGCATCTTTCTGTGTTACTAATGCTTTGATCGGCATAAATAGCCGTATCTTTGGATTGCGTTGACTTAGAAGTTTGATTTTTTCACAGCGCCAAGGGATTGCAGTATTTGATATTAATTTCAACTTGATACTCCACGCGCTCCTGAGAAAAAGCGTCTTGACAACAAAAACACACAGACGAACAACGAAGTGATCCTATAAGGGTTCTTTTTTCTTTTTGAGGTACGGAACCCTGTAAAACATACAGCAGTGTAAGCTAGACTGTTTGTGTCCACATTTGGCAATTTAAAAAATAAAATTAAATAGGTTAAGGAAAATTAAAAGGACTCTTGCAGGAAAAAGGCAGAACGTGAACGTTGAAAAGTGAGGAAGAAAAACTTCAGTAAGTCACGAAAGTCACATATCTAGGCATATATTTTTAATCTCGACGAATCCGTTTATTAGACCACACCGTTTCCTCTAATGGATGTCGTAAAAGCCGACTAAAAGATTACACCACGGGATGTGCTGCAGCATCCACCTGAGTATTTTACACCAGTACTGCGATCACCAATCCGCCTGCCAAGTGTGGTGATTAAGGAAAATCCCAGCAATGCATAGTATGGGGGAGGCCTCATCTAGCTGTGGACATCTACTGGCTGATGATGATGAATTTTATAGTTTTTTGTGTACTCACAGTTCATTTCAAGCCTGACCGACTTCTCTTGTGGACTCACGAGGTTAGTGTTCGACGCTCGACACTTGAACGTGGTATTGAGGTGGTCACGTTTCACGTGAGGTAGCTCCAATCTGTTCACCACTACGTGTGTGTCGGTCTTTTCGCCGATGTACTGTGGAGCAGGAGTCCCGTCTATTAGCCACATTACAGTTGGCGCTGGTCTTCCTAAAAAAAAAAAATAACATTGCCCATTTCAGACAGTCCGAAAAATTAAAAATTTAGTTCTGAGGTCCATTCGAAGAGATATACTTAATAGAAGGTCACCGTTGTACGCGAACGAAGTTTGCTTCTATTCAATGGGGCCTCGTCTAGCAGTGGATATATTATACAGGCCGGTGATGAAACTTTACTTTACGATACTTATCAAGTTTGCTATTATTTGGATAAAATAAATTACACACACAATTTTCCTAAGCTTAATTTCCCTTTAACACAATTTTGGCGCAGTTAGTCATGCAGCAATAATAATGTCATGTGATAAAAATTAATCATATTAATATTTTGTTCAAGGTTACAATAGTCGCGTAAAGTAAGAAGTTGTTACACGCCATGTTTCCGAAATATGATGTCGGCAAAGTAGCAACATTATAATCTAAGCTACAAATACATCTAATTAGTATTTGAACTAATGTTTACGTCGACCTATTACGTTAGGTACTATTTTCTTATCTAGAAGCAATCGGCTGTTTTGTTGCGTGATGTAGCGGAAAAGCTTAAAATACTTATTTTGATGAATGAAAGGATCTTAGAAGACCATGGGCCGCCCGGGCGGTGGAAATGATCTTGACCCCAATGAAGGTCACGCGTAAATAAAACAAAATCCATGCGAAATTCTTTAATTCAAAGATTTGAGGAAAATGCGGAGTTTTCCATAATGCTCGCAGGCATTTTTAAAGTGAAGAGCTTAGCGACAGTAATTGCTAAAAATGTAAAGTTCCAGTGAAGATAACTGGTAAATGGAGCAGTATAGTCGGCATAGGCAACTTTGCCCGTGTCTTGGGCGAGGCTTTGCCAGTAATTACGTTATCGCGGCCCCGACTTGGGCTCCGGCAATATTGATCATTCTACGTCACTTATTCCAACAAACTTACTTGTTCAACCAACTCCCTGAAGAACAGCCGCCGACACGGCTATTATTGTTTGTCAAAATTGGGCTTGTATTTTGTATAATGAGAAATTTCTTCCAGTTGCCTTTCTCGTGAAATTCGAGTGGGGTTCTTTCAAGGCCACTTTGTGTATTACAACTGACTGAATAAGCTAATATTTAATTATAAGTGTTTTAAAACGTTTGAATCGTTACTGAAACGGATTCAAAAACGTATGCCCAAAAACCCCACCGTGCGATCGCTATAGCAATCATCAGTGGGGATTCTGAGCGTATCAAATAAGATTATATCAAGTATGAAAATAAAGATGTTATTATCAAAAACACACCCAACTCTCTCAGAAATAGATAGTTCGTAAAAATTCGTTGACCTTATATTAGCCAAGTAGTGATAAGTAGTGACTTTGACATAATAATGAAGGTGAGGTAACTTTGTATTATTTATCTTTTACACTTTATTTGTGTTGGTTCTTTCTCGTCTAAACTTTGTGATTAGTTTTCAAGAAGTTCCCGGAATGAAGTAAAGCTGTCTTACGGTGAAAAATGTAGGTACCTACCTCCTGATAAATAATTTGTCACGGAAAAGTAAATGAAAAGCTTCTTAAAATTCAACAAGTGACTTCGTCCCGAAATCGCTTTCTAGGTAGTCAGTTGAAATAAATCTCGAATTCAATCGAGAGCAGATTTGCGAGTTTTTCTGTTTATGCTAAAATACGTAAGTATTAAAAAAGGTGATAATATCCGAAATGAGTTATTTATTTGGTATTTTAACTGCTGTCTTGGCAACGAACGCCCGGTTTATATGTAAATTTGTGAAATAAACCATTTTAGAAATTCATAGTTGTGAATAATTTAATAAATAAATAATAATTTAATTTATTTTTATAAGACATGACGAACATTTAATTAATTAATTTAATAATTTTATTTAAAAACATTTGGTTTATGGTTGGTGATGTATATAATAATAATATCTTACAATTTTCGAAGGAACGTGTCTCGGCAATTTTATTGAGGTACTTTGGATAAATTAATACTTTGCCAAATGAACTTTTGCGAAATCAAATTCAATGGCAACGCATAGTACAAGTTGCCAATACAAAGTATTTATTATAAGACAGACATTTGCTAAGGCAGTTGCTCAGGAGTTTTTAAGGAATTCATATTTATGAGTTATTGTTTGCGAAATGAAATTTTAGAAACAACTATCGGCAAAATGATAAAATGATAATGATTTATATGTTATGGTCAACTAACTGTTGAGGCGTAATATAATAGAAATCGAATTTTGCCATCTTCAATCCAATGTGGCAAAGGACGAAAACTTCGAGTTTTTATGACACCAACTATAACAACATAATCAAAATCGTAACTACACTACCTTTTGCATGGCCTTTTTATGTCCCTACAGACTGGACTACAAGGAGATCGTTTGTATTTTTTACTAGCGTTTGAATAAAAAGAGTCTCATTCGATTTTAAAATTTACTTATCGTCCTTGGGCTAGAAAGGCTATACTACAAAATAGTTTTCGAGTTAACAAGGAACAGTCAGAAGATAAGTGATGCAAATAAATAAATAACAACCAACGGTCACATAAATATTATGTATGTATGTTCTCTTCCTGTGTCGTGGGTATCCAAACTTATCAGGAGATCATCAAACATTTGTCTCGCAGTGGGAATCAAATCTCTCAGCCTCAGATGCGGGTATTAACTGCTACCAGCTATTAACTAAATTTACTGTATTTCGAGTTTCCAGGCACTTATTGGCAATAAAATAATACTGTATAAAACGAATTTCCGAAATTCACCCTAACACACAAATTCATTTTGAGCTCATATGTACTGAAGTATATTCCTGTAAGCCAGTAACAGGGAATAGAGAACTAAAAAGAGAAGGGCCTTTACCAACCCCCCCCATTTTCAGAATGAGCCATGTACTTAACGGACATGCTCACAAACCAGTGTATGCATCGGACGTACGAGGTATTAAAACATATAGGTATAATATTATGTTGATTAAAGGGATTTATGGCCAAATTATCAAGTACCTAAACAAAACCTGATTAAAGCTATAATAAGACCCAAACAACAAAACAACTTACTCGTAAGAAGTTAAACTACAAAGTAGGCAACGTTGCTCTAGGCAAAAAGCGTCCCCTTTTAGGTGAGTTAGCTATTTGTCCGTACATTCAACCATGAAAATGATCAGTAAAGTCGTTCGTAGCGAGACACGGGATGACAACCCGCTAATCCCTAGGGCTATGCATAATTCCAGCTCGAAACATTAAGCGCTTCGGAGGATTAGCAGCGGTTTATTCAAGGCTTGCAACTTTAGGCCGTATTTATGTTTAAAGCAGGTTACCATTGCCTGCCTACCAACCACAGCGGCTAACACCGACATACTAATGGCATTAGATGCAAGTTCGTTCTGGTAAGCGCTGCTAAAGAGGTCCGGTAATCTGCTTTCTACGTGAATGTGGTCTTGTGGGCCTGAAAATATTTGGTTAGCACGCGAAGAAAACATTTCTTTAGCTTGTGGTTTACCTGTGCTTGATGTAATAGCTGTAGATAAACACAGTCTGTCAAAAAACTATAAATAAATGGTTTGACCGTTCGTCACATTTTCGTAGAACGGAATAAAGTAATATGTTCACCATTTCTATTTGTACCTTTAATTGGCTGTCTAAAACTAGTAGCACAGACAAATTAGCAAAAAGTGTGGACCTAAATCGTGTAGTCGTGGATTCTTATGGAAACGTTAGATGACACGAAAAGAAGCTTATCCTAAGTTTGCACCGTTTCTGGCGCTTACGGAACCCTTTTAAATATTAGGTACAAACTTAAAAAGGCCGTAAATTTTAAAATAGAAAGAAATTACTTGATGCAAGTTAAATTACGTATAGAGAGACTGTCTTAGTGCATTATGATTTTAATAAAAACCACGTGCATGTAGGGAACACAGTGTTGAACAAATGCATCTTCCGTAAAAAAAAACCAGTATACAACTTCCGGCGAATGTAGTACTAATAAAATGAATAAGTTTAAGTCGATTTCCAGAACTACATTAATTTTCCCCGAAGTAGAGCGACAATAACATATGGAAAAGTGCCTTCCGTGAGACGCACCATGGTGCAAACCTGGTAATGTATTTCGATCATTTTTCTGATATGTCTATCAATTTGCACCGACTACCTTAATTTTCCCGGAGTCGTAAAAACCACAAAAAGTTTTTTTTGTAAATGTTTTTTTTTGTATGTTCCGTATGTCGAATTTAAAAAATACTTGGTGCAAATGTAGATCATAACGGTTCAAAGTCTATGCCAAATTGCACCAACTACTTCTATTTCCCCCATAAAGTTACGGATATTTTTATGGTTTTCACCCTATTTCACCCTGTTCCGGAGGGTGAAATTACTGATGCTTATTATTAGAGGTGATTTTTAAGCCATACAAAACAATTAGAAAAGTTTTCATGACTACATCTAATTAGTTCCACACTTGTGCAAAAAATCACCTAATTTGACTGTACTACTAGCATACTGTGTATCGTTTTTATGAAAGCTGTTTGTTTTCCTATGAATGAATAAGTAGATAATTTAATTTAGAATCATCATCATCATCATCATCAGCCCATAGAAGTCCACTACTGGACATGGACTTCCCCCCTAAAATGCCAAGACGGATGGTCTTGTTGTAATTATTAATAATTACTACTTATTGGTTGTCTGTGGAACCACGTCTTGATAATACGTTCGTGTTGATTGGGTTAAATTAAGTATCAATATGAACTCAAATAGATAATTAGTACCTACAAAACTTAACTGATAACAATTTAAGCAACGGCAGATACGTTTTTTTTCCCAGAAACTTTTCACTTGCCAAGATTGTTTTGGTAAAAGATTTACGTTTAGAAGTTAAAATGGATTTAACTTACAAAGTTAATTCAACCGCACCAACTTTGAAAAGTGACCATTGACAATGTAAACTCAATATAAACTTTGAAAGACGACCATATCTAGTAGAGCGTCTAATTTTGTGTTTGAGTTGTGATCCTCGCTCGCCTCCCCAGCGTATCTTGCGATGGATAACTTTACACCGGGTGCCATTTGGAGCCGATCTCTCAGAGTGACTTATCGGTAAGTTTAAGAGCAATATATCAAAGTAATCGCTTTAATTTCTCATCTCCCAGTTGGGAAGGACTTAGCTATGCTTATTTCTCAAATGTACAGTGTTCAGTTTGCTGGACAATTAAATGATATCTAGCAGTTAATGTGGCAACGTAAAAGGTCAAATTCAATTTAACAAACCTGGTAAATCCAATAAAACATGATTTTCAATGGCTGTAAAAAACTATGTATTGAGATATATGGGCTAAAAAACGTTGTATTATTGTTTCACGAGCTATATGCAAATAGAGTTGAATTTAGCTCGTGACGTTCGTGTGAAATAAAAATGTTTTTTGACAAAGAAACGTTGATACAATTTATCGCACGTTACAGCCACGTTTCGGCGATCAAATTCATAAAAGATGTATTTCGGTTTACCTACACCTACGACTAGATATAAGCATTTCAAAGTTTCTTCTACGGGTCTCTAGAGAGGCATCAATAAAATGTCTAAAGCCAATATAATGTCTACAAACGCTTTCTTCTGTAGGCGAAAATTCGATAGCAGAATAAGTTTTATTTTCTGTCACGTTTCGTTTACGTTTTAGGTTTCCGAAAATTCAATATTCAAATAAATAACAGAGGTTGAAATACTATCCTTAAGTTCTACGCATCTAGGTACATATAGACTACTTACCTATTTATTCAAACTCAAATAATTTTTGAAGGCTTTATACAAGGCTTGTAAGCGCGAGTATATCTCTGACGTCAAAAGGGTACGTTCCTTTTGACTCAGTTAACTCATTTCGTTTTAACTAAATATTTAGATGAGTATTGCATACTTCATAACCAGCCGTTAGACGTACACAATTGGACAAAACCTCCCCCATAGAGTGAAATGGGGAGAATTTACCATAACAACCACGCTTGGCAGGCGGATTGGAAATCGCAGTATTGGTGTTGAGTACTGAGGTGTTTATCATCCCCTGGTGTATTCCCTTAATCGACTTTTTCAACATCCGCGGTTCCTAACGCGGATGTCTCCTGACGGAAGGGTAGTCCGATCGGTAGGACAAAGGCTGTAGGACCACGTGGCCAGAGGGTAAATTTTTTGGCCGGACACACCATGGCATTGCATACACATAATTGAAAATAGAGTTTTGAAAATATGCTTATCAAATACTTTCAAAAATTAGTTACCGGAACATTGAGTTTTTTTAACCGACTTCCCAAAAAAGGAGGAGGTTCTCAATTCGGTTGTATTTTTTTTTTGTATGTTTGTTACCTCATATCTCCGGCGTTTATGAACCGATTTGGAAAATACTTTTTTATTTGTATAGATATACTTCCAGATTGGTTCCATTTTTTTCAAACCCAGTTCTGATGATGGAATCCATGAGGAATTGAGGGAACTCCTCAAATATTGTAGGCATACATATGGCGATTTTGATATTTTCAGCAACAAACCAAGCATTTGCATTCAGAAAGTAACATAATCCTTTCACCACTATGGTTCTTTCATATTTTTTTTTCATCCAAATATTTAGTTGAATACAATGGCGGAAGTCGGTTTTTTAAATGAAAAGTTATTTTACTACTTTTCATGCAAACAAGCATACGGCCCACATATGAAAAGCAGTTACCGTAACCTATGGACGCCTGCAACACCAGAGACATCTCACATTTTGAGTTGCTCAAAATTACCCAAAACACCCCTCTTTTAAGTTGGGGGTTAAAAAGATTCCGCCGAGTCCGCTAGATATTTATGTCCCTAGCCACAAGCAAGCATACCTAATACAGATATACCTCATACAGATAATTCAGTGACACGGAATTCCTTACCTCCTCTTACTTCGCAGATGAGCACCAGTTCGTTCCCTTCTTCAAGAGGACCCACAACGCCGGAGATGTCTCGGCCCGACTTGTCGTAAAGAATCAGCTGGTGAGGTGGAACTGGAACAAAGATATCCAATTTTTATATTACAACTAGGTGCGGTCGTAGGGTAGGTCGTGACCCACGTGAACAATGATGAAAATTGATGATGAAATTCAAAATTTCACTCAAATACGTTCAGCCGTTTAAGCGTAAAAAAGTAACAAACATATAAAACACAACAAGCACAGTAACAAACATATATAACATATTATATAAGTATATAGTGTGATAATAAGGAACACATTATATTACCTTGGAAAGAAACCAATAGTCAATTCATAGCAAAAAAATATTATGCTGGCATACTTGTACATGTTCAGGTTAGAAAACTCACAAATGACTGACACAATAGTTGATTTGAGTTGAGAATCATCATGTAGTAGAAGTCCATTGCTGGACATAGGCCTCCCCCCCCCTCCCTTAGAATGCCACGACTAACGGTCTTGAGTCGCCTCCATCCACCGACTTCCAGCGACGTTTATGTCTTTAGTCCATTGACTGGAGTGATGTGGTGGATTTTGTCAGAATAGGTCAGATAAAAATTAAGATGGATTTTTTTTTGTGCAGAGAAATTAAAAACAATGTTCTGACTTTATCGTTTTTGAGAAAACAGAAAATTCAATTATTTGCCCTGCAACATTACGAAAATGACATTACAACTATTAGACAACGAAATACTAGGAACAACTTATTATTCGTAAGTTTTTTGCAGAAAGTTTCACATGTGGTTTTTTTTACGTAGGTATACGGCTTATACTTTATTTACTTCGGTGATATCAAAAAAACTCAAATATTGATGTTAACCATTAGTGAAATACCTAATTTAATAAATATTTTATGGCATAATGTAGATTAGTTTTCTGTTTCATAAAAAACTTACGAAACGAACTTCATAATTATATATTATACGTAGTAGTTAGGTACTTAGTTTATAAATGTTGACTTTGACGAACAAGACTTATACAAATAGTTTTAGGTAAGTAACTTATCTATACAGCTTGGGGCTGTAATGGCAACTTTAATTGAACTACTTCGCACTACTTTGGGTAGACCTACTTGTTAGTACAATACCATTTTTTTTCTAAATCTTTGAACAAACTTATTTAATAATAATGAAATCAATTTTCCAATGCTTCCACAATGAGTCCCTATGGACTCAAAAACGGCTAGACTGAATTTTATGAAATATTTAGGTCATTTTGCAGTGATCCTGTGAAGTTTGGTAGCGACCGGATCAACTCATTTTTTGTTTTCTTGTTTTTTGGCAATCCGCCGTACGAAGCCGGGGTGGGTCGCTAGTTCACAATAAATATGTATTATATAAAATACTGTCTGTGGTGTGTCCGGCCTAAAAATAGACCCCTCCGTCTCATCCCGCGGATGTTGTAAAAACCGAGTAAGGGATTACACCAGGAGATGGGCAGCAGCATCCACCTGAGTATTCAACATGATTACCTACTGCGATCACCAATCCCCCTGCCAAGCGTGGTGATTATGGCAATTCCTCCCATTGCATTATATGGGGGAGGCCTCGCCCAGCATTGATAGCCATCTTAGGGCTGCTGATGATGATGATATAAAATACTTGCTCTTATGGTATAACCCTGTAATTATACGGAAAAGCCTTTATACTCGTACATTATCAGAAAAAAATATAGGGAAACCGAACATATGTTACAAAAATCAATGTAATAAATAATTTAAAAAGTTTAGCAGTACTAGGTCCCTAAGTAACTTGTTGATGTTAAACTTAAGTTAAAGTTAACATTGCTTGTTAAATTGTTAATTGCAGCATCAGTACAGTTTCATGCATTTCACATTACATTCGAATGAGACAGTGCCATGGTAGCTCACGAAGTACTCTCATTTAGCATACTAAATGAACCGTGCCACCGATCTTTAGTTACGTAATAGGGTTGTGTGAAGGCTCCCCCGTCCCCCACTTAGTGGGACAAGGAGTTTATTGCTGTCCCTTCCATCACTTGTAAAGGCTTTACATTATTTACGGAATGGAGTTCAAATAGGATATACCTAAGTAGGTTGTCATAAAAAGAAAATATACATTTTTTTTTTTTTTAAGAATAGAGCTTCACACTAATCGATTTAGAAATGTTCCGCCATATGAAGTTGAACGTAGAAAACATTAAATTTTTCTCAGAATGTATTTTTTAGCATAAAAACGCAGAAAGATATTTATTAAATATATGGTTAGGTATCTGGTGCCGTGATGTATCCGGCCTTATATTCATATGTATAAAGGTAGATATTTGGTTTTTTGACTGTACCAAACTTCTATGAAAACCCACACGGGATCTATTAGTAACAAAATTGTAAGCATACCTAAAGGATCTATTAGTACAAGGGATCATAACCATAGGATCTATCAGTAACTACTCTAAGACTAGACTTCCCGTTCTCGTTCTGCAGATGTTATGTTAACCTTACTAAGGGATTAGACCAGGGAATGGACAGCAGCATCTACCTGAGGACTTACCAAACTGTAATCACCAATTTGCCTGCCAAGCGTGGTGATTATAGCAAATTTCCCCATTGTATTCAAGAGGGGATGCTTCGTCTAGCAGTGGTAGCAGCTGGTTGAGGTACCTTTGATTGGATATAATATATAAACTGATTCCTCAGCTGCTGGAAGCATGGTGGAACCAATAACCATTGTGGTAACCGAGTTCTTGGGTGGAGACTTGTCTTGGCAAACATAGCGTGGGGCACCCCCCACCTAGGTGGAGCGACGAAAGGCATCGGGAAAAAAGTGGATGAGAAGAGCCAAACACCAGGTTCACTGGCGCGTATTGGGAGAGCCCTATGTCCAGCTGAAGACTTATGTGGATGATGTGTGATGATGATGATGACCTTTGCAGTTAGCGTGTGGAACACAGATAAATTTTGTAATATGCGGCTTTAATGAGGACCCCAAAGAGTTTTTACGAAATTATGCTAACAGTATATCAATGTATTCTCGATGCGCATTTTTTTTATGCTACTTGGCAAGCAGACAAGCTTACGGTCCACCAGATGGAAAGCAGTGATAATACCGTAGACTACGAACGCCTGTAACACCAGAGGCATCACACGCGCGCTGCCGACCCTGAGACATAAAGATGATGAGTTCGTGAAGTTGATGTGATAAATTTGTTATTAGGAAAGTGTTATAGTATATAGTAGAACCGAAATTCAAATAAAATTAATTCAAAACATTTCGTTGAGGCTTGGTTGTATTATAAACTGGTACAAACAATCTGTATAGTAGACTATATAAAATAAGTAATATAGTTTACCTTTGTAGGAACTGAATAGAACTACCAACAATACGTTAGCATCAATTTTTTTTTTATTACCAGTTCTCAGACAAATAACATAAAATCACTAAATTTATAGGCACTAGACGAAAACCTATCTCACAGAGACAAAGTGACCCAGCTCAAAATCGGCGGTAGCCTTATTGTGTTGACACGTTACGCTGCATTATTCAATTGGCTACACGATATGACAAAAGTGCCTATGTCGACTCTACATTGTCGTGTGGTAGGCTGTGTGTGTACATTATATAGGGCACTTGTAAACAGAGTGATACTTCTGGGAATCATTGGCATCTGCTTGCTTATGTGTCTCAGTGACTGGGTACCACCAATTAGTAGCAGTATTACAAGCATATATACAGACCTCATCCTTAGCACGAGTTTATACGCTATCGAATTGATTGAGAGCCTATAAGTCGATTTAATATTGATAGCGACTAATGGTACAACTAGATGTTCTTGTGTAACAAAATTCTTTAGAAATAAACGGATTGCGATATTTATATGGCTGTAACTTAACCTTATTTTATGGATTTAGACTTTGGGTCAGAAGACAAGGTTCTAATGGGCTGCCATGTAATTTTATCAGGCGACGTTTACCGTTGGCTAACACACGTGGTTAATTATAGGTAATTTACGTAGACGTACCAGCATTTGCGTTTGTGAATATGGATGTTACATAAAAGCAGGCAAACTATTGAATCGATATCAAACGAGCAACCATTGAATTCATTTCCTTTGGCATTTACTAGGGATGTTCTGTAGAAATAGAGCATGAACAAAGCCGTAACATAATATCCTTACAATTTCTCAATTATTCATTCCCAAGAAACAGTCAACCGTCGCTCGCTATATGACAAAGTTACTAATTACGGTCGGGCAAACAAACAATAGTTTTAGCAGTACGAGGTTCTGCCGCAAAACCGAATTACGAGCCCTTAGTATCGGTAACAAAAGTAACCTCATTGTTACACAAAATGTTCGAACTGGGGTCTACCCACGAAGCGTATAAAGGCTATCGCTTGATTTATTTGGATTCTTAAGGCAGTTTCTTCCCAGGAAACACCAAAGAAAGGTAAAAAAGCGAGTATAGGGAGTCTCGAAACAAGATAACAAATTAAGCACCGTCAAATAAAAAAATGTCTCTTAAATGTTATCTCCTCAAGAACTTTCAGCAAGACTTCAGGCCAACTCTGCGTAGCTGGTTTTATTTATAAAAAATAAACACTTTAGTGGTGCCAGCACCACTAAAGTGGACAAAAGTGGACTAAAGTTGTTCTATCATAGATTTTCCTGATGTTCTGCCGCCAAAAGTAATGATTTACTGATCATAATATTAATCCACAGCTACACTCTATAAGGCAATATACGTAAATATAATACTATGTTAACATGATTATACAGCTAATATCATATAAATAAAAATTAAAGTCCCAAATTATTAACCGCATCGCATGTCCAAATACTAGATAGCTAAGCGCTCAAATGCCTGATAGTGGATGTCATGTAACCGGTATCGCTAATTTTGCGGTAGCTCCCCTGAGGTCGACTTGGCCACCGGGCTAGTTAGTAGTCATTACAAGGGTGGCCATTCGCCAAGTTGCTCCTATAGAGGAATCGCCCCAAAACAACATCCAATTTTAAGGTCTCAATACACAGACTCCGATCCGATTCTTCGCGATACCGAATACCTTATGAATCAATGATGTAATTTATAACCAACCAGTACCTACCGGTATGTTTTCTTACATGGATGGCCGGCGTGATAGTACAAGCACCACGCTGGTAAGATACCTAACTTTCCATTGGTTGGTATCCGTGGTCAGATCGTTTGTGTTAGATCGCTACGAGAAAGTTATAAACTGAAAACTGACTAGATCTATCACTAAAGCCATTTTCTTCGCACCTAGGTAACATATTGATTTTCGCAATTATTTTGAAGATCAAACCACACATACCTCTTACATAAAGGTAGGTAAAATACTTATATGAAACGCAACATATCACTTAGATGCTGAAAACGAACAAAAATAGACACACAGTCACCACGTTCCACATGAGTTATTCGTCTACATAACCTTACCATTTTCAATAGAATGTCAAAGGATAAGACAGAGTGTAGTTTGTTTGAATCGTTTCGAAACGTTTTTAAAATAAAGTTCACAGCAAAATCGGATCGGACGCTATACACAAAGGACTTTACAGCGAATTTCATAGGAGCCTCAATTAAACACAGAAGCGGTGGTGCGATTGCGCTGCCTTTCGCCATTCGCAACTCCAAACCAATTTGTGTTTGACTCATTGTCGTGGTAAATGAATTTGTTTTGTTTTAATGTTGATATCTTATTACGGTTGAGGTTAATGCTATAGTGTTTCGAATCCTTGTACTTTGTTAATGTTTCACTGAGTATTTCGTGTGGCTGGTATACACTCAGACATTCCACAGACTGGTTCTAAAATAATCAAACGCTGCTGGAGGCATTCACATGGGAAAAAGACATTTGTTCAAAAGTAGAAGACCAATCAATTGAGTTAGATAAGCTAGGTTTATCTTCCGTCCAAGCAGAGTTAGGATATGAAAAAATAAGTTGCCTACATTCCAATTCACCCGACGATACTTGCGTAACGATTATTATACTAACGTTTGATGTGACCAACGATCTCTAATAAGATCGTTGGATGTGACGATAAATTTCTTGCTGAGACTACAGTTGAAATTATTGCAACTGTTGAATAATGCATTAACTGGGACACGGTGGGGGTTGTAAAACTGCGTCTAGCCGTGGACTGGAGGGGTCGTTGCAAGTATTACTTTAGTGTTATTATTCTGTGGTTTTACGTAAAGTACAGGTGGTGACGGAACTGGTTATAACAATTTAGTTTTTTTTTTGAATTAAATTGAATCTTTAATTTTGAATCTGAATTATGATTTGGTTTCCAGATACCATCCTAAAAATTTAAATGGTGCAGTCGGTCAGAGTATCCTCATAATAAGGGGAAGGTCACAGGTTCGATCCCAACCCGACTAGTAATATTTAGGATAGAATAAAAATTTTGACTTATTGACGCCTTCAATCAAAACAGCGCTCTACCATAATATAACAATATTTTGGATGGCAATTGACTATATTAGTAGAGAGTATTTCAATTGGACTGTGGTCAAAGCATTTAACACTTTTTTCAAAAGCTGTACTTTACTCGATATTATTGAATGACAAACTCATCCTTATTGAAGGAACGCTCCTACCGGATCTTGATGTATGGGATTTTTTGCCTTTTTGTTCTATTACGCCAAGCGGATATAACACGGATTATTGACATAATAATTGTGATTTTAGGTACCTTCGTGGCATTAAATCATTATGAATTATAAAAAATAGCCAAGTCGTCTTTGTTTACCCTGATTCATCTAGGTGTGGTTGCGTTGAAACAGGTGAAAATCCAGCTAGCTTATAAGATGATTCAAAATTCTCCTTGTAATTCAAATTTCAACATTTTAAGTTATCATAAAATACAACTACTATACGACCACATACGACCACTATACTATACTTATACGACTGTTAAGAAATGTGTAGAGGAAAAATGTTCATTAGACATTTGTAAAACTAGTGCCACACGGCTGGCGAAAATAAAATGTATGTTTTGACAACGCCAAACTCAGCATTTGGTGGTTAGCGCAAACGTCAAATCATACATTTTCCTCATCGTTACCGAAGCCCGGTTTTGATGCGATGACAAGATCTGACTGCAACTGTACGCAAATAAGCACCGGTTTATTGCAAGTTCACGTTACGAGAACACTATAGATTTTACGAGATTTCCACACTCCCTAATATGACTCGAGAATTTCTACATATTGTACGGGCTATAACTTAAAACTGAGTTACGTTTTACGACATCCGATTTTCTTGAAGAATCTCGTTTGGATAGTCTATCGGTTTCCGTTCCTAAGCCGTCATAAAATAAAGACGCATTTTATGTTGCTAGGTACTCGAAGGATTTGAGGTTTAAATTCAGTATGCAGATAAGTGTGGACATGACTCAATTTATTGGTTTTAGATATAATGTCATTTGCAGCTTTACATCTAAGAGAAGGTTTAGGTAGGGTATAAAGCGAGGTTAAAGCTAAAACATTTGACTCTACATATTGATTGGACTATATCCACGTCCTTAACAGCGGCACTTGAATCCAATTTCCCAATGGAAAACCCATTAAAATCATAATCCTTTTTTCTTCTATTAATCCTCACACCCAACCTTAAATACAATGTACTGAATGTAATTTTGTTGAAGTCATCCTAATGGTACCTAAAGATAATTTATATTGAAAGACTCAACGACGCGTTAGCACTTACCAAGTCGACGAGGCGCGACGTACTTCGCCGGAATCGTTTCATTTCTTATTATGAACTCGATCGATACACGCTCAGCTGCTCACAGCTAACTTGTTTCATTAAATTCAAATTTCGTGTTGTACTTATTAATTCAAGCGAACGTTCCTCGCGCGCGGCGTCTAGGCTGCCGCTTTTAAGAGTTCTTGCTCGAAAAGTGCTAATGAAACGCTGTTGATGTGGGAACGTTCAAACGTCACAAGCTTTTGAACGACATATAGCTGCCAAAATTCAGTAAAATGTGGTAAATGAATATCTGGATATTGTATTAGAAAAGAATAGAATAGAATATAAAATACTTTATTGTATATCTTAAGGTATTTTAGGCTTGGTCGCGTTGGAACAGGAGTAATTTTAGTTTATAAGACTATTCAAAATTATCCTTGTAATTTCAATGAATAAAATTTTTAGATTTGTTTTTTTATTTGGATAAAAAATAAGCAAAACTTAACATGATAATTAAAAGAACTATGGGCAGTTTTATCGCTCAGAAGTTTCTTCCAGCCAACCTTTGGATAGAGAGAAATTTGCAAGATTAGAAGAATGGCCGTAAATTTAAAAATACTATACGAAAGATGTATTAACTAATAGTTTAATACCTATATGGAATAACTATTGAAATTAATAAATAAAAAGTATCTACTATATACATACAAGTCTACATACATACCATAGATATTATTACCAACAAACTACAGTGAAGTGAAGAGAAATATTACCATAAGAATAAGCGATAGGCAATACTATGGCATTTCTGAAGTACCGTAGTATCTAATCGTAGTTTCTGATGCACAAGGCATCTTAGCGTGAAATCGAGAATATAAATATTGACTGTTATTTATTTTTTTATCGTACCAAGAACTCCTTAAATATCTGCTTCTGCTTAGAGAGAGAGATTATTGGCCCATTTTGATGCCAGAATCAAGGTCTCCTGGGGCCACAGAGGGCATTAAATCGGGTGAGGCATGTCTTGCGTAGGAACTATACACTTGCACTGACTTTGGGTCGGGTCTTTAAACCCCCTTTTGACCAAGTTTGCTTTGCGGCGGCCAACTTTGCTTTCCTAAGGGTGCCACTTCACTTTGTGTATATTTGCAAATGTTTGCGTTATTTTTCAAAGGTAAAATCAACCATGAGTCTATCGGAACATAATGTTATTTTCGTTGGCAAAATAACGCAAACATTTGCGAATATACACCAAGTGAAGTGGCGCCTTTAGACAGTTGAGTGATTTCCATATTGGCCACTGCAGCTGCCGACTGGTTATTCTGTTAAACTGAATGAAGTGGCCAAAAACAGATGATTTTACACAGGCATTGTATACAAGCCTCATCATCATCATCAGCCTGAAGAAAACCACTACTGGACATACGCCTCCCGCATAGAATGCCACGACGAATAGCCTTGAACCGCGTGTATAATGTCTTTAGTACATCAAGTATATATGTATATTCATCTACCGCGTCGTCCGGTTTGTGGTCGCCACTCGAGAACCTTTATTCCTCAACGGTTTTCAGTTTTGCGAGCTATATGACCTGCCCATTGCCACTTTAACTTGCTAATTATGAGAGCTATGTCGGTGATCTTGGTTCTTCTACGGATATCCTCATTTCGGATAATTCGGATTCTATCACGTAGTCAAACCCCTAGCGTAGTTCTCTCCATACAAGCATAGCTAAGCAGCAATTAATGTGTCATAATGGTCTTGCAAAGAATAAGTAAGAAACCCACTGTTGAGTCACATTGTCTCACACTTGGCTTGAATTTTTATATTCATTTCGTCTCCAAATGAAGCGGTGGAAGTTTCATAGAAATTGGAAGCTTTCAAGCCCTCAAAAAGGGTTTCGGTGAGCGGATTCATATAATTG
Organism: Epirrita christyi; assembly: GCA_951392215.1. NCBI lineage: Eukaryota > Metazoa > Arthropoda > Insecta > Lepidoptera > Geometridae > Epirrita > Epirrita christyi. The sequence goes on from OX595852.1 coordinate 7,171,993, forward strand.
GCAAGTTTTGTTCTGTTTTACTCTGGAAACCAACTTTTATTGGTTGTAATTGTGTTAGACAGTTGCCAAGAAAGGAACTTAATTTTTAATTCGACTCGAAATTGAGTGTTTGTTTTAGGCGCTTTCACAATCGAATACTAGGTATTGTTTTACAAGTTCGTTTTAATATTTTTGTGAATTGAAAAGATTTGTCGAAAGTAAAGTTGGCAAAGCCGTTTATATTTGAACAATTCAGTTTCACAAGTTCATGTTAAGCAATTCACTTAAAGTTCGCTACATAATCACATTTCTCGAAGTAGAACTTTGGGCGTGTTTCTGTAGGGCGCTTATACAAACTCACGAAATATGAACACAAATTAGGTCAGCTTTACGGATAAACCAGATTGCCAGCGCTTATTTACCGATTCTTACCGGTATAAACTTGGGAAACAAATCAAAGAAAAGGTGCGTTTTTTACCGGAAATACGCTAGAAACCGGTTGCCAGTGCCAGCAAACTAATCTTAACATGAGTCCAACTTTGCTCGTAAACCAATTTTTGGTGGCTGCCGTTTAAAGTGGAGTCTTATTTAAATCCTTTGTGAGTCCTAGTACCCGTTGACATGTTAATAGGTTTTGAAAACCGGATTGTAGACGTTGGATCGAACTTTATTTTCACCGTTTTTACGGTTCCGTACCTCATCAGGTAAAAGGGATCCTTATGGGATCACCGTGTTCTCCGTCTATCTGCCTGTCAATACCCTTTTTTTCAGGAACGGCTAAAGGTTTCAACACAAAATTTATACTTTAATAAAAAACAAATAAAATATTGAAACGATATGGCAGTGAATGTATGTTATTTGTATGGAAATCGTGAAAATAAAAAATCTCTACGGTACTTCCAGTAACCTTACAATTCTGAAATTTAGAATGCTAAGAAGCTTTTCGACAAGTAAATAAAGGAAAAAGACTAAAATTAAGGAACTTTTTACGCCTTAATTATGGTGAAGTTTGTATAGGAAAAAGTGACACTAGAAAAGGGCTCCGACGATTTCAAAATAATTTATAGATAGGAACCCTTAGCGTGCGAGTCTCACTCACACTCATCCGTTTTATTTAAGCTACTCTTGATTTTTACCCCGATTCACCACTACAAACTACAGGGCCGAATATGTGTAAAAATAAAAACGTCGAAATTACGTCGAGTCAGACCTATTTCGAAGTACCTAAGACAAAAATCAATAATTGTTTTCTTAGAGCTTGTAAATGTGAAGAATATAATTTTGTAGTGTGTGTACCTGTTTATAGGTAGAAAAAGTACAACACTTCCTTGGTGTATTACCAAGCAATGGGTTGCGCAAGGCGATGACTTACGGTAACAACACTGCAGCCCCCACTTAACCGTTATGTATCGCTTCACTTAACTCAAAACCCGGCCTGGGAAAGAATTACTGGAGGAAGTAGGACCGTGCAAAAGGTATTGCCCTCTTTTTGTTTAAAACTATGTAGAGTTTCTAGACTACAGTGTACCGGTATTTTAGAAGTAACTTTTGGCAGGTGCGTTTAAGAAGGTACGTAAAATGGGTTATTTGGAATGGAAATAAATCGTACAAAGAACTATGAGGCCTAATCTGTACTAAAAAAACTTGTTTAAATAATTACGTGGTCAGCACAAGTGACGTTATGGATCATCAAAATATAATTCATGGATATAAACAGCGATCTTTGGAAGATAGCTATTATCCGGGAAAAAGAAATCACAAAGATTTTGAAAAATATTTTATCCAGCTCAGTAGCTAGGATATAATATAGTGTTGTCTTACACTATGCCAGCCTTATTACAAAACATGGTCTAATTCTGAATTAAGTCCAGGCGTTTGTTTGGAAAACTAACCATCTGCTTTTGTATTACAGTCGTATATACTAAAGGTCGATATTTAAGCCCAGACGGTAGTCCTGTTTTAAACTCAGATTTATGCCATGTTTTGTAATAACGCCGTTTTTGTTTCACGAATGACAGACAGGGAGAAAGACAGCGACGCTAAACTATCGCTTTAGTATATAAATATTTTTATAAATAAGGCCAATGCAGTTTAAATTCATGCAGAGACCGAACTGCTATTTTAAAGTGGAGCTCGTTTACAATTTAAAATTCGCGATAAACATAATATGTAGATAGCGAGGCATAATAAATTCTCGGGAAGGCTGTGTCGGCTGGAGTTAACAATCACTTTGTGAGTCAATTCTGTCTGGTTTCATATATTAAAACAAATGCTTTGATAACAAAAACAATTTCGATGGTACGCTTCGCATTTGATCGATCTTTAATATATCTACTTACTGCAAACCACTGAGCAACTCAACCGTACACTAATAATGTTAAAACGTTGCTTGGTACACACAACATCTGAAATATTTTCACAAGGTCACGATTCAAGGGATAAGTTAAGAAAAGCGCTTCATAAGCACTTCTATGATTATACAAATTGAAATAATCGTGGCTTGGTATCATTTTAGAAAAATTACGACTATTTACACCACGTACTTTTGACGACCAATGTGGCGCGGCGGTCGAGTAGCCTTCTGAGATGCAAGAGGTTGCGGGTTCGATTCCGTAAATCATTTGTATGATCTGCAAATATTTGTTTCTAGTCTAAGTGTTATGGTACCATAATACTTGTAGTTCCTGATACCCACGACACAGGGAATCCTAGTGTGGGATCAAGACTACGTATGTGACTATTGGGTGTTATGTTATTTTATTTTACTATACTATTCTCCTGATTAAAGTTTGTTGACCATTTTGAGGTCCTTCCGCATGAGCACCGAAAGCGACCAACACGCTCGCAATTTTTCTAAAACTTCTATGATTTGGTATTTTATAAAAGTATGAATGTATTTGTATCAAAATCATCAAAAAACTCTGTTCATTATAATCGTACACTCTGTGATCGATATACCTAATCCTCAGAGGTATCCGATGATATACAGGGAAATTAGGGAACAACAAGCATGTTTTCGGCCGGGCACATAAATAACTGTAAATTGTCGGGTATTTTACGGAGCGAGCGAGTCCTCAGTTACCTAGGCGAGAGCGCCACCACTCCAAACGTGATATCACAGTACATTATTGTAATAACAGCACTCTGGCTTCTTTGACGGGGCAGGGGTCGTGTGTAACCTCTCATTTTCCTTACCTAAATTCAAAGGAGCTCTAACAAAGCTTTGTTTTGCATCGCTCTCTCAGCCAAAGCCGTTGAAAGGCTGGCTTTTTAGATAAGGTTCTCTTATAAATTTTCAGCATAGAGCAGACATTTTGCGCTAAAGTTTTTCACTGTGGGAATGTGAGCATCTGCCGCGCTTCCCATTCTAGTTTCGGGGGTCGACGACGTTTTGTGGCAGCGTTATTTGTGAAAACTGTTTCACTCGTTAAGGGGCCAATTATGTTTTAAGTGTATAAAATAGAAGATTTAATAATTGCCACCATTTAGCTTCCGTTGGGTTTTATGTGCAATAACGCAAACAAGAAACAGTGCCGCTGTTATAAAATTAAATTTTCAAAATTGAATTACATGAGTTTGAAATAGGAACACTTGTGTCTGAAATAACGATAAATTGAATAGTTTATACTAGTCTTGTCTGTACATATAATATAATGGACAAGTATTTCTATAAAAAATACAACCAAATTGAGAACCTCTTCCTTTTTTTGAAGTCGGTTGAAAACCTACCTCAAATGTGAAATGAATGCGCTTAGAAGTAAATATATTTGTACGGTCGTACGTTTTAGGGTGGATCACGATATTATACCTTGTACGGTATGCGGGGCTTCGAAAAGCCTACGCACTCTTCTAAACTTAGTTTCAACTAAACTTCCTGAAAATGCTAAGAGCTTTTACTTATTAAGGCTCAGGTAAAATTACTAAATACAGTGTCAAATTTTTATGCCAGAATAGTCAGCTTGCTCAATCACTAGCCCAATAATCTGATGTTTTTGAAGATGTAATTCAATATCGGGCCAATAAATGTTATTAAGATATAATTCCTCTACTCACCTATAACAGATAGTCGTATCTGAAAGTTTCTCGTCGGTGAGTTCTTGAAGTCAACCCTACAACGGTAGACGCCCTCGTCATCCAGTTGAACGGTGGCGAGAGTCAGAGAGGCAGGCCGCGTGATGGTCATGAAGTCAGCTCTGGGCCCAAAGACGTTGGGGTCTGACCATTGAAGAGCCTTGTTGAAGGATCGCCCGCGAACGTCGAAGCTGAAATAAAACCATTTTACACTAAATAAAAGATTGTTTGTAACGTTGACGGCGGTACAAATAAAACTGACTTAAATTAAGCGTAATGGATACTTAACTAACTCCCACTAAAAATTAAACAATCAGAGCTGAAAATGATTCTTAGTGTAGATTTATGTTGTATCACCTATCACAGTCGCTTAATGCTTCCCGAAAGTGCCTAACTGATGATAATTAAAATTGCTAAAGCGCCTTTACTGACCTCTAATGAACTACACTTAAGCCACCTCCTTCGACCAGACAGCACGACTTTTTTTAATGATTCAAAAGTGTGAAAACTTTGCCTTTTTGTTGCGTATTGGCAAATTTTTAAGTATCCATTACGCAAAATATAAGTAAGGTTTATTTGCCTGGCCGTGCATGATTTAAATGATACCATTTTTTATTCTTACTAAGTAAGATTGTAGCTGTGACCCAGATTTTTGCTCCTAAATTATTGCATAGGTATATAAAATTAAGGTACTCCTTTAAAAGACTCATAAAAATCATTGGAAAGTGGAAAAGGCTATTTACTTAATTGAAATTTTATAAATACTACAAACCCAAACAACTCCGTCATTATAGATTTACAAAGAACATATTTAGTACCCGATTAAAAACAATAATATAAGTAAATATTTTCGTTTAAAACAATATTTTTTGCAGGCAACGTAAAATTACAAGCCACACCATATACTTTGAGAAATTGCTTAGTTAATTGCTATTTTATAGTTTCTCATTAAAGGGCGGAAGATGGATAATTGTTCCGTAATAACAGGCAATATTATGTGCGTCGTGAATTTTATTGTAATTCTTGAAGCGTGACTATTATGACGTTTAAAATAATGGTCACACTTTATTGTTTGCTCTAAATACATAAAGAAAACTTTGAAGGGCTGCAATTGTGAAACACTGGAAATATTATAATAGCTTCCTTCCTACTTCCCAATAAATAAACCTTTGGCACCGAATTAATTTTTAATATTTCTAATCATCATCATCACCATCACAAGCCTGTAGAAGCCCACTGCTGGACATATGCCTTCTCCCTAGAATGCCATGACAAACGGTCTTGAACCACCTCCATCCACTGACTTTCTATGACGTTTATAATGTCTTTAGACTATCGAGTAGAGGGCTGCGTCCACCGCGGCGCGCTCTACCGCGTCATCCGGTTCGTGGGCGTTACGCGAGAACCTATATTCGCCAACGGCTGTTGTGTTTATGTAATTTCTGCGAGCTATATGACCTGCCTAATGCAACAACTTGCTAATTCTGAGAGCTATATCCGTGATCTTGGTTCTTCTATGGATTTCCAATATGAACTTATTTTCAAGGTTAAGGGCACTTGTATTTTCTAGTAACAAAAATTATCAATTCTTTTTAATTTCTTTAGTTCAATCAAAATGTTTTATATATTCTTATCAATAAAAATACCTGCTAATTTTAATTTACAACCTTAATCAAACGCATTTATTTAGCAACAGTCAACTATGACTTTCTGACTCATTTATAAAAGAAAATTTCATAATTATTAAGCTAGAAAAGAGTTAGTCTGTGGAAAGTATTTATTCGTAGGGCAAGCCTTTATGACTTTTGTGCAACATTGGTGTTGGGTTTTCTAAGATTTGAAGAATAATAAAATAAAATATAGATTTACGATTTTTGTATTGATTTAGGTTTTATGAGATAATTTAGTTTTTTTGTTTAATATTATTTACTAAGCCGTCAGAGAATAATGAATCAAATTTAATAGGATGGTAGAGTTTGAAGAGAAAAGTGGCTGAAACTCAAAAAGGGAGGATTTCGAAATTATTTACATACGGATCGGAACCCTCACGAGTGCGAGTAACACACTTGTCCGTTTTTTTCAGTCTATAAACCTATTAGTTAACTGTCTTACGAAGTAAACTCAGTGCTTGAAGTTTGCCAGATTATAGAAATCAAACTTTACCGGTAAATCTTTCCCAGCCAAAGTTAGACTAAACTTGCTGACTCCAAGTTTCATTGCGAATGTTCACTAATTTCGTGGAAAACGGTGTAGGTTACCTCACGACTTGTTACCTTAAGCATGGCTCTAAATTGCTAATGCAAATAAACAACCTCTGTGCTGCAAACTTATCTCTTTAATCAGTACACTAGCGTCCTATTTATTATGTTACTATTTGTAGCTTGTGACTTTGCCTGTATTTAGGTGACGTAATGTAACATTTTCAATGATAATGATTTGTGAAAAATATTGTTTTTAACTATTCATTAATAAGTCAAAAGGGATTACACTAAGTGATCCACCTGAGTACTCAACACCTATAGGTACTGCGATCACCAATCCACCTGCCAGGCGAGGTGATTATGACATTGTATTTTATGGGGGAAGCCTCGTCCAGTAGTGGACGCCTAAAGGCTGCTGATGGAATAAACATAAAAATTAACCAAACCTATTAAAAATGGTGTAAGATAGCTACTAAGTTTCACACAAAAGAAACCAATTATTGTAATAATTTTGATTGTCAGCCACATAACCCTTGGGAAACTTGACAAGGACATAGAAAAGGTCTTAAAAAAATACCCAACTAAGCAAAAGCTGAAATCATGTATTTAAATGTTGTAGAATAAGGGCAAATTCATCCGTGGGTTTTAGTTTTAATGTTTAAAACTAAAACTTTATTTATGAACTTAACTTATTTATTTATTATTAATAACTTAACTTATTTATTTACTTATAGCTTTTTAGTCGAGTAGTAAATATTGTGATATATTTTTGGAATGTACTCATCAAGCCCTTCCATTTGATACCAAACTCACTATATTTGTATAGTTTATGTTTATTTTGAGGTTAGAAAGTTGCGTTTTATTGCCTCCATATTAAATTTAGTGTAATATCATATAACCAATGTCACGCGAAACGTAAAGACGCTTCATATGCTACCTCATTTGTCAAAATCTGTCAATTAGACTCGGAGCTACGAGGGAACAAACAAACTTACATGTACTGTTCTGTTACTGCTGAACTCATAATCCTCCTTTTGCTTTGCCGTAGTCGGGTAAATACAAACACTATCCGGAAACAGTTTTGAATGATATAAATGTAAACGTTTAGTGTCAGAGCCGATAGATGAAGGGTGTTAGGTTGTAAGTCGTTACCGTGCTGTTACTGTAACTATGTCAAACTTGACTTTCTTCGTGAAATATTTTATAGCAAAGCCAAGTTGTTAAAGAACGTTGTGAAGTTACGAGCCTTGTGTTGAAATTATGTTGTATTGTTTTTTTGTATATGTGTATGCGTGTTTTTGTATTGAATGTCTGGTGTCCACCCACGGCTTCGCTTGCGTTTTACCGGGTTAAATAGCAGCCTATATCTATCCAATTCATAATCAGTGTACCAAATTTCACCGAAATCGGTTCAGTCGCTACGGCGTGATTTTCACATTGATAATAATATTTTAGGATTATTTTATTATTATATATATTTAATAAAAAATTATAAGAAATATATAATAAAGAATAGAATTATAAAATAAAGTAGTTAATTAAACTATTTAAAAAAAACAGTTTGTTTATTTCATTTAGTTATTAATAATAATACTATTTACGTATCGTTTGGTACACCAGTAGAAACTAGAGGTTATTGTCTTGTTTCAATAACAATATAATATACCATTTAATATCATAGAAAATTGCTAAAACTATTGTCCGGCCACATACATACGAGAGGGCCTGTTAAAGGCAAAAAATAGAAAAAAACACGACTTACTGGTCAAAAATAATATAAAACAAAATTGAGTTATTGATTCGGAAAAAAGAAGTAGAAGACGTCGACTATCGAGATTTTTCATTAGATTGGAAAAAAATACAGAAAGCTTTCTGCTATCGTAAGAGTAGTCCGAAATAATGACTTTCATAAAACATTTCCCAAAACTCCAAATTTTGTTGTCAAAAAAACATACAACTGAATTGAGAACCTCCTCCTTTTTGTGAAGTCGGTTAAAAATAGCTTTCTTTGTGTTATTTGATAACCATCGCAAATAACCCGCAAGTTGACTTTTACAAAACCAATAAATGTTCAATCCATTTACGTTGGAAAGTTCAATTTGTAACGGTTCAATCTGGGCGTCAGTTATCGCCTTGCCGTCAATGGTTTATGGGTTAGGGCGTACATTTACAGCTTAGAATAAGAATTAGCTAGGTAATTCAAAATATAGCAGGTTGAACAGAATTTTGCTTTGGACCTATAGGAGTATAAATAACAAAATCTGTAAAGTAAAACTACAGAGTTGCACGTATAAAGATCTGTAAAATATTGACTAATCCATAATGTATATTCCTATCCAGCTAAACTTTTGTCTTGTTTTTATTGATTTCACTGCGTTTATGTTTGAATGCTGAACTAGATACAACCCTTGTCCCTGTGGTAGATATTTAAAAGCCTTCCACAGTTACCCTAATAATAGGGCTAAGAGGCACGAGTGATTAATGGTCAAATGGGTCGAGCCGTGTTAGTGGTGCATAGTTTGCAAAACATTATCGCGATAAAACTTTCTTGTGTTTGGGTATGATGATGGGCGTTTGTTGTAATTTCTGTCCAATAATTTATTTTTCATCCCATCTATTCGAAAAGGACGACTTGGTTCGCCTTTAAGTGCACCCAAAGGTGGTGTTTTCTGTATGAAGCTTCTATAAGTGCGCCGCAATTATCTTTTCACACCACCTGCTCGACAATGTCCAATTATAAATCATGCAACCTCAACGTAAAGTAAAGCATTGTCTCTCTAGGGATATAAAGTTGTATGAAACTCTCTAGGGATTAAAGTGATTTGAATTTGGAACGACAAATTCGTGTGGAGATTCGTGGAAAACTCTAAGTAAAATATGCCCATATGGCATTGTAAAGAGGTTTGTTCGAAATTCAAACTGGCCACCATCAGCAGAACTCAAAAAAAAAAGAAAAAGGTGCGTTTACAAAGAATGTGAACAGCGTGTTTGGTGCTGTGATTTTTAGTAAATTTTATTGCAATATGTTGATAAAAAATTACAAACGATAGTGATTCTACTCCAAAGTTTATCAAAACAGACGCTTTAGAGATTATTGATAATCTACTACCGCAAAAATCACAACAAGCCATGGCTTTTTATAGTCTCGCAGAAAGTGTGAAAAGTAGAGTATGCTCCTCTGGAATAAAGCCTGTCTTCGTCTTGGGCAGCTTGAACCCCTCGCTTCACTCAGGACTCTATATAACTCCCTCGCTACACTCGGGAGTTAACTTTAGAGCCCCTCGTTACGCTCAGGGTTCAATATGCCGCCCGCGACATAAGACACTGCATTATTCCCTTAGTGCATAATCTACTATTGCCGCGCCCTTTTTAAATTTGGATCATCTTAGTGTTCAGCGCCAAAGAAGGCGAACGCAAATATAGTCGCGCCACCAGCTGAATAAAAAAAAACAAATTAGAAACGCGCGAACTACGGCCCGCAATTTTGTTATTTTTAACCGACTTTACAAAAAGGAGGAGGTTCTCAATTCGGTTGTATTTTTTTTTAATGTTTGTTACCTCGTATCTCCGGCGTTTATGAACGGATTTGGAAAATTCTTTTTTTATTTGAATAGATTTACTTCCAGATTGGTCCTATTTTTTTCAGAATCCAGTTCTGATGATGGAATCCAAGAAGAATTGAGGGAACTCAAATATTGTAGGCATACATATGGCGATTTTGATATTTTCAGCAACAAACCAAGCATTTGCATTCAGAAAGTATCATAATCCTTTCACCACAATGGTACTTTCATATTTTTTTTTTCATCCAAATATTTAGTCGAATACAATGGCGAAAGTCTGTTTTTTAAATGATAAGTTATTCACGGATTATTAGAAATTCATGGTTTTGTTTTGAAATAAAATATGAGGCGCCTTTTATTTTCTCATAGTGGGTGATGAAAAGTAGAGTGTAACACTCGGGCGCAATAGTAGATTATGCACTAAGGGAATAAAGCAGTGTCTTATGTCGCGGGCGGCATATTCCCTCGCTTCACTCAGGACTCTATATAACTCCCTCGCTACACTCGGGAGTTAACTTTAGAGTCCCTCGTTACACTCAGGGTTCAAGCTGCCCAAGACGAAGACAGGCTTTATTCCGGAGGAGCATACTCTACTTTTCACACCTACTGCGAGACAATAAAAAACCAGGCCTCCATAAAATAAGTATCGTGTTTTGATGAACTCTGGAATAGAATCATTACACTATTTATTATTATTATTTTTGCATTTTTTGTTAACACTAATATTGCCATTGACATAATTATATATTACTAGAATATTGCAATAAATTTCACTGAAAAACACAGCACCAACCTAACATCTCTTTTGTTTCACATTCTTTAAAATCGCGCCTATTTCTTTTTTTTCTGAGTTCTGCTTTTGGTGGCCAGTTCGATTTTCAAACAAACCTCTATACAATGCCATATGGGCATTTTTTTTCTTGGAGTTTTCCACGAGTTTCCACACGAATTTGACGTTCCAAATTCAAATCACTTTAATCCCTAGGGAGTTTCATACAACTTTATATCCCTAGAGAGACAATGCTTTACTTTACGTTGAGGTTGCATGATTTGTAATTGGACATTGTCGAGCAGGTGGTGTGAAAAATATATTTTTGGCTCCCTTATGATACAATCTACTATAGTATCGTATATATTTTAGATTTCTAGTTAAGTACGTGATATTTCTAGGTAATAATATAAATGCGAAAGTTTTAATGCTTGATGAAATGAACGGAATGACTGGAACGGATTTAGTGTAACACTTCATACGTACACTATCGTACTATTAATATAAATGTAAAAGTTTATAAGTTTGGATGGATGTTTGTTACTCTTTCACACAAAAATTACTAAACGGATTTTGATGAAAATTTACAGTATTATATAATAATCAGGCAGTAATTTATAATAGAGTTTCCTCGCGGGTAGAGCCGCGAGCAAATGTTATTGTGACAATAAGCGTGAACGAGAAAAGAACCACAAAAAATGATTTTATTTTCAAATTTGATTACGCTGCATTTGCAAAAAGCAATCATGAGGAACAGCCCATCCGGGTTCCTATTAGAAGCGCGAATATGACATAATTGAACTCTCGTCATGGGATGGTCACTAAACAAAAACACCAATAGCATAGTCGTAGTTATCTAAGACAGTAGAATTAGATTTAAGTAGTTTTTTTTTTACTAATGTGTTAATTATAATAAATCTAACTGATACATGATCATCACCAGCCTGTTTACGTCTAGTGTTGGACGAGGCCTCCCCCATAAAATGCAATAGGGGGCAATGCAATCACCACGCTTGGCAGGCGGATTGGTGATCGCAGTTTGGTCGTGAGTACTCAGGTAGATGCTGCTGCGCATCCCCTGGTGTAATCCCTTGTAAGGCTTTTACTACATCCATGAAAGGAGACGGAGATATCTATTCTTAGGCCGGATACACCACAGTACAATCTAACTGCTTCTTAAGCAATCAAACTGCTTATGTAGTTAAATAATTAAATATTTAATCATTTGAGGCTTCAATTCAATCATTTGATCTTGGTTTATGGCGTGCGTGATAGTGAAGCCACAACACTCGTTGGCCGTAAGCCTTATCGTATCCAATTAAAATGTATACATGCTATTCAATTTTCCAAGTAAGTTATTATTTATCTTTAATTATTCAACGGTTAACTAGGGTTCTGACTATATGCGTCCCGAAACAGAGGGTTGTATGGACGCGTGATTTGTAATACTGACGACTTTCGTGACGCGGTGGGCTAGTAGCCACCTGAGACACAAGAGGTGCGGGTTCGATTCGCACTGCGGTACATATGTTTGCAAGATGTAGTAGAAATATACAAAGACTTGTAAAACTAATTTTAAAAAATTGAGGAATGTGAGGCATCTTAAGTTTGTAACAAGAATTTCTTATCATACTGAAGCAAGAAGTCGCAGGAAGTCGGTGGATGAAAGGGGCTCAAGACCATTTATCGTGGCATTCATGGGGGGAGGCCTATGCCCAGCAGTGGACTTCTACAGGCTGATGAGGATGATGATGATGACTCAAGCAAATAAATAATTTATGAAATTATTATGTTCTTAGGCCAAAACTATTCATCCCATGGGGAAAAAACTTCGTCTTATCCGTATCTACAACCATATTGGAAGTATTAATTTATTTCTACCTTGCCTAAATAAATAGAGAAACATAACTGTTTTCTTACAGGTTATGTTACCAAAATAAGCACAATAATTCCAATACATTTCTGTGCACATCTTCATAAAATATGGAGAATATACCTGTTACATTTACGATGTGATCCCCGACCAATACTTCAATCCACTTCGTCTGGCACCAATCGATAATGAGCTCAAGCCACGATGAAATATGGACGAAAATTGGATTGGCCGACCGAATCCTCTCAGCGGGTTAGTATGTGTGTACTACATGTACACGGAAGTACCGGAGATCCGGCCACTGAAGGCTACAGTAAATCAATCCCCCATTTTCGTCTGGTCTCATGTTTCATATTTGTTCAGACATTAGTGTGCGTTAGAGTTATGCTTATCAGCGACCGAAAGACTTCCGTAACTTAATCCGTATAGGAATAGTCGGTTTTCTCACGATTTTCTCATCGTTTAGTTATTCATGCCGTGCGCCGCTTGCTTCCAGTTTTTATTAATGTTTCATTCGAATCACATGGTTGGTTAAGACGGTTTTTATGGTCGAGGAAATTTGGGTCAATGGTTAATGTATTGGATAAGCTATATTCATACGAGTATATAAAATAAAACATGGGAAAGATCGAGCCGCTTTCATATTATGGATTGACTTCAAAGTTTTGGGGGTTAATGTTTGATAGCACCAACCCCAACGTCATTACGAATCCATTATCTTTTCACCTTAAACTTAAAACCATATGAACCAGAACACAAGGATATAAAATATACATAAAAAGTACCCAGAAAAAAAACCCGGGATCTTGCACTATACGCAACATCAGAGGACATTGAAGCATAGGTGTGGTCGGAGACCAAATCCGTGTAAATTTTTAATAAGAAAAGCCTCCGTGTATAACTGTTAAATAAGTTGGTTATTTTACTTTATTTTGCTTTATTTAAGTTTGCCTTTGCTATAGAATCGTTGATTTCGCCTTTCTCAATATCATTTTGATACTTGAGTTTTATGAAACTTTTTGCTTAATATTAGAATTATATATTTTTGGAATGTTCCCATAAAGTCATTTCATATGGTACCAAACTCATTACTTATATTTTTATGAAATATATTTATTGCGAAAGTTGGTAAATTGTGTTTTATTTCCGCCACATTGAATTAAGTATGACGTCATGAACAAACTTACACAGACTGCTAAAACCATAATCCTCCTTTTGGTTTGCTGTAGTCGGATGCTAGTGCTAACTGGGAGACAGTGATGAAAGAACAAGTAAATCTTTATTTATTTCGCTATGAATGTGCCAAAGCTTAAATCTGAGAAAACATAGATGAAAATAGTACAACCCAATTCTAAAGCAATTTATGTATAATGTACGCGTATATTTAAGTTTCTATAATCTATGTGCACGGATTGAAATCGCATAAATTTGTCTAAAAATGATTAATGCCGAGCCGTTTGCTTTATCTCTGGCTGCAGGCAATGTTTCGATAGCTGCCTTGTTAATTAATCATAGTTTAGGACCGTGTCCGAGACTTGATTCGATAAGGAGTCATTTGCCGATGTGTAAACTGGACAGAGGACAGCCGTTGTATTTATATTATTATATATTTCTTATAGTTTGTGACTATGTAATTAGTTAGTTATATAAACTGAAACTAAACGTGACGTAAATAGGTATTTAAAAAATAAATAAACATACATAACTCAGGCATTCATGAACAAAAATTGTAATTCTGTCAAAATAATGTAAATGGGTTTTGTTCAAACAGATTCTTAGGCCCATATTCCGGAACTATGCTCAAGCGTGAATCGAGACTCAAGCATAGATTTGGTGACAGTTTTTCATTGAAATCTGCCAAAAAATCTATGCTTAAATCTCGATTAAGTTAGCTAGTTAGTTTTTAGGGCCTAAGAAAATTTTGATTGATATAAGCAACTTGTAAATAGCAATAATAACTTTTCATTTAAAAAACCGACTTGTATTCGACTAAATATTTGAATGAAAAAAAAAATGATGAAAGAACCATAGTGGTGAAAGGATTATGATACTTTTTAAATGCAAATGCTTGGTTTGTTGCTGAAAATATCAAAATCGCCATATGTATATGCGATGATGATGTATATGATGATGTATATGTATATGCCTACAATATTTGAGGAGTTCCCTCAATTCCTCATGGATTCCATCATCAGAACTGGATTCTGAAAAAAAATGGGACCAATCTGAAAGTATATCTATTCAAATAAAAAAAGAATTTTCCAAATCGGTTCATAAACGCCGGAGATATGCGGTAACAAACATAAAAAAAAAAAAAAAAAAAAACCGAATTGAGAACCTCCTCCTTTTTTGGGAAGTCGGTTAAAAAGGTAATAATAGGGTATAAAGTGAAGTAAACTATTTCTGCTTAAACATTTGTTAGGTATAAATATTGAGTTAGTATTGAGTTACTTGAACATATTTCACAGATTCTGGAAACAGCTTATTTATCATCGAAAATTTAAGAGGAATGTAGTCTGAAACAGATAGCAATATTCAGATCTCTGACTTATTGGGCCGTTTTCGTTGGTATCCCATTTATCCTGGTTGCTGGTTTATTTAAGAATATGTTATTGGGAGAAAGCTTTGGCCGGATTATTCGTGGAAAAACAATGGCGGTGATGAGCTCAATACTGGTCACGTATATATTTCTACGATTGTGCGACCCATCAGTAAATTAGGCTCATTGAGGCTCTGCCTACCACTACGGGGAAAAAGGAAATCCATGTCTATGTATGTTTTTACTTTCAAGCTGAGGGAGCTTAAGTTTCGCGAACTTTACATTTGGTAACGACCGAACAAAGTCTACGTAACTATGCTACGAACTACGAAAAGAGCTACGCTTTCTAGCTACGACGTATTAAGGGTTATTCCGATTGTTCATATTTGAGTGGAGTTGGTATAGCAATAACGCGAATGTGTTCAAAAATCTTTTATGTGTATTATATCTTTAATACACAATCTATATAAATTGAGTACCCTAGTTTTAGGTCACTTTGAGAAGAGATAAATTTTTAGTTGATTTGTGATTTTGGTTTGATTAATAAAAGCAGTTAAGGTAAATTCATTAAACTAATTGTTCTATTTTTAACCGACTTCACAAAAAGGAGGAGGTTCTCAATTAGGTTATATATTTTTTTTAGATATACTTCCAGATTGGTCCCATATTTTTCAGAATCCAGTTAGATGATGGAATCCATGAGGAATTGAGGGAACTCCTCAAATATTGTAGGCATATACATAGCGATTTTGATATTTTCAGCAACAAACCAACCATTTGCATTCAGAAAGTATCATAACCCTTTCACTACTATGGTTTTTTCATCATTTTTTTTATCCAGATATCTAGTCAAATACAATGGTGGAAGTCGGTTTTTTAAATGAAAAGTTATTAAATTAAAAGTTATTATCTGTGAGAACCAAATTCCGTGAATACTTTCTTCAAAGACTTTAATCGGGAGATGTCATCTGTGCAGAGTAGCACATTGATACGTCCGCATACGTCCGAATGGTTCTCCTTCAATGGCTCTTACCTGTAAATTGGCTTCCCTCCCGTGGCTTTCCCGGCTCTGAACCACAGCACCATGTAAACGCGGTCCTCAGCGGCGTCCGGCGTAACGTCACATGGCAGCGACGCCTTCCGACCCAACACCGCGTCTACGTCAACTGTTGATACTGGAACAAAAATAAAATTACTTTTAATTATGTTATGTACACACGCAAGGAACATATTATATCAGAATATTCCAACAACTGAGGCCAAGTCAATAACTAAATAAATTGACTTATGAAAGAAAAGGACATAATTACTAAGTTGCCAAGACGAGGCTAAAAACACGTTTATAATAAAGTACGTTTCCCAGGATCTTAAGAGGTTAAAATATTCACATAAACGTAAATTACAAAGCGAATCTACTTAGAGTTTATGAGTTTTATTAGACAACATTATGATCTAGTGAGGCGATTACTTTAAGCTTTTAATCGCCTTGGGCCTCATATTAAAGGATCCACGCCTTCATATTTCTTACATTATCTTGTATAACCTCTGTGTTCTGTGGGATTACAGTGTATGTTAGTTATATAATAGGCTAAAGTTATAACATGTTATGGCAGAACAAGTCTACACGTCGTCCCTTTGTAGCCCTTTTGGACGGTAATGGTGGCTTCAGTCTAAATTACAAGAATTATTTTCAAGTGGGCGTTGTTCATTAAAAGGCCCTGGCAACTAAATGCTGAACATTTTTCAAATAACTCTGCAGTGAATGATGTGGTTCAATTTTATTTTATGGCCCATCTTGACCTTTGGCATCTGGCCTTGAGTTTATGGTGTAATAAGTTGGGCAGAGAGCAAGGAAGGAAAAAGAAAAATGAGTTTTAACGTAGAAATAAGCTACAATTTTTTGGCATGTTAAAAAGTACTTTCAGACTTACCTCTATAAAATAAGGTACACATCAAACAGAATATAATTGTAAACTTTTACATTGTAGCCCATATTTATGAATCAGAACTTCAGTTTGAAACTACATTTGTTTATTCAATAAAGGCTTTCTTATTATTACTATTAGTTTCATTTACTAGTCTAATGTTTCCAATACCTGTCTAAACAAGCTTTAAATATTTATTTTTATAGAAATGTATTTCCCAAATAAGACAATAAGTCACTTAAAACATTATTAGCATTAAGTACAACATAACGTAAAGTCGTACTAATAAGTAGCTATAGTTTACCCATCTAACAAATCTACTATAACGATTATATAACGCAATAAGATGAGGCCATAATGAATATAACACCCATAAAAGTCGTTAATTAGCACCATCTTCTATTACGTTATCACAAAGCTAATTCCGTGTCCCAAATCGCTTGCAAAATTCCCTCCCAAGACCGAGGAAAGCCGAAATATAATCGGAAACAAAAAATACGCCTAAGTGAATATCGCTGTTATTCTATTCTTACATCGTTATGATTCCTGCCTTCCCTTCTCAGCGATAAAGAGACCATGAATATAAATAGACGCAATATTAAACTCCGTTTCCACCGCATGAAATAATCCTCTTTTCTTTAAGGGAGAACTGTCACCGGGGCAAGTAATGTACACCATCAGTCATACTTAGGAGGTATTTTCAATTTACTTGGCGAATACTTCTAATAAAGACAGATTGTTTGGTCTCGCTGCGATGGTCATGTATCAATTTGGATTGGATCTTGGATGGACACGTCAAGTGGTGCGAAAACTAGCATGGTACTCGTTAGTCGAAACATTGCAAAAAAATCTTACAAATACCAGGAGATACGCTTCTTTTCTTAGAAACAAGAATATAAACCCATACGTCATTCAACAACTTTGATTCCTTCAAGATATCGACCTCTGTGGTGAGGTGGGCGAGTAACCAGCTTAGAAGCGAGAGGTTGCGGGTTCGATTCCCGCTGTGGGACAAATGTTTCTATGATCTGCAAATATTTGTTCCAGATCTGGGTGCTATGGTACCATGGTACTCGTAGTTCCTTAAACCAACGACACAGGGAATCCTAGTTTGGAATAAGGGTGGTTATACGTTATGACCTAAGAGATTCCTTGTCAATAACGTGTGACGTCACCCATACGATTCAGCGATGATTCCACGCAGATATCGTAACGAGCCCGCGTTATGTTACGTTTGGTCATAGCAAATAAGGGGGCTGGACTATGTATGTGACTGTTGGGTTGGTATGTTATGTTATATGTTGCATGAAAGGCCGTGACTTTGTCAGGTCAGTGACAGTAATCACCAAAGCTTTTACAAAGACAAATGCGAGGAGCGTCAGTTTTACATAGTCATGGCAGAAAGAATTTGAATCAGGCTTCATTTTGCAAACGAACAAGTAACATTTTGTGAACCTAGGAGAAAAAATAAATTAAATATCTCATGATATTTAGTGAATTAATCAAATACCTACATGCCAACCTCACATGTGGATTCTTTGTAATTTTAGACATCAAAAAGATTAAACGAAGCAATATAAATCACATTAGCTGATGAAATATCGAACATGATTTCACGAGTATTTAGGTGGGTGTAGTTATTTTTTTGTGTGGATACATATTTTTAGAAATATATACCTACATTAAATAAATTGTTTGTTTATAAATTTTTTAATGAACTCACTGGTTTTTGTACTTAGATACTGTATTCATCATTTATTGCATCAATAAATACAAACATATTACCATAGGGTATTAATGTCTATGAATTTTGGATTTTCGAAGCGTCGATGATTCGAGGCAAAATTGTTTCCAAATCAGTTCAGTTACAATTTGAACAATGGTAAAACGAGTTCACGTTGAGACTGATCCCTTTGTAACTTTTAGTCCTAATAAAGAGCCAATAAAACCCAAATAAAAATGCATACCTATATAACATAACATAACACCCAACAGTCACATACGTAGTCTTTTTTCTCACACTAGGATTCCCTGTGTCGTGGGTATCAGGAACTATGAGTACCATGGTACCGAGACCCGGAACAAATATTTGCAGATCATACAGACATCTGTCCCGCAGCGAGAATCGAATCCGCAACCTTTTGACTCTAAGCCGCCGGCCGCGCCACACAGGGCGTCAAAATGACCATATATATGTTTTTAATAGGTATTACACTTACATACTTCTTTACAAGAAAAATGTTTGGTCAAAAAGCCTTTATTCATCATGCTACGCATATTAGATTGGCAGCAGTTCCGTGTAATAGGAGGCCATAACGCGTCTGCAAGATTATGTCGTGTTTGAGGGCACTAAAGAATTGGTCCACTCATTACTGCGGTTCCGAATGTGGTCTGGTGAATGGTGGTGGCATGGCATGCGACATTTGTGCTAGCTACAGGGACACACAGTTCGAAAGATTTTGGAGGGCCTTACTTAAGGCCTAATTTTTTTTAAATTTACCAACAGCTTGGACTTTATGGTGTGGGCCGCGCGAAATTAAAAGTTCCTGAAATGGAGAATGGAGTTGGATTTGAATGAGTCGCTATTGATAACAAAGCACATAGGTTTGCACATTACTATCGTTACTATCTATTTTACTATTGGCTGCGATGAATATTGTTGTAAATAGATGCGGCAGGATATCCGAAGCTGAAGTGTCAGCAAATTTAACAAGCAACTACACGGGCGTGTGGTGTACACTACGCGTATTTATTATGGAAACACCGAAAAGTGCCCCTTGTGGTGAATGATTCACATAAAATAATGTAAAAAAAGTACACCTAGCGACTTTTAGTTTTAGAATAAAAGGGGAATTATGTAAATGTATATAGCTATTCAGGAGTTGCACTAAAATAATTTTGTGATGTTGGTGCTACGTTTTCCCATAATTAAGACTTTCAGTACATCCCTGTGTATTTGTGCCTTCAATAGCAGTAAAAAACTTGTCTACGTGTTTTTGTTAAAAGTTGTTTAATTCTGGAGGCTTGTTTATAGTACTACCCTACAATACCGGCGTTAACAACCAGTTACAGGCATTTTGGTTTGTGCTTAAATGAAACGTTTCATGTTAAAAAACCCCTTAAAAAACGCGATTTAAATATTGTCTGTATGTCATTTGTATTTTGTTGGCAAAGACTTTGTACAAAGAAGTAACTTTATGATTTATAATCAGTAAACAAACTTTGAGCAACAATCAGCATATGATTTATAAATATAATAAACTAAATGAGTCATCATCATCATCATCAGCCTTTTAGATCCTACTGCTGGACGAAGCCTCCCCCATAGGATGCATAGGGGAAATTTGCCAAAATCTCTACGCTTAGCAGACCGATTGGTAAATGCAGTAGTGTTAAGTACTCAGGTGGATGCTGCTGCCCGTCCCCTGATGTAAACCCTCAGTCAGTTTTTACGATATCCACGGAGACGGGTATATTCTTAAGCCGTACACGCCACTGCAGTAATGACAGCTTAGTTTTTTTTTATGCTACTTGGCAAGCAAACAAGCTTACGGCTCACCTGATGAAAAATAGTTACCATAGCCTATGAACGCCTGCAACACCAGAGGCATCACACGCGCGCTACCGACCCTGAGACATAAAGATGAAAAGTCTCATGTGCCTGTAATTTCACCGGCATTGATTTATTAGTTTAATAAATAAATATATAATAGTTAAATAATTTAGTTAAATAAGTATTCCAAATTGAATTGAAAGTAAGTTGGTACCTGTCTATATGAGGAGGTGCTAAATTAATATAGCAAATCAGTTTACTTACTAGCATGAACAAAAAAACAATAAAATCTTTCAATAACGATAAAAATAAGCATGATCCTAGGAAGCAAAGAAATCAGGACACGTGTAAAGCAAGCTCCATTTAGATTTGGCGTGACCTAGATATACCCTTGTGTCGGCAGCACACCTTTATCCCACCTTACGGCCTTTGATAAAATCCTGCTGACTTGTTACGAAACGTTCGGACAGCGGAACTTGTGTTTATGGTGTGCTTACACGGTGAAAGTAGCTAGAGCAAGTACGTCACGCCAGTTCATCATTATTATCACCAGCCAGCATCATCATTCAATGGGGGAAAAGTCTCCCCCATTGAATAAAATGTGGGGATTTGCCATAATCACCACGCTTGGCAGGCGGATTGGTGATCGCAGTTTAATGTTGAGTACTTATAATATAACATAACATACACAACATAACATAACATAACATAACATAACATATCATAACATAACATATCATAACATAACATAACATAGCATAACATAACATAACATAACATAACATAACATAACATAACATAACATAACATAACATAACATAACATAACATAACATAACATAACATAACGTGTACACTGTTTTAGTAAGTATATAAAATTATATAGTTACCAACACGATAGTGACGTGACATAAATGATATACACAATACACAAGAGAATGCTTTCTAGCATTAAGTTTGCTTATGTACATCGTTTGTTTTGTGCAATAAAGAATACTCTACTAATAGTACTAATAGTGACAAAAACAACATCGGTTTTACGATATTTTTTTGTTGCTGCATAAAATCTATAAGTTAATTATATTGATCCATCTATGTGCTAGTTTTCTTTTCATTCCATTTAAATTTACACTTTCAACAGCTTAATGAAAATCCAGGTCATTTGCCAATGTTTGCTCCAACAATATCTACAAATGTACCTGATGTTGTACACGAAAATATTTATTATTTATTTAAAGCAACTTGAATCGTGTACACGCACCACCACAAAATAAAAATACATCCAAACCTTTTGTTACATTGTACGTCTTAAGGGTAAGTTGAAAGGTTTGACGATTTCCTGGTAGTGATAAGTTGTTGAGTGGGGTGGTAACTCAATATGTTTTATCATTGGTTGAGAAGCGTTAATGATATATTATTTATTTGATCCCTATTGAGCACATATGACGATGTTGTGAACGGACGTGTGAGTTATGAATTTATTATATTCGTTTCTGAAATTCGGATTCAGTAATAAGTTTGAGTGATTTTTTTCTGTTACATGTGTCTTCTGAAACTCGACGACATTGCGGAACGTGTGGAGCAGTTATGTAGTTATATTTTAGTTTATGTGGTAGTTTGTAGTCATTTGTTTTTATGGTTCCGCACCTCAAAATTGGATCACTCAGGTATCGGTCTGTCTGTCATTTTTTCTGTATAACTATCACTATTCCCTTTCTTTGAACTACTGACACATCTTTTTTCCACAATACACCAAGGTTATCGGTTATAAGAGAATACTTTTCAGCATTAAGTTCGCCTTTGTACTCCTTTTATGTGCAATAAAGAATTTTCTATCTATCTATCTATTTATCTGACTGTCTGTCTGCCTGTCTGTCGCAGCCTATTTTCTTCGGATGTACTAGACCAAAACTGAAAATATTTGGTATATTATATTAGGTTGGTCACCTATCATGAATGTATAGCGTAAACAGATTCTGTATTCAGGGGTTAATTTTGTGGACCAAACTAGAAAAAGTAAAAAAAAACATGTTTCGAATGCATCATGTTACAAATGAAAGAACTCATTATGAAAATGCAAACATATTTTGTTTTTTACCAATAACTATAGAATAAGCAATATGCGATAACTCTCGTCAATTTAACTAAACGAACTTTAGTTATTGAACACGTATGTATAACTGTAATGTTTCCCTTCCCATTATTTCGACCAGCCGTGGAGTCGACAAATGGTGCAGCGCATCTTCGTATCAAGGAGACTTTCGCTGGTTCAATCCACACCTGAATGGTTATTTTTATGATATAATAAAATCATGACATTTTTGTTTATAAAAGCTGCAAAACCATGTTTTGCGCAATGACATACGATGCTTTCGTAACAGCATAGGAATCATGTTGAGGAAATAATGTCGTAATACACGACTTAAATTGTTTTTTAAATTTATTTACGTAAAATCATATGTAAATTCTATAATCTTATATTCTGATTATATTATTATTTAGATCATTGTGTTTTTGATCCATAAAAACGCGAACGAAAGCTTGAATTAAGCAAGCTTTTATAGTCTCAATTCTTTTTCATTGGCAGGCTTTATACACCCACGCTAACATCAGCTCATACTTTCATGGGCGCGCTCTTAGTAATATTCCAGAGTTTTGAAGCTTTTTGCAACTTTCAATGAGGCATAAACAAGCGGCACTTGTTTCAAACTCAAACTTACTTGTTTATCTTAGAGTTGAAACCCCCACAGTCATTCAAGATCAGCAAAAAACGTTTCAAACTTATTTAATCAGCCAAAATGACTGCACCATAATATCGGCATATAGAAAACCTGTTACCTCCTTGGCAGTAACTTTCCTTGCAAGATGCGAAGTGAACCTTACAACGTCCTTAAGTGTACTAAAAAGACGCTAAACTGAGTGAAGGGAAGCTAAGAAAAGCTCTTATGTCTCTCGTTCTCTCAATATATCATATTTTTTCCCAGAGTCGGGAGATATATGGGCGGTGGTTTCGCGCGTGACAGGCTTGCGGGGATAATATTAATAAAATTATTGTGGAGACACGTCTTTCGCCTGACCTGCTACGCTCACACTGCACATCGCTAAAACAAAACTAGCTACAAATACCGGGAACATCATGTTATGTATGTGTATGTGTGTATGTGCACAAAGTACAGGATTATAAACAACAAATATTTAAAAAACACAATTGTACCTACAATTTGTTTGTGTTGTATTTGTAAGAAATAGTACAAATTCCTGAGAAATTACTGCATTGAGTTCAATGGTGAATCTTTATTAATCTTCTCAAGATTTACTTTTATGTATTTCAGATTAAAATCTGAATTTATTCCTATTTTTTGTATGAGCCAATGTTCTATATCCTTAGAGCATTTACCGGAAAGGGGTGTCAAGAGTAACTTCTAGTATTCAATTATTTCTGCCACTTTTCGAGGGAGGCGAGGTAAACACTTACATCACATGTTATCTTACTCACAAACACACTCATGCAGAAATTTTACGTCTCTATAAACGCACACGCAAATAAAAGCTGTCACACAAACAAGTTATAGACAACGTGAATGGCCAAAATGACCATACCAGTTTGGCAGAGGGGTTTGCCCACCTTTGCCATCTCCATCCGGTAAATGCTCTAGGTCTATATCACAAAAGTCAAATAATTATGTAATAATTGGACTAAGGCTTAGGCCGCACTACGTTATATTCCAGCGAGTGGTTAACCGCTATAACCGCGAAAACACTCGAGACGCACACACTACGATTAAAAACCGCGAAACTTCCCGCAATTTTCACAGTTTGAAGCTGGATTTCAAGAGAGCACAGTATGTATTATTGCTCTAATAAAAAAGAAGGCGTAAACGCAAATTTCGAAAATATTGGGTCCATCCACCCACTCGCCGTTGATTTAAAAAACGTTTCTTTCTCATAAAATATCAATATTTAAGGGAACATTCTGTGAATTTTTTCAATTACTATCGAATATCACATCTTTGATAAAATTTTGCAAATTGTCCACACCATCATCTTCATGGATACATTATTTTGCAAATGTAATGTATTTTTATTGTATATATTTTTGTGTATTTGTGTTTTATGTATTTTGCCTGTCTGTTCCTGAGAGGTGAGTAAAAAAAACAGATATATCGTACATATATTTATATTTATTATTCAAAAAATATAAAATAAATACAAAATTATTGGTGTAATGTATAAAATACAAAATTACTGTTCTGGAAATGGCGCGACAACATAACCACTCTTCACGGCGGCGGCGGTCTGTCATACTGGCTAAAAAACTGTTTAAAACATTAAATCGTAAAAAAGAGTTTTATGGATCACAAATTTTGGCGCAGTTTTTACCTGCGAGCCATTTTGTAACATTTCACGGTTTTCAAATCAGTCGCGGGAAAAAACCGCAAGTGCGGCCGCTTGTATCAGTTTCCTTGACTCACAAAATTACAAGTAAAATTACAATTATTTTTAATAACCACGATGGTTTAGCCGTAGTGCGGCCTAAGCCTCATATTATATCGTCGGCGTCTCACCTGTCATGAATGATAGGCGTTCTATCACTGTGTTGCATGAATGTCTAGTGGCTCCACTCTGCTACTTTCCAACGACTCACTTCGTAGTTAAACTTGTGATTTATGAATATGAACACTCGTTAGCCACCATTTTGTAATCAACTGATTTACTAGCTAACCGAACCACCCCTTACTCCACTAACTGACCACATGGGACTCATAATGCTAATGTTTAAGTACAAATAAATCGGGCTTAAAATAAATCCACATAGATTTGGAAAATAATTTAAAACAATTTATTTGACTTTTATTACTGTTTATCAGATCCATTAGTTGAAAAAAATCTTGTAAAAATATATTTTTATGTGTCAAAGTAGCCTCCGTCTGGTAGGGATTTGGATCAGTTGAGCTATCTTTAGTTTATCTGCAACGATGGCTGATTTTTAGATGGCTCAACTTATTCATTTGTATTTTAACTTTTGTGTATACTTATTTTCATTACTGTTGTTTTCTTTCTGTAAATAAAGTATTTATAAATTAATTAGCTGAAATAAATTGAACATTTCACTACTTCTCTATCATGACAGGTATAAAGTTTAGGTACATACGTTTTCTAGCAAATTACATGTCAAAACATTTTGCCTTACAGTTAAAACAAGTTAAAAAACTACGAAATTGGTTGTATTCATTCACACAAACGTACAGGGTTTAATAAAGCCCCGAAAGGAAAGGAAAAACTAGACAAGCAATTAAATGAACGCGCAGTAACAAGCCAATATTCGCCCGACGGATATTTATTATCGTCGTGCCGTATCGATACCGCTCGATCATCAACGGTTTCCAATTACATTAAAATTTCAATTCATTCATCACCCTCACAATAGGCGATCAGAATACTTTTTTCGGCCGTATGCCTTCTGATTAGATTCAGCACTGAACAAACCCATCTATCGCACAGCCACAAAAGGTCGGTGAGACCGCGTCGCTCGACTCTCGTTTTCCATTCGTTCCTGTCCAGAAATTTTCGCAATAAAATTAATCGTTCAATAAAATTGGAGCCGAATAGAGCTACCCATGCATGAACACTTTTTAATTGGGTCGCTCTTTTAGCTCCTTTCGTAGGCATCCAAATGAGAAATCGAACTTACGCAAGTTGTTCTTTGACGTTCTGTGACTCGATACAGAAACTTGAAACCTTGTTAGACCTCATTGTGGTCTCATTGAAAACTATTTATTTATAAGTTCAGCGAACTTTCTTCCGATTTAATTAATAAGTAATCGATTTTGGGATTTCGTTGAAAGTTCTGATGAGTTTTAAGTCGCATTATAACCGTGAAATAAAACATCACAACAGTCAATCAAAGCGAACATTTCGGTGCGTGTAAGCGCAGCTCCCTGTGGATTGCATGGAAATCAGACAAAAAACATGGAATAACGTCGAACAAACGAAAATATATTTCCCCATTTTCATTTTCGACAAGCAATCGGATTTAATGGGTTGAGCGCGATTCCCACTTGAGTTTGTTTCATTTGATCGCTTAAGCGATTCATAGTGAGGTGTAGTAGATAAAGGTTTCGTAACCAGTCTCGCTTCACAATTATCATAAGAGCCTGTTCACACTATGTCAGATGTCAGGCTAAAAATGTCATCTGGCTTACTTACATCTAATCTGAAATATCGTAGAGATACGAACACGTTGCTATGTGCTTTCTCCAACCCCTCATGTAATTTGTACTTCATGAGGATTTTTGTATGTACGGGCACTTCGATTTCCCAATACCAGTCTTGATTTACAGTAGGTACTTTACTGCAGCGGCTGGCAAATCAGGCTTTGATGGACGAACGCGATAATGTGGGCCGAAGCGTATTAGCCGAGGCAACATACGTGAGTCCATCAGTGCCCAAATGTGACCAAAGCTTCACTTGAGCTCTTTTTAACCGACTTCCCAAAAAAGGAGGAGGTTCTCAATTCAGTTGTATATATATATATTTTTTTATGTTTGTTACCGCATATCTCCGGCGTTTCTGAACCGATTTGGAAAATTCTTTTTTTATTTGAATAGATATACTTCCCGATTGGTCCCATTTTTTTCAGAATCCAGTTCTGATGATGGAATCCATGAGGAATTGAGGGAACTCCTCAAATATTGTAGGCATACATATGGCGATTTTGATATTTTCAGCAACAAACCAAGCATTTGCATTCAAAAAGTATCATAAATCCTTTCATCATTTTTTTTTTCATCCAAATATTAATATTTAGTCGAATACAATGGCGGAAGTCGGTTTTTTAAATGAAAAGTTATTTAAAATCAATTCCAATAAAATAACAACAATACAATTTACAAACCGTTTTTTTTTAATTCCGACAAAAGTCGTTCTCAATTGCATACACCTAAAAACGTCCCAACAAACTTCTTTGCACATTTAAATGTTTGGTAATGGAACCTAATTCTTTATTCAAATTACATTCCAGTTAGTGAAATTGTCGGCTGTACACAGCATATATATATATTTTCATACCTACTAACATTAACGGCCACGGCCGGTGTGTTTTTTATAAGGACAAAAAGTTCAATTTATCTCGAATAAGGTTATTTATATAATAATCGAAGTAATAATTTCAAGCACGTTTGAAATTACAATTTGCCTAAATAAAAATAATAAATTTAAAATACGGCTGCCATTGATATTCTATAAGTTAGCCATTAACAACGACGATAGTTGTATATCTTGAAGCCTACGCTACGCTCCAACGAATTATTGTAGCACGTTCGTAGCAAAGCGGATATCTGGCTAGGGTAACTTACCCACGACTGAATGAACATGTAGAGTAAAAACAGTGATGCGTGTTCTTGGACGTGCCGGTTTTCTCACTATATGTTTTCCTCCGTTGTTTGAGTAGACAGTAAAACAAGTGCATGATATCCAACACAGATGCATACACATATATTGCTATAAAACTCGTAAGTGCACCAGCATCTTACGTATACATGTGTGTGTGTTACGTCTTACGTGTACTTTCATTGTTATTATTTGACGACGCGGCGGGCGTTTAGCTGGCTGAGATGCAAGCGGTTGCGGGTTCGATTCCCGCTGCGAGGCAAATGTTTATATGATCTGCAAATATTTGTTACGGGTCTGGGTGTGTTATGGTACCATGCTATTCGCAGTTTCTGATACCCACGACACAGAGAATCCTAGTGTGGTATCAAGACTATATTATGTGACATTGACTAAGGAAGTTGGTATTTTTTTAAATAAATTAGATTCTTACCTAGATCTTCAGCGTCCTCGCTCCACTCGCCCTCCTGTGCCCAGCAAGCCGCCAGCATCACCAACAACCGGATCCACTTAACCGAGCACATGATTTTATTTTCTATTACATTGTCTTAGGTATTATTATTCACTGGCACATCATTTGATAGTTTTCACACTGTACACCCGCGGAGTCACTAGCAATTTCATTTTTGTACAACTATTGTTAAAAAGTTAACTTTTTTTTTATATGTGTATAATTATAGATGACGTAGTATGCTTATGGTCCTGTAAAGAGGGTTCCTCAGTATCGGTGTCTTAAACTTAATAAATTCGATGAAATATGGAGACAAGATCCATTTGCAAATGGCTGAATATCAGTATTCAGTCATAACATCAGTCTCAACAAAAATACAGAGCACATAATTTTTTTTTGTAAATCACGTTACAAGCAGTTGGTTAACCTGATGTTAAGAAAGCTAAAAAGTCTGATGTGCCTGTAATTTCACCGGCACATATCCTTCAAACCATATCTTAATTTAAAAAAATTCTAGTTAAAATAAATATCTACTCCCGTTGATGTCGTAAAAAGATCACCAATCCACTTGCCAAGCGAGGTGATTATGGCAAGGTTTCTAAACAAGAACACCTCAGCTAAATAATGACTTTCAAGTGTATACGCATAATTAACTGGAGTCCTCAAACGGAAAACACATAAACGCATTGAAACATCTAATAACACGTGTACAAAGCGACCCTTGTCAGAAATATAAAACTTTGACGGTTGGTTACGCTCATGCACGGATAAATGATGTCTTTTAATCTCTACAGAATCACATGACCCTTATCCTGTGGAAAAAGTTCCCAAAGGTTGGGAACAGTAGGTAGGTATAACACAAAATTTATTTCTCGATTATGTTGTATAATGTCCGGTCAAATGGAAACGAGAATGCGAGGCCAAATGCGAGTGAGGGAGTGAGGTTGAATACGAATTATTCTTGCTGCGTAGTTCATTTTCAAACGTACCTACCTACAAAATATATATGGGGTGTTTTCACAACAGCTGAGACTATACCGAAATCCTATGCATTTTATTTCACTCTGTCGCTCGCATAAAATATTCATCGCCACCTATTTGATGTCATGTAGACTAGAAAAAAGTTTTTCTATGCATAACAATGTCAAAAAATGATTGTTTTGAAGTAGATTAATTATTGTTATTAATAAGTTTCAATAAATCAATCAGTCGTCAATATCTTAAGACAATTTAGTTTATCTCATTTTTTATTCAATATAAAATGGTTGAGTGCGTACCTTTCTCTTATCCGATCGGGTTATTTATTGCACAAGTTTGTTTTTGACCGCCTCACGTACTTTATAGGGCGAACCTTTCCTATCCCGAATTGCCAATTGCTATTTGATATATACTTTATACTGTAACTTTGCGATCTCATATTTCTTGAGTTTTTCCTTTGTTTTTACATGATTGAATGTTCTCTGATCGGATAAAGGTTGTGTATTATAAATGCAATCTGCGTGAGTAGTAAGTCGTATTGTGTTAGGTTTTATAACAGTTTTGTTTTGTTTCTATTGTGGAAGAAATGTTCTTGTTAGTTTAGTTGGTTGAAGGAATATACAGGGTGGCACGTTTAGATCGGTCAGTATGGGAAGGTCTGAAACTATAAGACATGCGAAGATATCTTCTTAGGACCCATGTCATCGATTTTAGTAACAAGAAAAACTACATTCATACATTTAAAAAAACTTGTACTCAGCTTACTTCATAATAAGGTTCTCATGTTTAAAATTTATGATGGATGTTTGGACAGATTCAAGTACTTTGCAATCTTAGAAGATCTTTTAGAGGTTCTAGGAGAAATGTCAGCAGAAGTAAAAGAACGAGTTTATTTTTAACAGGACGGAGCACCGGCTCACAATAGTCACATACACCCTGTATATTAGACTTTTTGAACATTTTCTGGTCTTAAGATATCAATAAAGTCTGGATGTAAGTAAAATGCAAAAAAATTACATTTCATTTAGAAAAAGTATTGACACATAATGTTTGTTCCCATCTTACCACTTACCAGCCCTGGTGACAACAAACATAACCAAATACCTATGAACGGAAATTCATCACAAAAGCTGGTATCGTATACTATACTGGCCATACTAGAGATATAAAGTAAAAACTGAATGTACCTTAATACAAAAACCCTAACCTAACCTAGGTAGTGTTTACTGGGAGCTTGGCTCCTAATGATTAGTTAAAAAAATGCACAACCTACCTACTACATAAACAAAGATTGCTTGAGGAAGGTTGATTATATAAGTTTTACAATTAACAAAGTGTGCGTGGTATTGTTTATTGACAAAACTCTTTTCCAGGAAGGGTGGTATAATTTTAAACCCACCGTACCACCCAGGAGTATGGCCAGTAGTATGGTGATTCCATACCCACATATATGTTGAAACGGTATCCAAAACGCAAATAAGCTTGCAAAAAGGAGAATAACGTTAGAGATTACGGCCCGTGCTCATTGTAAACCGTGCGATAACAACGATCCGGTCCGTACGACCTCAAAACTGGCCCGAAATAGGCGCCAATGCTTCGGAAGGACCCTATTTCGGGCCGAACGACAATGCTGAATCTTTTATTAGTTTAGTGAATGGACTTGACATAACCGTCGTCGACATCTGTTGTGATATTACGCTATCCTAGGGTCAATTCATAAGTCTGCAACTTTACGTTATAGTTCGTTTACCTGCATTAAATGTGAATTATGTGAATGATGATAAATGCATGGTGTGGTATAATGAATTGTACCTAAATACCACCTAAGAGTAAATAAAATCGAATTGTTATTTTCACATTTATTTATTTTGACGACCTCTGTGGCGCGGCGGGTGAAGGTTCGCCTGCGACGCAGGAGGTTGCGGGTTCCATTCCCGCCTCGGAACAAATATTTGTACAATCTGCAGATATTTGTTCAGGGTGTTCTGCGTATTTTTCTATGTAAGTATAATAAAAAATATCTATCTATGTAATGTATTGTATTAAGTATATCAGTTATCTAGGACCCGTAAAACAAGCTCTGCTTAGCTTGGGGCTAGATAATGTTGTGTGAAATGTCCAGCATTATTTATGTATTATTTATTTATTATTTTATATTAATTTTGTGTTGCTCCCTATTTGAAGACAACAGCCTCCTCCATCCATTTCCAATTTTCTCTTTGTTGGTCTAGCTGAGTCCACGTAGCACCAACTACTCCTGTGATGTCGCGTCATCTTATAGCCTTGTTCTTTCTTGAGGGCGAGTTGCATTTCGGGGCTAATTATGTAGGATTCTCGATCCATCTTCCATTTGTCGCAGTTGCCCCATCCAGCCCATTTTCAATTTGATTTTGCATGCAAGTTCTGTGGCAATAATTACATTCGTTTTCCCTCTTGATATAAGTATTTCTCTTTTTGTCGATTAGTTTTAATCCCAGCATGCTCAATTCCGCCACTCTTTGAAAGACTTGTTTTTTTTTTTTTATAAATGCTGGACATTTCACACAACATTATCTAGCCCCAAGCTAAGCAGAGCTTGTGTTATGGGTACTAGATAACTGATATACTTATTACAATAACATTACATAGCTAGATATTTTTTATTATACATAGAAAATACCCAGAACACTGAACATATATCTGCAGTTCATACAAATATTTGTTCTGAGGCGGGAATCGAACCCGTAATCTCCTGCGTCGCAGGCGAATCTTCGCCCGCCGCGCCACAGAGGTCGTCAATAATGTTTACGTTTATGGTTTGCATCCTTGGTAAGTGCCCACAGGTTTGACATCCATAAAATAGTGTTGGAAGTTAGTACTTCCACAAGTATAATAGTAGTTACTATCCTTCGCCTTCTTATGTGTTATGGGAATGTTCAACTTGAAAATTTCCTTAAAAGACAAATATCTGTTTCAGACCTTTTAGTCTGACGCTCTATCTCTCGGGCTACAAATCTAAAATCACAACAATGAAATGGTTGATGGGGGCTGTACATGAATATGGCTGTAATGGAATGTTCTGCCCCAAATATCATTCACATACTCTATTCTCTTTGATTGGATCGAAATAGGCTTTTTTCGTCATACTTAACAAATGTTTTACTGGCCATCATTATTGTAATCCGCATCTTTGGCTCTTTCATCTGAAGTATTCATTATTTATTCCAGATATTGGTTATCCATAGCTCATCATCATCATCAGCCATCAAAAGTTTACTGCTCTCCCTAGAATGCCACGGCGAATAATGGTACTACTTCCTGCGACGTTTATAATGTCTTTAGTCCATCGAGTGGGGGGCCTTCTTTTCGTCCGGTTTATGGTCGCCACTTGAGAACATTCCATTCCATTGCTATTCCCCGACGGTTGTCAATTCTGCGAGCTATATGAACTGCCTATTGCCACTTCAACTAATTATGAGAGCTGTGTCGATGATCTTGGTTCTTCTAAGGATTTTCTCATTACGGTTAGATATTCGCCATTAACTAACCAAGATTTGGACAATTTAATTTCTTATAGATGTTTTCCATATATAGAGTTGTGAATGATCTTGGATATTTAATATATTGATCTAGTAGTACTTCATACATAGCTGTATGCTTGTGCTAAAATAAATTCCCCTTGAAATCTTTGCTCAGAAATTAACAAAGTTATCTTTGGAAACGAACTATGTAGTAAGTCAGCCTGAGAAATGGTACCCAGGGCACAGCTTCATCGATCCACTTCCGCGTAGAATCCACTATTTTAGAACACTTGGAAAAGCGAGGCCAGGATTGAGTTTACAATTTCACTGTAGGCACGTTCGCTTATTTGGATATAAATATTGTCTTATTTAATAAACATAATACCGTAGTAGTATACACCAAATTGTCTTTAGAAAATGTAAATTATTTTACTCATCATCATCACCATCATCATCATCAGCCTGTAGAAGTTCACTGCTACGAATAAGCCTCCCCTTTAGAATGACACGACGAACGGTCTTGAGCCGCCTCAATCGACCGACTTCCTGCGATCTTAATAATGTCTATAGTCCATCGAGTGGAGGGCCTTCCTCTACCAAATAATAGTAATCATTTTACTATGTAGACTTATTTACTTATTTACCCATTCTGTGAATTTCACCAATGAATTCACAAATAGGTATGTAACATGGTGTAGGACTCAATTGTTGTCACAGTGAATATATCTTGAACTGAAATAGCGGATCAGTAAGTCAGACACCATCTTTCGTAGTGTGTGTGTGTATGCGTGTGGGTGTGTGTGTGTGTGTCGTGGGTTCCTTGCTAGACTTCGGAACCCTAACCAGGCAATGTCTGTCTCTATGTACCCTTATTATCATGGCACTTGACGAATTTGAGTAGGTACGGTTTTAACATTTAATTGAGCAGGTTATTTTATTAAGCGAATACAGTTATTTTACATACATGTTTGATCGGTGAGCTAGAGATACATTTATCTAGGTTTAAAATATCGGTATACAGTATTCGCTCAAAAACATATGATGAGAGCATGACTCGTAACTGGATTGTGAAACATTCATTGTGAGTTATAATAATAAAAGGTATAATTAACTGTTCTGATAACAGCGTGTTGAGCTGAAATAAGAACACAAATAATTAGTAAGCCCATTAGATGAGTCTTCTATCCAAAATCATGAAGCTATTTGAATATAACTGTTTTAAAGTGAGCTGCTTCCACCCTCAGACCTTCTGAGACCTTTATAATGTCGTTAGTCCATCGAGAAGGGGGCTTTCCTCTACTGCGTCGTCGGGTTTGTGGTCGCCACTTGAGAACCTTTATTCCCAAACGGTTGTCAGTTCTGTAAGCTCAAGACCGTCGTGGTATTCTAGGAGGAGGCCTATATCCAGCAGTAGACTTTTACAAGAAAATGATGATGATGATGATGAATGTGCGGTCAAAATTAATAAACTTATATTCATTTTACTGCAAGTCACCTACCTAAACGGAGCGGAGATTGAGATTATAAACATTAAAGAAAAGTTTTTATTTTTGCAGAAATAATCTCCACGTAAGGTCCGTTCCGTTCCGTCCTAGAGTCCGTTCCATGAAATAATTCCGTTAGTGTAGTTAAGTAGCAGCTAGTAGTTGTCCATTCCTAAAATATGGGCTCGATGCTGTTGCATAATTGAGCCCAAATTCAATAGCAAAATTACAGATAACTGCGATTATTGTATGTTTCAGAATTGCACGTATATGCGTGTTTTGTACGGAATGTCATCATGCGTGCGATGCGATCATGACATCCGGACGCCCTTGCAAAACACGCTCCTAATTTATAGGATGACAGTCGCGCCGCAGTGCTGAAGCATACGATTATGTGTAGCATAACGCTTATGCTTCACAGTCGACTTTGTGGTTTATCACACCTGGGTTAACAAAATGGAATTATAAGTCTTCACGTTGGTTTAACAGTAGCTTTATTCGCACGTGACTCGCTGACTCACAGTTGAACTCGTTACACTTTATCAAAAACTATCACAACTAGACCGATCGAACTGTACTCAACCCTTATACAGCTGTGAATTCCGATAGAAATACCCGGACTCAGAACAACACATACAGTGTCATCAATTCAATACAAAGTTATGTATGAACAATTTTATGGGTTTTTCGCAATGTCAGTAACTTTCTGTTTGTTTTAGCGACAAATTGATTGGAATTGTTAAAACGTTACACGAAACTATTTTCACTATATTTTATTTGGGCAGAGAAATATTTTTTTATGAATATATTAAATTTATTTTTTTACTGGCTGACGTAACTGTTGTTTCTTGCAGGCTCTCAGCATGCATCAATTATTTGTATAATTGCTCGTTTCTGCGTTCAATCAGTAAAATATATATGAATTGTGATTACGTTCATACATACGTACAAATATAATCGTTTTGTTAGTCTACACAAGTAGCTGAACGTATGTACATGCATACATACGTTCAGCTACTTGTGTAAGCAAACAAAATTACCTGCTTCAAATTATTATGTCGTGAATTGTCACAAAGTAAACGCTCAGAAACTTTTATTTCATAAACCAGACAGCACATTTTGCCTCGTAACAAACCTTGTGCACGTGTCCCAACTCACAACACGTAAAGCAATTCAAACTCAAAAGGATGTTTATGATAACCCAGCGAATTAAACGGGCATCCCCTGAGAATGCATCGTTCTATCCGTTACCACTGAGTTTCTTCCCTCGGGACTAATTAGAATAAAAGAGTGTTAAACTTCCTACAACTGACGGACGCTTTTGGGCAGCAGTTTTGCTACATCCCCATCCCTCGGGAGAGCCTTTTCGAGTACCGTTGTGACGATTATTTTGTGTGTAATGGTGCTCATACACGAGCAATTGTTTTACTGGCGACAATTGCAAAGAATTGCAGGCAAAGAAGAAAATTTTTGGATAAATTATGGAGCAATCTAGATTAAACTATGGCTAGTTTTGTTTTGGATTACATCTTACACAAACCTTAACAATCTTAACTAACTAGTGATGCCAACGAGTAGTTGGTGTAATTGGCCACCATTCACTTTGGTGAACATTTGTAGAATATGAATTAAATAATCTAGGCATGCCCAATTAAAATTGCTCGTGTATCGTGTATAGTAACTAGGTATTAGTAATGTGGTTATTAAATTGGGATGATGTGGGATTAGTGTACAACGAGGGATAATTTAAAATTTGTCTGTGGTCTGGGCTTTAATTCTGATTGAATTTTTGTTTAGGTTTTAGTATACACATAGCAGTATTAGTAGCACAGCTACAGTATTTTACTTATTGTGTTATTTTCAACAAAATGTCTTTCTTAAATTGTATGCCTGTGAAAGAAAATAACAAATAACAATTTATGTGAATAACAATTTGGTTTCATTATGGTCTAACTCAAACTAATTTACTTCATCCAAGATAATTAAAACAAAATGGCATCCCTCAATGACCACTTATTTGCAAACACAGACATCTTAATCTTTGTTTGAAAAGGAAACCTGCAGAATTGTTTATTTACAGCATTTGAAGTAGGTCGCGCAAAGCAAAGCTGTCATGGTGTCATTAGAACGGCCAACAGGATTATTTTTATTTCTTGGCCAAGATTTATTTTCCTTAGATTAGCATTCCACTTATTTATGCTAATGTAATTTTAATGGCGCCGCCTTTTTCGGCTAATTTCATTTTAAGAAAAACTCAAGGGATTTGTTTAAAACCACGGCTTATTAAAAAGCCTTCGGTTACGATTTCACTTTAATAAAATTTTAATTATTGGCTCTGTAAAAGAAATACTGACTTTCTGAGCAACAAGCGCTCAGCGTATATTTGTATCTCATTTTTATCTTATATCTATATTTTCTAACTGCAGTGGTCTTGACCTAAGAATAACGCTTCTCCAACTCCTCCCGTGGATGTTGTAAAAGGTAACTAAGAGATGAGCAGCAACCAGTGATTATGACTAATCCTCTCTGTTCTATGGGCCTCCTTAAATCCGTTCGTCCATCTACCTGCTGATAAGAACCAAGAAGAAGGATTCTAACTTTGTTAAGGCTGTAGTGAATGTGCGATTAATAAACTGAGAAACATTAGTATAAATTACCATTAATTGCAATATACTTTCTGCTTGGTACCTAAGTTTCAATTAATATACAAATCCCTCCCATTAAACAAATCCGCCCTAAGGAAAATTACAGGCAATAAACTACCAACCACTATAAAACGGTGTGTAGTATACCGACGTATATTTTGCACCTAAGAATTGCATTCACATATTCCACAAAGCCAATTCCATTCGAACGCTAAAAACCCGGCAAATAAAGTAGTACTCGAGCCTCAATTTGTCGACATCGAATACAAAAACAGCAATAAGTCAACACGCGCCGCCGCCGCCCCGAGTCATGAATCGTATCGGAAAATTCGAATTGAAAGAAACTGTGTGGTAGGAGGTATGGGCAAACAGTGGTGTGCAGTGAACATTCGTAATTGTCTGACGTCGGCTACTTGTGAAGAACCTAGCAATAGTATTGACTACTATTGACATATTACATGGCTTTAACAGCGAGTTCTCAGTTATTTTGGACATATAGCCCGAAGACAGCCAGGTAACCTTGAAAAACTGGTTGTAGTGGGAAATGTGAACAAAAATGGACCACGCAGCTGATCACCTTATCTCTGGTCTAATCAAGTCAAAGCGCTTACTGGCTATCACAACTGCCCTGAGACAGTTGAAGAAAAACCAGCGTGGATGAAACTCACCAGCATCTTGACAAAATCCACTCAGGATGGAAATTACCTTCTGAAGAATACGACGAAGATAATACGTAGCGTATAAAAGATTTAAAACCTAATAATAATGTAGCGCAGCGGGCTATGATAGAAATAATATGCTCGAAGTAGCACAACGCCATAAATCGGAAATGAGAGATATGAAAAAAATACAATATCACTGATATAGTTTAGGAAAACGTAAAAAGACGAATATATTTCAATAAATAATGGTCTTTAAGACCAAGTGCTGATAAGCTTCCTAGATATTTCGCTTTTTAATAACGCAATTACGGCTACAACTAGAATGGGCCATATTATTGCGGCCAACCCTTCTTTTCTATTTCTGAGAAACATTTTTAATAATTTCGAGCTTTTCTGGTTTATACTAAGAAATTCTATTTAATGAAAGCAGTTATTCAATTTATTACAATATTTATATCAGAGTTTTCAACTTTCTTATAATATCAAATATACTTGGTGGTATAATCATCAAGTCTATCTCTTGGTAGCTGGAGTGTTGATCGTAGTATTCGTGTTGAGTACTAAGGTGGATGCTGCTGCCCTTATCCCTTAGAAGGCTTGTACGACATCCACGGCAGGAGATGGAAGAGTCTTTTTTCAGGCCGGACACACCACGTTAAGTTATTATAATAGTAACTATACAATGCCTCTGTGTCATTCTGTATAAGAGATGAGCCATTAATTTCGATGAGGACTCCATTAGTATTAAAGATTATGTAAATGGATTATGTGTTGTGAATGACATAATAATAATCTTGAGCATTCTTGGGACATTATTAGACGGTATTGATATATATATTATTTATCCCCCTTAAGTAAAGACTAATAATGTTGAGATAAGGTTTAAATAATTTAGCTAACCAACAGAATGTACATGGGGAATAAATAAGAACAAAGGTAATGTGAAAAATTAATTCCTGAAAGCGACTACTAAATGCTTCAAAAAAATATAACGTGTCTTAAATCTGCAAAAGAATTCTGTTCCCTGTTTTAAATAGTTCGATAAGCCGTTTTCGCGACACAAAAAGATGGCTCTCGAACCCCTCGAGACCGTGGAGACAAAATAATAAGTTTCCTTTAAGCTGCGGGAAAACGATGAAAGATATTGGCTCAGGACCAAGGAGAATACTGGAGCCAATATACTTGTTTAAAGAACAATTTCGAGTTTGAAACATTTCTTAATATCGTCAACAAGGTACGATATTTTTATCGAAGGTAAATAAATGTATGGGAAAATATTTTTGTAGCTTGAAACGTAAACTGTTTAATCTTTTTAATAAATGTCATGTTTATTTTTATATATTTAGACATAAGTTGAAATTAAAAAAGTTGTTAAAGATCCTGCAGACATTTTTATTGACAAATCTTTGTTCTTCTTTATTTACAACAGTTTATATGTTACAGTCTGAGAATAACATATTATCAGCTTGTTATCACAATAACATTGTATTGTCATCGGAACTTGACAGGTAAGTATCCAAAGTAACAGCTTCATCGGATTACAGTAAAGGCGTCAATAGTTTTTTTCAATATATAAATAATATAAACAAACTATCATACAAGTTAATAAAAGCTTGAAAAAAAACCCAGACTAACACAAAAACGAATTTATCAATGCCAGCTTAACTTCGCACTAACTTGAAATCATATTTGTTTCGGAAAATCAACGAAAATTGCCTATCGCCATTTATTTATTAGTTTGACTGGTTTTACTGTACCTACTCTATATTTGACTTTCAGGTTCAATCAAACAATACGTAAAACCTATTTGTATTCATCAACAATGGATGGATTTAAAATTATTTATCTTAGATCAAACACACATTACATTATTTACATTTAGTAATTGCATAAATAAATGTCGGCCATTGTTCAGCATCTTGTTTGATCGTCATAATATTATATGTGGGCATGTATCAAATAAATAATTTGAATCTTCATATCTATCTCTTAGTAGATTAATATATTAGAAAGAAAGCATACCTGTAAATATCCTCCATTAATATTTTGAAAACCTGTTTATATGATATGTTTTTATTTTCATTTGAAACTGTGTTGGAATATCTGTTTTCTCCAAAATATAAGATATTAAGGTCATGTATACTATAATTCAGATTTAAATTAATAATACCCTCATACATTATCACCGCTATAAAATAAATAATTTGATCAGTCAACCAACCTAACATAGGTACTACATGACTGTAGTCCTTCTTATAAAATAGTTCTTAATGTATCTTGAACAATAAAATAGTATTTGATACGAGTAGCAATATGTTTTATTGTTTTGATGTTCTTGTGTAGGTAAAGATAACTCCAACAGATAAATGTGGCAAATTGTTATTTATTTAAATCATAAAGCAATTTTTTTGTTTCATTCTCAGTTGTGTACAGTTGTTTCTTTTTCAATTTATAACATATACACATAAAATTCAACCCATCTGGTTATACTTTTTTTAACTGAGCTCATAAAATATATTAATCTATTTAATTTAAATATAGAGTACGTACCACTCACTTCATTATTCCAAAATCAGTATTACCGTGATAAATCCATTGATTACTATTGTTTTCTAAATCATAAATAAATAATTCTCATAAATACGGTTAAAAATTAGAAAAACACTTCAAAAAACGCATTCGAATCAACAAGTTGAATTGTATTACGTCACAGCACAAATTATTAATAGTCGATTAATTTATTTGATGTTTGAATCGCGCGCTGGTATATAATCGGGGTCAACGCGACCATTCGCGACGAACGGCGAACGAGCACTGATTCGGCATTGGACGCTGTTTTCCAAAGGTGAGGATTTCGTTCACTCTCGGCCACCTTCGGTATTTTTCGGCCAACTCATCCCGTTTCGATTGTGAGCAAAGAATTTAATATTTTCACGCAAAAATTCAAAAATTTCTAATTGAAATGACGCAACAAAGGCAACCGGCAACAAAGGCGTATCTCGTCCCCAGTAAAGGATGTTTACTCAATTAAATGTTCACTAGTTTTTGTGGTGATTCTTGGATGGTTTGTTTTAGAAAATTAGTTCATAATTATTATGATATTCGAACTTTTACCATTTAAAAGTTCGAATATCATAATAATTTTTATTTAAATAATTTTAATTTTATTTAAGATGTTATGATTTTTCTATGGTTTTGAGGATATTTATAATGATTTAACTGTTTGAATTCATGATAAAAATACAAATAAAACGATTTCTGAATAAAATAGACATTATATTATACTTATTTATATTATAATAATTCATACTTATAACGTGGCATGGGTACGCTCCGTAGTCTCATGTACGAGATGTCTACGGATTTAGCTCGAATCAAAATTACTATGAAATGAAACATCGGAATTGCTTTACGAGTTAAATATGCGAAATTTCGATACAAGGCTTACCACAACGAGTAATTAAATTTGTTTGTTTGCTTGTACTTCGGCGTCCGGCTTATCCAGGGTTTGTGATTTTTGCGTGCCCTCGTGTGTACCGAAAATATTACGGGATGAAGTTTGATGAAATTTTAATCAGTGTTCAACTCCGCTTCATTGGAATTGAGTGAACCCTTCTTGTTGAAGTTAGTATGGATTGAGTTGGAGGTTCGCTTTTGTTAACCTTGCTGTAATGATTTTATACGTTAATTAATTTGAACTTTTGATGTACCTACCTATAATCAATGAATTGTCAATGTATTGTCATTGCTGTGGAAAAATACCTTAAATTTCTTAATCATTTTAGTCGTGCTCATAACTTTGTACCTATACCCAATTACTTTAAGTAATGAAGATCCTTAGGTTTTATTCAAAATAGGAAAACAGCTCCCTCGAAAATAGGAAAACAGTTTATTAACTCGTTGACTGCAGAACACATGACAGTTTAGTTTGAAAAAGTTTAGTAGACGAAATTTGTGATGAGTAAATTACAAATACTAAGGGTTCACTACGTGGTAGAACCCGAATTAAGGAAATCCGTAGAAGAACCAAGATCACCAACATAGCTCTCAGAATTAGCAAGTAAATGGGCAGGTCATATGCATATGGGCCTGCCTAGCTTATTATCTTGATTACTGTCAAATACTGCCATCACGATTGTCCATTTCGTATTTAGATAAAGAAGAAAGGATTTTAGTGTAGCAAGATACGAGAGGGTAGTAGGAGGGGGTAGGATTAGGAAGGTTAGTATTCCGATATAATCGATGGGTGTATAACCTGTTACGGACAATATAATAAATAGGGACTAAAATAAACGTTTTGGTCGTGGTGTGTCTGGCCTAAGAAAAGACCCCTATATATCTCCTTCCACGGATGTCGTAAAAGCCGTCTAGGGATTACACCGGGGGATATGTAGCATCATCCACCTGATTGCTCAACACCAATACTGTGATCACCACAGTTAGTTTTCTTTTCTTCTATCAGGGCGTATGTATAGTATACACCTAAATGTGTAAACCTTCATTGGGTTGAGATAAGAAGCACTCGTATTTAGCTTCATTACTATTTAGTAGTGTATTTTATTAAAGTAGGTATTTTTAGTATTAGAGTTATGTAAAAGTTGTGTTTATCATTATTATTATTATTATTACTCTATGCACCGCCGTTTCATTACTGAATCGCTCGTTACTAACCATCCAAAGGTTGCCTGGAAGAATGTCGCTTTCTGTGATAAGGCTGCCTATTAGAATGCTTATTTTAATAAATCATTATGTATTCCTGTTGTACAATAAAGTGTTAATGCCTGCCAAGCGTGGTGATTATAGCAATTCCCCCCATTGTATTTTATTGGGGAGGCCTTCTCCAGCATTGGACGACATGTGACAAATACGTTGTTTGAATTAGCCTTTAACTACCAGATATGTGAACGTTATCTAGTCCGGAGACTACTCATCTACATTCTGCTGACATTATCAAAGACGAAACAACCAAGTTCAGTTGAATATTTCAGTGTAATTTTACAAATTTCCAGCAACGGCAATGAATTACGTCTACGAGATACAACATTCCAGCTTTGTGCTCGAGTGACGTGATAAGGCACGATCCTCTTCGGCAGATATTAAAAACGACCTTCAACTAGACTGTTTTAAAGGATGCTTAATGTTGTTTGGATTTTGTAATATATTTAATGTTAACAAAAAAAGTTGCACTGAGACGTGGTCGCTAACTTTTTATAGACAAGTTCGAAGTCACGCAGCGGGCTTTTGAGAGATTTATGCTCATTGAGAGAACTATGCTAGGAGTTCCACTACGATAGAATCCGAAATGTTTAAATCCGTAGAAGAACAAAGATCACCAACATATAGCTTGCAGAATGAAGTTGAAGTGACAATGGGCAGGTCATTAAGCTCGGAGAACTGACAACCGTTGGCGAATAAAGGTACTCGACCATGAAACGGTCGATGCAGTGTAAGAAGGCCCTTCACTCGATGTACCAAAGATATTATAAACGTTACTGGAAGTCGGTGCATGGAGGCGGCTCAAGGCCATTCGTCGTAGCATTCTACGAGGAGGCCTATATCCAGCAGTGGACTTCTACAGGCCACATTTAGAAAGAGAGAATTCTCGAAAAAAATACAATGTTAACGAACCAAGAAAACAGAATGAATCAAAATTATCATCAAAAGCCTTTACGCGTCAAATGCAGCTTGATGGCTCCCTCATAAAATGCAAAGTCAAAGTCAAAAAAGCTATAAAAATAAAAAAGCATTCTTAAGCTGGACACATGGCATATTAAACAATTGCCAAATAAATTGTAATATCAATACAATCTTTACTTCAAAAGCACTCTACTAAGAATACGACTGTACTGTGTAATTATTTTTCTGTTTCGTTATACGATGTTTTGTACGGTCAATTATGACTTGAAACTTATTAATTTAATAATGAATTTGATTAAGGTCGACTTGCTGCTGTGTAAGGAGAGGGTGTGAATTAAATGTACAGAGATATAGGATGAAACATATTTAATAATTAAGTGTCAAATGTGGAATGTAGGTATATATTAGAAATTATTAAATATATAATGCTGAAGGTCACGCTTTATAGGTTCACTTTCTATTAGTAATCGATTGAAAAAGTTTGTGGTTTTACGTCAATGTTTCCGGTGAAACTTTCCTTTTCAATCATTTCCAACTTTAGTCATTATAGGCACGTAAATATAATGATTTTTAGGGTTCCGTAACTCAAGGGTACCAACGGA
This sequence comes from Epirrita christyi, assembly GCA_951392215.1. Lineage (NCBI taxonomy): Eukaryota > Metazoa > Arthropoda > Insecta > Lepidoptera > Geometridae > Epirrita > Epirrita christyi. Next base: position 7,215,813 of record OX595852.1, read on the forward strand.
ACCATTATAGGATCACTCAGGTGTCTGTCTGTCTGTCACAGCCTATTTTTTCCGAATTTCCTGGAAGCTGAAATTTGGTACGTAATATATAAAATTAGGTGTCCCAATCACAGACTATAGCGTAAATCAACGAATTCTGTTTTGGAGGCTTAATTTTGGGGGCAAACAAAAAAAATAAAAAAAAACTGTGCCGAATGCTTCAAAAATATGATAAATTATATCAGAGTGGATGGCTAGTCTAAAACGCCTTGTACACATATGTACCTATCACAAAAACGCGTCGGCAAAACCTTGGAGTGTAACGACTACACTGTTTTCAACTATTATTAAGCGTATAATTAAATAGCTTACAGATATGCACACGGTATTTTGCCAGAAAAAACCGGTCAAGTGCTATTCGGACTCGCGTGGAGAGGGTTCCTTAAAAGTAGGCTAACATAGTAACCAATTTCTCATTATGAGTATTTTTAAGTTTCCCGTAGGAATTTAAAGACTTAGAATTGTCATTCAGGCTTCCCTTTAAAGTATGAGCAAGGCCCCATATTCCATTTTTTTACACATTTTTGGCTCAGTAGTTTCAGAGTAGGGGAATGGTCAATTTTGACATATTTTCTTTAATCAATTTTGCATTTAAAAATTATAAAAAATATGTTTGTATTTTTCATAACGAGTTCTTTCATATTTGATATACCAATTATGATGCATTCATTTGATACAAGTTTTTTTATAATTTTCTGGTTTGCCTCCCTATATTAAGCAAATTATTAAATTCGTTGCTTTACGCTATACGATTCCTACCCTAAAAAGGGTTGATTCCCATCGACTACACCACAAAACTGCTCTGAAATTGAATATTTGCAAATTTTGAAATTTTAAATTCTCCGTTCCCATGAACCACCAAGCGTTACAAGTAGCTTCCTTTCTTATCTTCTATCGAGTCACTGGTTTTTTCTGGGTCACCTTTACATTTTCAATGCATCATTTGTAAGGGATATAAAGGAATCAGTTTCAGCAAATATTGACTGTAGGGGTCAAAATTTGCTCAAAATATTTTATCATTCAAATCGGCCAGGAGACAAATCTAGTGTTTTATAAAAAAAAGTGAATAATGCACATAATAAAAGCTGGGTGTGTCGCAAGACACGGTGGCGCTCATTAGTCAGCTCGTTACAGTACGCTCTACGTTACAGAATAAATTGCTAACATTACCATGCGTCGTGTTACTCTTGAGAATATTCACTACAGTATATTAGATGTAAATCTTTAGGTGAAAGGTGTAATGTAGGTTTTTTAACAGGTTTTTTTATGGGAAGCCTTTATCTTTCAGACTAATTGGATGAATGAATAAAATGATTTATTGAAAATTCAGCAATCAGCAGGAATATAAAGTTAATCTTACCTCTCCGGCTTGTCGGTATTATGGGACCATGGTACTCGTAGTTCCTGATACATACGACAAGGAATCCTAGTGTAAGATCATGACTACTTATGTGACTGTTGGGTGTTATGTTTTCCACTGTTAATTCCTGATTGCACAACATTAGTACCTAAACTAGGACAACCTATGAAATGGCTTAGTAATATTCTACAGTGGCCAAAGTTGTAACTTTATGTAATTACAAAAACTGTAGAATTAAGAATAGGTAAATATCTAAATAAGAATACATTAGAATTACAACAAATTTATAGATAAGGAACATGTTATAATAAAATGAATATTCAATGTGAAAGGTTGTTTATATTGTGTATTTAATTAAGATTTTTGGTAAAATGTTACGCTAGAGCAGTTAATAGAATCAGTAGAATCATATTTTTGTAGAAAAAACCAAGCTCTGGCAACATTCTTACATTTATAATTTGTTACGGAATGTAATTTAAAAGTTTGGATTTTTTATCTAGTGTTTGTAGGTACAAGAAATCATGAATTAATGTCTTCTCACAAATTTTGAGCATAACACTAATTTTAGTGCGTTTTAGCGGTTACGTTACAAAATGATTGAATGAAAACAATTTGGTACATACTTATATGTATTAAAGCAAGTTTTCAATAGAAATTAGCTGAGGTCTCGACTGACACGTTTTCGATGTTAAATTTATTCCTACATCGGTATTAAAACTTAATTCATTTGGCAATTAATCCAAATGGACGCCTCCTTTCGCCCGTCGTCGTTAAAGTAAGAACCGGCGTACACTACACGCTTTAAGAAACTTTGATAAAGTGTACAAATCCAATGAAGCGATACGAGACGACGGCAAAATTGAATGTGACGAAGCCGCAGCCCGAGTGAGAATTTGGACAAATTCCTGTATGGAAAAAAAATTTTTTCAGGAAGCGGTACAATTTGTTTTATTATTATTTATTTATAAAGTTTTGGGAAAATTTACAGCTAGTTGGGTATAATAGAGTAGGATGATTAATACATTTATTCATCAACATTTTTTTTATTAGAGAAAATGTTTTTGATTTTTATATAAAACGGCAATATCATACTTTAACCCCAATATCTTCCAAATTTGATTGAATCTCTCATTTTTACAGCTGAGATTTTTAATAGGTTGAGAGGATTCGGAGCATATGGAAATAAGGATCTAGAAATAAGTCTGGAATAACAGAACTTACTATTTATTTCAAAATAGATTACTTTCAGTGTAAGCCAGGCTTTACAGTTTGTTCGATGTCCAGACATGCAACGCAAGCAGAAATGCACTATTACTTAGTCCTTAGTGGAAAATAGAAGAACAGCTTTCACGTTCTGTCCTTATGGGTCCTATTTTAATTGTTTTTAATGGCACTCAGTGTCATTCAAAGAGTTCGTTGCATGGAACGAATTTGAAATAGCATTGTGCCTAGTTCCAATCTACTTATTTTTGATAAAACTTGCCCGTCGTAAATTGTTTATATAACAGTAAATCAGCGCTATAATCACCACAATTGGCAGCCGGGTTGGGGATCGCAGGTCGTATAGATCGTATTGGTGCTAAGTAATCAGAGGGATGCTGCTGCCCATCCTTTGGTGCAATCCCTTAGTCGGCTTGTACAACATCCACGGGAGCAGACAGAGGGGTATATTCTTAGACCCGGCACACAAAGACATAGCTACAACTTAACAAATCTAATTTACTGATAAAACATCCTTATGATCGCAACCATTACATGTTACGTAGGAGCTGTTATCTTTACCCGTGAAACAGCTGTCTCAGCGAGCTGAGACGTTATCTCCTCCCTGCAAGATATACGCGGCCTATCTCTGGAGAAAAATCGGTGGCCCCGTCCCAGTGTCGCGGGGGGACCATATCTCACCGCTCTACGCTGGAGATTATTACGAGCGACATGTGCTTATTATGACTCTTAATGACTGTTCTATCTGTTTGCTCTGCTGTGTTATGTGATGGTAATTATTTTAAACCTTTCCACCTCATTTGTAGTGTCACTGGTTTTTTCTTGCATTCATTTTATTCTTTTAATAGTTATGGCTTCTGAGGAAAGTCTCTTCAATTTTGCCAGTGTCAAGAAGGTATATTATTTTGATAAAATTAGGTCAAGTCGTTAATAGTACAGTCAAATTAGGTGATTTTTTGCACAAGTGTGGAACTAATTAGATGTTTTCATGAAAACTTTCCTAATTGTTTTGTATGGCTTAAAAATCACCTCTAATAATAAGCATCAGTAATTTCACCCTCCGGAACAGGGTGAAATAGGGTGAAAACCATAAAAATATCCGTAACTTAATGAGGGAAATAGAAGTAGTCGGTGCAATTTGGCATAGACTTTGAACCGTTATGATCTACATTTGCCCAAGTATTTTTTAAATCCGACATACGGAACATACACAAAAAAAACATTTACAAAAAAAACTTTTTGTGGTTATTATGGCTCCGGGAAAATTAAGGTAGTCGGTGCAAATTGATAGACTTATCAGAAAAATGTTCGAAATACATTACCAGGTTTGCACCATGGTGCGTCTCACGGAAGGCACTTTTCCATATTTTATTGTCGCTCTACTTCGGGAAAAATTAATGTAGTTCTGGAAATTGACTTAAACTTATTCATTTAATTAGAACTACATCCGCCGGAAGTTTTATACTGGTTTTTTTTTACGGAAGATGCATTTGTTCAACACTGTGTTCCCTACATGCACGTGGTTTTTTATTAAAATCATAATGCACTAAGACAGTCTCTCTATACGTAATTTAACTTGCATCAAGTAATTTCTTTCTATTTTAAAATTTACGGGCTTTTTAAGTTTGTACCTAATATTTAAAAGCCTTCCGTAAGCGCCAGAAACGGTGCAAATCTAGGATAAGCTTATTTTCGTGTCATCTAACGTTTCCATAAGAATCCACGACTACACGACTTAGGTCCACACTTTTTGCTAATTTGCCTGTACTATAAAGTCAGTTAAGTCAGTTGACAACAGCTCCGCTGCCATCACCAGGCTAGATAAGTTTGTGGGGCTGTACCAAGATTCACTTTGTGTCTGCGTCAGACATAGTGGAAATTGTTACAGCGAGTTATAAAGGTCGGTGTGTAACAAAGCAGAGTGGATGGAAGATATGAAAAATACATTTATTGGAACCGCTTGTAGAAGACATTTTAACACAATTCATCCATAGGTTTATCTAAACTCATACATCATGATGTACAGTCAATGTGCATTTTTATGCCAACGACGCGGCGTTTCACATGGCGCTCGCAATGTACCTATCATTTGCATTAGTTATAATAAATCAGTTTACGTTCAACAGCGGACTCGGGTGGTTCCCATTATCAATATCATTAATTTAAGTATCATTATCACCGAAAGTGTAGGGAGTGCACTTCACACAGGTTTATCTAAAATCCATGACAAATTTTTCGTTGTCTATGGTAAATAACAACGTTGCCATAGTAACTGATCTTGGATTATAGATAGTTAAAATGGCAAATGGCAGTACTTATTTGTTAAAAGTTATTACTATTGTACGGCCGTTTCTTCAGTCGCGTTATTATTTGTATAAAAATTAGCCCATTCCCCAATCTAGGTCATAATCTATCTGTGTCAAATTTCATCGAAATCGGTTCAGTTGTTCCGGCGTGATCGATTAATAAACGAACATCCAAATTTGGCATTTATAATATTATCCTCAATGGTAACTCAATCAAATGTATCAAGATTTTGGCTCGTCTTTTACATACGGGACTTGTAGTAGACTCTTCAATTTATTTTTATGCAAAGTACTTATTATCTTAAGCAATCTGACGAAGTTTCAGATCTAGGAAATAATTTTAGTTTTTGTACACAAATAATCCTGAGACCACAACTCGGTAGGTTGTGTTAGGTTTTTTTTAAAAACTATTTTATGGTATTTGTACGCAAGAATACTTCTAATCACGGGCCATAGTGTAGAAAAATTACCAAAACATAACCTCAAAATAAGACTTAAAAAAATATTTTAAAAAAACTATGCATTTCCTAACCTTCCCGCATGCGGGGAGGGGATCTTCTTTCCCTCCTCCTCTCCTTCCCAACCTCTAATATATTACATAATTGTGTATGTACCTACCCTTATATAAAAGTCCTTCTATGATTTTTGTTAGGTGCTGAAAACATTTAATTTAATTTATTGTAATGTAATTTTGTTTAAAAATGTACCTCAAAATCAACGAGAGTACAGGCCTAATGAGGCATGGTTTCTATCGGAAGACACGGCTCGTTTATTTATCGAATTACTTGTATTGCTTTTAACTTTATTGAAAAGTTGTAAATGTTAAACGCTTACTTGAAAATGCGAGTGGTACTTTATTTTGAGACATTACAATTACAGGTAAGAGAATTTAACACCTACTGATTGATATTGAGGTGTTGTATATGTTTTAAATTGAGCCCGGGAGCATATGAATAGGCAATAACCCAAGTAAAAATAAAACTGGCGCTAGTATTGCACTCAAAGCCGTACTAAATACTCGCTCACGCATGCTAAGTCTACTAATCAGTGCGGGCTGGCGAGCGGTTGCGTGGCAGCGCGGATGACGTAAAACATTTCTTTGTTATTCACGTAATTAACAATAATTTAATGATGAGATGTGTTTGAAATTATCATGTAAGTACATATTTTTTTGCTCCATCTCGTTATGAATGCAATTGTTAACCTACGGTATGATTTCTAATTGGTACCACTATATTAGTTGACAGAAAATTGGTATTCAATAACAATATAGTCTTTTTATTTTTAAACATACCTACTACCTTACGGCCCACCTGATGTAAGTGGTTACCGTCCCTTAAAGACACCGGCAACACTGAGGGCATTGTCGATGCGATGCCTACCCTAAAGCCAACATAAATAGATATTACTGAACACGTGCTAATGCTTAGCATTGTCCTCATCACTTTCTGACACGCGTGTTTTAACATTTGTGTGTTGTTGCCTCTATTTATCTCGGCCTGAAAGTCTACGCTATTAAGTCTACTTTCGATTCATGGCGACTGTAGATTAGAGTAGGAGTAGTGTTATATTATTATTGGAAAGAGTGAAAAGTTCTTCATCTATTAAGGTAAAGTTCTAGCCAAAATTATTGGCAAAATCACATTTCGATAACCACATTTAGGCGAGTTGAGAAGAAAATAATTTATAACATTTATGATTTATCGATACTAGAAGAAACAGGATCCGAATTTTATTTAGACTATCTTTTGGGCTCTGTTATGAAATCTTATATTTTGAGATATTCAAGTCAATACAATTCAATGTTACAGCGAAAAAATGCTTAATTGTCGTGGGCTCGCAACAATGATGTATTACATAATTGTCATGTTCAACTAACTGATAATATTTATACAACTTTATAGATGTTCGTAAATACGGTCACCGATTCTTACAATAGAAACAAGATGGATCTGTTTTAAAAATCGGCGACCGTCATGTGACTGCCGTAATACTGCTGCGACCACGATTTTCAACGTCTGGCGCATGTTTGCTATGTATCGCCCAGTTCCCATGGACGACTATTTACCGTAGTGTAAGTATAGAGTAGCTAATATCGTTATTAGAAATTTATTGCTTGTGATCAGGGCTAATCCTGGTATTCACCAACACAGGTAAGAGTCACATTACATAATCAATACGCGATGAATCACTGCTCTGCATTACACAGGCATATAATTATTCATTTAATTTTCACAAAGTTTCCAAGCAATCATTCAAGGAATACAAAAGTATTTCTTCAGAGTCAAAACTCAAACAGTACGAGTTCGACTTGAAACGTCCAAGTAGGACAAATTAGCGTCAGTCAGCGCGTCGGGAACTTAGATACAAAGCAATTTTTGACTTAACTTATACTGACAATTAGTTAAGTTTCCAATTAGAGAAACTTAAGTTTTGGAAAACGGAAAGGTAAATTTCGTTGTAATATTTCTTGTGTACTCAAAATGTCTACTTGAAATAATCTGGTAGATAAAAATAAATCTGAAAACGTTAAATATTACACTTGCAATTGAAAATTCTTTAAGTACCTATATACTGAACTATACAGTTTTATTTATCGGTTCACAAATACATTCTAACATATTACTGATACTCATTAAAATATCATAATATCCAAAACAAAATCAAATCTAATCAAAAGAATTTTATTAATTTAAGTCTCATTTTGAATCGTCTTATAAATAAAAATTACTCTTCCAACGCGACCAAGCCTAGAAGAATCAAGCAACAAACACGGCTTAGCTTAATTTGATGATCCATCTTACCACTAGCTGGGAAGCGTCTGTGTGGCTTTGTTAAAGTAATAAGTCATTAAGTATTTAGCTAAATAATGTAAAAATAAATTTATCATTCTGGGTCGAGACTCTGTGAGATACCCGGCCCTTCGAGTTTTAATTTTTTTTTCAGGTCGTCTGTTTGCAGCTTCGTGTGTCTCTAGCTGGCTGGCTCTCATCTGGCTCAACGCATTAGTATTGCCATTTAGCGTGGTAATGCAGCGTCTTGAGGAAGGTTGCAAGAGGTAGTTATTTAAAAAAAATTACCTAGTCACTATACAGAAAGGTAAAATGTAATGATAACTTCTTAGAACCAAAGTCCACATTTCTAACGAAATCTACCCAATACATTATGGTAACTTGAAATGGGAGGAGTATCGCATCTAGAATTTTAATGAGTCCAAGAATGTCCAGAGACCAATTATTAAATAGACATCCGTAATTTAAGAGGATTCAGAATTAGATATCTTATTAAGATTTTACATTCAGGTATCAATTTAAATTTAATTAAAACTATAAATTCTCTTATACAGATGAAAAGTCTCATAGGTCTGTAATTTTACAAGCACCCATAACCTTCGAACCAGAACTCAGCAATGCAAGCCTTACTGCTTGCCGTCAGAAATAGGTATGGTGATAGTACTTCCCCGGGCGAACTCTCTCACAAGGTTACTCTACTACTAGCTTATGTGTTCATTGGACCTCATTCACACAGATAGGTCTACCAACGCAGATTTGCACATAGCTTTACTCACACAGTTGGTTCTGCCAACACAGATATCACTACCAACACAGATAGCTTTTCCACCACAGATATCTCTGTCAACACAGATAGCTTTGTCAACACAGATAGCTCTGCTAACACAGATAGCTCTGCTAACACAGATAGCTCTACCAACACCGCTAGCAATACTTACATTCAAACAGTCAGTCCAACATCCAGTCAGCAATACATTCAAACAGGTCGCATAAATTCCAAATAGCACGAACTAACTTACACACATAAAACTTAACTTTCAACAAATGCAAATGTGGGCACAAGCGGACATTGGCACGTTAGAGCAATCATGAACAAGCGCCATGACATAGGTTGGACGAAGGACAGCTGTATCATTTTAAGCGTAAATTATAGCCAAAAGCTTCATTCATACTCAGTAGACGTAAATTAAACCTCGGCCACGTAGCAAGGACAAGTAGCAAGACTTTATACTCGATGAATAATATTAATTTAAAACAACCGAAAACCAAGCTTGATAAAACCCTTCATTCAAAAACAAAATAAGCAAGAAAATTAAGAAATAAGCATTTTGTTGAAAAAATCGTTTTGCAAAACAACCTTTTATGAAATTAATTATTTTATTCATTAAGTTTAACAACAGCTTACACATGTAATGTTACAATTATCGGAAACGTGAGCTGATCAAAATGAGCACAAACATTGCCAGGCTTCTGTTAATCATCGAGGTGTTCCGTTATCTACCTTCCATTGCCATCATCAGGTTAGCTTACTGTTACCATAATATTTTATTGTAATTTGTGACCGTAACAGGTATGCAAAATTTCAACTGATGCCAAACAGTATTCAAGTAGTATAACAGAAAAAAAAGTGGTGATTATGACAAATCCCCCCATTGCATACTATGACGGTATAGGCCTTGTCCAACAGTAGACGTTTGGCGGCTTTAAATAAATGCTTTTAAAAAACATTAACTCGGCAACTCAACAAAAACCTTAATACCAATAAGTGCAGTGTATTTACAAACAATTGCTCATAAAATCCTATATTTCTCATAGTATATTTGCCTAGCTCTTCTCATGAGCCTGTATTCATAGCAGACATAGCAGTTGATGCCCCCTACTTGTCCGCTACTCCAGATGGCCGGGTGATATGGCACGCTCGGAGGAAGATGAATGATTTGTGATACGTGGCGACGCCGTGACGGTACGGTGAAATGTTTTATGTGGTTTTGTGCTAACATTTATCGTGAGGCTAGTTGAATGCCCGCAAATTCGTCCACGTGGCGTTTTTTTTCATACAAACTTTACCACTCCTCTTTACTTAGGGGGTGATTTTCGGAAATTACTGTCTTAGTAATTTCCAAAAATCACCGCCTCTAGACTACAAAAGAAATGTATTCATATTTAATGTTTCTAGCTACTACACAAAAGCTACTAGCTTGCCAAATGTTAGCATAGTAAGATAACTTGAAGTAGGTACCCAAGGGGTTATTTTTAAAATTTTTGGTCTTTCCACCAAATCTACGTCTTTTAAGTCTAAAATTAAATTAAAAATAAAATGCAAAACAAAGCCTTTTATATGTATTATTTGACCTGATTGTCTTTACTTCATTTTTTCCAACCTATTGGGGCTAAATAGGTATCTCAACAACCGCTTAAGCTCAGAATTTATTAACAAATTGTACCAATACTACCTGTATGTATGCGTATATACCACTGTATCTACTCTGTACGTACTACTTTATGATTAAATAAAATACCATTGTTTGACACAAAAAGGTACTTGTATTTATTGTTCCAATCGTTAGTATAATTCCAACAGAGTCCTAGAGACGACTGACTTCTTCCTGCACGCGGGGTGCGGGAGGAAGACACACATTCTCGGGCTCATATTACATAGAGTGCACCTACAGTACACCCCTTCTTAAAAAATTTTTTTAGTTAATTACATTACAAAAAAAAACTTATAATACTGTTGACACATAAACTATTCAATAACACTAAAGTTTACCAACTTTCTACGACTGTGCCGCACACACATACCTATCGCACACTTTGTTTACACAAGATAACACTTTAAATGACGTTATCATACGCGGGGTTCGCGACTCCCGCTGCTTGCTGCATCTGCACCCTTACGGAAGGCGAGGGCGACACCATGCCATGCTGCGGTATGCTGCTGCTGCTGATAACAATTTCTTTGCGTAACCAACGTTTGATTCTATTCTTGAATTGTTGCCATAGAAGCTGATAAGCATTTATACCTAATAACCTTTGGTTAAACATGCCGATCGAAAAAAGTCGAAGTGTGTGTGTGCGCTTGTACGTCAGTCGTCTAAAGTTACGATACATATAAGTAAGTACTATCAGTTACACTGCATGTATGCAAATTCCCTAGGTACATGACTTACTTACTTTGTGACATGTTTGACTCAATATAAAACAAAGTTATTAAACATGACACCTTAAGTAACCTAACGTACATAACAAAGTTTGTAAAAAAATGAAAATACATGAAATTTTAAAAGCTCTTAAGTAAACAATGTATAAGTAAAAACTTAATCTACACATTTAAAACGTAAAACTTTTGTAAAAAACTGTATATAAACAAAATGCATAAGTACAGTACGAGTTGTATAAACTACTCACAAAAATGTACAAAACGTTTCGGTTTTTTTACAATGCGACCGCTTCTTGTAGTTCGGGGCTCATCCTTATCAGTACCTGCTGTACCATAATCCCGTGGTACCTGGTTTGATAAACTTCTCTGTGGCATGATAGTGATGGATGGTTCGATCCGATCGTCTGTGCCTTGATCCTGCGGCACAGTGCACGAGGTGCTTCTCTGTGGTACGGAATCGTTGTCCCCAGTAAACAAATAGGCTGGTTTTAGACGGTCAATAGAAACGCTTGCCTGCCTATCGTTTATTTTTATAACGAAAACCTTATCTCCCTTTTTAATTACTCGGTACGGACCGTTGTAAGTTGGTTGAAAAGTTTTTCGTCCTGCGTCATTTCTTAAAAATACAAATTCACAATTTCGTAGGTCAGGGTGAACAAATATAGTGCGTGAACATTGCTGAGCTTTCTGAACCGGTTTATAATTCCTTATCGTACTCCTTATCTTTTCGACTACTGTCTCCGGATCGCTTACGCTACTATCGAAACTCGAATCGAAAAAGTCACTAGGAAGTCGTAATGGCGTTCCATAAACCATCTCTGCTGCACTTACACCACTGTCTTTACGTATAGCTGCGCGTAACCCAAACATCGCAGTGGGTAATTCATCGACCCATGAGGTTGAGTTCAGACGAGCTGTGATCGCGACCTTGAAAGAACGATGCCATCTCTCTACCATGCCATTCGCTTGGGGGTGATAGCTGGAACTGCGAAGTCTTTCCACTCCCATATAGCGCATCAGTCGAGCAAACAGAGAACTTTCAAACTGCCTACCTTGATCACTGGTCAGTCTGTGAGGACAACCAAAACGTGTTCTCCACCCTTCGTAAAAAATCTTCGCGACCGTGTCCGCCGTCATGTCCGTTACTGGAAAAGCTTCGGGCCATTTGGTACACCTGTCTATAATCGTAACGCAGTATCTGTGACCCTGAGATGATGTTGGTAGTGGACCTACTAGATCTATATGTATATGTTCAAAACGACCACACGGCGGGAAATCTTGTAATGGTGCGACTGTATGCCTAGTCACTTTTATGCGTTGACATTGTATACAAGACTTTGCCCATATGCCGATGTCACGATTCATGCCGGGCCAAAAGAATTTTTGACATACCATTTTACGAGTCGTACGAATACCGGGATGACTCAAATCGTGAATGCTATTGAATGCGATTCGACGAAATGACTCTGGTAAATATGGTCTAACATTATCTGTACTAACATCACAACCTACCTTTGCCTCACAGTTGGGTAATGAAATAAATTTCAATCGTCCACCGTCATTTGATCCAGTAACATACTCGTCGTGTGACTGCGATTCTGCTAAAGTTGCATAATCAATCGTCGTGGGACAAAGTATAGTCTCAACACGTGATAAGCCGTCCGCTACCACATTGTCAGGACCACCTATGTGACGTATGTCGGTTGTGAATTCACTAATGAACATGAGTTGCCTAATCCGCCTTGGAAGTTCATTCTCAGTACCAATTTTCGAAAACGCGTAAACCAACGGCTCATGATCGGTATAAACAATTAGGGATCTTCCTTCGTGCAAATTCCTAAAATGTTTTACTGCCATGAAGATCGCTAAAAGTTCTCGATCATAGGTTGAGTACTTCTGTTGGCCTACTGATAAACCTTTTGAGAAATAACCGAGCGGCTTCCAAGAATTATTAACATGTTGTTGTAGCACTGCACCGACGCAGGTGTTCGAAGCGTCGGTCATAAGTGCCAACGGTGCATCAGATATCGGATGAACTAACGTACTTGCGCCTAGTAAGCTCTCCTTGCATTGTTCAAACGCTATATTTGCCACCTCTGTCCATTGAATTACAGTTTTATCTTTCTTCTTAGCTCCATGTAAATACTTGTTTAACTCTGCCTGATACGATGCAGCATTTGGAATGTGACTTCGATAGAAGTTTAATATGCCTAAAAATCGACGTAACTCTTCAATGGTCTGCGGTTTAGGATATTTTTTTATAATTTCGACTTTTTCTTCCAAAGGCTGTATCCCGTCAGTAGATACATCGTAACCTAAAAATTCTATACATGATTTACCAAAATAGCATTTTGAAATATTTAATGACATACCTAGCTCATTGAATCTTTCGAACATTTACCTACCGGAATCTCTGAAATATTCGTCTCACCCGTGTCGACTAAGAAACGTAGACCACTTTTGCAGTCGGTCACGCATAGGCGGTGGGCGGGCAAGATGGTGTAGACATCCGCCACTGACTGCACTCGTTCCTCCGTTCTCCTGCTGTTTCCATGTACAGGGCTGGTTACACTTTCTGGCGCGACCGTGAAACCAGAAATGGTAAAAACATAGCCAGTCAGGGCTCTTCGGTGTGCGTCTCTGCTCAGATGTACTTCGCGCACGCGACGCCGATGCTGAACGATTCCGGGTGAAATTATTAGCGGTGCGCTGGATCGACCTTGACCTATCTAGGTTGTCAAGTCGATAGTTAATTCTAGCTATCTCTGCTAATATTCTGTCATTGCTGCTAGTTGATGAGGCCTGTGCCACTTCAGCTAAGTGCGCAGGTCGAGTCGTCTCCATGATCTTGTCGGCAATGTTGGCTAAATTTTCTAATTCTTTTATTTCTGTGACAGCGAGTACCGCTCTGGCAGCCTGTGGTAGATGACTTTGCCACAAAATGCGTAGGGTGTCATCCGGGATCTTTCCTCTTGCCAAATCCCGCATGCGCCTCAACAGCTGGGAAGGCTTCTGTTCACCAAGCTCCATTTCACTAATTAATTTCTGTATTTGTCTGTTTTCCGATTCTTCATAAATAGCCAAAAGTCTAGTGCGTAACGTGTCATATTTATTTTTAGCTGGTGGGTCTACCAAAACGTCTGTTACCTGTTGTATCGCTTCTTTGCCGAGTTTCGAAACCACTATGTTGAATTTTGCTTCATCACCCATCTTTTGTGGTGCCAGTATCGCCTCAGTCCTGATAAACCAAACTCTTGGTTGATCACTCCAAAAGTCTGGAATTTTGGAACTGAGTGTAACTGCTGCTAGGTCGAGTTTCTCGTCCACATCCAACTTCCTGTCCATATCGGCAGATGGTAATGATGATGGTCCTGGTGCGGGTGCGGGTGGGTTAGGTGATGCGGCACGCGTAGTGATAGCCGGCGTTAAACTCATTTTCACTTGATTAGTCCACAAAAACACTAAATCACGATAAAGTTATGTTCAAATTGTCTGGGGTCACCACTGTAAATATGCGTATATACCACTGTATCTACTCTGTACGTACTACTTTATGATTAAATAAAATACCATTGTTTGACACAAAAAGGTACTTGTATTTATTGTTCCAATCGTTAGTATAATTCCAACAGAGTCCTAGAGACGACTGACTTCTTCCTGCACTCGGGGTGCGGGAGGAAGACACACATTCTCGGGCTCATATTACATTGAGTGCACCTACACTACCTAATTTCACCTAACTGTACCTAATTTCATGAAGATCGAATCAACTGTTCGAAAGTTATCCCCAAACTATCATTCATACATACAAACGCCGATTCGTCCTAATTATCAGAGAACTCGCTTAGCTCATTCAATTATTGAATTAAATGTACCGATCCAACTCGAAACATCTAATCTAAGAATTTATTGATGGCCCCAATCTATTTATAATATTATTATAAAGAGGTATGAGCTTGGATGTAGGAGGTAATCTTCGGAACTACTGATCCGATTCTGAAAATTCATTCACTAATAGGAAGTTACATTATACCTGCGTGCTATATATTATTTCATACGGACGAAGTCATGGGGGTTCAGCTGGTAAATAATTATATACTGAGACATAGACGTCTTTTTCCCAAAAGGGTAGACAGAGCCTTAATGGGCCTATTTTCTGGGTTGCACAATCGTGTGACTATAGCCATGACCAGTGGTGAGCTCACTATCGCCATTACTTTCCCACGACCGGCACGCTTTTGTCCGGTATTATCACATTTAGTAAAAACATAATTGTGTCGTGTATATACTTGACCCATCACTTTTATATTTTTTTTATCAGTCTTTATCTAGCTTAATGTATATTTATGAGATGTTTTCTGGCCTGAAACACATTCTGGGGATGGGTTATTTGCAAGTAACTCAACAAATACGGTTATATTTTATCCTATGTTTGGTGTCAAGATCCTAATGGGTATCATAAAATTACAATATGGCGCAAACAATATCTCCTCAGCTTATATCCTTAAGGCTTCTTAAGCACTTTAATTAACAAATAACAATCAGACATTTGTCATGGTTCAGACTAAAATGTACAGTGTAATCCGTTGATTCGCATATCCCGTTATACAATCCCGTTGACTTTCCGACATATACTTCAGATTGGTCGAAATAACTCCCCAACTTTAGATAAAGGGAGTCTGTAGTTAGCTGTATCAAGCCCGCGAGCTCGTAATTTAATTAGAAATTCTCAAGTGGAATTTCATGAATGACTTTTGTATTTACATGTTATGTAAAGTTACGAAATTCAGTTCGAGCCGCTGGCGGTAACTTTGTTACAATTTATTGGATGGATCGCTGGATACATATGCTGACCCGGTGCTTTTATAATTGTTCGCTTATTGAGTGAATTAAATAGACGTCAGCGAAACTCTTACTGTCTATTAATAAGCCCAGAATAGCTTCGGTATAGAAGAGCTTCGGCTATAACATTTTCACTGTTTGAAAGACAGTGCTATACCATCGTATTAGTTTACACTGGTATAACCAATTTTATAAATAAGGGCGGCAAAGTTTTAATTACTTCTCATTCTGTTTCAGTGAAGTTGAATTTGGAATGGATTTCATTGGCCGGTTATGTTTATGCGCTCGGGGTTTGTTAGTGCAGTTGTATCAGTTTGTTCTGTTTTCATCATGACGCCTGCCTCCTTAGATACCTACTTAAAAATAATTAAATAAATTAAAGCGTTGCTTAAAATTAGCCCTTTTACTGTTCGTGGTTATGGAATAGTAAGGGATAAAATGGCTTGACTTTTGATAGATTTTTATACGTACCTACTACCTATACCCATTACAATTTATTTATTAAGATTTATTAAACATTGACTAGGGTGAACTAGTGTGACTATGACATTGTTTCATGACTTATTTTGTTCTAAAAGGGATGGTTTGAATTGGTTGTCAATCAAATTGTCATTATTCGATTTACCTCGATTTTTTTTTGAATGCGTTCAAACGTCAATTTAATGAATATGAAATGTATGAGCTAACCTAAAAATGCTATAAGTTGTGAAATAAATGTTCTCGAGTGGCGACCACGAACCAGTCGACGCAATGTTAAAGGTCACAGGAAGTTTGCAAATGGAAGTGGTTCAAGACTGTTCTCCGTGGAATTATATGGGGAAAACCGGTAGAGCCTTTGACGATAAGGCTGCTTTTTGAAGCTAGGTTTCATCAAGAAGAATGAAAGTTTTTTAATGCCTTGAAGCGTTATTTCATTACATCGCAACACGTAGGGATTCTTGTCTGTGGCACGTAAATTGAAATCGTAAAGATAGTGAATAGTCCGAGCAGCGTACCTTAGCGAATTCATACACTACGTGATGCTGGCTTTAAAAGCTCCATAGAGCTTGAGCTTACATGATATATGGTGCAAAATACGGAAGAAAGACACACTATGAATTACAATATTATATTTTAAAATGTGAAATTTAACATTTTGGTTTCATTTAATTTATTGATCAACAATTTTTTCACAAACGACATTTGAATACCGCGATAACAATTATACACAATAAAATAAAAACACGAGTACAATGAAATTTGTTTTATAGGTCGTCAAATATAAATAAACACACTTTACCAGAGGAGCGTAAGTTTTTTAACAAAAATAGAACTGGAAAATCCACAAATAAATGCACAAAATAATACTTAAATAAAATGCAAAACGCACAAAACTATAAATAATTCGTATTTTAGATTACTTGGATAAAAATTAGGATAACACCAACTTTTTACATGTTTTGTTATAAGAACAACGAAAAATGGGGACATTCGACCGTAGTTGTCCTTTTTTGAACTCTTCCTAGGGTTCCGTACTTCAAAAAGTACCCACAGAACCATTACGGAACCCCTCAAACTCTATTCAAGTTCGGCACTTGACCAGTTTTGTTACAACCCATTTTTAACAATTACTCGTCTATCAATTTGACCACAGCTAATAAAAGGCGATAATACCGTTTTTGCCGTCAATGTCATGAAATAAAAACCAGCTATTGTTTTAACCTTAACCAACTCCCGCTGAATAAAGGCAACCGCCTTTGCCACTTTTGCAAGACACTCCCACCATAAGAAATCCAATTTAACTTTGTCGCCGAACAAAATGCTCCAATAGAAATAATTTCGTCAAGGACTTCCAACAGCTGTACAATTCAATCAGGGAAGCCTTCTGTTTTTTTATCTCTGTCGAGGTATTTTCTTCATAGGACGTGACGTAAAAAGTTGGTTTATGTTTTTGGTACTTTTAACACCTGTAATCTGCTGTTTGACGTTCCACAAATCGTTCAGAATAAACTTTGAAATTATTTTTTTACAAGACATAAAGGGAGATTGCTTTTTGGTTTGTACAAACTTTACCACATTCTGATTTTATTTTTTGAAACAATACAAAATCCGTGATTAGCAACATTGATCATCTTATTTGTATCGTATTGTTACTTGTTGTTATTTATAGTACGTGGCCTCGGTATAGTTTAGTTATCTCATAAAATTACAAAGAAAATTATATGTGTTTTATTCATCGAAATTATTAAGGATCATTTTGAATCGTCTTATAAACTAGGTGAAATTACTCCTGTTCCAATGCCATCAAACTTAGAAGAATGAGGGCAACAAACACTTATTGGCTATTTTATAGATGATCCTTCTTACTACTAGGTAGGAAATGTCTCTGTGGTACCTACCAAACAAGTAGAACCTGATGCATACAAAAAGGGTACATATCAATCATTGGTACTAAAAAGTTAAACATAATGTGAATTAGCAAAAGTCCAAAAGACAGTAGACAACGAACGGCAGCTAACCTATACCGACACTTAGCCACGTTTATAAATAAGTAGATTTTCATCGAGTTTACTTTGATAGTTTTTAAGGTTATTACTATTATAAAATAGAACAGAAAACATAGTTCTAAATACTTTTAGTTTCAGAAATTCCACAAGCTCACAAATGAAATTCAATTTACCTCACTAATGGCGTGAAACTGTAAACTATTGTTCTGGCTTTTGAAACCTGCAGGTTATAAGCCAGGCGACGACTGCTTGAATCGTGTATCCACTGAGATAAAAAAAAAGCTTAAGGTGAAACGTCTGTATAAAAAATAATTTTGAGCAATTTAAAAGATTATTTCAAAATTAATAATAATTAATCATTTTAAAGATTTGATCGAACTTTCACAATTTTTGACAGCGTTTAAAATGAAAAGCATTTACAGCGTCTTTTCCATTTTCAAACGAACGTTTTAAATTTAAGTAACTGTAGTAATTTTGCAGTATTTTGAGTTCAGTAACTTCAATTAAATAAAAAAAACATTCAATTTAATCGTCATATAAGCGCGATACCTTTTTTTACATCAGCTGAACCAAATCTTAACTGAAACCAAAAATATTACATTCTAACGGCTGAACCATAAAAAAATAGCGAGATTGGGCTCCAAGCTATAATCTATCTGTTTGCCAAATTTCATGAAAAACGGTCGAGCCGTTATGGCGTGATTTAGTAACAAACAAACAAAACTACATTATCTCCAAAAATCATTAATTTCGTACGATTAATATTTTATGTATTACATAGTAAGATATCATTAAAACATTAGTAACCATTATTCGTTAAAAACGTTGTTAAGAGTTTTGTCAATTTGCGTTGGATTTATTTTGTTTTCAATCTAATGGAGACGTAAGAAAGTGTTTTTTTCTTGAACATGATTGGTATATAATTCTTGCAGCCGTCGCCCAGTATTACAAATTGTTCCATTTAAACATAACCAATACCCTTTTATTAATGTACCTTCATATTTTACATCATAAACTACTAACTATCGAACGCTAAACTGCCAAGTTTCTGACTTCCAATTAATAGTTAGATAGTATCTTAGCAAGTTAGTATAATGTTTGTTTCAAGTTTCAACAAAATAATTGTTCAAGATAATACTTGTTAAGATACTCACCTCAAGCGAGGTGTATTAGATTCCGATATCAATATAGCTTATTAAATTGCTTTTTAATAGAGATGAGTAGTGTACGGTATTAGCTTTGACATGGTCTTATTTCATTACAAACAATACATTCTCAAGATAAACAAGTATGACACAGTCTTAAGAGATGGCAATACCATAAACATTTTTTTTTTACTTTTTACAGTTTTTTAACAGTAAGACTTATTAGCAAATAAAACGAATAAGTGAGAATGAGACTCGTACCCTGAGGGTAATTATTTCGAAATCGTCACATTCGCCCTATTTGAGTTTCAGCCACTTTTTCCTTTCAATAAATAAGTAGGCAAAGAAGTCAAAATTGCTTAATTTTACTTTTCCTTTATTTGTATCACAAAGCTTCCAAGCATTCCAAACTTCAGAGTTGTGAGGTTACTGGAAGTAAGATGTTTTTAATTTCCACAATTTCCATACAAAAATTAGCCATTCATTGCCATATCTTTTTAATACATTGAGTTAAAAGCTTGATTTTTACGAGAATAAACTCACAGACGTTTGGTATAAATTTCAAATTGAAACTTTTAGCTATTCTTAATAAGGAAAAGGCTCTTGACCTATGTGAAGACCGTCAACTGACAACTGACGGTCGGTCAATAAAGTGATCCTATAAGGATCCCGTTTTTCCTGTTAAGGTACGGAACTATAAAAATAAAATAAATGAAAACTTAAGTCTGACTACGCAAAAGCTGAATAAAAACAGCATCAAAAAGTTGAGAAGAAGGCCAAATACACAATTCTATGGAAAAGACCTTCGACTTAATTAACAGTTAGTTAATTAAGGAAGCTTTTCTAAATAAAAACCGTCGATTTTGCCTTTTGATACTTTGTTCTCAGCTTTTGCGTTTATTTTTTGTTGACATTGTCAATAACTAACTATCGTACTCTTGATAATAGTTAAGCCATTCACTGTGTTTCAGTCTATTATGTATATTTCAGGAATATATACAAAATAAATATTCTTTACTACGTACCGGGTATACGTTGGGTCTTATTTCTTAGATTATTTTAGAACGACTTTTTTTATACTACTGCGTAAGCACACAAGCGTACGGCCCACCTGATGCAAAGTGGTTACCGTAGCCTATGGACGCCTGCAACACCAGAGGTACCCCACGCGTTGCCGACTCTTTAAGAACTTTAAAACGCCCTTTTTGAAGAACCCCATACTCCAGTCATTAGAGAAAACCTCGGCAGGGCGATCATTCCACAACTTTTAATCCGTTATGGTACAGTATTATGATTAAAGCCATTCCCCTTCTCTTTTCATTTAATCTAAGTTTATGATCACAATAAGTATCCCACACACTATCAAGGACGAGTTTTTATAGCCCCTCGACTTAATGGGACAAACGTGACACGAAACGCATTTTTATAACCAGCAACTTGCGTTAGTCCATTAAAATTTCCGGATCGATTACAATAAGTTATGAGTTATGAATTGTAAAATTTGTAGACTATTTATTTTTAGGGGTTTTTAGCCAAATAACAAACAGCGGGAACCTTATACACTCTAATATAACACAACACTATTGGCACTGTCAATAGTTTCCGAGTAAAATAACTGTGACGGGCATGACGAAATTATAAGGGTTCCGCTGTTTGTCAATTGGCTACAAACCCCTAAAAATAATTAGTCTGCAAATAATGTATTGTAATGTATTTCTAAAAATATATTATATGAAATCAAAAGCTAGGCATATTCCAAAAAAAAATCTAGCGCATATAAGCATGATGTATTTTTAGATAGGTTTTGAAAAATTCTATTTCTAATTACTTTTTTATTTAAGTCAATAGTAGATGAGATTGTGAGCTTTCTGAGTCATAAAAAAAAGAAAAAAATAAAGTTCGTAAAACTTTCAACGAAAATTATTTTGAATATACGATTTATTGTGTTGTTTATAGTATTATTAAATATATTATTTTATCCAACTTAGTAAAAGAAAGTTAATGCATTTTTGGGACCGTTAGTGGCTCGCATTGGCCAGTTTTATTAATGAATGACTAAATTTGCACAGCGGCGATCGTCAAAATTATTTCAATATTGATTACAACAGAATTAGAAACCTGGAGTCTGCATTTAACATAAACAGTGTTATGCCCATTTTCATCAACCAATTGACACAGATGATAATACAAATAATAATAATGTACATTTCAAATTTACAGGTTTATATGAAAAACTGTCTAATTTGGCATTCTTTGTGACGGGTAAGTGTAGAAAATGAGCATCAGGGTCTTTTTCACTAGCTCTGGGTAATGATACTCGACAAATAAAATTCATTCTTGCTCTTTCTTGTAACACAAAATAATGAATAAATAACTTTTGAATTTATTGTTTATTCATTGAAACCACAAGGATCATTTTAACTTTGTGATTTCAATGAATAAAATGCTTTTTGATTTTATTTGAACTTTAATTTATGAGCGACTCCTTCTACTATCTCTTAGTAAAACGCTACTTGGCAATAACTAAATACTCTTAATATTCTTTGTTGAACAAATTCAAAAATTCTGTATCATTTATTCTTTAGTTTCAGGTGTACGTCATAGGAAACACGTTCGACAAAATCATATTTTACGTGATGCTATTCTCCGTTCCTACGTGATGGCTAGGCCCTGGAGATGCAACAAACAAAACCAACATTTGTATTTTTAACTGGTCTCTGAAAATATGAAAGAAATATAGTTTAATTCACGAGATACAAGTAATCACGAGAGAAAGTAAAGCGTGATTGTTTTGGTGAAGTTTTAATGACAATTATAGCTATTATAATTTTGGTAGGGGCTGAGAGACAGTTAGCAGAGCCGTAAGTTACGGTGCCTTAGCGTGTCCGGCCTATGAACATACGCCTCCGTCTCTGACCGTGGATTACGTAAAATTTGACTAAAGGATTATACCAGGGGATGGACAGCACAATCTACTTGAGTAATTAATACCAATACTGCGATCACCAATCCACCTGCCAAACGTGGTGATTATGGAAAAATACCCTTTTGCATTCTATGGGGAGGCCTCGAGCAGCTGTGGACGTCTAAAGGCTGCTGCTACTGATGGTGATGATGATGAAGTTCTTTGGTTTTCTATTGGTTTTCTAAGCACGCTGGAACGCGAGAAACAAGTAGTTATAACAGATATACAAGCATATATAGCAAGTAAGAACGTAAGTGATATTACAATTTAATGTTATTGAGCGTTTATATTACTTTAGGTTTGATTAATTCAAATTAGCGTTACGGTTCGCCGGCGTCGAATGTTATCAAAGCGTCTCTTTGACTGGGTCAACCGCCTCGGTCCACGGCCAAGATTTGATGAAACTTCGTAAAGTGTTTCGGTCGGTTGACTTTAACACAGACCTTGTTGTACAGTTGGAATAAGCGTGAAAAAATACTGTGAAACAGCTTTTGACAACTGCGCACGTTGTTGTGAAACCAAAAATAAATACACAAAAGTAACCAAATGAATACATTTTTGGATTCTTTGATGAATTTTTTACTGACGTATTGAATACAATAACCTAAACAAGATAGATAACTCTTTCTATAGAGGTATTAAGTATTCGTTTTTACTTCTTTCATATAATTTTTTTTTTAATTTACGTGATCATTCATGACATATATCCCAAAATATATGATGCAAAATAAGGCTCATGACTTATATCTCAATTTTAATCTTCTATTATAGTCAGGCATAATACTTAAAATAATAGAACATTATCCTATATGATTTCAATGAATTAAACATAATTTTGACACTGAATCGGAGGCATGTCTAGCTTATTTTATACGTGAATTATCAAAATATCTATATTAAGTATAGAGAACATATTTTTTCATTGGGAATATCCAGTTTATTGCGATCGGTACTTCGCTGTTACTATGTATCTGCTAGGCATATGCTAAGAGATAGGCATTTTACGCACCTGTGTTAAGATCTGTTTTTAGATCAGAGAAATACCTTAATCAACCAGTAAACTTTTTTGACCAAAAAAAAATTCCTAACAGTTATCTACCTAGGAGAGTGTTTAGGTCGATACAAACCTACTCGTATATGTTGTTAAAACAGAAAGCTCATAAAATTTTATGTGAAAATGTGGGTTTTATGTGAGTTATTCAGGTATTTTATGAATAAAAATACAAGCAGACAGGCAGAGCTATTTTCCGTTTAACTATCTTAATAAAAAGTGACCATGACCCATAAATTTATATAAAAAAAAAAACTAGCTTTGAATTTTTATTTTGTGAGGGTTGGACTTAAACAACTTGCCACTTGATAAAAAGGCTCATAATGATAATGATTTAGTGCAAGTTGCTTGCTGGTTATCCTGTGTAAGAAAAAAAAAAAAGCTTTCGAAGTAATTTTGTTCGAGTTGAAAGTGAGAATCAACCGTGAGTAAACTCCCTAATTGTGTTATTTACTTAACCGGTGAAGCTTCCAAAATTAAATTATAAAGGTTTTCATTATTTGCTATTCAGTGTAGTAAACAGTTCCCTTATTGGTCTGATTTATATATACCTATGAGAGGGGTATTTGAGGCCAAAGCGTGTTTATCTGTGGCTCCGGAGTAGGTGCTCTGATTTTTATGTGGTTTTTTTTTGTATGGGGATGGTGTTCGAGTCATGGTTCATAGCTATGTTAGATGGAAATAAGTGGTAGGCGTTTTTAGAATGATCAGCTCACAACATAATTTTGAAGAGAACCCAGGAATTTTGGCAGGTGGAACATTCAGTTTTTCAACAATCAGTTTCAAATATTTATTTTTGAGGAGATCAGGCTTTATTTCAGGCTTCAGGGTTTCATGATGATCAGCATAGGGTAAGTACAACTAAAGCTGAATCTTCAAGTTCAAGCTAATAACAACTGAAAACGCATGATTAATTTTTTGTCCTGCATACTCCAGGGTCTGATGATAACCAGAATAGGATGAACAGGATCTGAGGTAGGTACTACTAAAGTAAAATCTTATGAAAAATAACATGATACTGATACTGATGTGTTCACACACAGTGTTTTTTGATGTGTGTGTACCGGTGTGTTCCGTTTTTCCAATTTTAATGGAATACAGAAAATAGTAGAGGGTTTTTATTTTTTTATAAAATAAACATTTTATTTAAAGTAAGAACTCTTAATGAAAAACTAAGAATTTGATGTAAAATTGTTTTAGCTATTTCAACAAAGTAATAAAATTAGCTTAATGAAATAATTTAAAACTCAAGATAATTTCACGTCCAATGAAATCTCTGTGATGTTTTTAATCAAAATCTCAGTTTCTATTTACATTCTCATATTTCACTTCCTTAATATGTTACGAGAACATTTTTCAGTGATTCCATTAAGTAAACCATAAATTCAATGAACCAAATAGATTCTTGTAACAGAAATATTAATTTGAAGCATAAGTTCAACAGCCCTTGTTAATTCCTTGAACGATAGGTATAACTTGTTCAAGCAAACGTAATATTGTCAACTTGTCAAAGGTGGGTAAGTAGGTAGTTTGCGCAACTTAATTCGTTCCCTATAACTTAGTTTAATTTGAACTAGTCGAACGCAGTTTCCTCACTTCAACTAGCGTTTAATTATTGCTGCAAGACTCCGCTAATTTGATACTACGAGCCATCTCCGTATTGTGTTCAACGAACTGTGTATTAATGTTGGAATTTGACGAAGAGAGTTTCAACTACCTACGTACGTAATATACATACGTACCAAATGCGTCATTAATATGGGAGAGTATTAAAATAAAAGAAAACATGAGACCAAAAAAACATATCACCGTAGCTCTTTTCGTAGACGTGCTACGGTGCTACGCTCTAGTAGTATCTTGTCAGTAAAACAATCGCATGTCATTATTTCTGTTGTTTTTTCATAAAATACAACGCAACTTTTTGGTAAGCAGTTGTTTCATGGAAAACGGATCACATAAATTAATTTCGTAAAGTTTCAAAACTTGAGATCTCGATACACAGTTTTTTAAGAGCATAAGAAATGAATTGAAAAAATAGAAAAACCGCTGCAAAAGTTAAATAATAAGAATTTGTGACTTACGAACGTTATAATAATAATTCTGATGTCTCTTTACACGTGTATGGATAAAAATGGTTCTTTGCACAAGAATAAATCACGTGCGACCGTTCAGAGAGAACAAAAATGTTAAAATAAAGCCGACCAAGTGCAAACTAGACTCGTACACCACAGGTTCCGTACCACGGACAAAAGTTGAATCTCACCTTTCCATACGATTTGACTAATTCAACTAATTCGAGATTAAAATCGTTGGTGCAAGTGAGGCTTTGACATTATCAAACTCTTGAGGTTTTTAATCTTTACAAAATAATTTATCGCTATGATAAAATTAGGAAAAGCAGTAGTATATTGTACTTTTTCTTGGAAAATTTTGAACATTTTTGTCTGCAGATTTTGATCTTTGCATATCAGGAAATATTCTGTTCACAAAAAAAAATTATAAGCGGAATGGATTTGGAAATATGCTTTATTTAGGAGTATTAAAGTACAAAATAGGTGTAATTACTATTACTATTTGCCGTGGTGTATCCAGCCTAAGTATAGACCCCACCATCTCTTGCCGTGGAAGTCGTAAAATCCGACTAAGGGGCAGGCAGAAGCATCCACCTGAGTACTCAACATAAATACTTCGATCACCAATCCGCCTGCCAAGCGTGGCAATGTCCCCATTGTAATTCATTGGAGAGGCTTTGTCGCGCATTGGACGTCTAATAGCTGATGATGGTGATGATGATGATTACTAATAGCCCGTGCTGTACAATTCTTGGATAAAGGCCCAAAATAGTAGGTGTAACGTGTATACAAAAATGTTCTTTCAATGTCTCTGCCACGGATTTCCGAAACTTAATGCCTTCTTGATCGCATCTTGAACTCGCTCGTTATCGTAAGTTCAACTAACCGTTAGGGTTAATTTTATCTTTTAGGTACGGAACCCTAACAATGCCACCACACCGCTTGTCTACGTGTCGGAAATATTAACTCGAGCATTTGAATACTTTATGATCAGTAAAAAGAAAGATTTAAATCGCAAATGTGTTCGCATTTTAATCAAACGACCTGTCGAATAATAGTTGTAATTTTGCGGCTGTGCCGTTTTAGAAATGAACCTAAAATAACTTTAATATTATGTTAACACATATTTTAACCTATCACAAAACATGGATGATGACCGCGTGTGATAGGTACTTTTTAGTTTAAATTTTTTTAATGTTGGTAGTACAACGGCAGAATCCGATTATTAGGATTCAGTACGCCAAGGGTGCAATGAGACTCTTAGGACCTGGCTCATTTGTCTGTCTGTCACAATCTTTTTTTTTTTTTTTTAGCGGCATCAAATTTTCACGATATAACTCAAAAAATCACTAGAAATTGAAATAAAATAAAAACGGACGACGTCTCCTTTCGAAAGAGCATAAAAAGTCTTTCTGTCACAATTTTGTTGATTAAAGTTGACTTTCAGTTGTAATATGTATTTATTTTTAATAATGACTAATAAATAGTTAAGGTGCCAGTCTTTGTAGAATATCTATCTATGCCTTCTTCTAAAAGCTGCGCTAACTCGGTAAAGATTTTAAGCTTCCCAACAAAAATAATGAAATGCCTTTGATGAGATAATTTCCCATTCAACGTAGGAACGAAACCAAAACGTAATCCTTAGTATTTATTTGGTATTAGAGCGGCTTACTTTAAGTTTCGATACAAACAAGCCCAATGGAGGATCTTGTAAGAAATACAATTTAACTTCCCCGCGAACAAAATGTTTCATTTGAAAGCGTTTCCTGAAGGATTGTTACAAATTGAATCTCACGCCTGTTCAATCCTTTATTTCATCGCCTCCCCTTAATGCGGGGAAAAGATTATTAATCGAAAATTTCAAAGTTCCAGTTTGGGACCAGATGTTTTGTTTGTGTTATTGATAAATGCTTTTGTATCATTTTGAATGGAACAAGCAAATACCCGGTGTACATACAGGGTGTCCCACGCCTAGGTAGAGGGCAAGTACTTTCAGTATTAAAGATAGGAAGTTTGACAAAATGGAGACTTTATTTTACTTTTACAAGTAAATAATACTATTTCAAAGATAGTTTTTCAACTGTGAAAAAAATCATTCATGCATTTTAACGGCATTGATCGAAATGGTCGTATTGATCAATTATTTCAAAGTAACATAGTATCTTAAATTAAAGGAAAACCATGACATTTTACATTCAATTAAAATGTTGTTCAGAAAAATTCATAACAGACTTTTACTCTACTTCCGTACTTTTATAGTAGTTTATGAAACTGTTGCATAATAAGGGTTCTTAAAATACGAGTGTGAGTTAAAAAAACGAGCCGGAGGCGAGTTTTTTTATAGCATCACACGAGTGTTTTAATACCAAATTATGTGCAGTTTCATACACTACTTAATCTAATCTCATGAAATAGGTAATATTATATTTTAAAGTCTTGGTAACATTTATTGTAATATCTTCTAGATTTCGCCGGTATAAGGGATTCATTTGTTCGATGCATCTTCGAGAATGTCCGGTGGTGTAAAATTTTCTTCAGTATCGCTACTGTCGGTTTCAGATATTTTTTAAAACAAAAACTAATTTGACAATGAAATTTGCGTAAAATTACAGCTTATATTTGCATTTATTTGTAAACGTTTAGCGCCAAAATCCATACGCGCGAGCGAGTTGCGTCGCGTCCACAGATTATGTATAGAAAAACTGCATTGCAACCTCCTTGGTCGGAGTGAAGTTGTATCGTTATGGAAAAAAAGTTATATTATTAAACAGTTGTCCATAGAAGAGCTGTGTCGTAATGTAATTTTTTAAATCTATTTCGATGGCATGTGTTTAAAGACTTTCATTTTAGTTTTGTTTTTAGTTTTTTAATCTTTATATTTCAGTATGAGAGTAGATAAACTATATATCGGCACTGTAATTTATTTATGAAATGATTGTATGAGTGAATATTATATTCACTCATACAATCATTTAAGTAAATAATTAATAATTTAATTATTTACTAATAGGTACCATAACCTAGATGAAAGGTACTACTCACTTACACTGTTAGATACATTGGTTAGAATAGGTACGGATTTAATTTCTAAATTATTAAAGTTATACATTAAATGTGTGATTGTGTTTAAAAAGTTCATGGTGTAATTTTAATTTAAGATACTATGTTACTTTGATATAATTCATCCTTTGGAATGACTCTTTAGATCGGTACCGTAAAAAACAATGAATGTTTATTATTTTCATTTGACCGGCTCGAGTACCAGAACAACAAAGTGCCTTAAAAAATACTTAAAAAAATTAAGTTAAACTTGCTACCTTCAATTTTTAAAGTATCTGCCTTGTGTCATGGGCATGGGACACTCTGTATAATAAGTTTAGTTTTTAAGATGAACCTTAGAAATTTCCCCATAATTAATATATAGGTATTGGTATCTATATTATGTGCCGTGGTGTTTCTGGTCTATGAATAGAGGCCCTCCGTCTCCTCCCGTGGATGTCATAAAAGTCTACAAAGGGATGGGCAGCAGCATCGACCTAAATACTCAACTCCAATACTGCGATCACCAATCCGCCTACCAAGTGTAGTAATTATGACTCCCCCTTTTTATTCATTGAGTCCAACAGTGAACGGACGTCTAACGGCTAATGAAGATCTATACTTTGCAATTTGTTCTATGGATCAGACGAGGGTAAAGTTTTAAAAAAACCGTAGAATTTAAGACAAAAAAGCCAACAACATCCTATGGAAAAGCCGAAATAGAGGCGCAGCCATCAATATGATACAGTGGAATTTCTAAACGTAAATAACTGAATATCGGAGCATGTTATACTTTGCAATACCCCACAACGGCCGAACTACGTAATAATATTGTGCTCGGGCCCGCTTTCGGGGCGAATCATCGATAGTCATTATCGGAAAAGCGGGTTTAAGAGCCTGCCTAGCCCCAGTGGGACCTTTACAGAGGTCTCATCCCGACGCGTTCGATAACTATGCTAATGTTATTTGCGCCAGTGGGTTTGAAAACGGCGGCATCTACTAGCTCGGCATTCCCAAGAACAGGCTGCCCAAAGGTAAGGTTCAGAATGAAACATCTTACTTTACGGCCTGTAATGCGATATTGTGAACAGATTTGGTATTTTTCTGCAAGATCGGACGTGTGTGATTCTGCTGAGATTTTTTGTGAATTCGTAATCGCTTCCGGGTTCCGGGTATTTTTGTAATCTTGGTCAGTGTATAAAATTTCTCGAGCGTATAAACTGACCCATATTTTGCTTATATGTATGAGGGCAGTATAGGTTCAATACGAAGAAGAGAGCTTATTTTTAAATTTAATGTCTAGCGCCCTTATTTTAGTTAAAACAACTTCTGTTTTGTTCTCTCTGATGTAAAATGACACACGTCAGAACAAGACAATGGCTATTTTGGTTATCAAACGTTTAAAAATTACTTATTCGTAATGAGAGGCTAGCTCTTTCCAAGTAAGTACTACCTACTCATATATTGCCATAGGATTTTAACTCAAATACTGGTACACCCAGCACACAATTAGCATATTTGCCAAACATTTTGCGACAAAATGCTATTCACGGCCAATTCGATCATAAAACTTATAATAGACCTATAAACCAGTCATGCAATTGAAGCATACGTAGCTGACACGAATGACACGCACAAGGCCGGAACACCTGATTTGCTTTTGGCTTGAAGTAACAGAATATGGGCTTTTTAACGTTGTTTTGCGTTTTAGTGTTTGTTGTTTGATTCATTTATCAAAAATAGCTTTGAATGAATAACATCACTATGCTGTCCACTGGACACGAGGCCATGATCACCACGCTTGGCAGGCGGAGTGGTGATCGCAGTCTGGTGTTAAGTACTCAGATGGATGCTGCGACCCATCCCATGATGTAATCCTTCAGCTTACTACGGGTTTTACTTATCCTCCCGTGGATGTT
This sequence comes from Epirrita christyi, assembly GCA_951392215.1. Taxonomy (NCBI): domain Eukaryota; kingdom Metazoa; phylum Arthropoda; class Insecta; order Lepidoptera; family Geometridae; genus Epirrita; species Epirrita christyi. Next base: position 7,246,210 of record OX595852.1, read on the forward strand.
GTAAGAGCAGGCGACAGAGGGGTCTATTCATAGGCCGGACACAGCACGGCACAAATGGTGTAATATAAATGGACAATAAACGCAGTAATCTTGTTCATCGCAATAACGTCCCTAGGGTAGAGAGCTACCTGTCATGTCTCATCACTGATTTTAGTTATTTAGGTTGAAAGACGAAACACTAGTAGAACCCACCCGTGACTTTGTCCGCGTGGAGTCTTTGCATATAAACTTCAGCACCATGCTGAACCCCCTTAGGGGGTGAATATAAGAAATTGTTTTCTAAGAGCACCCGACAACCACAAAAGGAATGTATTCTCCAAATTTCAGATCGCCCTTTAGGCTGTGCGTAGATTTCGATCAGTGAGGAGTCAGTCTGTCACGCAACGGTTTTATATATATTTTTTACTTATTGACAGTGATCTATGAAGTATCTTTGTTTATTAATACAGAAAAAAGCGTAAATGTAAAAAAACAACATTAACTTTCCAGCATGACAGATAAAATATTACTTAGTACGATCCAAGTTCAATTATGATAGCAAGCGTGTGCACTTGTGGATTATAGTTGTAAGAAAAACATGTGATCAAATTATACTGCTAATACCCCACAACTGTTATAATTCAACAACATGACATTGGCTTGATAAGAGCAACGTTTACCCAACTCGATCAAACAAAGGGGAAATTATAAATCAACATCGTATCCAAACGTAACTGTTCTGGCAATCAATTTAAATGTATTATGGTGGCTCAATAAAACAGTTCAGTTAGTTCATCAGGCTTCAAGACAAAGATAATAAACTGTCAGCATCAATTGTTTCTGTGAGACATTTGTTTAAGATTATGAAGGTTCAAAAGTAACTCGAGCATCAAAAGTAATTCGTGGTTCAAAAGTAACTCTATTTTCAAAAGTTACTTGAGGATAAAAGTAACACGAGGTTCAAAAAGCTGACTGGGATTAAACTCACCATCGCAGTCATCTTTTGTGATACGAATATCGGGTTTTTTCATGAATTTAATAGGGTTAGATTGCAATGGAGAGCTGTCTTTAAAATGTTCATAGGTTGATGATTTTTATTTAATTTATGGATATTGTTTAATGTTTTTCAAAGATAGTGTTTTTCTGTTGTTAAAAAACTACTAAATTATAAACTAATGAACATTGCAATTCGATATTTTGAAATATATGTTTGCTTGAACTCATCTGTCTTATTTAATCGTTCCTGGCTGGCATACTCATGTGTGTTGAAAAATAAAACGGTGTCTATCTGTACTGTTTGTATTTCACGTGTTCAGGTCAACACCCTGTAAGCAACAGCCTGTATACAGGGTGTTAATCTTGTCACGCACCATATTCACGTAGGTTATTATGCCCTCAACAATGTTTATTTCAATCCAATATTTAAGTTTCGTGCCGTGGTGTATCCAGCCTAAAAATATACCCCTCCTTCTCCTCTCGTGGATGTAGTAAAAGCCTTACTAAGGGATTTCACCAGGGGATAAGCAGCAGTATTCACCTGAGTAGGTACTTAACACCAAACTGCGATCACCAATCTGCCTGCCAAGTGTCTGGGTCTAGTAGTGGACGTTCGCTGGTGATGATGATGATTCAAGTTGAAAATCTACCTTTCCATTCAAACCACACTGTCTAAGTTGCAAAAAATGTATGTTGGATTGAAATAAACACAGATTCCTGTTTAAGATCTCGGGTACATGTAGCTCCTTAAATAGGTATAGCGCGTGTACAGATCAACATCCTTCGTCGAACCATTCAGAAGATCGAAAAAGTTTTCCAATAGTCTACTTACTGCGATGATAGAAAATAGTTGTCCTTGGAGACCGAGATATATTTTTATTGCAGTATTTCCACAAGTTTCTAAACAATGAACTGGTATTGGAGTAATTACGTACTCTTTATTATCTGTTGGGTATTTTTATAACTGGTCGGAAAAATATGTAGTTATGCATAGTGGACTGTCAGTGATCCTGCAATGGCAATAATTTCAATTAACATAACCCGTCTAGCCCGTATTACGCATGAAACTCATCATCAAAATCATTAGCCAGAAGACGAATTTTATAAAAACTACTTGAAAATACCTTGCTGGCAGTAGTGCTTTTGCTAATAGAAGAAATTTTTTGAGAAAGAGTTCGTCCATTGAAGTTCTCTATTCATATATCTACCGCCAAGCAAAAATGCTTGCATTGCTGTATTCCGGTTTGAAGAGTATGGGTGCTGGTGAATTACAGACACTTGAGACTTCTCACCTTTATGTCTCGGGGTTGCGGGCGTAGTGAAATGCCACTTAGGGTGTGTTTTAGGTGGACGTGGAATATGAGGTAAAGCTATTTTAAAAAAAAAAGTGTTCCCGGCACTTATTCAATTAAAATGAAAAAAACATAATTAACATTTCAGTGCACTGAATCAAAAAGCTTTAATAAACGACAGAACTGTCATGTGGACCACCTGATGTTAAGCGGTAACTCTAGCCCATTACAAATGCAATACCACTTAGGTCCCGTCCACGTTGGACGCACCCTACTTGGCATTGGATTGCGCCTATCATTTTGAGACATAAAGATAAACAGTCTCATGTACATATAATTTCACTGGCACCCATAACCCTTCAAATCGGAACAAAGCAATGCTCAACTGCTTGGCGGCAGAATTATAGGTGGTAGTACTTCCCTGGACGAAATCTATCACAAGGAGTTCTACTAGCAAACTGCTGCTACTACAGTTTGGACTGGATCGAAATATTGGATCACTGATAATTAGCTTATTAGATACGTATTTACTGTACACTACCCTGTATACCGATTATTAACCAGCATTCAAACACATCGCTGTATTCCAAGATCGGACAATGCGTATCTTAGTTCTAGTCGATCGCATCACAATGTTGGAATAACGCGTTGGTATAGGAGGGATATACCTACGCGTTATCCCAACATTGTGATAAGGTATTATGCCTATATACAATAGACTGTAGGTGTATCATTTTGTAGGGGTACCCTGCAAACGACTGAAATTGAGCTTGTGAAAAGGTACCAAGTTCGTTTATAACGTAGTTTATGACTTCGGTCATAATCAAACATGTAATCCCACTGATGACGACCTCAGTGGCGCGGCGAGTCAGTAGCCAGCTGAGACGCAAGCGAGTTTGATTCCCGCTGCGGGACAAATATTTGCATGATCTGCAAACAATTGTTCTGGGTCTGGGTATTCTGGTATCATGGTACTCGTAGTTCGTCGATACCCACAAAACAGGGAAACTGGAAACAGCCAGTGTGGCTGTTGGGTGTTATGTTATGTTCCCACGGCTGGGACTGGCTTTTCACTCGCTATCCATCATATTTACATAACATAACAGCTTATAGATGCATACATATACCTCATCCCACACTAGGGGTTTCCTGTGCCGTGGATATCAGGAACGACAAGTAACATGGTATCCCAATATCCAAACCCGAAATAAATATTTTCAAATCGTCAAACATTTGACCCGCAGTGTGAATCGGACCTGTGGTCTTGAATCTCAGACGCAAACTCGCCCGCCGTGCCATGAAGATCTTATGTAAAGACATCAAAATCACTTGAGCAGTAAGATCAACCAGATCAACCTAGATCAACATACTACAAAAACGTCACTTAAGACAATATTTCACTCAGACATATACGTCACTCGTAAAGAATATTGGGATTTCGTCAAGTTTTTCGTAGGACTTGTAAATGTTCTTACGAATGCGTGTGAGAACTTTTTGAGAATGTGTAAATGGTTGTTCAGCCACCACCGGATTCGAGTTCAGATCTTTTCTCTGCCATAACCAACAATTATAATTAGCCATAATAAAGCCTACACCACTTAGGTACAACGACTTGCGAGCATCTTATCCACGAGAGCCTCCAAGAAACATCAAATAGCCCCGCATCATGGGCAGTGTACTGAGCATTATACCGGCTTACCCAGCTCCTTTCCCCGAGGTGTTCCCTGAATACAAAGCGTATGGTTTCAGCTATTCCGCTACCGATTGAGTTGCTTGTAAGTTGTAAGCAACATATGGAATGCCTATTGGAACGTTTGAACCGCATTGTTTGTGATAGGCTGTCTAATGAAAATGTTTGGGTTTTTATCCAAGTCAAGAAAGAAAAATCTTTGTGTACATGCTGAATCCAAAAGGCTAATTCATAAAATTATTTTAAAACGCTTTTTACACTGAAAGTTGACCGAATCGAGACCGAATTTACTGAAAATTTGTATTCTGCTCCCTCATAATAACAATTTAGTCTACTTTCGATTCCTGGCGACCGTAGATTAGAGTAGGATAGTGTTACATATCATTGGAAAGAGTGAAGAGAGAATCGTCTGTTAAGCTAATTTGATAGTTTTGATAGTTTTTTACAGCGTTAAAGTTTCGGTCACATTTCGTATAATCACATGTACCTGTTATATTTTCGGTTGAGGAGAAATACCATTTGTGACATTTGTGATATCGGCAATAGATCGGAACATGATCCGAACTTTGTTTTGAATATTTTTTATTACGAGAATTGGGCGTCAGCTTAAAATTTACAGAAAATTACTGTTCTATTAGGTATTAACTAGTTGACCCTCTCGTGACTTTATCCAGACGTAGGTAGCTGGCAGGTACCTAACAAATTTTCCCTAGCGTACTTACCTATTTTTGTAAGCAGTCGAGATGAATGACACAAAGTAAAAACAAAGTACTTACCGAGTAATAGAATTCATACCAAACCTACATTCATCAACGTTTTTATTTTATTTGATTAGTTTAGTTTAAATAAGTTACGAAACAATCTTGTGGCCTTCCTGAGGTTAGGGTAGATCGTCTCGCTTGTATGTATTTTATGAAGATCTGACTTTTCGTTTTTAAATTAAAAGAAAACTATGTTTCAAGTTCGACACGCATTTTCCAAATTTTCCGAAACAAACAACATTTTCTTTTGGTGTCGGTAATAAGTTCCAAATTCAGGGTTTTCCACATTATATGTATATTTTCAAATTTCTTTGTAATACGTAATCTTATTTGTCTAAATTATTAATCATAAATAGTCAGCTTTATTACATGAGTTGAGACGTCCCGTTTTTTTTGTAATATCTTGCTAGTTTCCTTGGAAAACAATATCCACTATTTCAGGCCTGTTGTTAAAGCCTGATAGAAAAATAGAAACGTGATATTTTTACAAAGCCACCTACAAAAATAATAATTTAAACAATGACAATATCTGTGATAACCGATTTTATCGAAAAGGGGCCTTTTTATAAAATTACCAGTTTAATAGAGGGACCTTTTATAAAATTAAAACGAACGAAGCATTGCTGTATACCTGAACGTCTATGCAACATTTTACACGTCTGGCCTGCAAGTATGGATCGTCGGTCAATAAATTTGTCGTCTCGATAAACTGACTTTATCTTTCGAATCATGTCGATAACGTATACCAAAACTTTTATTTTGTCAACAGATTATCGATTTAAGAAAATGCCAAAACTTAATTTTGACTTTATTTGTTGGTCATTCTATCAATTTAACGATCGACAGTAGAAACATGGAAGAATCGATCGATAAAGTTTGATAATACGGAACTATGCCGAGCGAAATCACTAGCAGGGAATTATTTTATCAAAAGATATATTATATTCAACTTCAAAAAAACTCTGAAAACAGTCTTGACAAAATTGCCTTTAAGGTAAGTGAGTGCGAATTCTTTGATCGTGTATGAAAATCACACGAAACTTTTACAATTTATACAAATCAAAACATATACGTATAATGTTGAACTTGTCGTTTTGTTTTGATACAAGATCTGTTAGTTTTGACAGCACTTAGATAGTCTCTTAGTCATATAAGACTATCTTGTATGAAAATGTCCGGGAATTGATACCTTGGTTGACCCCTGGCATAATGTCAGTTTCCACAATGTTTTTTTTTTCTTATTTGGTTTCGCACTGTTGTGTATTTGCCAGTTTCAAGTATTTTTGAATTAATTTGCAATTTGCAATGTTACACTCTTTCCAGGTCGTTAAAGTCTCAATCAAGTCACTATTTAATAAAGCGGTAGCAGTTTTAATAAAAATACACACAATTTCCATCCCTTTGAAAAGACAGGCAATAATTTCACTACACTTGTCCTTTTATAAAAAGCTACATTAGTTAAAACGCCACCAAAACTATACAGAACACACTAGAAAATAAAATTTAAAAAAATTAGACCATTTAAAAAAAATACGAATAATCGTAATTTTAAGTTTTTTTAATTTTTAGCCGTCTCGCGACCTTCGGGTGTGGTCGCGGTTGGTGCTCATGAGGAAGGACTTCTAAATGGTCAACGTAACGTCAGCAGGAGAATATTAAGGTACGTGGTGTATAGTCGTAATATTTCTAAAATTATACCAAGCCACGATAATTTCAATTCTATAAAAGTAGAACATGTCTCTTTTCGAAAAAGGTGGGAAGATTCTTTCACACAGTTATAATGATGAGTCCTAGCATGCGACTGAACTATGTCATTACCACCGATGACGTAATTAGAATTAGAACTTATTACCATAGTTCCGTTAACGTGCGCAGATTACTTGCATGAGCAAATTTGAGTCCCTTGTGTTTCATCGATTACACAGGTGGTAGTTATGAGATGACTCAGGTCTACAGTGAAAATTAGGAATGCCTGGTGTAGTAATGGGCAAACTATTTGTGAACTAATGCAGCGAATATCAATATTGCTGTCACCAATTTCCTGAAATTTTGCCGGAATGCTAACAAATGCGAGCGAGATTAAATAAGAATACATCTCAGAAAATAGTTGAAATTAATGGCAAGTATTTTATCAGAGAACCAACCTTGAACAAACATAATAATATGATTAGTTCTAATTCTACGAAAATGGATGTATGATGTGCCCCTAGATCTTTTTTCATGAAATTGAAGTTTACCTAAAATTTTACCTTTTAAACGAATGCTGAATAGTAAATCAGCTCCTGTAAATCATGTTTGTTTTGAACAAGTTTCATGTTAGCTGCTTCATTTGGAGGTTCTTGTATTTTACTTGATGAATTGGTATGGTAAATCATATTCATCCAAACCAAAATATATAAGTATTATCAGAGTATAGTAAAGTATTTTCATTGTTTCCGGCTTAAAACAAGACCTCTCCGTCTCCGTGGATGTCATAAAACTCAATTAAGGATTACACCAGGGAGTGGGCAGCAGCATCCACCTGAGTACTCAACGCCAATATAAATAATAAATAATTTTTATAGCTTGTATAAATTATATATATATAATTTGTAGTTTTTATAGCAAATTTAATGTGGAACGTAAAGAATGAGGATCATTTTGAAATTTGTAACGCTACTCATTTGAAACTTAAAAAGTTTAGAAGTTTCACCTTTACAAGTTTTAGAAAATTTGGAAGTCAGTGTCAAAATGATCCCCATTTGTTGCATTCCCCATTGCCATTTGCTTGTGCCTATGGGGTTGCAGTTTGTGTCATCTTATACACGACGTACGAATTGCTCGTAGACGATATTATGTCTACTTAATTTGGTAGGGTTCATCATGGAAGGAAAGCAGTGGAAAATGTCGTCTATTTTTGGTTTTCAAACTCATATTGGATGCTTTAAAACGCTAAAACAACCTACGTAAATAACCTGTCCACGCTAAGCATCTTAAAGTAAAATGCTTTTTCCCGTCTCACATCTATTGCAAGAGATACCCAGAAAAAAAAATGCTATGTACTACTATTAGGCATTCCATTACTAGACCTTTCGACAGTCGGTACTTTATGTGTTTCTCGCGTCCCTAATTCAGTTCCCATTTAGGTGTTAATACGTGTAATAAAAATAGGGTCCTGATACAAAACGTAGGCAGTACGTGAACCTTTCACGGCAGTACGTTACTGGCATAGTAAAATATAAATCGAGCATCTCAACGTTAGCTGATAGCAGATACCTTTATGGTGTATTCTTGAGAAAACTATTATTTACGAATTAACAATAAGCTGATTAAATTCTGCAAAGCTCTTATTTTGGAAGAGGAACATTAAGATTTGTCTTTCATCGTGTTGGTATATTCACCATGTTTATATTAAGTAGCTAATATACTTTTTATAAATAACTGAGCTATACTGAACTAAACTTTTATATTTTAAAGACAGTGTATCGGTACAAACTTTTGTTTAATTAGAAACAAGGATGTACCAAATTAGCGATAGGTACACGGGATTGCACTTGATACCTTAGTTACTGGGTTTGTCTCTCCTATTTTATGGATATTTGCAATTAAAGATGTTTTTTCGTTTACAACATGAGGCTTGTAATTCATTAGAATCGGTACAAAGATCGAGGGGCAAGGGCAAGGTACAATATCTTTTTCGGCCAATAGCAGCACGTTTAAAACTATCACGACATGTGCGTCCACGGTTATTGGCTGTGTGAATAGAATGTAAGTAATCGAAAACAGCCTTCTACAAATTGGTGTAATCGCGAACATGCCCCCGGCCTTGGAAGGAGCAGCTTTCAATGTTCTTGATGCTTCGTAGACTCCTCATCATTCGTATCTTGAACAAGAGGACAAATTTTCGCGTAGGCTCGTCGAACAACGCCAGAAGCCGTTTGAATGTCCGCTATTCTAGAAATACCATCCTTGCCTGGTATAGTTGCAAGTACACGACCCATGTGCCATTTAAGTGGTGGAAGATTGTTGTCTTTGATTAGGACAAGTGTATTAGCCTTTAACTCCGCTGTCTGCTTGTTCCATTTTCTACGCATCTGCAACTCAGACACATATTCTTTGGACCATCGGGTCCAAAAGTGTTGGCGTATTTGCTCCACTCTTTGATAACGGTTCAACCGATGCACAGGAGTGTCGCTGATGTTGTCTCTGGCAGGTGTAGTGAGCGGTCGACCAACCAAAAAGTGAGCTGGAGTCAGAGGAGTAAGGTCGGTGGGGTCTGGAGAAAGAGGTGAAAGTGGTCGGGAATTTAGCACAGCTTCTACTTGTGTTAAAACTGTGCTAAACTCTTCAAAAGTGAGGTGCGCGTTTCCTATTACTCGTCGTAAATGATGCTTACATGACTTTACTCCTGCCTCCCACAGACCACCGAAATGAGCCGCATAGGGCGGAATAAACCTAAATTTTATTTGCTGACTAGTAGCATATTCAATTATATCTGAAGGACATTTGCGTAAAAAGTTCGAGAAATCATTCATTAACCCTACAAAGTTACGGCCGTTATCAGAGAATATTTCTTGTGGTTTACCTCGCCTTGAAATAAATCTATTCAAAGCTAATAAGTAAGCCTCAGTGGTGAGATCACTGACTAACTCCAAATGTACAGCACGCGTCACAAAGCACACAAACAAGCAAATGTATGCCTTTGAAGTTTTAGCGCCTCTACCTTTACGGTTAAGTACGAGAACCGGCCCACAGTAGTCTACTCCGCATCGGTTAAATGGAAAAGTGGGAGTTATTCTTTCTTTGGGCAAATTGCCCATGTAAGGCGTAAGTATTCTACCCTTCATGCGAGTACATTTAACACAAGCGTTCACTGTGTATTTAGCAAGGTTCCTACCACCTAAAGGCCACCACTTTTCGCGCAAATGACAAAGTAATGCTTGGGTTCCAGCGTGGAGGAGCTGCAGATGTTCGTGACTAAACAATAACTTAGTAAAATAATGTTTACTAGACACTAAGATTGGATGCATTTTATCATAACTAAACTCATCCGAGTTGCCTAATCGCCCACCTACTCGCATTATTTTATTTTTATCTAAAAATAAACTTAATTGTCTTAAATTGTTTTTAATGCTCGCATTTTTATTTAATAATTGATATTCACTAGGATAACTTTCCATTTGAGACCAACGAACCAACGTATTCTCAGATTCATTCAACTCATCAACAGTAAGTACGCCTGTGTTCCTTTTATTTTTATAGCGAATGTTGTGTATGAACCGTAACATAAAGGCTACCGCACGCTTCATCCGTCTGAACTGTGAAAACCTCTCATACGGAAATAATGACAAGTCAGCAGAATCATGTGTCACAAAGGAAGAAATAGGCGGTGACTTAAGCTCAGGAAGGCTCTCAGACGTTTCCATGACCCTATAATTGTCCAATGAGAAACTAGCGCTTCGTAAAAATTCAGGACCCGCCCACCATAAAGTGGAAGAAGAAAGTTCTTCTAAGCTTGATCCTCGTGACGCGAGATCAGCAGGGTTTTCCTTACCACTCACATGACGCCAAAGAACATCTTTCGTTATTTCATGAATTTCTGAAGTTCTATTTTGAACAAATGTTTTTAGTTTATTTGGAGCCATGTGTAACCAGCCTAATACTATGGTTGAGTCCGTCCAAAACACAACACTGTTGAACTTGCAAGTTAACGAACTGCGAACCTTATCTAGCAGTTTAGCACCCAGTAACGCACCACACAGCTCAAGCCGCGGTATACTCATTGGCTTTAAAGGCGCCACTTTGGCTTTGGAAAAAAGTAATCTTACTGATAACGTTTGATCCTCATTAATTGTGCGAGCATAAATACAGGCGCCGTACGCAGTTTGCGATGCGTCACTAAAAACATGCAGTTCTATATAACTTGGTTGGCTACCTATAGCGTGACGAGGAATGCGAATAGTATCGAGCCTTTGTAGTGAGATAACAAACCGGTTCCACGTTCGCGCTACGTTAGATGGAACTATGTCATCCCAACCTATTTTAAGAAGCCATAATTGTTGCAATAATACCTTTGCTATAATGATTGTAGGGCTTAACAAACCAAGAGGGTCAAAAATTTGCGAAATGTTTGACAAAATACATCGTTTTGTGACTGGCTTATCGTCATTCTGAAATTGTGTGTTGAAATAGAATTCATCACTTAAATTATTCCAGCCTAAGCCTAGAGTTTTAGAACTTATGTTTTCGTTGCACTTAATTTCCTTTGATTGGTTAGACAAATCATTATCTACATCATCGCATTTAAAATTGTACATCCACTTACGAAGTGGGAAACAACCAGACTGTAGTGCGTCGCTGACGTCCACGCATAGCTTTAGTAAGCTGCCTTTATTGTTAAGTCCCGTTAACAGGTCGTCGACGTAAAAATCATCCCTGACTACCCTTTGAACGTCAGGGTTTGATGATACGACCCCTAACTGCTTCAAGCACCTTATACTCAAGAACGGCGCAGAGGCTGTTCCGTAAGTAACGGTATTTAACTGAAAAATGCGTAAGGCTTTCGATGGATCATCGCGCCATAAAATCAATTGCAGTTTACGTAAATCTTTATCTATTAAACAATTTCGAAACATTTTGCTGACATCAGCACATGCGACATATTTATGCTGTCTAAAGCGAAGAAGAATAGAAATTAAGTCACCCTGTATCGGTGGACCAACTAATTGCAGGTCATTAAGCGACTTACCGGAAGTAGTCGTGGCGCTAGCGTCAAAAACCACACGCAACTTAGTCGTGGTGCTATGCTCCCGGTATACGCCGTGATGTGGCATGAAATAGCATGGACTTTCATAAGAGCTTATCTGGCTCATATGACCTAAGTCTTCGTATTCTTTCATAAAATTTGCGTAAAGTAATTTATAGTCAGGCGAACGCAGTAAACGTTTTTCTAATGCGTTAAAACGCCGTTCGGCTTGAGTATATGATTCACCTAAAACGTCAGGTGACTCTTTAAAAGGAATACGCACAGAGAACCTTCCTTCGCTATCGCGCGTAGTAGTGCGAATAAAATGTTCTTCACATGTGCGTTCTTCCTCGGTCTGTGTATCCCTAGGCTTGGAAAGCTCTTCAACTTCCCAAAACATACGTAATTGCGTATCTAGTGTACTACTAAAATTACATTGAATGCGCGTCGAATTCCGCATTGGAAAATCAATAGGACCGGAAATAATCCACCCTAGTTTAGTATTTTGTAAGTAGGGGCCACTAGGAAGTCTAAATTTACCTTCCCCTAAGAGGTCCCAAAACCTATCAGCGCCTATTAATATATCAACGTTTTTACCATCTAAAAACTGCGGATCTGCCAACCTTATGTTGTCTGGAATACAGAACTGCGCGCTTAATTGACATAAGGCCGGCATCGTTGACGTTATTTGCGATAACACAAAACAATTAATGCGTGTAGTGAATGTATTATCGACATGCGATTTAATTTCAATGCTACATGTTTCCGAACATTGTATCACTGAATTACCTACACCTCTAACTTCATGAATGGACTGTAATAATGGCGCGTTAATTAAATTGCAAAATGATTTAGAAATAAAACATCGCTGGCTTCCACTGTCAAGCAGCACGCGCGCCTGGTGATAAGCGCCCTGAGAGTCAGCTACCTCGACCATAGCTGTTGACAATAGAACGGTATGCATACCTACAGATTTAGCGCATCGAGTTTGTATATGCGCCTTATTTACAAAGATTGGGAGCGAGTCCTCGGCACGAGCAGACGAGGCACAGTTTGCTGCGCCCTCACTTGCGTCCGACCGCTCAGCCGCGACACTCGAATGAAATGCTACCGAAGTACTGGTGTTATCATTGTGAATTAATGAATTATGTTTTTGGTTGCATTTCCTGCATGGCCCAAATCTACACATATCGGACGCATGTCCCATGCGTAAACAATTCTCGCAAAGTTTATTCTCGCGTACCAACTTCAACTTCGATTCTAAATTACTTTCAATAAACTTATGACATGAATAAAGTGGATGTGCACCATTGCATTTTATGCAGGACTTGTAAGAGCGAGACTGACTGTCGTTTGGCTTCTTGGTAGAAACATTGCAGTGTGATATGTTCCGCGAAAATAAACCTTGTTTTTTATAATCAGGTTGTGAATTTTGTGCTTTGTTATGTGACAGCTGCAAAGTTTCTAGCATATCAGCCCGGTCGCTTAAAAATCCAATCAAGTCGCTCAATTTAATTATTCGTTTAGAAATATTATCGCTCGGTAATAATGTGCACTTATATGTCTCCCACTCGCGTTCGGTCGTTTTATCTAGCTTAGATACAATTATATAATTAATGAGTGTGTCCCAGGAGTCAGTAGGTTCACCTAGGATTTTAAGTGCGCGTAAATTTTTTAATATTGTGTCAATTAGCTTTCTCATGCAAACGGACGATTCTTTAGTCAATGCATTGATGGTAAACAACGCCTTTACGTGGTTATGAATCAAAAGTCTATTGTTGTTGTACCTATTCAATAACAATTCCCATGCAACAGAATAGTTATCAGATGAGAATTCTATTGATTCTATAACCAATAAGGCATTACCTTTTAGCGATGACTTTAAGTAATGAAATTTCTGAATACTACTTATTTGTTTAGAGTTATGAACTAATGACAAATAGGTGTCCCTAAACTCAAGCCAGTGCTCATACGAACCATCAAAGGTGGGCATAGAAATAGTGGGCAATTTCACTGATAGTGGCATGCCGCAGGACTTGTTAGAACAGTCAGTAACCTCATCACCAATTAGCATAGATTCCGCTAAGGCTAACGTACTATAATAATGATTTTCAAATGATTCTCTGTTACTCAACTGATCAGATATCTCGCTATCATCTACACACTCTTCGATTTTGGTTTGAATGTCGTTGAACTCGACAAATAAACCAGTGGCTCCTTTAATGCGTAACTTTAAATCTATACGATCACGAGAGGAAGAAACCAGAGTGTCATTTACTAGTGATTGTAAGTAGTTAGCAAATTTAGTTAATCGGCCTTTTACGATTCCGCGTTTTCTAACTAGCTCGCGAACCAAATTAGGATTCTCACTACATAGAATATTAGGAGATCTTTCGCGAGATTTAGACCTTTCCTGGCCTAAATTGGCGTTTTCTACGTATAATGAAGCAGGAGTTTTGTCAGTAGACATTTTGGTGGTCAGTGAAAACAGGAGTACTTACGATTTGATAGCTTCAATATAATAACGTCAGCAGTGATAGCAACGTCACAAGCTTCGTCTTGACTATCTTTCGCACTGGTTTAACACTGAAATCAGTTTAATCACAAGTATCACAAAGAGAACAAGGAGGTGATAGGAAAATTAAAGAATGATTGGTCGCACCCGATTGCGTATGAAGTATGATGAGATGCCAATCCAACTTCAATTCCAATTTGCGCTTTGCCTCCAGGTAGTCTTCGGTCCAAATAGATTATGTATTGCGTATTGGTATTGCGTAGTTATTTGTCCAGTAACGGCGGCCACCAGGCAGCCACGAATTCCACAGGATGCTGGTTAAGTATGTGGCGAAGAAGAACCAAATATGTACCAAATTAGCGATAGGTACACGGGATTGCACTTGATACCTTAGTTACTGGGTTTGTCTCTCCTATTTTATGGATATTTGCAATTAAAGATGTTTTTTCGTTTACAACATGAGGCTTGTAATTCATTAGAATCGGTACAAAGATCGAGGGGCAAGGGCAAGGTACAATATCTTTTTCGGCCAATAGCAGCACGTTTAAAACTATCACGACATGTGCGTCCACGGTTATTGGCTGTGTGAATAGAATGTAAGTAATCGAAAACAGCCTTCTACAAATTGGTGTAATCGCGAACAAAGGATGATCGTGGTACACTTTTGTACTAGGTACGAGTACTCTCGTACATAGTAAGTCGTACGTTTATCCGGTCTTCGTGAGCCGCGACCACCTCCAGGGAATTTTGAAGACTTGAAATATCGTAAAGACTAATAGAAGTTTAATTTATCTGCCTTTGTATGTTTTCTACATTTATGTCTGGTGAAATACCGCTTTCTTATAATTCTTTATTGGACACAGAAAATATTTACAAACAATAATTCAATTTAAAGTAATAATGAAAGACATGTACTTACAAAGGCGAGCTTTAAAGAGTTTTCTTTTAGTAAATCTTTGAGGCTAGGCTAATCTCAAAATAAATTTCAAATATACTAACCTACTTAAAAAACTAACTAAGCTAAATATTACACTACATACATATGCCCATAAATAACGAATAAACATCCAGGCATACATTTATATATATATGTGTGTTTATAATATATACATAAACACAAAATAAATATATTTACAAATGATAGGAACCTAGCATAAATAAACCTACTCAGATAAGTATACTCTATTGAAACCGTAGTTTCATTATTTAAGTTACCAATCAATCATAATATTTATTTATTTATTAAAATACGTATTTATTGAAAGAACAATCGAAAATAAACCGCGGAGTAAACATCAATATGGAAGTTTCAATATGCGGTGGATGCAGCTGCGTTTTAATAATAGATTATCCTCAGTTCAAACATGAACCGCGCTTGTAATCTTTAGTGTACACATCAATTTAATTAATTCTGCTATGACATGAACACGGAAACAGTGTATCGTGCAGAGAATTAAACAATCACATCCTAAACACAGCAAGACTTATGCCCGTCTGCACTAATGTCAACAACGTCTTAGGGTATGTACGCACTGCCCGGTTAGCCGCACTGCGGATGGCCGCTCGGCTAACCGGAAGCCCAAAATTGTATGTAAACCGTATTATCTATACGTACTGCCATGCGGCTACCGCCCATCCGCTCCGGTCACTTGGAACGCTGCGGCCCGACTGGCAGATAGCCGGACGGTCGCTATGCGCACTACGCGGATTCACTGCGGTTGCCAGTTTGCGGCTGCTCGGCAATGAAAGTACACTGCAATGCTTAAAAGTTCTTTAAACGATTTTTGTCTCATTCTAGTGTATCTAAAAAACTTATCGTCGTTCTTTTTAAACCCTTCAAAGAAGATTACAAAATGTTTGGTCTCATCTCGTGTTAGCAAATAAGGATGCACCCAGAATCGATGTCTCTGTTTCTTTTTCTTTATGTAACGCACGTAAATATAATAAAAAGCTACGACTTCTTCGACGACCGCAAACCATGACGATCGCTATACGCACTGTCCGGTTGACTGCACTGCGGCTGGCCGTCCGGTTGGCCACAAGTGCAACCGCAACCTGCGGCTACCCGGACGGCCAGCCGCAGTGCGGGCAGACACACAGTGCGTAGGTACATACCCTTACGGCAACATCTTAGGTATGACTTGATCGAGAACTTTACGACTTGACATTATCCTACTTCCTACTATAATATTATACACGCGAAAGTTTGTAAGTATGGATGGATGGATGGATGGATGTTTGTTACTCTTTCACGTATAGATTTTAAGAAAACTTTACAATAATATAGCTTATACATCAGAATAACACATAGGCTATAATTTATAAAGATATTGTGTGAATTGTCCATAATATGACGATAAGTGTCAAGTAAGTAGGCAAAAATCTACCATCTGCGAGCTATTCTGGCGTGCGCTACCAAAACCGCTAGAGTTACACTATGTAATGTATGATGGAAATGTTTATCTTAAATAGTCCTACAAAATAGCCCGCCACAGTATATTATATAGGTTATATTATTTTCTACGCCACGTTAATATAAGCTACACGAAATACTAATTTCCCACGGTGGGAAAACCAGTTAAACGCTTTTTCTTTATTGTTTTTTATGGACAGTAAAGGCATTGCGTCTCTTTGATGGTCATCACTTTCTTCACCAAATAGTTTGAAAATATATAAAATATATGTTAACATTTATATAATTATTAATTATTCATTAAAAGTACTACTGCTACTTATACTCCAAACAGTAATAAATAAAATGAATATTTATAGTTAAATGATATTTTGTTAATAATCTTCAGCTACAGGGCTCATTTTCATTCCACACTTTTGACATGGTGACCCGAACAAACAAAAATATTAATTGTGTGTACATTGCTTTACATTCACACAGATATATAAAACTAGAAGAGTTACACGCTAATAGATTAATCTAACTGATTTTTTAAATTGTTGGTGAGGCCTTCCTTAGAATGACCAGCGAAAGCATTTCTACTGTAATAGTAATCTACCACGCGCGCAATGCGGTTTGGTGGAAGTGCATTTTTGATAAAAACACATTCTAATTATCGGTTTGTTTTCTACTGTCGCGGCCGGCAAATTTAGGCGCAGATAGACAAACGTGGTTAGCCAAGGCACACATATATGAGTCCATCTATCCTTATAGCGGCCAACGTTTGCATATAATTGATCTCAATCCATGACAGTTGATTTGATGATTTTCATATTGAAATTACCTTCGTGATAACACGACTGATATGGATTTGCCTATTGACGTTGCCAGCCTAGGGCAGCAAAGTCAATTTATCTCAAAGAAGGTTCTTTAAATGATGTATCCAAGCATGTATGAGAAAAAAAATATTCATATTTAGTCAGCCGATAATGGCGTTCGACAATCGTGCGATACATGAGCCCGTGTTTCTTAACACTCGCAGGTCGTAAAACTGTGTAGATATTGACACTGTTTTCTAGGAAACCAGTTTTCTAACTCATATTTTAACAGTTTTTATTAAGAAAAATGCGCTAAAAACTTATTAGTGTTGTTACTATCGCTATCAGTTTGAAACCTATGGCATTTGGGGCATAAAGTTGGTTCGCGCTTGGTTCCAACTGGGCTTAGGGAGAGTTACAAGCTAATTTATAAACTTTAAGCCGATATTGAAATTATCGCGAACTTTGATCGTTCAGCTTCGTTTGTAACCTCAATGTAGCCTTGCTCTTAAGAAAATTAATAATGATAACGTTGATCTGAAAGTTGGAAGTTCCTGTAATTATTTGTTTTTAAACTGTATTTATATTTGGCTTCGAATTTCGCCCAGACAAGTTTAAGTTCGATAAGCTGAGATACTGGTAATGAAAGGGCAATAATTACTTTTAACCGCTTTCAGGACCTTATAATAATATAAAATATTCATATTACCTATTCTTTTAAGAAGATACGAATAATGTACTTATAACTCCTACAGCTACTTGTAATAGTTTTGCAAGATGGTATGGTATGTAACTGCACAAATAGTACCTATATCGAACAATGTAATATCTACGCCTCTATCTATTCCTCCAACACAAAGAACCGATTAGCCATAGTTCGACTACCTATCTATTCTAGTTGAAACTATTCCTGGAACACCCTCGTCCAAAGTGTGGAAAGTCTGGCTATGTACACAAAGAGCTAATTGTTTGCAGGAGACGGCATCAGCAAACATGGCGACGGACACAATGTTTGTTTTTATTAAATGTTTTAGATCATTCTGTAAACATCTGTGTTGCTTCTTGTAATTTAAAAGCTAGTCTTTCTTTTTATATTAAATTTAACCATGTTTTTAGTCGCTACATGATATTTTACCGCCTGTTCCTTATTGATTGTTTTATTATATCTTTAAAAAAATATTTCATAAAATGGCACCTCCTTTTGATGATTAAGTACCTACAGTGTATGTATAGAGTATTATGATTATAATTAATTCACATTATAATTACAAAAAATAAAAAAGTAAGTACCTACTTTATTATATTATCTCTATCTATCTAAATTTAAACATAGGTTCAGAATATATGTTGATATTTATGAACTTTCGTAATTGAAACTAATACTGCAAATTGCACATACATACATATTACATTAATTGCAGGCTTATACAAATTTTATCAGTAATCACATTTTTTATTAGGACCACAAACAATTTATATTAGAATTTAAAACTTTCCAGTAGTCTGTCAAGGATTTGGTTGATCAAAAGGGTTTTGAAATTATTAATTTACATTGATTATGTACCTTCGGTTGGCAAAGTTATTAATAAGTTTCAAAATACGATTTCAGGTTGAAATCCAGTGGTTGGATTTAAAGCAAAATAATATATTTTAGTAAACATCTCGTTACCTACCTACAAGTTGGGTCCAGCTGCGATAAATTTTCATCACATAATTAGGGTAAAGAAAGACAAATGACTCTCTTGGTTAGAACCGTTGTACGATTGTCACACCCGAAGTTATCGTGTGCAGCCCAACGCAGATTTATTTCAATGGCAGTGCAATTGGTCTAACAAAAAATAAAGAGATTAGTGAAGATCCACGAATTTCCTTCAAGATAGTATGTTTAAGAATACTTTTTTCTAAGAATTAGAATAAAATCGATCCATCATCATCATCATCATCAGCCCATAGAAGTGAAATGCTAGATCTATAGGTATAGACCACTCCCATAGAATGCCATGACGAACAGTAGTGGGCCGCCTCCATCCACCAACTTCCTGCGACCCTTAAAATGTATTTGGTCCATCAAGACCAATCAAATACTTGTTCATTATTCGTAATTTTGCTCTCACTGAAATTGCTGGTAAAACCAGGATAAGACTGATATAGAAAGGGAATGTAGGGCATTGGTGGTCAGAAGTAATATGCTGGCGCACAGGTTTGCTCGTTGCAGTAGGCAAGTGAAAATGACTCTGTTCAAAGCCTACTGCCAACTACTGTGGTTCAGGTAAACAAAAAATTGCTTAGTGCCCTATACGCGACCAATATACTTACTGGGGTTGCCTCGCTTCTACAGTGCAGCTACCATGTTTGCAAGAGGCGCAGATCGATTGTTTTAAAGCCATAATCAAAAACAAGCTCATTGCTTAGCAGTGTGCGTCAGATTTTTACAGGTATTATGATCTGCCTGTAATTTAATCTTTCATTCGGGTCCTGACCAAACAGTTTCGGTAAAACAATCGGTCTATTGGTTCGGGTTACGAGTGAAAGTTATTATTACTTACTTAAATATATAACTAAAGCAACTATTGTAAACACTAATCTAATTCATAAGTCTTACTAACCGAAGTCTTGATAAGTCCATCTCTCGGGTCAGGCATCGCTTTGACGTTAGCTTGAAATAATTTTGAAAAACGCGACTCTACCCCTAAAGGCTCAAATATGTAAGCACGGTTGAGACTTGTATATTTGCACTTTTTGATATAATCAGCCAAATCGTCCGCTGCACTGACCCTAACTGATGTCCCGGACAGATGAGACGAGCATTTGTTAATAAAACTAGCTCTAATTTTTCAAACTATAGCTAAGTTGTACAATTTCAAGACTTCTTGAAGCAATACTTGCAATTTAAGTCTTTTTCAAAGTGACGTGTACGAGAGTACTCCGTAAAAAGTTGATGTAGATGTAGATATATGTCTGATATCAAACTAGGTGCTACTTTCAAATGTTACTGTACGCAATAAAGATTACTAAGTACTATTCCAGTAAAATTTGCATATAAAGATAGTAAAAACAATAACTGAGCTTACTATCTCATATTTGTATTCTATTGTTAACAGTTATGTGAACTATTATTATTCCCATTGCAGTAGTTAGACGAACTTCAATGCAGTGTGTAGTCGGTTGCATACACGGTGCTTATATTAAACATCCCCATTAAAGAAGATGTGGTAAGAAAGCGTAGAGCTTATTCCACTCTTACGCGCAGCGCGGCAGGATATACAGAGTCATGGATCAATGCTGTACTCCTAGTGAAATGGAATCGATATTAGATAAAAAGAAAAAAAATCACTTATTTGTGACAAAAAGGTACTTGAAATTTGAAACGAAATTCACAATCATCATTATCAACAGCCTGTAGAAGTCCACTGCTAGACATAGGTATCCCCCTAGAATGCCACAAATCATAGATACAATCATAGATTATTAAAAATAACACATACACAACACAGGTATGATATTTAATTTAGGTAAAGGTGCATATATTTTGAATAATATGGGTTTACATAAGCCTACATTTACACGGTTAGCAACTAATTTTGTGCAACCAATTTGCAAACAACAATTTTGTGTGTAGTATTTTTGTAAAATTTTCTGATAAATAGTCAATATTCCCTTTCTGTGCCCTACCATACATCTTTTTTCCGCATTATACTAAGGTTATCTGGAAAAGAATGCATTTTAGCATACATTTAAGACTTTGTACTTCTTTTATCTGCGATAAGGAATTTTCTAACTATCTATCTCTAACTATTATCTGTGGATAATATCACAGCAGACGTAGGTACTTGGGGTAGCTGAGCGATCAGAGTTAGTAAAATGTTGGTTTGCCACCAGTTGTTACACTGTTTCATTATACGTAGCTCAGGTAGCTTTTTTTATCCGTTATTGGTTGAGAATAGCCTGGATTTCAACAGTGAAAACAAATGATTATTTTTTAGAGAAAATGACAAAACTCGACTTTTTTTAAAAAGCGCTGAATTAATTTCGATTTTATATGGACCACTTCTGGTCCACCTACCAAATAAAACAAGAAAAATCAAAATAAATTCATAATTGGCTGAGTAATAAACAATTTTATACTATACTTTACAATTGAATAGAGCGTAACAAACATACAATCGAATTGAGAACCTCCTCCTTTTTTGAAATCGGTCAAAAAGGCGAGCGGCATATTTATAAAACCATAGGCAGAGCTTCAATCGAATTTCTCTGTTCGTAGCTTCATAGTAAAAGTACGGTGCTCTAACGGTCCTCTTTGGCTCCAAGTTTTAATAGCACCGCCTTACTTTTAGGTCCCAGTTAAAGGTTAGAACGAGGTCAGAAACACAAGGCATGTAATCGTGTATGTAAGTTAACTAAAATGTATAGTATGTTTATGCAGTTTTGTAATTATAACTATAGGCGTAGTCATTGGTTTAAGATCAGACTAGAAAATATCTAAACCTTTAGAGATTTTCAACGCAACACCGCTCTATCATCAGGTCAAAGCTGGTTTACAGAGAAATTTGAATATTTTTATTTTCTCATCATCATCATCAGCCTGCTCACTGCTGGTGATCCTTGATCATTGCATCCTTAAGGTTTTCCCGACCGTTAAAGCTTTAATGTCTTCATTCAGTAAACTTGTGATTATCTTAAAAACTATCGCTCCATCTACGGCAGACTGATACGGTAGACTGCCTTTCGTGAATTTCAGTCGCGTCTTTAAAATAAACCAGCATCAGAGAATCGAGTCCTTGTTAACTAGCTATCGCTTCTTTGGTTTCCGACCACCAACGTCCGAGCAAGCTTCAAGTGACTATCGAAAAGTAACCCACTATCTAAAGCTATCGTCCACTCCACAGCTACCCACAACAGCGTGTTTTGTAAATTTGGCAGGAGTCACGAGGCATTGTCTCTAATTAAACAGGGATCAGATGTAGCGGTAACTTCGAGCTACTGGATGCCGCCACGTTTTTGGTTTCAAGCCAACAGGCTTCTTGTTTAAATGATTCGCTTGTTAAGTTTTATGTTTTTATTCGGTACAGCTGAGGCTAATTATAGAGTTTTTGCTTTGACTAGCCTTTTCCTAGTTTGCTGCATTTGCGAGCGACTGTTTATAATTAATTTGAATGTTTGTTGGGCTATTGTAATTAAAGCAGCTGGCTTTTAGCCTCTGTCGTGAAGCTTTTTTACAAAAACTTTTTACAGAAAGATCACATTGAAAAGAAAAATGCCGACAGAAATACTCTACCTTAAAACTTGTCTTTCTATCCGCTTCAGACCCGAAGCAGATCCTGGCGGAGGATTGGTTTTTACGGATTTAGTGTCTGAGGGTATTTTCTTCCGACACTAAATGACGCCATTGGCTTCTATTCTGCGCCACTTCTTGCTAGTCTAGCACTTAAGGAACGCGAAGGTCTTTCTCCACCTCGTCCTTCCAGCAATATATTATCCACCTACTACCTTAAACAGTACATAAAAATAAAACTTGTGAAAAACAGTGAGAATAGATTTCTTTCAGATTTCGTTTAAAGAGTACCTACTGAAAACCAAAATGATCGTATGTTACAAGTAGAGACAAACCGAAGCGCAAATCTCATCGTTTTATTTAGAATTCGATTAAAATAAACAGAAAGCCCATTAATAACTACTTTACCAGCCAACTTTATGCAAGTTTCTAATCTTCACAGAACTGACTGTCCAATCTCTTAGCATCTTCTCTACAGACTGCTTTACAACTGATCCCAATTCCACGACCGCGAACGACATTGATTAATGCATGAAGCGCAGTCGACATGTTTGTTACCGTTAGTAGTGTAAGAGACAATGGAGTTTGTAGCCTTATTCTCGCAATTCTCAATTACCGTTCTCAGTTTGTCCATCCACTACTGGAGAAGGGAAACACTCGCCTCCTCCATTTTTTATGTTATGAGTAAATCTAATTCAGCCCCCTACAGTAGTAAGGTGCCCATAGAAGGCAAGCGTAGCGTTGGCAATTGGTTGATTGACGCCAGTAGGGGTCATGAAGGGCTTTCTGAGAAATTTTCATCATATAAGCCTGTACCTTAGAATAAGGACTAAAGCAGCCTGTACGCAAATTTGAAAAGTCGTTTCGTCCTTTTTAAAGCCTGCATCTTTCTGTCTATAGTCGCGACGTCGATACCATAAATTTAGACAATCTTTTATGTTGTTTGTCTGTCGGAGTTTCGTGAGTTAGCACAATACTTCCTGTTGTTTGGGTTCATACGAGTGAATTACTATGCTTTACAAAGGTAAAGAAAATAAATAGTGTCCATAATGTTATTTTGTTAGTATTTATTAGTTACTAGTTGTCCCGCCCGTGACTTCATCTGTGAGTTATTTTCGAAAGTCTCATATATACAATTAAAAACTTTTCACACTCCAATTTAAGGTGGATTGTCTCGCAATAGGCGCAAAATTCAAATTCTCTTGTATGTTTGCCCGTCAGAGTTCATCAACACTCTTCAGAGAGCGAAAACTAGGAGACACAAACATGTTTTTATTGAAAGTATCTCATAAAAATCATTAGTTTAGCTACAAATGTCCTTCTATGATGTTTTATAGTATTTTTTTTTATTCACGGACATTCGTAGCTAAACTAATGATATACCTGGACTTGTTAGGTAATTTTCGTTGGTATAAGATTTGTCGTAACTGCTGGCTTATTAAGAAGTGTGTCATTACTGGAAGATAGCGTTAGCCCAGTTGGTTAGTACATAACATATTACTAAGATGTACGCCGCCGTCCTTGGGTATTTGTTATGTATATCCTATCTATCCAAAAGTTTTCTGGAAGTGGTCCCTCTTAAGCGATAAGACTGCGGATTGTATCTCTTTGTTTGTAACTTTGTACCTATTTTTGTAGTTCTATCGTTTCGGTTTCACTTACGTATATATATTTATTCAGTGACATCACTTTTACCGTCTTGAACTAATGTAACATAGTTCATGTCATGTGTACCTACATATTGTATCTAGATTTACACCTATGACCCTGCCCGCGTCACATAATGCCTTCACGGTGTTTACAAAAATCAACTTCCCGAAAATCATCCTGTTAATAATGTTGATTTTATCACTTTCTTGCAAATTAAGTCACTAATCTTTTCCTCCACAAATATCAACTTTCCCGTCGCTTCATAAAATGTTGGGACTCCCCGTAATCTTTTGCGACAGATTCTTTCAGTATTTTTAAGCAAGATAATCTTCAAAGGTTCATAGAGTTGGACTGATTTAATTCCCCTTTTCACCGTCACCGGCCTGTCACTGATTGATTTGTGATAACAAATTACCTCCGCCCAAAGAGGTCACAGATACTCTGGAACTAGCCAGCTCACTGGCAACAGTTAACGATTTTTCTAATTGTGTAAGGATGGAAGTGTCACTCGGTCTATCTGATTCTATCTCGATTCTATCCGACTCAGGAAAAGAGACCTCCGACTTTTACAACTGCAATACCACGTCACTTCGACGTCGTACCTTACGTGGTATTTTATTGTGCCCTGCGAAACGAAGTTGCAAGTACTTCTTTTCGCTTTACGTACATCTGGCTTTAATTTGGAATAGAACCCCTTTCCTTTCAAATCGGAACACAACGGAGCTGCAAATATGTATAGTGGTACGTCTTTCCAATTTCCCAAATGTTTCACAAAGAACTCTTCTACTACTGAATGGGAGCAAAAATATAAAAAACCTAAATAGTCGAGGAATTGATAACCTGTAAATTGATACTAGTAATAAAGAAAGTGAAAACTGATTTCGCTTCTGTAATGTTTAAATTTTCACACGCCCTCGGTCGTTTGTATGAAGTGAACCAGTTATCTTTATTATCTTGGCCGAATCTGCGGCTCATCTAACCTTATCATTAGACAAATTAACTCCATTGACTGTCATTACAGTAAATGGTATATTTTTAGACTTCTTTTATTTTTATATTAATGGAAAACTTAATATAGGAAACTGTTATTATGTCAGTGCAATGGTGTGTATTGACTTAATGATGAATTCGAACTAATATAACTATCGGTGAATTTAAACACAGTGCAAACATCTGACCTGCTTTTAGCACTCGCACAAAGTATGTGAGTAGTCAGGTGCAGTTCTATATTTTTGAACGTGCGCAGCGAGTTCTCTGAGTTTTTTTGGGGATGTAGGGGTCTGTAGGTTGTATTCTATAGGTAATCTATGTTACGGGAGGGTTCAAAACTTTTTGTTTACACTAGCAAGTATCTTGTCGCTATAACAAAAATCAAATACATAGGAAAGTATACATTTCCCTAACCAAATACTGAACATGACACCTTCTTGTATCCATTTACTGACACGGAAACTATTACTCACTACGGAAGTTTCTTAAGTTACCGTATTATAGGTACATTCAAAGTAACCAACTAAAAGGACCGGTGGTGGGCCTTACTTCAAGAGTCAGGACCTCTTGACGTAAACAAGTGAACCCGTTTCAAAGGGTCACTAAGCAAGGAAATGTCAGAAGCACGCATCAATATTAACGGGGAGTTTGGAACTAGTTTTTTCTTTAATGGAAATGGTAAGTACCAGTGCTGGTTGTGCCTCAGTTGTGCAAAGTTTCACAGGACTGATTTTAATAGGCTTTGCTGATGTTTAGTTAAACATCAGTTCTGGCAAAAAACTGTCTATAGAATTTTGTCAACCAAAATACGTCACTCAAATACTTACCCTCTTATTCATAATCATTTTTAAAACCTGTTTTAAATAAAGTAGCTTTTGTTTTGTTCTCTCTAATGTAAAATAGCATACGTCAGAACAGGACAAAAGCTAATTTTAACTAAAATAGGTTTATTAAGAATAAGGGGGTTATTATAAGTGCGCTTATGAAAATTATTGCAGTATTATAGATAAACACGACGACGCAGTAAAGGAAGGCCCCTATATCAATGAATCAAGTATATATTGAAGGTCGGAGGAAGTCGGTGGATGGAGGCGACTCGAAACCATTTGTCGTGACATTATATGAAAGAGGCCTATGTCCTGCAGTGGACTTGTACAGGCTGATGACGATGATGATGTTAATATTAAAGATAGACTGGCTTGTGGCTCGATTGTGCAAACCAATCATTCATCAAAAATGACAGTGTTGGTAAAATTAATCATATCCAAATCTAAATTCACATTAAAAACAACTAAAAATAACTTTCCCATTTTGAATTATGTGATTTTGCCAGTTTGAAGTTACCAGTTACCAAGTGACCATGTTACCACTTCCACTAATTGTCAATTCCCTGATATTAACCCATTAAGTTGGGTTTGTTTGCTCACGGCAACTCACTGAAATGTTAGTAACTTGTTAGTTTAACTTGTGGATTAATCAGGGTATTAGATTAGCGTTCTGTGAAGTTGACATGATTTGCCTCCTACTTTTGAAATTAATAGTTCAAGCGAAGATAAATCAAAACAGAATTGGCTTGTGGAGCTTGAAACTCCAACGTCAATATTTACTTGAAGCACAGTATAAGCAAGCTGAAGTGGCAATAGGAAGGCCATATAGCTCGACAACCGTTGGTGTATAAAAGTTCTCGAGTGGCAACTTCATACCGAACGACACTGTAGGAAGGCAAATGGATGGAACATTTCTTGAAAATATATCATCGGTCCGATGTCATTATTTTTAAAACGTAGGAAGTCGGTGGATAGAGGAGGCATAAGACCGTTCATCTTGGTATTCTACGGTGGAGGTTTATTCCCAGCAGTGGAATTCTACTGGCTCATTATAAGGAGTTAAAAGCCTGAATGTAATAAACTGGCGTGCAATAAAATAGGATCACTCAGAAAAACCATAATAGCTCCCAAACTATGCAAGATATCAAATTGAAACATAAAATACAATAATCTTTGTGAAACATACTACACCATCATCATCAGCAACCTTTTTACGTCCACTGCTGGATGATGTCTCCTCCATTAAATACAATGGGGAGCTTTACCACAATCACAACGCAGTTTGTTGTTAAATACTCAAGTAGATGCATCTGCCCATTCCCTGGTGCCCTCAGTAAGGTTTTTACTACATCCACGATAGGAGGAGGGGTCTATCCTTAGCCTGGACACACCATGACTAAAAAAAACTTACCATTTAATAAAATATAAATGAAACAAAAATGAGTTTGGGAGGTTTATGGTTTTTCTAAGTGACCCTTTTTCATTGCACGCCAGTTTATTTGTCACTGCAAGGCCTATATTATTTAAAAAGCTATCATAATCAAAAATTCACAAAAGCGTGTTAATGCAACTTCCCCGGCTCATCGAGTGCTTAATCCATTATGGTCCGATTTTTTTTTCATTCCAAATAGGTACGTGGTCCAATGCACCACAATGTGGGTTGGGTGAGATAACTATGATAAATGGCCGCTATGACGTGGCCCGACCGACTGTATCGATTGTTTAGATAAAAGTATACACTTCATAAATCATATTCGAGACGCGATATTCTTGATTAATATCCTACGGTCGAAGTTGGGGAGAAGGCTACGTCTTGTTTTGAAGTCAAAAATAAAACAATGCATTACGTTTGAAACAAGAGAAAGACGGGTTCAGAGCCCGAATCGCTTGTAAATTGTTTTAGTCAAAAATCTGTTTATATAATGATCTTCTCAAAAACCTATGTAGCCACAAATTCTACATACAAATTTAACTTGTTTTTTACACCTAGCAGTCACATTCTTAGTTTTGATCCCACAGTAGGATTCCCTGCGTCGTGGGTATCAGGAACTACGAGTACTATGGTACCACAACACCCAAACCCAGAACAAATATTTGCAGATCATACAAACTTTTGTCCCGGAGCCGGAATCGAACCCACCCCTCTTGCGTCTTAGCTGGCTATTCGCCCACCACACCACGGGGTTCGTTATTAAGTAGGATTCGAAAATAACAAAAATGCAATTTATTTACATCATTATTTGAATTATCCCTATCTGTTTTTTTTATTTGTATCATCATCACGATTTCAGCCAGTTGACGTCACAACTGGATCATCATCATCATCAGCAGTCTGTTTACGTCCACAGTAGTACTAGGCGATGCCTCCTCCATCGAATACAATGGGGGGATTTGCCATAATTACCACGCTTGGCGCAGCCGGATTGGTGATCGCAGTTTGATTGGACCCTGCTACCCATTCCCTGGTGTAATCCCTTAGTAATACTTTTTCTACATCTACGGGAGGGAAATGAGGGATGCCAGATACACCACATCATCAACAACTGGCATAATTGGCATTAAATGAGTTGTGGATAAAACAATAAAGCCAAATTTCCCAATTAGGAGACAAAGAGCAATAAAGTATTAAAAGTGACAGGTAACTTGATCCTCGATGTATTTCATAGACGGAAAAACCTCATATCGTAGGAAATTGGAAATAAATTCCTTTAAGCTTTCAATTACCTCAATCGAGAATATTGAGTTTCCAGAGTCGTGGATTTACATCTCGCGTACTGCGAACACATCTGAACGTTACTTATAAACGGGAAACACCTACCGATACCTACCAGTGTTTATGTGTTATTTTGCAACACAATAAAATAATAATAACAACACATAACTTTATTTCATTTCAACGTGTCATTATTGAGATAAGATTAACTGTTTTTTTGTTATACTTTATTCATAGAAGGAATAATACAACTAATACAAGTACCTATATCATCAACAGCCACTTACGTCCACTGCTGGACGAGGCCTCCCCCATAAAATGGGGGGATTTGCCAAAATCACCACTCTTAGTAGGCAGATTGGTAATCGCAGTACTCAGGTGGATGCTGCTGTCCATCCCCTGGTGTAATCCTTTACTAAAGCTTTTACTACATCAACGGGAGGAGAAGTAGGGCCAGATACACTACGGCACTAATACTAAATAATATATAGTAAATAATACTAAAGTAAATAACTATAATAGATGTCCTACATACTTCATTAAAAAATACAAATGAAACAGTTGAGCTATCTAAAGACTGTTGCAAATGATCTTAAGATTTATGAATAATAAATTATCTAGCTTATGAATCTTAGGGTCTGAGTATGTTGATTCATTACATAAATTATCAAGTTGCAGCTACTTAAGGACAGCGAACAGTACCTTGGCAAAGCAAAATTTTGTTATAAATGAAATCGCATGATATTGATAGAGTTGAATTTTCAATAATCACAAATGAACGACCTCGTACAAAAATACAGCTGTCGCTTTATAAAATTGACTCTCCGATAAGTTATTTCAAACCGTAATTGACGACGAGCTAATAAAAATTCCATAACATTTGACAGCTCTGAACGCCATTTGAAAGTATTTTATGTAAGAACCGATGAATCGATACACATATGAAATGTATCAGTTATCGAGGTAAATATTTATATGAAGTTACGTCATGAAATTTGAGTCGTGTACAGACGGACTTTCTTAATATTTGACTATGCCACTGACATCATTAACATCAATATATTTAAATGTTATGCATTTCAGGGTTCCGTACCCAAAGGGTGCCAACGGGACCCTATAACTAAACCTACGCCGTCAGTCTGTCTATCTGTCTGCCTGTCCGTACTCTGTCACAGGGGGATATCTCAATGGTCGTAAGAGGTAGCCGGTTGAAACTTTCAGAGATTATGTATTGTTGTGGCATGAACTTTGGTAAATAATAAAAAATGCTTCAACCAATCAAACCTTATTAATTGATGTTTAACCTCCCGTAATCAATATGGCATTTGTACTTTTTTCTGTAGTTCACGTTTTTTTTAAAACCTCGGATATCTTTGTGATAATTTTTGAGTTATGAAGGGCCAGTGACTTGACTGTGAAACCCTACACTGTTAGCAATTCTGTGCACTATTCTCTAAATTTAAACTGCGCTAAAATTATCGCGGTCCCTTTTGTTTCAGTCTATTAGATAAAGCGCGCGATAATTTTAGTGCACTTTAAATTTAGAAAATAGTGCACAGAATTGCTCTGACTGTGCGTTGTTTGTTATACGCATTGAGCCAGTTGGTTTTAAACACCAACATATTATCTTCGATTTAGGGAATAAAATATCTAGAGAATTTAGGTTATCCTAAAGTCTTAGGTAAAAATCGATAGCTGCCTATACCCGAATGAAGAGTAACAGCCAGTTAGCGCAGGTCGGGCCATAAATGTCGAATCACCGTGATATAAGGTCGACAAACGACTCCAGTACTCGATTTACCAAGAACAAAGAAAAGGCTCCTACGCTCCTACATTTCTTTTGTGGCGCGACGACAGTTGGCAGTCTATTACGGCCCATTCATTCGGTCAAATGAGCCGCTTAATTTATCGTTCATTCATTAGAAATATTCTATTTTAAGTAAACCTTGAGTAGAGCAGAGTTCTCAATTTTAAATGGTTTCCTTGGGTTAGTTTGGCAGTGACTATTTTCTTGAATATTTTAAAATTTTACTATGTACTAAAAACAAAATATTATTTTTTAAATGATATTTATTGATAGAGTATCCCATGCACTTTACCAATAATCAATATAATTAATATTGAGGATCCAGATTTTTTTTCTCAAAATTACATTATATCAATTAAACGAATGATAAATCCTAAATAGGGTGATTTTTAAATAAAATGGTTATTATTTAATAAACCGGACAAGTGCGAGAGGGCTCGCACCCTAAAGGTTCCGGTCCGTAAATGATTTCGAAATCGTCAGAGCTCTTTTCGAGTTTAAGCCACTTTTTCTTACAAACTTCACCATCCCATAATTTACGAGTAAAAAAGTAGAAATTCCTTTATTTTAGACTTCTCCTATATTAAAAAACCTTGAAGGGTTCCAAATTTCAGAATTGTGAGATCACTGGAAGTACCCGAGTGGTCATTTATTTTCACGATATCCTTACGATAATTATTTGGCATTCAATGCCATATCTTTTCAAAACCTTAAGTAACCTTTATATTTGGTATAAATTTCAAGTTGATACCTATAGCCATTCCTGAGAAAAAGGGTATTGCTTGACTGACAGACACACAGCAAAGTGCCATGATCCTCTTAGAGTCCCGTTTTTTCCTATTGAGGTACGAAGTCCTGAGGCCGTACCATGAGCTCTTATAGCGATTCAGTTCAAAAACTATTCAGTACAAAATATCGGTTCGTCGTTGACATCGTTCGTGTTGCAGGCGTCCATTGGCTTCGGTAACTGCTTTCCATAACGTGGGCCGTATGCTTGTTCGATTGCCAAGTAGTATAAAAAACATACTAACAAGTGAAGTTAAATAAAGCTTTTAAACATTACACATTTGTTGTTTATTATCATTTCAGTCCGTAGCTTTCTCTTTGGGTATTGGAAAGTCAATAAGCGAAGACGCACACGGAACTGGCGAAACGGCAGCAATGTTTATCGCGGCCGCAGGTGCGGCAGAAGCTATAAATTTGTAAGTAAATAATGCATTTATTAACCCTAATAAAGGTTTAGCTGCAGAGTGTTTACGATGTCGCCCTAGTTTGCTTTTGACGTTCAAAAATGTTCTCGTTTGCAGCAAGTAGTTTGTGTGGCTGCAAATCGGTTTTGGTATAGTAATAATCGTAACAAATATAATAGTCAAAATGTTGTCTGTTTACATGTTTGTTTGGATATTTATCGTGCTTTTACACCTAAACGAACAATTGGGTCAATTTTGATGTTTGGTACATTTATACATAAAAACCTTGATTCAAACATATAATACTTTTAATCTCAAAATTCAGTTCCCTCTACAGAATAGCATGGATAAAACCGCGGTTGACCGCTAGTATCCATAGTGAATAGTCATAATTTTCATCATCAGCCATTGGTCTCCCCCATATAATGCAATTGGGCTTAGTCCTAATCACCATGCTTGGCAAGTGGATTGGTAATCGTATATTGGTGGTGAGTACTCAGGAGGCCGATCCCCTGGTGTAATCTCTGAGTCGGCTTTTAGATGGTTCATTCTGAGGCCAAACACACGGCAAATAATAGTAAGAAGTTTTATTGTAACAAAATAAACCCAACATTAAGTAGGGTTTATGATGTGCTATCAGAAGTTTTTACTTCTTTGCGTCAATTTAAACAGACATTGTGTAGACTAACCACAAAGTAACTTATAACAGGCATACTTATATAATCCCTATTTAAATTTTAAGTACCTGAGGCTTAAATCGTTGTTCAAGATTTTTCTTACTCATAAACGCTATTTAGTGCTAAATCACTGATTTAAATGATACTTATGTAGCTATGAAATTAAACAACCCAGTACCCTTAGCCTACGTTACGATTTATATTTTAATAATTGTTAATCATGGCATACACGTTTGACACCTAAAGAAAGAATCCACAACCATCCTTACACTAGTGGTTCGCCCCGAACTGAGACCTCGCGATAACACCGTTATCAGCCCGACTACATAACTAAGTAATTTCCATATTTTCTATTATTATTTTTGAAAATTTTCCCCTCGAGGTCTACCAGTACAGTACAGGATCTACCAGTAACTACTCTAATTTCCTACACATCATCGAAATAACCTTTAAATAGGGCTAAGCAACGGGGCGTAGTTATACTACATACCTGTTAGTACCTATATCAAGTACCTGACGAATTAATTGATAACGTCCTTTTGATGAAATCCATAGAACTCCAACGTCATTCAAATTCTTAGAAATGGGAGGTCAGCAATGGATGTTATATTGGTTTCTGTTTTATGGAGTACATGTTTCTAAATTCTTCAATTTCAGACTTTTCCCTGTAGTTGTGACACAAAAGCCACAAGCATACCAAATTTCAGCATTGTGGGATTGCTGGAAGTACCCTAGAATTTTGGGTTTTTACGTTTTTTATTTTCCCTAATATCTCGAAAACTACTAAGGCTAAATAATTATTAAAAACAGTTTTGAAATGTCCAACCAAAGCGCTTTCATTAGACACCCCACTTGATCTGACTGTCTCACTTTTACTTTTTTTACCCCCTCTTGGACCCCAATGTCTCAGCAACCCCCTGATCGATATAGCTCATAACCTTACCTACAAATTGTACCAATACTATCTACCCCCATACCAAATTTCATGAAGATCGGATTAACGGTTTGGAAGTTTTCATCGGACAAACATACATACATACACACATACATACAAACGCCGATTCTTCCAACTTGACTCAGAGAACTCGCTTCGCTCGTTCAATAATACATATCCAACCTCCTTCGGCAGGCGAACAAAAAGATCTTAGAGGAAAAAAACTAAAAAAAGATCGATCACCAAATAAAAACGTCAACTTTTTATTAATGGCATAGTTACACCTGCACATTCTACTCTTTTTTTATTCGCTCTATTTTTTGAGTTACGCTTTGAACAACTAAACAACGCGTGAACAACGTTATGAATTATGACAAATTTAAGCATTGCTTAGAGCACTATTTATTATTTAGTTAAGTAATGGTCAAAGTGTTAGGCTATTTAAAAATAAGTAAGCCTGCTAGTCAAAAGACTAGTGACTTTTGACTAGTGTGAAAAGAAAAAAAAACATATAGTTGAATTGAGAAACTCCTCCTTTTTTTGAAGTCGATTAAAAATCTTTCAAATAAGTTATGGAACCCTGCAGCCAAATGACATCGAAACATTAGGTAATTAAAAACTTTAATTTAATTTTTTTTAGGGAAACAAGTGCCAGTTTAAACTATGACGACACAAAATTACCGCTTTTAACCGTTCACATCCCTCTCGCACAAAATAACTTGAGGAAATTTAATTTTGTTAATTTCCTTAGTTCTTTCTTTAAACCGTCTAAAGTACGTATGCCAGAAGCAGTAAAGCCACATAGTATGGCACTAGGGCGCTGTTAAGAGTTCTCTGTTATGAGTTCAAAACAGCTGTGCGAAATTTGCACATTCGCTAAGAAATATAACACGTCTTATTAGTCCACGTATTGCTTGGATTTTCTTACGTTCTGCCAATAAGCAGGTAGTAAAAGTATGAGAGTGGAGCGCGTGAGTAAAATGTAGTAGTGCTTTGTGAGTTAATATTATGTACAAGTGTTGTCGATGTAGCTGAGAAAATGGTTATG
Source organism: Epirrita christyi (assembly GCA_951392215.1). Taxonomy (NCBI): domain Eukaryota; kingdom Metazoa; phylum Arthropoda; class Insecta; order Lepidoptera; family Geometridae; genus Epirrita; species Epirrita christyi. The sequence goes on from OX595852.1 coordinate 7,280,488, forward strand.
AATAGATTATATGGAACTATCGCAGATGGTAATATTGCATGTAAATTATTTCGTAGACATTAGAACATTTTAGATAGAAAGGTTTATTTTATGTGTGCCTAAGCGTAATTTTTTTTGGGGTTTCGTATCTCAACCGGAAAAACGGGAGTTATAGGATCTCTTTATTGTTCATCTGTGTGTATGTCTGTCAGTCTGTCAAGGCCTTTTTTCTCAAAAATGGCTAAAATGTTTAACTTGGAATTTTTACCAAACATAATAGCAACACTGTACGAAAATCAAGCTAAGCTAAAATCTTATTCAGTGCACTAAAAAGATATAGCAATGAATGTCTAATTTTTTATTTAATCGTGAAAATTAATAACCTCAAGACATACGTTATCCACTAACCTCACTATTCTAAAATTTGAAATTCTAAGAGAATAAATATAAAAAGAAAAAACTCTAAAATTTTAGAATTTTGACTTTTTATCCCTTAAATGGAATAAAATAATGGTGAAGTTTGTTGGAAAATGTGGCTGAAACTCGAAAAGGGCTTTGATGATTTCGAAATAATTTACGGAACGCAGCCCCAAGGCGCGAGTCCCACTCAAACTGGTCCATTTTACTTTGAATTGAAGATGACAGTAAATTTGTTTCAGCTGCAATGATGGATGGTCAATGAACTGTCACCGTACTGACGAAAATTCGTTATCAATGACACATTACAGAAAATACAACCGAATTGAGAACCTCGGTTTCAAAGTCTATTGAAACCTCGGTCTTTTTCGGTTTAAAAGTCGGTTAAAAACACTACGCTTCACTAAGCATCACCATTACCCATTGTTCCTCTCTCTGTTCTGTTGTTTGAATCACGAGTAGGTTATGTACCTACTAAGCATGTATCTTAGCTAGCGCTAGTCTCAAAGTTCAGCGAGACAACTTGGTTCATTATTGTGGACGCTAAACTGAGCGTGTTTACTGCTCTCAACTTCACCACACTGTCCAGGTCACTGCACTATCTTATAGCTCCATCTCACGAGATTGGCTGGTAATGAAAGTTTAATTCATAGTATAAAGAGTTGGATATTTAACACAAAGGCAATGCGCTGAATGACTTACTGGAATACCCTGTATAAACTTTAACAGCTTTTTGGCATGCATGCATAAACATTTGTAACATTTGTAAGTGCGTGGTGATAACGTAAGATCGACGTACTAGAGGCCCAAGCACGAATATCTTACGTTATCAAAACGCAAGCGAGACGATTGTAAAATTCAAATATTAACCAATCAACTTATTAAGATTTAAAATCACTGCCCTTTATTGACCTTAATTGACATTGGCGATTGTTTCAATAACGTTAGATATTCGTGCTCTAACGTTTTCGTACAGTGAATAAAACTAAAAATAATTATTTCTGGTCTGTGCTTTTGATTTTGTATGATAGACTTATACCGTGTTATAATTGTGTTTTACTTGATCATTTGCTATATTTTAAGCATCAATTTGTTACCGAAAAATTAAAGATTTCTAGCATAACAGGCCTCGTCTTCTAGTAGGAAAATATCTTAAAAATCAATTGTAGCCTAAATTGCGATGGTATTTCTTCTGAATATAAAGCATCAGACTTTTGCACAGCTTGCTAAACATATCCGAATACAGCTGGTGCGCATGCCACACGTCTATACTGCAGTAATATACCTATATTACAGATATACGCTTGTAAACACACATTATAACGTATTTAACTACACTGCGCTACATGAATGGCTGTAACGTACGCTTTTTTCGGCCTAGCTCTCATTTGTGTCTAGATTGTAAAGATTGATAAGGAATTTCGTTCCAAAAATTACTTACAAAGTCACAAACACAAAAAAGTACAAAGCCATAAGTCACAAAGTCCTATACAGGTAATATTGTGGAAACTTATCCATAGCAGCCATAATTTAAAAGTCCTATACACACCACGGAATGAGCAGCAGTATCTACCTGAGACCACAACACCAATACTGCGATCATCAATCCCATTGTTTCTCCCCATTGTATAATTATTATGTCCATTATATTAAAATGTACGCAGGCATCGTCCAGCAGTGGTGGACGTCTAAAGGCTGCTGATGATGATGCATAAAATACCTCTTGTTTTTATACCTTATTATGTATATAGATAATATAATGTGGAGATGCCATTGTAACTAATCCCACGTTGTTACATCTAGTTCTATAAATACACCATTGTTGTCAGTTTTTACAGTCACAACATAAATAAGGCAGATGAGGAATTTATATGCTATACTTACGTCATGTCCTTTGTTGATCCGCGAATTGAACCCAACAATTTACCTACTATTGACATTGGCTAATGTATATGTAATTTAGTATTCAGAGTACTGAAATATTCACAGCCATTATCCGGGGGTACTCCTTTATATCGCATTGACATCCGGCTCAAAGAAGGAGAATCTATAATAGAATCACAGAATAGTGTGGGTTTCTTTGCAATAAAGACACTTAAGATAAAATTACAATTCTCAGTTCGGAGCAAACACCTCGCGTGGTCTCGAGTTTATGTGAATTATCCGGTCGTAAGTTTTCCCTACGAAAGAGGCTAGTTATATTAATACCATACCCTGCGAACGAAGCTAGCAAAATAATGCTGTAGATTTCTGAATTTGCAGTCAGTGTGCATAATTTATTTCATCCAGTCACTTTACGTGGCCCTGTAAGTTATTTAAGGACGTCAAATTTACGTTTGAAGCGCCATCTTGTTGTCATCGGAGTCATGTGTTATTTTTAATTCTATAATTGTTTAAATTAGACGTCTAATTTTATGATCATTTGCAAAGTTCTATGTGTATAAAAACGCTGCGACCGTTAGTGACGTGATTCCGTGAACTTATAGTGACTTAACTGCTTGTAAAGCTATACATATTCTGTGATTGCACAGAAAATACGCAGGGCTGCCAATTATCACACGAGTGAAAATAATTAGGCCTAATAAAAAATTCAAGCGGACTGAAGCCAACTTATTAACTGTCAATCCAATCAAGGAATAAATTATAAAGAAATAGATACGAATCATTTGTTTACAACGATCATTTATTTGGAAAAATATTTTTTAATCTACTTATCAGCCGTTATGTAAGGTCACTCGCATTCTTAAATATTCTGATCTTACCTATTTTATTGTTTATATTATTTCTTGGTGCTTAAAACACGAGTGTTTCATAGCTGAGAGAATATTATTTTTGCAATTGCAGTAAAGATTTTATTATACCTACGTTTATTTATATTTCTACTTTATTTTTATGATGCTAGTTTTCATCTTTGGATGATTAAGTAGGATGCGACCGCAATAAAAATGTATAGAGGTATGTTTTGCGCGATATGATGTGGCATTACAACAGCACTAATTAAATCCAATTCAATTCAACATTTTATTGGGCAAACAAGGCGTCTAGTTGGTATCACAATTCAAAACTAAAATTAATGTTGGTAAACAATAAACACAAAAAATCTAAATAAATAAAAACACTTTCATAATCATCATCATCATCAGCCTGTAAAATCCTACTGCTGGACTTAGCATCGGCCCATAGAATGCCATGACAAACGGTCTTGAGCCTCCTCCACCCACCAACTTCCTGTGACCTTTATAATGTTCTTGGTCCATCGAGAGCCTTCTTTAACTTTGTTGTCTGGTATATGTAGTTGCCACTTGAGAACCTTTATTCCACAACGGTTGACGAATTTTATAATAATTCAAAATGATTCAAATGAAAATAATTGTTATTCCGAAATGAACCAATCTATTTTTAATAATATTAGTTTGTTAGTTTGAATGTAGGAGGTAATCTCCAGAACTACTGAGCTGATTCTGAAAACTCTTTCATTAATAGGATGCTACACGACTATGTATATATGCTATGACGACCTTTGTGGCGCGGCGGGCGAAGGTTCGCCTGCGACGCAGAAGGTTGCGGGTTCGATCCCCGCCTCGGAACAAATATTTGTGCGATCTGCAGATAATTGTTCCGGGTGTTCTGGGTATTTTCTATGTATAATAAAAATATCTATCTATGTAATGTTATTATATTACGTATATCAGTTATCTAGTTGCCATAACACAAGCTCTGCTTAGCTTGGGGCTAGATAATGTTGTGTGAAATGTCCAGCATTATTTATTTATTATTTATTTATTTATTTACATTATCCCTGAAAACAACAAGCTATTTCACGCAGACAAAGTCGCGGGGGTTTAACTAGTTACTAATAAACTAAAAAAAACGGTACGTGCTAACCCTATCCACCATGGTATCGTTTTTCCTCTAATCAAATGCTCAGTCACGTGATGAGATAGCAGCGTCTATTCGGCCAGGGGTGTGACTGCAAGTCATAATGATACTGCTTTTCCTTAAAGTAATGCTGCTTTGTTTCCGCCGCTGACGTTTCAGTGGTGACTAGGTGGTGAGTTTGCGATTTTTTTTTAGATATGACGTAAAAAAGTTTTTTTTTAAACTTGTTTTTCAAAACAATCTCTTATGACAATAGTGATCCGAACCGTGAGCTGATCAAAATGGGGCCAAACAATGCCAGGCTACTGGCTATTATTAATCATCGAGGAGTTCCGTTGTTTGGTGTCTTTATCATCTTATCAGCTCGCTGTCACCATGATATGTTATTGTCATCGGATCGTGACAGGTCATCATCATCATCCACAGCCCGTTAATGCCCAATAGGGGGATTTGCCATTATCAACATGCTTGGCCGAAGGATTGGTGATCGCAATTTGGTGATAAAAACTCAGGCGGATTCTACTGCCCATTCTCTTGTAATCCCTTAGTAAGGCTTTTCCTACAACCACGACAGGAGAAAGAGGGGTATATTCTTAAGCCGGGCACGGTAATTTGAAGGGTAAGTAGGTATGAAAAATTTCAGCTCAATCGGTTGCGTGGAACTGGTTTAAAATTCAGTTGTAAGATAAGTTATTTGTTTAATTTTTAACTAGGTGCATACTAACAAGTGAAGTTATAAAATGCTTTAAATAAATAAATAAGATATAAAGCTCGTCAAACAGACAGCTTCTTCTCTCGGCAAACTTTTTTGGCTCTTGGCTTTCCCTTGATTCCGGAATTCCACTACAGAAGTAGTTTTCTACTGGGAGACTCCTCGGCTCTGGGCCAGCCACTGTTTCTGTATACCACGGTGCTGTTACGTTACGGAAGCCACTACAACACCCTAAGGTAATAATATACCATGGTTTCAGTCTACCTTGGAAATCCACCTGATGCATAGTCCAGGAATTGCCGTTCTGAAGATTGTTAGGCCAGTGAAATATTGTTATACTTACCTATGGAATGGAAACTGTCGGCTGTGTAATTTTTTATAGACAGTAAAATTTTGTCACTAAAAAACTAGCTTTTATCACCCACATCCTGATTCTCCCTACATGCGGGCTGTAGTGCACACCCAAACACCGCAATACAAATGTTGCTGCAAATAGGCAAATAAGATAAGTTTATTTAAAAATAAACACAAGTTGAGCTATAAAATCATACATAGTGAAATTTACAAAAATAAAAATACTTATATTTGTACATGCAATGATGAGGTACAGATTTTACGAAGGGTCCCAAACTAGGCTAAGCCTGTATCTTGATGACCCTAATATAAAATAGGTAACACTATAAACTAGCCTAAGTATTCTTTTTAATGAAATAATGTTATTTTTACTAGCGAAGCTGCTGCTGAAAGGCTGATTTAAAAGCTAACAAGATCAGTAGGGCGAGTAAAGGATTAGCAGAAAAGCCGATCCAATTCGAGCTTTGACAACAACTGAGGGAATATCGGGGGCGAAGGAAAACGATGGAAAATCGTCCCGGCTAAGCTAAATGGCGGTGTCTTAAAGGCTGTTATTGATTTGTTTCATCTAAGCTGATATTTTTAGAACAATTCTTTTGCTACTGTTTTTTTTTCATTGGTTTTCTTTATACTCGTTATAAGCCTACCATGGTTGCCTTTACATGATTTCTAACGGTAACAGTTTAATAGGTGATATGAATGCAGTACAAATCAAATTACCACCGAATCAGTCCGAGGTCAAATTGTCAAAATCAAGATTTAAGGTTTTTGCATCATTCATTCAGAGATTGAACAGTTAAAATCGAGATTAAATACTTGATTTTGACTATTGGTATTTTGGTTTGTTGATTATCTTCAATACAGCAAATTCGAAATTTTCTCTTCTTGTTCGTCTGATTAATATTGATTTGGTCTCGGAGCCAATCATCAATTGCTCCGGATTGGATTTTTCTCACTTTAGTGAATAAGGTGTTTCGGGAACCGGAGCAGTTCGTTACACCCAAGATCAAAATTTACATTACACCAATCATAATCCTATCCTAAAAATGTTTAAAACACCAAGACTATTGCATTTATAATATTACTTATATTATTAAGAACATATAATATTAGTATATTATATTATATTATATTATTAATGTTCTTAATAATGTAATATTATAAATGAAATAGTCTGGAAGTTTGTTTATTACTCAACCACGGCGTGACCAAGGCGTCACGACTGAACAGATTTCAACAAAATTTGGTACATACCTAGATACATTTTATGTCTGAATTGAGACACAGGCTACTTTAGCCCCGTCACCGACCGAGTGAAGCTTCGGGCAGACACTAGTTTCTAATACTAAAACTACGTGCTTTACCAAGAATTAATTGACATTAATCATAACAAAGTAACCAATAAACTTACTTTTCACAGGGGCGGGTCCAGGATTTCAGGGGGGCATTCTGACAAGGTTCGGAGAGCGTAGAGTGGCACAACCGTGGCGTAACCTTACGGCTGTAGCAACACTCACTGGCAATGTGGAACTTTCGATAATTTGAAACTTTGGATTATATCTTTATTCAGTTAATATTAATATATATAACATAACAGCCTGTCTTGAGTCCTGATTGATTCATCACCACCTGAAGCTAATTATATTAAATTTGGATTTATATTTTCTGACACAATTAATTATATGTATATTGAAATGAAATTCGATTAACTTTTTGATTAAACTACAAGTTAAATTCATGTGATAGGTATTTAGGGGCTTGGCCCCATGCCCCCCCCCCCCCCTGTATCCGCCAATGTTTTCTCATGACTGTCTTTCGCACAATATTGTTGCAAAGTTACGTAAGAAACTAAATTAAAAGGAAACCTCATTTACTCCCGCAATGACAATGAGTTTATTTGCCCAACAAAAACTAATAAAGGAGACATTTCGTTTCGGACATGTTTGGAGTTGGCAACTAACCTATTGCGGAACTTGCACTACTGTTTCTGTATAGGTATTTATTGTTTATTGAAAGAATCACAAAACAATTTTGATAAGATAAATTCAATCCAAATGAGTCCAGTGTGGCTACTCTTGATGCTCTACTCCAATCTTAATTCAGGATTTAGTGTCATTTGTCGTCAGAGAGTACTAGGTAATTTGGTACTCTTGAATTCAATACCAGCGCACAATTTTGAATGGAGATTGGTGGAATTTTATGGAACTAAGTGAAATCGACTTTCTGTCTCTGTTGTTGTTCACGAGTCAACATGCGTGCTCTATCTCAATTTCAAACTCGATTTGGTTCAAGAGTGCCAAACAAGCGTTGTTAGGATTGAAACTGGATTGCGATAAACAGTTCTATGTTTTCAAGACTAGCCTTGCAGTTCTTTTGCAATGCAATTCTGCCAAACTTGACAAAGTTTGAAAATACTTTTTAATAAAACTCAACTTGGATAATTTGGTATTTGTCATTCAATGTTGAAATAAAATCAAAAGTGGTCTCGTCGCCTCAAAATGTAATTTGCCAGTTGATCAACACGACTTACTCGAGATAAATTGTTTTGTTCATAAAACACTGATAATAAATAAGCAATTTCTCACTAGTAATTCGCATAAAACTAATGGTTCGAAAACGTGACAACTGAAGCGAAAACTTGCGATAAAAGTAATCAAAGTGTCGTTAAAATTATTTTAGTACGCCATCATTGCGGGAACAATCCTCGCGGAGACCCATAGAAGCCAAATCTAATGACTTATTAAAAATAGTGTTATTGTCGAACCACCCAAACTGAAATTACTTTCAAAGTTGACTCAATCCAAAAGAAACTAAGATTCGAATGATTTCTATAAAAAACTGTGCAGGCTGGATTTTAATGTACGAGTGCATTATTGGTGCATTATTTACCAATAATGCACTCACGCACTGCACAGTTTGTGTAAAAAAATACTCAACCCTCCGACATTTCTATGCAAAATCAATTGTGTTAACTTAGCGCTAAAGTTAAATTCGTAAACACTCGTAAATCCATAGGCCGTATCAAAGATCGGAGCGAACGTCAAATATTTGTTTCATTTTTTCGCTTTCCCGAAACAGTTTTCAAATTTATGACACTCGACTCGTCTAGTGCCCTGGCCCAAGGGGCTTAACCTGAAATGGACGCGGCCACCGACGAGGAAAATATATTTCCAAGTTTACTGGTCCATAAATAACTGTAGAGTGACAGGGCGATGATAAACTCCCGGGCCGGAGTTCATCTCACGTCGCTTACTGAATATTGAGCGAATGTTAGGCCTGTTGTAATTTTTCTGACGCAAATGAACTGCCCATTGTTCTAATTTTATTAAATTTGGTTCAGGAAAACAACAAGTTATGGACTTTTGGACTCACAGGCTAGTAGATCTACCGACTTACTATAAATATCTGACAGCATAATTTATTGAAACGTAAAAAATTAACTATTGATTTTAAGTATTGCTACAGACTGTTTTATATATCAAAATATTAGAACATGGTTAAACTCATTTATAATAGTGGTTCGCCCCGAACTGAGACCTCGCGTAACACCTTTATCAGCCCGACTACTTAACTAAGTAATTTCCATATTTTCTATTATTATTTTTGAAAATTTTCCCCTCGAGGTCTACCAGTACAGTACAGGATCTACCAGTAACTACTCTAATTTCCTACACATCATCAAAATAACCTTTGAATAGAGCTAAGCAACGGGGCGTAGTTATACTACATACCTGTTAGTACCTATATCAAGTACCTGACGAATTAATTGATAACGTCCTTTTGATGAAAACCATAGAACTCCAACGTCATTCAAATTCTTAGAAATGGGAGGTCAACAATGGATGTTATATTGGTTACTGTTTTATGGAGTACATGTTTCTAAATTCTTCAATTTCAGACTTTTCCCTGTAGTTGTGACACAAAAGCCACAAGCATACCAAATTTCAGCATTGTGGGATTGCTGGAAGTACCCTAGAATTTTGGGTTTTTACGTTTTTTATTTTCCCTAATATCTCGAAAACTACTAAGGCTAAATAATTATTAAAAACAGTTTTGAAATGTCCAACCAAAGCGCTTTTATTAGACACCCCACTTGATCTGACTGTCTCACTTTTATTTTTTTTACCCCCTCTTGGACCCCAATATCTCAGCAACCCCCTGATCGATATAGCTCATAACCTTACCTACAAATTGCACCAATACTATCTACCCCCATACCAAATTTCATGAAGATCGGATTAACGGTGTGGAAGTTTTCATCGGACAAACATACATACATACATACAAACGCTGATTCTTCCAACTTGACTCAGAGAACTCGCTTCGCTCGTTCAATAAATATTAAATTATAAAACAATTATGTAATTAATTAGTGGGTTCCGAAGTCCGACGAGGAATCCTTATAAGGACGTTCAGTACATACCTCAGTTCTCCCAGTTGTCACAGCGTCATAACTTACCAGTTATGACGAACCAAAAATATGCTTTATAAGCTAGCTAAAGACCTCAATAAACAAAAAAAGTGGGTCGTAGTAGTCTCGGCCTAAAAAAAGGCCTCCTCCAACTCCTGTATAAGGGGTCTAAGGGATTACGCCAAGGATTCGGCAGTAGCATCCACATGAGTACATAAAACTAAACTGCGATCACCAATCCGCCTACCGAGCGTGTTGACTAAGGCAAAGGACTAAGGTTTTGTTAGTAGTAGAACTTCTTGTGAAAGAGTTCGTCCGGGGAAGTACTACCACCGTATCTATTTCTGCCGCCAAGCAGTAGTGTTCGCATTGCTGTGTTTCGGTTTGAAGGGTACGGGTGCCGGTGAAATTACAGGCACATGAGACTTTTCATCTTTATGTCTCAGGGTCGGCAGCGCGCGTGTGATGCCTGTGGTGTTACAGGCGTTCATAGGCTACGGTAACTGCTTTCCATCTGGTGGGCCGTAAGCTTGTCTGATTGCCAAGTAGCATAAAAAAAAAAAGGCAAATCCAGCAGTGGATGTCTACCGGCTGATGGTGATGATGATGATGATGATGATGATGATAATACAAAAAAAACATCATACACTGAAATTTTTGGGGGTACCTCCTTATAAATATAAAGTGTGAGCGTATATTTTTGAGCGCATCCATCATTTGTCTTATGCATAAAATAAATGGTAGTGCTTATTTTTGTCAAGATACCTTTTCCTCCTACCTAATCTTAGCACCAGGAATATTTGTAGGCACCGAAGCTCCAAAACTGTTTCCCGGCGGTACCATGTCGAGCAGCGCCCACGGTACAAAGATAGTCTTTTTATGCCCAGACGCTTGAGATCATATCAGAAGGTAGCTACAGCCAACTAGTATAGCCACCAAGGTCCACGGTCTTGTTCGGTGTTTTTTGTAATAAAAAACCTACTGTACGTGTAAACCAGTGAAAGTTATTTCCGATATCCTGAAAACGGAACCCTATAAAATGCGTTTTCAAACAAGAAACGCATTTAGCCAGTTTATTTAATATCAATTTACTTACACAAACAAAAGATCAAAAAGAAGAGCATTACTTGGTTTTTTAAAATGGCTGCAAAATTAAACACAATGGCTGTACTATATCCGACGCAAATGAAGTCCATTGTTCTAATTAAGAAAGACTGACGGTATTATTTGGGAATATCGGTTCTTTGAATAGGACGTTTGGTGTCTTGTTTCCGAATATAATGAGTGGTAATCTACCTACATATTATTTGGTCCCGAAATTGATGGGATAATTATTCAAAATTCGTTCTCCTTGCCTTATACATTTTATATTTTACTATTTTGGGTGACGAGGCGTATGAGAAATAAAAGTGGAAAAAGAGAAGAGACAGGTTCAATTCCTATAATAGGAAAAAATCAGGCCAGGAAACGATAGTAATTTAGGTTTTAAAAATTAACCGGACTTAAATCGTCGGATTCATAACAACGAAACATTAAGCTAAATTAAAATGAAATCGTAACTTGCTTAGTTCTTACCTTTTAAACAAAAGCTATCCACCAACAGAACAAGAACAGACAGACGGTCTACCGAACAATTAAATAAAAAATAAATTTATTAAAAATATTCCAAAAAAGTTTCTCAAAGTTTTCAATACCACTAGCTATTAGTTACTTTTTATTCAGCGTACCGGATGTACCTTTCAGCTCTCTAAAGATACTAGGAATAGTAAAACTTAAATTTAGTATCGCAAAACCGGCGTGCCTTTCTTAAAGACACCTTAAAACAACATAGTAAGCATTGTAAGCGTAGTATTATCACAGTTGACTTTTGATCAGCGATTTTCGCTAAATGCATGTTGTATTCGAGTATGCCAGTCATTCCGTGGAACGCTATGAAGATGAAATACTGAAACACAGTTGCACTATGGTGATTCTCTGAAAATCACCAACTAAATACTGTTTTAAACAAGATCTTTTGTCTCAACTCTCTTTGTTTTCTTACAATTGTAATAGAACAATACAAAAAAGTCCAAAATTCACTAACAACCTATGCCAGATCAAGTTTGAATTGCGTGCGAAAAAGTCTTGAAGCTACGTAGTGTCTGTTTAGTAATTTTTGCCGGAGTTGAGTTTGGGGTTCGGTTTTAGAAGAATCGAGATTGACTCAATTATTAACTTATTATTAAATTTTTTATTAAAATTTGATGCTACTCCAACGGCTACATGTAAGGCTACGGCGTAGCATCTAGTGCTACGTAGCAACGATTTATGATAATAATTTCCTATAGCTAACATAGTTCAGACTACCTAGAAAACGTGGTAGATCATACAACATGTCTGCCTGTGTGTCACAGATTTTTGGAGTACACTAGTAATTTGTGATGATGTTGACTGATGTTATTTATTTACCTACTTACCGCGACTTAATAGAAGTAGGCTGATGAGAAAAACATTTCTCATAAAATTTGCCAGAGGATAAAATGCAATTAAATATTTTCGCTACAATTGTGTAGAATATTCCTCTCATCAAGGAGTCTAAGAAGCATTTATACGAGTCCTCACGGTTCGCGTGACGCGCCTCCTAATCAGATTCACAGAGTATTTTATGTCACTAATGACGGTGTATTAAAACTTCGCTTGAATAAAATTAACTGATTTTGAGACTTAAAATTCCTTTGTTGGCTACTGTCAAATGCTCTTACATCAGAAGTGTAGATTAATTTTATTAAGTACCTACCTACCTTTTTTTATGATTTTGTATGAATTTACATACTAATAAGATACATAAACCTAAACACCCTTTTTCCCTAAAGGGGTAGACAGAGCCTCAAATTGCCTCTTTTTACCGTGGGTTGCACAATCGGTGGAATATAGAAGTATCAAATCAAGTGGGAAGCTTATCGCCGCCATTGCTTTCCATGACCAACTCGGCTAACGTTTTTTTCCAGTAATAACCTAAATACATCCATACTCCTAAAATAAGCCAGCAGCCAGGACCAATCAACCAACAAAAATTGCCCATCAAGTTTGTTAGTATATTACTAATTAAATACTATATCAAAACAATATAAGCGTTGCTCTTCCGAATTACTTAGTATTAGCGATGAAAGTACTCAGAGCGCAGTATAACACTATCGCTAAACCCGTTGATACCTAAGGCCATTAAATGTTCTCTGTCCAAGTTGCCACTAAGATGCCCGGCTGGCGCGGTCAACCAAACCTCTCCATCTTAACCTATCTTAGAGTTTACGCTTGACTTCCTTTTGAGGCTGGTCATGAGATAGTCACATAAGCATAGAAAACTAAGGTATTAATATTAGTATGCTGGTTAAAATGTTCATAGTTTTCCCACGTACAGTTTATACTCGATCTTGCATGGGTTATGTACGCAACATTTTCGTTAACATTGTGCTAGGATGGACTATTTGAAAATCATGCTCTTAAAAGTAAAGTATTGATGTAAAATAGCACGCATACAGTCAATATAATACAGTAAGTATATACTTCCAGTTTATTAATCCGAAGATTAATATAATAATGAAATTGTGTAACTCCAGTTAGTATTTCAACAATATTATGTAGTGAATTCCGCGACACACATTCAAGCAATATTATTTATTGGGAAACTTGGCTTGGATTGCAGTAACTATCTGAACAAGTTAGTTGTACTGCCTCGACTAAGGGCTTGGTGCATTTGTAAGAGTTTGGTGAAACTACCGATAAAACGAACGAACAAAATGTGCATGTACCGAACGTTCATTTAAAGGAGATAAATTCAATGCCTTCGCTCGCAATCTAATAGAAAGTAAATCTAACTTAGTCGAAATAAATGAACACTATTATATTTTACTACTATAAATATATTTCATAAAAGTCTTAATGAGAAGTGTGCTACATCGCGTATTAACATATTCACCAAAAAAGGTCCACTCTCTAAGGCTACGTCCGCATAGGCAGGTGGCTTGCTTAGCGCCTAGAGCCTAGCGTGCCACCTAGCGAGTAGCTAAGCAAAACAAACATTCTAGAATAGTTGCGACCAGCCGCACTGCGTGCTTGGCGCCTAGCTAGTCGCTAAGCGAGTATCGAAGTAAACAAACGTGTTGGTTTTTGTATCTAGGCGCGAGGCATTTTAGAGTGAAAAATGGATAAAATATTAATTGCATCGGTTTTCAAAAGAGAACCTCTGTGGAATTCTGCAAACGAACTCCATAAAAATGCAGTTTTTTTGAAAAAACTGTGGGAAGAGGTAGCAGTTGAAGTAAAAAAAGATGGTAAGTACTAAAAAGTAATTTATTTATTTATGATGTGATAATTTCGATTTTGTAATTATAATGAAAAACGTTGTGAATGGCGTGGGATAATGTTTTCAGGCATGTAATGTTCTGAGGCACCTGGCGACCCACCACGCAAACCACCTTCGGTGCGGCCACCGTGAATCCTAGCAGGTAGCCGAACTGCAAGCCACTAGGCTCTAGGCGCTAAGCAAGCCACCTGCCTATGCGGACGTAGCCTTACGAAATGCTTGGTGGCAACAATAATGCCACATACCTACAACAAAAAAACCTAGACAGATATGATTTTTCTAGCATTTTTCTTTGTAACCACACGTCTCTGTTGAGGAAAAGGTTTTGGTAATAGATAATTTATTATCACAGGTATTTCTCGCGTTTATAACGTATTTATTTATTATCCAGACGTTTTGGTAACCGCCAATATAATGGATAAACCATATCGACAGAATTTAGACAAAATTGTTGTCGCCATCCAACTGTTTGCTATGCAAAACATTTGCCAATAAGTAATGGTTTCCAATAACACAATTAGACAATTAGACATAGATTCACTTGTTCCATTCTGTATGAATCGAGCTACCTATTGTAATTTAATAGGAGAATAGTACAACTTTGTTCTAAAATCAATTCTTATCTGTAACTAATACACAATTTAGGTCTAATCATATTTTAGAATTCTTTTTAAGATAGACCTTACTTTGACTAAAATTAAGAGCGGCCTTTTTTCTTTTGAACTTTTTTAAATTCCTAAACATTTAAGGTTCCATCACAATACAACGTGACCACCATTTCCGTACAAACGAAGAAGTAAGCTAGTATACCGCGTAGCTTTAAAATGTAACTTGTAATAGATTCTTAATAGCACTTATACTTCTACAAGCGATATGTCATGAGGTTATTCTATTTCGTTTTATACATGGTCAGTAAATCACCTTGATATTGTCTAAAATGATAAACTCATGGACATTAATAATCAAAGTGTCCTAAACAGTCATCATCAGCCCATGGACATTCACTGATGAACGACGGCTCCCCAAGGGGGGGATTTGTCATAATATCCACGCTTGGCACGCGGATTGGTGATTGCAGTATTGGTATTGAGTACTGAGATGGATGATGCTGCCCATCCCCTCGCATAATCACTTAGTCGGCTTTTACGATATCCACGGGAGAAGACCGGACACACCACGGCCTATAAACGGTAAAACGAACAAAATCATTTGGTCGGTTTCCTCGAGCATAATAACATAAAAAGATATGTCTCCGCTTTTAACTCCCTATAAATTGGATATTAAGGAACTTTTCTTTGAATATGAGGAATATCAATATTATCTTGAACTGTTTTTCTTTCCGTAATGTTATTTTGCAACTGTATGCCTTATTTCGTTGGCAGTGTTTATTTATGGATCCATTAAAATGATATTAACTGATTATTTTCAGTTAAACCTATATGTCAGCTCTGCAGTATTTATAAGTAGATATCCAATTAATGTAGATGAATACAGAAATAGAGATACCAAAGAAAATAATGACGGATTGTTTGAAAGATTCTTATTCTTCTTCTTCTCAGCCCGTAGACATCCACTGCTGGATAAGGCTGGTGTTAAAGATTATACGGGTACAAAAGGAATTAGCGTTGAGAAGACGCCTGATAAAGGAGAATGGACGAAGAAAACATGTGGTGCTGAGTCCACATAATGTGAAATAAGGGCAGGTAGATGAGAATAATTCCAAACATCATCATCACCATCATCATCACTAAGTGGTGCTTACGTTCACTGCTAGACGAGGCCTTCCCCAATGAATACAATAGGAGGATTTACCATAATTTATGTTTGGCAGGCGGATTTGTGATCGCAGTTGGTGATAAGTACTCAGGCGGATGCTGCTGCCCATCCCCTGGTAATCATCAATGCAATCCTGGTAATGTCATCTCTTAGTAAGGTTTTTACTTCATCCACGGG
The DNA here is from genome assembly GCA_951392215.1 of Epirrita christyi. Lineage (NCBI taxonomy): Eukaryota > Metazoa > Arthropoda > Insecta > Lepidoptera > Geometridae > Epirrita > Epirrita christyi. The sequence goes on from OX595852.1 coordinate 7,296,535, forward strand.
AGAAGTAGGAGGGGTCTATTCTTAGGTTGGACACACCACGGCACCAAATTGATTCTTGATTGATGTTGATTCCAAACATGATTTATTAATCACTCAAAAGGTGCTAACTGAACAAAATTAATTTTATAACTATTTTATTCCTAGTTTCCGCCCTTTGAAATAGTAGATTGTATCATAAGGGAGCAAAATAATATTTTTACGGCGAGGGCGCTTTTTTGAATCCAGAGCGAAGTGAGTGATTCTAGAGTAGAATCCCGAACGTAGCGAGGGATTCAAAGTACGTCGCCCGAGCCAAAAATATAGTTTGCGCCCGAGTGTTACACTAGACTTTTCTTCACCCTCTACGAGAAAATAAAAGGCGCCTCATATTTTATTTCAAAACAAAACCATGAATTTCTAACAATCCGTGAAAATTGTTGAAAACGCGGGCTGTAGTTCGCGCGTTTTTAATTTGTTTTCAGCCGGCGCGGCGCGACTATGGGCCGTCGTATACCAGCCAATATTTATTCAAACAATATTTGTGTTCGAACACTAAGATGTTCCAAATTCAAAAAGTGCGCGGCAAAGATAATTGCGGCGCACTTATTTGATTTCGATATTTTCCAAATTCAAAAAGTGCGCGGCAATGATAATTGCGGCGCACTTATTTGAGTTCGATATTTTCCAAATTCAAAAAGTGCGCTTCAAAGATAATTGCGGCGCACTTATAGAAGTTTCATACAGAAAACACCACCTTTGGGTGCACTTAAAGGCGAACCAAGTCGTCCTTTTCGAATAGATGGGATGAAAAGTATTGTGCTACGCAACAGTCTCTTGATATGCATCTCCTTTTAAGCGTGCTTATGTGCAAAAATGAAGCAAATCTTCTGAGCGACGGACCTATTTTGGTTCCCATCTTACCTTTCAACTAATTTAACCTCCTTAGCTGTTTTTAAAATAGCCTTGCGGTATAAATTCAGTTAGTTTATCATCATTACTCATTTCCATTGCTTATAAAACAGAGTTAGGCCACGCAAACGGTTGGATGCTCGTTTGCCTGCTGGCGTGCTTCCAAAGGGCGTATTTACGTACAAAGCAGGTTGCTGCCGTCTACCAGTACATACCGGCACGAACTCATGGACAATGTTAATGTGGTGCGCGTTATCGTACTGGTAGAAAGTCGGAGTCTACCTCCTTTTTACTTAAATGTGCCAAATAGGGGTGCAATGTTGCTGCAGTGCTCTACGGCTGTATGCACTACAATTATAGGGTATCAACACTGGCATTGGAAAAACTATTAATTTGGTAGTACCGACTTTTTAGCACAAACTTTTGTTTTTTAAAACATAAGCTTTGAATGTTTATTCATTAGCTGTGGTGTGTCCAGCCTGTGAATAGACCCCTCCATCTCATCCTGTGGATTTCGTAAAAGCCAACTAAGGAATTACACCAGGATAATGTACAGCAGCATCCGCCTGAGTACTCAACACGAATACTGCGATCACCAATCCACCTGCTAAGCGTGGTGATTATGTCAATTCCTAACATTGTATTTTATGGGTGAGGCCGCATCCAGCAGTGGATGCTTAACGGCTGTTGATCATCATCAGATGATGAAAGCCCTGAAAGTTTAGGCAATAGTTTTTAAAAGGTTACAAACACTTTAAATTTGAAATAAATGTATAATAATATGATGGTTATTTTATATTGATGAGATAATTGAAAATCAATCAATTCAGAAGCAATAATATACAGAAATTGTTTCGATTTATATTTTATTTAATCTGTTCATTTTATGTTGAATGTACTTATTTAGGTTTTTGAGAGTCAAAAACTCTGAGATGTTGTGATGGTGTCATGTTGGTGGGATGATGGTGGGATCAACATGTTGTAAATTAAAAATCACACATCAAACTCCCTACAGGTATATAAAAGTGAAACAGTCTGTTATTATGTTTGTTTACATATTTGTCGTGCATCAAAGCCAAAACGGTGGAGTACAAAAATATATCTGTATTAAAAGAAAGTGTATTCAGTCCTAAAATTCAGTTCCCTTTAGAGAATAACGCGAGTGAACCCGCGGGCGACCTGCTAGTAACCAATAAAAACAAACACAATTCAATCACTCAAAGATGTAACGAAACAATCTGTACTTCAATATAAGAGAATGAGATTAGGATATAGACGCAAAAATGGAATACGACGTGTGTCAACCCCTATTTAATAATAGCAAACGCAAAAATCATGCCGTCGACGCCTCACTTGGATTTATTACTCTCGCTTTACAAGATTACCCAAAACGACATTGACGGATTGACTCTTTGATCTATCTATCTCGTTTCGGTTCACGCATGTCTGATTTTTCATCTCGTTCTTTCTCCGTGGTAATTAGGCAGCACCTGCATTTGTTCAGGTCAGCGGGATAGAGACGAGACTCTATCTAGACACAATGTTAATGCCGCAAGATTGATGAATGTTCTGGGCAACATTCTCGGTATTTAATTCACTAGCTTTTTTTTCGTTCACTCTTTTTACCTAAGTATTAGGTAGGTACATTAGTAGGTAGGGATACTAGCCAATAACGCGCCTGAAACAAGCACGAACGATAGATTTGGTTGATAAAAAAAATGAAGACTGTTAAATATGTATATGGACGGTTCAAACGAACTTAGTTAAGTATGTGATATAACGGCAGATTTCTATGAAAAACTGTCATTACGAGCAAATCTATGTTATAGTCTTGATTTACGGTTCTAGAATACAGGTCACTTACATTAAATTTATTTTAAATAAAGTGTATTTTAAATAGTGAAGTACACGTTTTTTCCAAAATTTGACATCAGATTGACTCTAGTTTTGTTTGTAAGCCCTATAGTATCGAAAACTGCGTCACCACAATACATCAGCGAAACAGAGGCAACTAAAGGCAATCAATGGAAATAGTAAGCGTCCGAGATAAAACCCAACACCCGATGCCAATTGAAGTCACGTCGGTCGAGCGTCCACGGCACGATGCTCACATAAATAACGCTAATGATATCCGATTGTGTTCGGCTATAGGGAAAAAGAGTAAAAAAACCCCGAATTTTCCAACACAATGTACAATGTTGTGTCAACAAAATATTATGTTTGCACACGTTTTGTTTTCGTGTCAAAGCTTCGCTTGACGTGACAGGAGGTTTTGTGGAACTTTGGTATTTTTCTGGCTGAGATCCCCGGCCACATAGAACGGGGCGTATTGGACGCGGTGCGTTTGGTATGCATAAGTTTGTTTATCAAAACCACGTTGGTTAAGCATTTTGATAAACAGAGACAAGATCTGCAGTTTGCTCGCATTTCGAGGGAAAAAGACCAGCGTTGTGGCATTTTCTTAGTTTTTAGGGTTTCGTACCTAAAAATATATTAAGCGGAATAATAAAAGGAATAAGCGGGATAACAAAGTGGCTCTGTTAGAGTAGGATCACTTTTTTGTCCGTTTCTCTGTCTGTTTGTTGTTCTCAGCAAGGACTAATGGTATCAAAATTAAATTCATACCAAACATGTCTAATGTCATCACTTTATAACATAAAAATGGAAGTCCCATGTGCCTGTAATTTCACCTTTTTCCAAACCCTTCAAACTTTCACAGCAATGCCAAGTATTATCGCTGGCATGGTGGTGGCCGGACGGACTCATTCAAGGAGCTAAGCTAAGGTACTACCTAAGGAGGTTGCTAAAAGTGGTCTTGTTTATTAAGGACGATTGGAAGGCAATTATGCACGACGGTCACGTGCTATCATGATCCGACTTTAGCGCAAAAGCCGCATTGGCACAAAATGTGCCTGCCACGCGTGCTATCTGGCTCAGGTCTAATAATCCATAATATTCGGTATAGTTGTAGGTATTATTGTTTTATGTGTTTTGTCTCCGGGTATCTTAGTTATAACAGTGGGCTCAGAAAATCAAATTACGAACCTGTGCCTACCTTTGTCGGATACAGAAGGGATGCTTTTAGAAGTCAGTCAGTGAGTAAGTAAATTCCGCTCTGAGATGTAGGTACTACCTACTCTCTGTTGAGCAGAGTAGTCTATGGCTGAGTCTTTTTCAACGACTATTATCTAGTCAGTTTTGATTCAAGTCCAAGCTGAAAGCAATTGTTGAAGTTAAAGTGAGCACAGAAAAGCTGAGCAAACTATTTTATTGAGAGACGCAAGTTGACATAAAATTATATTGAACTAAAAAAATGGCTGCTTTTAATTCCACTATTCTTGAAACGAATAACGTATGTTTGCTTGTTTGTTTGTTCTCGCTATTATTGTACTCACAGAAAATGACGAAAATAGCTTGTTAGAGCTATTTAAGAGATTTTTGAGGTTGATAAATTCAATACCTCTAGCTATTTCTGGGAAAAAGGCTCTTGACCGTCAGACAGACAAACAACAATGTGATCGGTAACCGTATTCTCTATCTCGCGACAGGTTTTCAACAGGCGTAAATTGTGCGATCATTGCTGTCAAACGTTTACTTTTGTATGAGAAAAGTGACGTTTGACAACAATGATTGCACAATTTACGCCTGTTACAAACCTGTCACGAAATATAGAATACCCTGCCCATACTAGTTTTGTTCGTACGTTTTGAGGCATGGAACCTTAAAATGTCAAAAACTTTTCATAACCACTTCTAAATGTTAGGACTTGGCAAACTTTCTTTATTTTCTTTAATCGAAATCTTTTAGCGAAATTTTATAGATAAGCTATATAAGGAATCCCTAGAAAAACGCACGAAAGAACCCTCACGACGTTATCGTGACAGGAGGAATCGCAAGTTTATCTCATTAAGCCTTAAGCCACAAAACCATAGGGATCGGTTGGAGGGAATTAGTTAATTATGTTAAAGTAAATGAACGTTTATAGAGCTGCATATTGAACGAATGTATTTCAGTCACGTCTTCTCGCCACGCTTCGTCAGCGTTCGACATAAATACTCCGTTTGATTCTACCCTGTGTTCTGTTACTAATTTGTTTTAAATTATCTCTATTCTAACTTACAGTTCCAGGTGTTTGAAGGTGTGATCAAAGATTTGGTCATAGTGAAAGGTAAAGATATATCTGAATAAGAACCATTTGTAAAACAAACAAAATTGTTATTACAAACATTTTTAATAACAATAATATGCAATTATCTGGTTCTTATCTGGCACAACGCCACGTATATAATATTGCCATTAAGCGTGACAATGCAGCCAGCGTCTTATAAAAAAGGCTTCCGCCTGATAGTGATTTCGATCAGTTAACTTATCTTTAGATGGTTTTCAACGGTCTTTAGATTGCAAAAATATATATTCTATATTTTTACCATTTTGTTCATACTTATGTTAGTTGTATTATTGTTTCTGTATATAAAGATCATGATTAGGTATATAATTTGCATAATAGCCTTCAAATTCAATATTTAAATAAGTGCTATCGCATTCCCTACAGGAATCACGTAGTTTCGTGGTCATTGTAAAAAACCTGCATCTGACACCGTTAAAACATTATATTTCTTTTGTAAACTGAAAAATCCAAGCCAAGCTTCCTTCCTGAAGTTTCTTGTGCCACTATAAATTCATGGAGGATTCCCTAGTATTCAGCCTCAGCGGCTTGAATTTTTACTTATATCTAGAGACGCTTGGTTCAGGGTTTCAAAATAAAGTTTTTCTACACTTAATTTTGTTGCGTGCCCGGGTTACTTTGGCAAAGAAAGCGGAAATCTGAATATGGCAGTTTAGTGGCTATTTTTGGGCTATTCGTGTGGGTGTAACATAGTATTGGTAAAGTTTGTTCGGTACTTATCCAGTTTCTGGTTCTTCGAGTATCTAAGCGGCTAAGAGTTCGGGATTTCATTTTCAATGTTTAACAAAAAAACGACGGTGAAAACCTTACCTTGAGCTCAATCTTATCCCAATTAATATTGGTCACACTCGCTAAAACTTTTATATTAGTATCAGTAAAAGACATAAGATAACACAATTATATTTAACTGTTCAACATTAATGGTTGCCACTGCATAAATATTGCTGAAAGTGGCGCCCAACGCTCATCCACCTACAAAGCCTCGAAATACAACGCTGTACGCTAATTGATGCAGCTATGACAGCAAATCATGCTCATGAATGAACCCTTGCACTCTTTTATACCAATGGCAGTCCTATACATATGTTGCAGTTGGCAATTTCTAGAACCCCGCGTTGGGTGCTATTTTAGCAAATTTCACTAACGATGTGATGAACCTACAAAGGTTCAGAATTTAACACTATAGCTACGCTAATTAAAACCGCTTCGATATCAGTTATGACAGCACAATCATGCTCATCAATAATCACTGGGCACATCACGTCCGTACAATCACGCAGGCTGGCTATAAATCATTGGCATTCGTAACGTTATCGTGGACGTCATTACCCGCCTAATTTGGTAGCGTTTCATGTATGCCAAGTATTGTTGGGTTTTATTTAAATGGCAGGACATAAGTGAAGTCACTTCAGATCAGATGCGAACAAAGCAATAAACACAAGCTTTTATCTCAATGAGAGCACTGATGGTCTTGTGGGAAGGACTTTGACTTATTATCCTAAGGTTAATAGGTTTTAATCCCAGTCATGCACCAAAAGACTTTTCCAGGAGATTTTTTTACGCAACTCTACGTGAAACCGGCGTGCCCTAGAACCCCAAATTTGAAGACATATGCTGACATGTGCATGAAAGGAGCTTCTTGCACTGAATACTTTTACCACACTGGTTCTTCCACTTGGTTACTAGGTCCTTTACAGAGCCATCATACCTCAACCAGGCATTACACCAGGGGATGGGCAGCAGCATCCACCTGAGACGCAACGCATTGGTGTTGCGACATTGGTGTTGTTGGTGATCGCAGTATCAATTCGCCTGCCAAGCGTGATGATTATGGCAAATCCCCCTATTGCAGAATGCAAATTTGGGAAGCCTCGTCCTACAGTGGACATCTAACAGCGGATGATGATGATAATGACACTTCAACCTGATCTCTGACCTAATGCAGGATGACCAAGAAAAAACCAGATACACGAAGTAGTATTAGATACCATAATAACACGCTTCCGTTACGGTGTCTAAACACAATCTGTAACAGGATGGTTGTCTTGAAAAATTATCCTTCATCATGACAGTGTTGAAAAAAATCTTCTGAGGAAAAAATATCTTATGGTGACATCAATCCGGAGTCTATGATGCGAGGAGACGGCTAATGAGCGGGGGTGCATGAATGAATGTCGCGTGAAGATGAATTGCTGCTTATTTCCTTGTGAGAACATTTTCTAGACTTTCTTCAAAGAGAAAATAATATGTAACAAGCTTTTTGTCTTAATGTTAAGAAAACAAACGACAAAATGCCCAACAATTAATTCAAATTATTTTAATTACACATGAATAAGTAGATAAGAGTACCTACTATCAAAATACTCCCAATGCTGCTTTAAACAATCATGTTTATTCGACAGAGTTATAGAAATTAATTTAAAAACTAATAGGCTTAATGATTTATAAAATATGATAATATAAACGGATAAATGATGCACACGTTTCTGTGCATTTCTCACAAGAAACCAATTTCAGACGTGCAAGGTGCCACTGTTAACTATTTGTCACAAAATATGAAGCTACAAAAATTCATGAAATGGAGGTGGCTTGGAGGAATGTCATGCTATTTATATCCCTACAAGGAAGCCAGTGCGGAAGGAAGACCAACCGCCAGCAATTTCGTCGCGCAAAATAAATTCAAGCACTCTTCTGGCGATTTTTAATCCGAATTTTTCTTTGAATTATTCGAGGTACCTACAAGGACTTGAGATGTTGAGAAACTGAGGAATGTAATGTAACTGTATATTTATAAGAATTCGTCTTTGGGTAAACTTACTTAAGTGGCCGCTTACTTTTCTTGATTTTTATATGAAGATCACACCTGTATAAGCACAGTATAAACCACAATTAACAAGTAGGTAGTTTAAGATTCAAATTATTTATTTGTAGATAATATTGATCATTTTAACATGTCAAGATGTAAATAATTGTCTCCATATTCTACCAAAAATATTAAAGCAGTTATAATACAATAGTGAGTCATCATCATCATCATCATCATCATCATCATCATCATCACCACCAGCCTGTAGAAGACTGCTGGATGTCAGGCCTCCCCCATAGAATGCCATGACAAACGGTCTTGAGCTTCCTTCACTAACTTCCTGCGACATTTGAGGGTAGAAAGGTATAAAGGATCCTATAGTGAGTAGGGCTTACATAATTCAATTTGCTTAGTTGTAAAATCACACGCAAATAACTCTTTTGGGCTACAAACACGTCGAGCACTCTTTTGCTATCATTATAGGTTTCTCCGAATAATTATTCCAAAAGTAGATATTGAGCATCAACAATTTATTTCCACAACTGCTCACGTATGAAATCGCAATTTATGAAGAATAATACAGCACTTTAAAGAGTAAAACGTGTATTATCATACGTCATTCAGTTTTATCCGAGCAAAATGCAAAACGACGCGTCAACTTATCGACAAATAGGTACGACCCGCTTACAACTCGCCCCAGGCATCGCATTCATAAATAAAATGACCCATTTCGGCTCCGAATCAAAAACTGCTGAAAGGTTCCCAGTATAATTCAGATCTAAAAAAGCCACCAACGTCCCATGTAGGGAAACATTTACATAAAATACAAACGTCATCTTTTCTTAGGCGGGTTTTGTCCCCGGCGACTAGTAATAAGGCGAACACCTGCAAAAAATTGCTCTTACCTGCTTGGTATAGTTTTTCCGAGTGTGGATAATGCTTTTACAGATCAAAGTTTGTTTTGCTTGCTCAACCAATTATGATTTAACAAACAAAACAAAATTTTTTGCAATAGTGCGTTGGATTTACAGGTGAGAGTTAGATAAATAGGTATTTCTTTTATTGCATTTTTCAGTCATAACTCGCTTTACTCATTTGTAAAGCAAATGAGTGTTATGATGGTGAGGGTATATATATTTATATATTTTTATATGAGGTAGGTATCATATGAAACGTTTTAATATTCCGCGTGTCGAATTTGACGTCACAATAAAATTCAATATGGCGCAAAATTAAAATCAATTTTCCAACCTTGAAAAAATATAATAAATATGATGAGTTTGGTATCAAAAAGCTAGATTACAATGAATACTTATATCACACTAATATTAGTTATTTCACAAAAAATTTGGAACACAAAGTTTTAAAACCAAGACTATGCAAAAGCTGAAATATCAAAATGTTGTAGACGAAGGCCGCAGATCCATTATGATTCTATAGTAAAGGCCATCAACTTAATAGGTGCAGTTGGAGGCCACTAAATTCAATTAGAATAGCCTCCAACTACACCTATTAACTAAGTTGAAGATTTTTACCATGGGATTGTGAATCTGGCTTTCCTCTACAACATTTTGATACATAGAATTGAAACTTTCATGGTTAGGTATCATCTTAAATTGAAAAACTGGCAAAAAACAACGGTAATTAGCCATTTTTCCAATCAAAATTTTCATATATGGTTTCAGCTTTTGCGTAGTCGGATTTTAGTTTTTTAAACTTCTATTTTTGGTATCACTGATTCTCGGTGGCCCTTCCTGAGGTACTGTTTGGTACTGGGGATTTTGTATACATTATCACCATTGATTTCGTCGTCTTTAAAATAGGGTGTTGGAGAATACCGAATAGGATAACCTTTGTCATACTTCTAACTGTTGCAAGTCATTGAGGGAGACCTGTGTTTCCTCGTTTGTTTGTACAACATTTAAGAGCCCTCTTTCTGTTGTTTACTATGTAAAAGAAAAATATTTTCTTTTTCTACTTCGTGGATCAATAAAGCGTGATATAAAATTTATAAGACGAAGAGAGACTTTTCGTATGAATATACCACCTAGTCTTGAAAATTAAATAGTAAAGTCAGCGTTGGAAAACGGATATCACGTGCCAATAGTATGAACCTACACTCAGCGCAAACTTTAACGCCTAAAGAAACTGTTCAAGCCATTTTCACTTTTGAACTTGAATAATATGTTTTAATTATTCTATGACAGGGTTCTATAGTAAATTAAGTAGATACCTATACATTGTTGTACTTGCGTAAGGGTGGGTCATGGGTGTAAGCCAGTAAAATAACATTTACACCAGTTTGTTTTTGGAGTAAATGGACCGCTGAGTGAAAGGGTTTTATTGTCGGATTTAATTTTATAAGAAAATATAGCTATTTCTTATTAATTTATGTTGTTCAGTTTAAAACCTATGACGTTTTCAAGACGAGACATACTTCAACAAAAACATTAAAGAAATATCAATATAACCATAGGGTTACAATCTGATGCTCATTTTCAGATAATTAAATCACGTTGAAATTTGTGTCCCGTTTTATAAAAATCGCGTGAAAAGGGGCATAAATCACCTTGGCGGTGAAAAAATTTACCAATCAAATGCGTTTCGATTCGAACCAAGCTGGGGGTTTTGAAGTCAAGTAACAGCCCCTCCATAACTCTAAATGTATTCATTGCAGGATATCCGAGAGAATTTTAAATAATAAAATTAATAAAGTTGGTTTCAAATCTCTTTTTGGGGTTAAGCTCCACTAATTCTTACTTTGGATTATGTATTTACTTATGAGTAACAAAGAAAACATAAATAATAAATAAAAACATTTATTTTATTCATCGTAAATTCTTTATTTAGTAAATCAAAACAATATTTTTGTAGATGACAAAAGTAAAGCCAAAAAAATTACAAATGCTTTACTACGGGAGGTTAAATTCAAATTAATAGGGTTTTATTCTTAAGTTGAAGAAATCTTGTACGGGATCCCTTGGGATTTGTTTTTTAGCATTTTTATTATTAGCATAACATGCTGCAACAACCACATAATCTGGAAAGTTTGACTGGCTACCCCTTATGGCTACTAAGATATACCTTATGATAAAATACAGACAGATATGACAACCGGATGGTGCGCGTTGGCTTCCGTCCTAAGATTCCTGATTAATGATTCCTTCCATTCCAAAGAGCTTGTATTGATTCACCCATGTTTTATAATTTTCTTTTGATAAAAAACGGATTTATGTAAGGTCTAGAAATACATTGCGGTATCAATTAACAGTATATTCTAAAACGACTGTTTCGATTAAGTTATAATTACAATGAATATTGTGGTAATGCCTGTCTAACATAAAACTGATGATTTAGGATTCTATCAGTTTGAGTAAATGTTGCTTATTGAAAGGATTTCATCCAATAATTTTAATTATGATGTCAATTTCATCATAACCAAAGTTCAAGGTTAGCTAAGCTCAAGTAACCATGGAGTCCATTTGTGCTTAATTTGATACTTAACTTAAGGGTCTTCTTGTGTTGTGGGCGTAAATCTACACGAGACGCTTTCATTAGTGTTGTAATTCTTGACTTCAATTTACCAGTTGGCCGCTTCGATTCAGGGTGCTTTCAAAAGTAAGAGCGGACATATTTCTCGACTGTGTTTATAATCCCTCCTCGGGAAACACTAGCCCGCTAACGAACTTAGTTCTAAGGTAAAGTTTTAATTGCTCCCCGGCAAATCTCAGTTTATCTTTTCGTGGTCTCCAGGAAACAGCTTTGTTGACTATAAATTCAATTTGAGCGAGGCGGAAAAGATTACCCATTTATTTATGTGGAGAGCCGGGTACAGTTCTTAAAATGAAGTGCGACTTGTAGTAGCGTGCCTCACGCTATATGACGTACAATGCAATAGTCGCGCGTAGATGAAAATCGAAATGAAAACCCCAAGTGAAGTCACCTCAAGCGATATTGAAATCGAGCAATGTCACGGCCAAGTAGCAGCAAAGGTTTTTTCCTAATCAATGATAACCAAATTTTGAAGCAGACTGTCACGCGTCTAATCTTGTTCAAGGCAAGCAGAAAATTTCTTTTAACAATTTAAGGGCGCGACAGGCACTCTCCGTTTTATCACCTTGGAGTCACGTACAAGGGGCCGACGTTACTTAAACGGCTAATGAATTCTTACCTTGTTTACAATAAACCAAAAAGCGTTTATGAAGCTCATTCATTAAAGGTATCTGCGGATTATGCGTGAAGACGTTCAAGAACGTGACTTTTGAGATTTTACTCGAAATTGATTCTGTTTTACACCGATAAGCGGAGAAGGCGAGAAGTAAGGGTTGCGTGATCTAAAATATTACGTGGAAGTTTATGGTGTTTGACCTCGATGCATTGTTTTACGGTAGGAAGTTATGAATAAGTAGGGCGTATCTGAGTGAGGTTGCGCCACTATAAAAATGGATTATGTAGGTCCCCGGAGTTATTGGGCAATTTTCGTTGGTATATAAGATTTGTCCTAGTTGTTGACTTAACAAATGTATCTGGAAGAAAGCTTTAGCCAAATTAGTCGTCGGAAAGCAATGACGGTGATGAGTTCAACAAAAGTAACGACTTTTATTCCTTAAAATGTGTGACCTACAATAAAATAAGGCCCACTGAAGCTCTTCCTCCCTTTATCGGAAATAACGTGTCTTAATTTGTATGTATGTATGTATATGCCACAGCATAGTTATTATCATCAACAGCTTGTAAAAGTCTACTGCCATAGGCCGTCCCCATAGAATGCTATGATAACCAGTCTTGAGCTGTCATCATACACCGACTACCTATGTGTGTTAATTATGTCGTTGTTCCATCATCCTCGAACACCGCGTGGCTGGTTCGTGGTTGCCACTCGAGATTCTTTATTTCCCAAGGGCTGTTGGTTCTGCGAACTACATGGCTTACCCATTGCCATTTAAACTTTTGAATTCTGAGAGCTATGTAAGTGATCTTGGTTCTTTTATGGATCTTATTGGTTCGAATTTTGTTATGTAGTGAAACTCCAAACATCTCAACAATTTATTGATTGAAGTCAACATTTTATTTTTTTCCTTCATGTTATTTACATCAGCCGGGTAATTGTATAGCTTGTCGCGTATTTGTCGAAAATGTCAATCTCACCTCCATTTAGTTTCAATGCCAAATAGGCTCCGTTTAATACAGAACTAGCAGACATAGGCTTCTTATACACACTAGTTAAACGCGACCAAAGCCGCAGGCGGACACTAGTATAAATAAATAATGCAATTCCGTGGAGTGAATGGGCATTGTTACCCGAATATATTTTAACCACACGTTGAGGTGGTTTATTCCCAACCATACCTTAAGTTTTCTGCTGGTCATCGTGAACCGCGGTGGTGCGGAGACAGTTAACGTCCATTATTACTTTGGGTTATGGTTGAAAATCGCGGCCTCCGTTATATTTTTGGTGATAAGTTGCGGTTTTTTAGGATTAATCCAGTCAATAAAGGGTTCGACCCGAATTAATTTCTCCGTCTCTGATTTTTTCACAGTGCTAGAGTAGAGAGTTGTGACCTTGTGCTCTCTATACTAAAGCCAAGTTACTCTACATTCTAATTCTAATTCTATATTCTAATGGCAAAATTATACAACTATATAACAATACATAATACACACTATATAAATATGTTATATACCTTAAACTATGCTATATACATCATCAGTGGTTCAACGTCCAAAGCTGGACGAGGCCTCCCACATATTATAATGACTTCCCATAATCACCACGCTTGGTAGGCGAATTGGTGATTGCAGTATTGGTGTTGAGTACTCAAGTGGATGCTGCTACCCATCTCATGGTGCACTATGCTTTTACTATATATTTATATTATATAATAGATGTAAAGCACTATGTTTATTTAAAAGTTATTTTTTGTTTTATGTAATTGCATTGATCATAGGTTTTCACCACATATTTCCTGAATTTTTAATTTATCCTATATTATAGTACTTATTGATTCTCTTATTTTCATCGCTTGTCTTCAACGGGTCCACAAGTGCCTCAAACTGCACGAACCATAGCCGTGGATACTCGCGCCAAAATGGTAGCAACCTTGTCTGTATGGAGACGGCTGCGAGGTTAAACGGTACGTCCGCGTTTTCTACTGCATCCTTTGTGCCCTCCATTTGTAAGTTTCTTTCTTCAGTCGGGGTTACCAATATTGTGGAGGTTCCATGTACCTACACGAGTAGTGGTTCTACCTGTGGTGATACGAGTGGTGATACGAGTGGTGATACGATGTAGTGATACGAGTGGTGATACGATTTCCTAATCTGCCTGCCTAGCCACTGTTCTACTTCCTAGCTGGGTATTCCTAAGGTTTCTTAAATAAAATACTGATATGTAACTGAACATAATTTATTGAGCAAATCCTCCTATCTATATTACAATATTAAGCCGTGCACTAGCTACGGTTGCAAAAGCTAAAATATTACAAACAACCAATCACAAACACGCTCACAGCTGTAGTACCGAGAATCGGAGACAGAGAACATTTCGTGAGAGTGGGATAGCGCTAACATAAATATTACGCGCTCGCGGTCTTGCGTCTTTAAAGTCCGGTAACGCAGCATCGGCCATCTGAGGTCAACTGCATTTTGTCCTTCAGAAAAAAAAACAAAAAAATCTTGCGCCAACAGTTTTCGTCGACCAAGACACGTTCTTGGTGACCCGGATGACGAAATCACCGCCGCGAATGCGGGGGCGTCGTCATCCAATCACGACAGAGTAAACACTACACAGATACAGCGACCCCGCCGGCGGGGTCGAAGACTTTAAGTACCTTCTGTACCACACGCCTAAACTGGTACAAGCATGTTCCGGGGCGTTTGCTCCTAGCCTCCAGTCTTTTCAGTACCTTCTGTACCACACGCCTAAACCGTTACAAGCATGTTCCGGGGCGTTTTCCTATTCCTCCGATTATTCGAGGTCCGTACCTAAGTGGTGCCCTTGCGCTAGTTGCCCCAATCTAATTTTAACGGTTGAGCGCCCTCCGCGCTCACCAAAAATCCGGTAACGCAGCATCGGCCATCTGAGGCCAACTGCATTTTGTCCTACAGAAAAAAAAAAAAAACTTGCGCCAACAGTCTCGGCGGTGCGCCCGCACGCTGAGGTCGTTTACCGTAGATGCGTATGTGTTCCCACAAACTTTTAGGTTATCTTATAGTTGGTAGCCGGAAATGGTCCATTATACAATTAAATAATGTCCTAGCTGTACAGATTATCACATCACTGACATCTGCAGTCCATGTTTTCTTGCGACATTCCATACGGCACGCTTAACTAATTATGGCTATGGGGTGCGGAATTAACACAAATGGGGTTTCCCGCATTGGCTCTCATTATTACACCTTCGTATTCACACTACAGTTCCATTCTCGGTATGACCTCGTCTGCATGAAGTTTTACCTTTTCTACTTTTGAGATATTTTGAATGCGGTTAGGAATGCGCCTTCCTATTGACAGATTAATCGCCAAGATTATGTGTGGTTGTATAATTCGGGCTATTGGGGCGTTTATTGTATGTAATTTGACTATTTTTGTATTTTATTCGAGGGTTTTGAACTTTGAATGGCAGTAAAAAGGTACCGCTGGGCAACAATATATTAATTTTATTTCAGTTTTTTTTTTCCAAATTTATGAATTGTTTGTTTACACAGCCGGTTACAACTGTGGTTGCGTTGTATGGAATTGGAATAATAGATAGATAAATAGATTATAACATAATTGTACACCATAAACAAAAAAACAAAAAAATAATGATACAAAGTTTCAAATCAGAGGTACAATGGGGTGGTTTTATCGCTTAATGATATATGTCACACCATCTGTGGTCATATCAAAAAGCGGCCGGCCCGCACCTGAGCCTTTAAAACTAGAAACATTAAACTGTTTTGCATTTTTGAACTATATGCGAGTGATCTAGGTTGTATAAAACGAAACACTCTACATTTTGAGCTGACTACACTTCTTGCCCTTGCTTACCATACTAAAGCACTTATCAAGCTGTATATAATTCTACATACTCAACGAGCGTGTTACGAGCACTTTACTAGTTAATAGTGCTTTACATTTTATTCGGCGACTAGTATTTTTCCCGTGACTCCATCCTTGATCCTTGATAGAGAGAGCTCTACATGATGAAACTATTTGTGAGCTGTCCTCACAAATAAACATCTACAGTACGAAACATGCGCTATTTATGTGATGCCTTGTGGTAAGTGCGATATGACAATTTTATGGAACTATTAGGCTCAATTCACATCAATGTGGCAGCGACCGGCTGCGCAGCGATGGGCGGTTTCAGTGCATTTTTAACCAACTTCACAAAAACGAGGAGGTTCTCAATTCGGTTGTATTTTTTTTAATGTTTGTTACCTCATAAAATCTCCGTCATTTATTAACCGATTAGGAAAAATCTTTTTTTTTATATAAATAAATATA
The DNA here is from genome assembly GCA_951392215.1 of Epirrita christyi. Classification (NCBI taxonomy): domain Eukaryota; kingdom Metazoa; phylum Arthropoda; class Insecta; order Lepidoptera; family Geometridae; genus Epirrita; species Epirrita christyi. Next base: position 7,312,906 of record OX595852.1, read on the forward strand.
CTTCCAGATTGGTTATTTTTTTTAGAGGGTTCTAAAAAAAATACCTAATAAACGACCTGGGTAGGTCTGATGATTTAATCCATGAGGAATTGAGGGAACTCCTCAAATGTACATATAGCAATTTTGATATTTTCAGCAACAAGTTTAGTATGCCTTACTATAGGCATACTAAACTTGTTGTTAAAAACATGCAGATAGCCAAATATAATGGCGGAAGTCGGTTTTTTAATGAAAAGTAATAATCTATATCTTTATCACTAAAATACATAGCCACCTCCACAAAAGCTAGAGGTTTCACGCGAAGCCACGTGTCTTCGGCACAGCCACGTGCCTGTCATGGCCTGTCATGCTGGCCGCTGCCGGTTGCTGCTACAATCTTGGTGTGAATTAACCCTTACAATAGAGACGTCACACAATACAATTACGTATTGCAAGAAAGTGATATTGATTCTAAATCGGTCATACGGGCAAGTTCTTTGTGTTTTATCAATTTTTATGTTATTTACTCATTAGTGCAACCTAATATGTTTTTAAATTTTTGCTAGTTCAATAGTTTTCATTTAATAGCAATTACTGTATTACAAAGGATGATGTGTTTTTATATTTTTTTTGTATAGTTGAGGATGAAAAGTCACGGTCTTCAAAACGACGGACAAATACAGTCGTGGTTTTTTGAACATGTAGAGAGGAGTGATAGTTTAAACAGCAGTTAGTATGCTCAAAGCTCTTACTTACTTTAGTTGTTGAGTCAGCAGGATGGCCCGGAGCTATGAATAATGTAGAACCGTTGCAAAATTTTAATGTATTCCGGATTTATCTATTCGTGTAAAGTACAAAGGACCTTTGAATATTATGTAGTGTAAAGGAAAATGTGTAGACAAATTGTTGTCAACCGACTTTCAAACAGGTAGGTATATTTATAGGTATATAATAAATTGTATGCATGGAAAACTTAAGGTAGAGTTCAGAAGTAGTGGCGGCCGTCATATTATGACGGCTGTAATATAGCAGAGTCGTAACAATCTTCAATTATTTCTTTGAACTTGTGTTGAAATTTACCAGTTTTTACTCTTAGTAACCCTGGTTTTAGGGTCGATATCACAAAATAGGCAGCGCGCTGCTTTTAGGTACCTATACTTTGTGGCGATATCAACAAAAACAGTGCGGGGTGATGATCTGATAATCAAATAATAGAGGTCGCTTTTAAATGACCTTAAGTAACTTAGGCCCATATTAATAAATCGAACTTGACTCTGAGAAGGACCTTAAGTGTGTTCCAATTTCAAAATTCCCATACAAAAATGTAATTTTTGGTGTCCTCAAGATCGTTCTCAGAGATGATTTTGGTCTATTAATACAGGCCTAGAACTTCACGCTCCATTTTTTTTGAATAGGTAAGTTTCTCATCTTCTCTTCACATTCAGTTTACAGTACTAGACACTGATCGCCTGGGCATGCCTCCTCCAATTTGTGCCATTTCTCCTTGCCCTTATAGCAGACCGCATATAACAGCAATCCGCCTTATGTCTCCAACTCCTTTTGCATAAAGCAAGCAAAAGAAAAATTATATATTCTGATACAGTAGGCTAGAAAACGATTAATCACTCTAACAAGCAGTCAGGAAAGGCTTTGCCGCACACAGTTGTCATTTTTTTCATAAACCTTTGACTAACAACTGCGATACCCGACCGCGCGCGTGTGACAGCGACCACTTAATTTACTGACACAGCATCGCTGTAAACACGCCAGTACTATGTAATTTTGTTTTATTTCTCGGCCACTGATAAATTGGGTGTGGAGAAGCCTCGACCGCGGCGAGTCGACCAATATTTTTCATTACTATGCTAATTTCATTGTACCAATAAACGCGACGTCCCGCTCCGAACCGCAAAGAGGTTAGCTGTAGCCTGTTTTACAAACATTTTTACTGTGTCCACTCGCAAAATTTGTATTCACGCAAATGGTCGCGCTGGTTAATTTGAAATGCAACTGGGCATTTCTACTTTTTCACAGTGCGCCGGTTCCTTTAAACGAAAGGCAATAAAATTGTTGAGTACATTAGAGGCAGTTAGTGCCTTCGGGGAGTTTTTAGTGTATTCAATAGTAAAATTAAACATTTGTTAAAGTTTCTCTTTTGAAAATCAGCTATTATTTTGCTTTGGAAAGTTGACCTGCTTGGGTAATGGCGCGTGGCTTTCTACGAAAAGACAATGAATGCTTGTGGCTGTAAGGAGAGCAATACAATTTCGAAAGCTAAAGTTGTACTTGTACTTGTTTCAATTTGAACTTAGTTGTGATTGTGTAATGATGTAATATAGTAGGTACCTACGAAGAACTAAATACAAAAGCTTTAGAAGCTCTGAGGAGAAAGTGTCTCGTTTAATAGTTTAATTACTTCTCTCTGAGGACGACCTCTGTGACGCAGCGGGCGAGTAGCCGGCTGAGATGCGAGAGGTTGCGAGTTCGAATCTCGCTGCGGGACAAATGTTTGTATGATCTGCAAATATTTTGTCCGGGTCTGGGTGTTATGGTACCATGGTACTCGTAGTTCTTGATACCTTCGAAACAGGGTATCCTAGTGTGGGATCAGGACTATATATGTTTCTGTTGGGAATGTTATGAAAGAAATTGTTGTGATACGAAATATTTTAGGTCTAAAAACTCTTCAATCATATTTCATCACGTAGCTAACACGAAGCCCATAGTTTAGCTTATTTTCAGTTCCCTTACACCTTGCATCCTTGATAAACATATCACGGCGTGTAGACTGTCAATCTATCTTAGTAATATTGATCACACAATCGCACAACATTCAATAGATCAATGCTATTAGGGGCGCATAGCTCAGGACGGTCACGTAACGCCCAAGGCGATGGGGCTCTCTGTTGGGTATTTGCACGGAGTAGAGAAATAAGTGGAAATACGGACAATATATTTTATCAACAAAACTCCAAACGTAAGTAAAGTAAAAGGTAACTACGCCGTTCAGGAAGAACTAACCTACCTTCCAGCAATGAGGCTAGGTTTCGGGTTTCATTACTCAAAAAAATACCTCAACCTGGTCACTATCTTAACGCTGTGCTAAAAAAGAACCAGTGAGACGACAAAGAACATTTATAACACTGACTAACTCCTAAGCGGTGAAGTGAGTGTTGAAGTTTGTTTAGAAAAAAATCCACGTGGACGAAGTAGCGGGCGTTCCACTTTAGTTGAAATTAACAAAAAAACATTTAATTTTTCACATAAAAAACTGAAAAGTGTTAATAAATAAAAATAGTTTTAAAATGTAACTCGACCTTTTTGTGTTGGTATTTTGTTTCATCGGAATATAAATAAACAAAAACATTGATTTTACAAATCAAGTTCTTATTTTGATTCGATAAACGATTGTATCAATTAACTTTGATACGAGTACATAACAATTATGCGATTTTGCGCTTATTTCCGAAATATCCACTACGTCTTTATACCCTTTCCACATTAGAGCTAGATCATTCCTCAATATCGTAGGTATTTGTTATACAACACGTGTCCTACTGCCCACCCAACAATATTTTCTAACTCGATTCTCTAGAAAGTAATCCTGTGGTATGTGAAGCTGGTTCGTGAAACGTGCTTTACTTGTACTGTTTTAATGGGTGCATGAAAGTCTCAAAAGAACAAAATAAAAGTATGATAGTTAATTGAAATCGATTATTAGTAGTTAGTTACGACACCGTGTGCTGCAGCAGCCATTATGCTTGCATATTAGAGCGACCAGGGAAGTACCTACCCGGCATTGATTTGGTGCATGTTAACTATTAGTTAATCTATTTCGGGATCTAAGGGTAATGGGATTTTATGTAACTAGCCCGGAAGACCAGTGTTATAGCACGATACTCTACCATAGCACATACTGAGTGGTGGCTATTTTTGTTACATATTTCTATGTCAAGCCATGAAAGTATCATGTAAATTCGAAGTTGTTTTGTTTTTGTGGTAACATAAGTAAATATCTTTTTATCTTTATAAAAAAAAGATTTTATAATATGAATACTATTTTTTAAATCGTACTGTTTCATTGCCTATATTATGCATATTATAAATTTGACCTAGTTAAAAGGATAGGGATAAAGATAGATAGATACATAGATTAACTTTTTATTGCGAAAAACAACAGTTCTAATACACAGACACGAATAAACATAACAAAAGAAATGCACAATGCTTCATCCTTTTTTTGCGCTCTATACAGTTGATCTATCTATCTATTTCGTTGTAGTCACGGGGCAAAAAAAATGACAACTCGCTACGTGTACAAAAATATAATTTAGGTATTCGTTTTTCATAAAATAGCCATGTTAACGTTGTTTGGCAGCAACATGAAATTTTGCAACGATTTCAATTTTGCACGGTCCATGGACGTGACTGTTTTCTAATTTGCGTCTACATTCGAAATGGCTCGATATTTTTGACGTTCTGATAATTACGATGAAAAATACTGTATTGTGTCTTAGTTATCAAAAACAAAAGAGCCGGAAAAGTTATCATCTAAACAAAATAAATACCATGGTAGGTACTAATAGTTCCTTATACACACGACATAGGCAATACTAGTGAGGACTAGGATAACCTGTATCGTGACTACTCAGGACTATGTAATGTGACTGCTGGTTGTTTTAGATATGAGTACCAGCATCGTGTAGTCAAGTAGGTAAGTACAGACAGCAAACCTGGTTACCCCCGCGTCACAGATAAAATAATTGGAATCATGTCCTGCGCGTCAAATAACTTAAATTTGTATCGCATTGGGAACACATTTCAAGATTTTTTCATTCACTTAAATATAGCTCAGTGCTAAATAGAGGACTTGTGATGCAAAAAAAAAACAGAAAACGTGAATCATTTTATTTCTACTTCAATCTCGAAACACACACAAATACACATACACACACTACACTACACACACTAGGGTTAACCAATAAGTTATGGCGTCCGTACATATCAATGAACGTTGGTTTGGTTTTCCTCAACAATGTATCAACAAGACATTTTTATATTTAGCGCTGACATCTCATTCCGAAGAAGACAACTGTTTAAAGGAACTCATGAATCATCGGTCCATGCAAGGAGAGGGCCGGAAGCTCGCTGAAATGTCCCATCATCCAGGTACAGAAGGAATAATAGTACTGTAGTACAGAAGTTTCACTTTAACTATACTAAACATACTCCACCCTTTTTGGGAAAATTACGACCATACACCACGTACTTTACTATTCTCCTAGCTGACGTTTTCACGAAGTTTTTTTTAGTTCATGGCCTTGTAAAAGCTGCGGTAAATTGACATTGACAATGACATTTTTCGTTCAAGTTTCCATACAACAAAATATAGGGTTAAACAGTTTTTTCAAATACCTACCTATTTTTTACTCTAAGTAAATTTTTCTATACATTTTTAACTCTGTCACACCTCTGTAAACCTTTCTAGACCATAGTCAAACACATAATTGGCTGTCAGAGTATGCAGTTAGTATGTTGACTGTTAAATTACTGCTTTACCCCTTCAAGACCGGTTTATGACACTAGTTTTAAAATGTTTTTTATAATCTGGAAATATTTGTTCCAGTTCTGGCTCTTGTGGTACCATGGTACCTACTCATAGTTCCTGATCCCATGACATAGGAAATTCTAGTTTGAGATCAAGGATCAAGTATGTGATTGTTGGGTATGTTATTATTTTTAGTGCCAAATTGTTAAGCTTGCTATTAAAAGTAAGTAAAAATTAAAAAATTTACTGCGATTTTTTTTAGTTGTGTTTTAGTTGTGTTTTGTTTCAATACACAGTCAGTGCTTATAGGTCAAAAAATTCCGCACAACAGAATGGCTCACATCCACGCTATATTGGATCAAAATACAGCGCGATTAAGCTTATGTTGCAATACTAGCTGATTTTGAGTGGCATATGTCTCATCCAGGTCGGGTCGGATATGGAACGTGTATTGTCATGTCCTGGCACTAACGATCTTCACTTAAAGAGGTTTCGGACCGTGCTCAGCTTTAAGAGCTACGTGGAAATGGAATGAAACGATGACAAACAATGTAATTTGTTTCATAAGTATCATAATATCATCATGTCATCAATTTGGATCACGTCACGTACGTACGTAGCGATAAGCTGACACACCAGGGGTTGCGGGCAGCAGCATCCACCTGAGTACTTGATTACGGCAAATCTCCTCATTGAATTCAATTGGGGTTCGTCCAGTAGTGGACGTAAACCGGCTGCTGATGATGATGATGATGATAAGCTGACAGAGTAGCTTGAACGGGTTTTAGATTCTCACAGGCAAAATTTACTAAAACTTTCAGCATTGTGGGAGTAGTGGATGTATCCTAGAGGTTGTTTTATAATTTTTTTTTGGCTCATATCACAAATACACTCGAGAGCAATGAATCCGGGTCACTTAAAGAATGTTAAAAATCTCGGAAACTAAAAATGATAGATTAATGCAATAAATTGTATTTAATAGACAATGTAATACTCCTTAAATGAAGGAAAAAAAAATTACATTTTATTAACACAAAATTACATAAAGAAAAAAACTGCTGATCTCTCCTTAAAACAAAAATAGGAAACATGAAATTTTTGAACTTTATTACGATTTTCTTGAATTTTAATACTTCGTATTGCCTCCTCGTGCTTCCATTACTGCGTTTACGCAGAAAAAAAACAACAAAAAAACAGAAATCAAACAATGATAAATGACAGATTACAAACAAAAGCAAAACTAAATGCTGTAATTTCGTAGTTCCATCTTCGAAAGTGGCCCTTTTTCAAATTTGATTTTTTTATGATATAACTTTACAATAACTAAGAAGTTTTAATACCTTCATTTAAGGAGTATTACATTGTCTATTAAATACAATTTATTGCATTAACCTAGCATTTTTAGTTTCCGAGATTTTTAGGATTCTTTAAGTGACCCGGATTCATTGCTCTCGAGTGTACTACAAAGTCTCAAAAAAAAACAAAACATAGTTTAAATCGTTTAGCCAAAGTTCTTTAAAATGATACCCAACATGACCTGATTGTCTCTTCTTATTTGCCCGCCTTCTCTTAAAAAAAAGAGATTTATCTTAACAACCCCCTGACCGATGGAGCTCATAACCTTACGAACTTTTAACGATACTTTCTACTCACCTACCAAATTTCATGAAGATCGTAAAGTTGTCTTGAGACAAACAAACATACATACACATACAAATGCCAATTCACCCCAGTTCACTAAAAGAACTCGCTTCGCTCGTTCAAACTATCACTATTTGTAGAACCCTCTGTATACAACGTCAAATGCAGGTATATAGGTACAGCGTATACCTCCACACTTAATTGTCGCCCAGCTATTGAGTAGACACCTAACCTGCTCCATTGAAAACTACGCTTACATATTGTGAACTGGCTCCCAGCCAGGGATTATCCGAGCTCCAGTGCAATATTTGTGTCTCACGTAGCCGGCACTATTCAGGGGATCGAAAAACTTTTCTAATATTCTGGTTGAGACGAAAATACTTCGCGAAGATTTGACTGCTGATCAACGTGACTCCTGTGGAATGGAGCCTGAGTTTGTTGCTTTTTATTTATGGAATCTCTGAGTTTCAAGAATATTTCTATGACCTTAGGTTTTCTAAGAAGCAGTGCTGACATTTTATAGACGTTATATGGACCACAATTTTTAACCTTACATCAATACTTGAAAGTCAGCTTATCTCCCGTAGTTTACAACTGTCACATAGTGGTCACCGCTCCTTATGAAACCAAGTCCTTTCGTGAGTTCCAGGGGTTTTTATGACTCTACAACAGTCTTTACTTCACAAAAACACAACAGCAAAGTGAAGAAAACTGTTGTTTTTCAACTAATTATGTCGAAAAAAGGTTTACTTTTAGTACCAAACAATCAAAATTTTAGATGTAGGTATTCTTGTTCTTTTTTGTATTGAATATTTTCAAAATGTAGTCCTATATTCAAACTTCATGACTAAGCTCGTCTATAACAACAATAAAAATTGTGTTGTCTCAATGCAACAAATTGAATTATCTTTGTAACACGGCCGTATTCAAGTCGCATTGTAGGTATTCGTGATAGAAAACAATAAACCAGCGATAAAACTTGGCCATTGTTCGTATGTTTCGGTTCGATTGCAAGTTGTTGCGAGACTGGCGAATGCTGTTCTATTTTAGGTATCGATCTACCTAGTGCAAGGATATCTAAGTACTTAGTACCTGAGAATAAGTAGTATGTGAATGTATTTTAGGGTTTGTTTTGGTTTTGCTGCTGGTAAATAAAATGGGTGAATTTATGTTTGCGACACTTTTGAGAAAGACCTAAATTTTGACGAAATACATATTAAAATTATTGAGGCAATATGTTAAAATTTTGGAGTCGCTGCGTTACATGCTCACTTAGTAACGGTAAAGGTTGCAAACTTGATGTTAATTATAGTTATTACAAGTAAAATTCTTTTACACTAGACAGAAAGTGAATTCTAAAATACTTATTTCAGAAATCTTGCTGTTTTTCTATCTAAATAAGTAAATCTATCCAGTAAGTACCTGAAGAGGTCACTGTATAATATCCGTTCAGGAAACTAGCTGTGTCTTGAACGTCTTAACCGTCGTCATGTCACGTCGTCAGATCCTCGTCCGTCTTCAAAAGACGTACCTACTCATACCAAGAATATACCATACGAAAATAATAATTTTAATTATTTATATTTATAACCATACCCGATATAGAATACTACGCGGACAGAAAAGATGTTTTAAATCAAGAATATATAAAATCGATTAAAATGAATTAGAACGACGAAATTTTTCATAAAAAAAAAGATTATAGAGTTTATTTATTTATAAAACTTAATATTCTTGAATTCAGCATTTATCGTTGTGGTTTTATTTTTTAATCAATACATTACTATCTCAAATAAAGAGGATCTATTCTAGAAGTAATAAACAGTGCCTCTAGGCAAGAGGGACGGTTTTCTTGAATTTCAAGACACCCCACTGGCACACCAGCCACATCGTTCGCGTGGACTATTTCCATACAAACTTACAATACACCAAAAGAGGAATGTACCCTCATGGTTTAGATTGTGCGTCACGCAACGTTTTTCTATAATGTTGATTATTTGAATTTAATTATTACTTAACTGCTTTACTGTTTAATTTATTACACAATTTGGTCAAGTTCAAGTAATTAATTAGTTAGACCAACAAGCTGCCAATAATTTACACTTTTCATATTTTGAATATTGATGGATTTAGCACAATTAACATAACATACACCCAACAGTCACATAAATAGTCATGATCTTACACTAGGATTCCCTGTGTCGTGGGTATCAGGAACTACGAGTAGGTACCATGGTATCACAACAAATGCAGATCATGTAAACATTTGTCTCGCAGCGGGAATCGAACCCGCACCTCTTGCGTCTCAGCCGGCTACTCGCCCACTGCGCCGCGGGAATTCTATATAATAAGCATGATGTAACTAATAGTACAGGCAAATTAGCAAAAAGTGTGGACCTAAGTCGTGTAGTCGTGGATTGTTATGGAAACGTTAGATGACACGAAAAGAAGCTTATCCTAGGTTTGCACCGTTTCTAGTGCTTACGGAACCCTTTTAAATATTAGGTACAAACTTAAAAAGGCCGTAAATTTTAAAATAGAAAGAAATTACTTGATGCAAGTTAAATTACGTATAGAGAGACTGTCTCAGTGCATTGTGATTTTAATAAAAACCACGTGCATGTAGGGAACACAGTGTTGAACAAATGCATGTTCCGTAAAAAAAACCAGTGTAAAACTTCCGGCGGATGTAGTACTAATTAAATGAATAAGTTTAAGTCAATTTCCAGAACTACATTAATTCTCCCCGAAGTAGAGCGACAATAAAATATGGAAAAGTGCCTTCCGTGAGACGCACCATGGTGCAAACCTGTTAATGTATTTCGAACATTTTTCTGATAAGTCTATCAATTTGCACCGACTACCTTAATTTTCCCGGAGCCGTAATAACCACAAAAAGTTTTTTTTGTAAATGTTTTTTTTTGTATGTTCCGTTGTCGGATCATAACGGTTCGAAGTCTATGCCAAATTGCACCGACTACTTCTATTTCCCCCATTAAGTTACTGATATTTTAAGGTTTTCACCCTATTTCACCCTGTTCCGGAGGGTGAAATTACTGATGCTTATTATTAGAGGTGATTTTTAAGCCATACAAAACAATTAGAAAAGTTTTCATGACTACATCTAATTAGTTCCACACTTTTGCAAAAAAACACCTAATTTGACTGTACTGTAATGAAATATGAAATGTATTTGCTGGCACCAAAGCCCGTCTTGACACGAACGTTTCAATATTAATTTTTTGATGAAAATGTTACTCATATAAAACAATATACTTCCATCTAACGATGAGCTGCGCCTAACGCAAAATGCCAGTCGTGGATTTGTGGCCTTACTTACAAATACTTCAAGAATTAAGCAATGTTTAAAGTATTGCCATCTCTAACTATTACATAGCGGAAACAGTGACAGGACTCAATGCTTGTAAACAATGCTTGAATTTAAAAAACGTTTGTATGTAAGGGGGTTGATTTTTACCTGAGTAAATCAGATACAATACTTATTGAGAAACAAATGCATGGATCATCATCAGCCTGTAGAAGTCCACTGTTGGACATAGGCCCCCCTAGAATGCCACGACGGTCGGTCTTGAGTCGCCTCTATCCATCGACAACACCAATTCAAAGTTAAAGTGGCAATGTCGTTACATATATATCGTCGACGTAGTAGAGTATATGCCCCCTCTCGATTGACTAAAAACATTATAAAGGTCACAAGAAGTCGGTGAAATATGTTTTTGGTAGAGTAATTCCTCGGAATTACTCTACCAAATCCGCGGTAGAACAATATTTTCTCGTTAGAACATAATCACATAATCTAATAAGTTACCTCTAACTATTGGCTAGATTCGATTGTAATTCAAATTATGGTATTGGGTCAATAGCTAAATTAATAAAATCAATACAATAAAACTAAAGACTATCAGATGACAATAAGGGTTTTTGTATTGAAATGAAAATTTGAAATTGATTGAAATGCCTTTTTAGAGCGGTTTGGGGCGTATTTTTGTTTGAAGATTTCTGTTTGCGTTTAGCGCAGTCTTAGTTAGAACTGTAAGCTGATTAAAATAGGTTCAAACAAAGTTTTCATTTTCCTCCTCTATCCTTCTCAATCTTCACAGAAGCTCTTTGAAACCATAACTGTGTGTCATCTGAACTTGACCGGTATGCAAAATTTCAAATAAAAATGAGTCAAACTTGGCTTGCTAGATTTTAACCATGTAAGCAAACAAGGAAAGGTAAATAAAAGCCTTTAAAAAATAAATTTTTGTTCGCGTTCTAACACATACCTTAACATAAACATGACGACAGGTATCATACAGCAATAAAAAGGGGAAAATATTAAAATATTTCATTTTTATTTGTCGAGAGGGAAATTCATCTTTGAAAGTGTTTACCCCGACGTGAAATAAAACTGCGAATATGTTCGAAACGTGTTTACTCGTCGTGACTCTGAATACGTCTTTGCAAACATGTTTTTTCTGTTGACATGTTCAAAAACCACCCACAAGAATGTTAGGCCGTATTCACAAAGAAAGCGAATTAAACAGGTAACATAACATAAAACGGTAAACAGACAGACATGAAAGGAATTTAATAAAAACGTGTTAAAATTAGGTCGTAATGTAATAAGAAACGAATATTATATGTATAAAGAATCTTTATTCGTTATTATTATGTTACTCGTTTCTTATGTTAGATATTTTATTTGTCAACCTACTTGATGACTCTTTATGAATGTTGTTGTTTGTTTTTCTTTGTGAATGTATTATACCTACTACCAATCATAAAAAAAACATCGACAATATGCAACTAAACAAATAAACGATTGAATTTTTTTAAATTATAAAACAAAGAACTTTTACAGACATTGTACTTTATGTTTCTCATTAGTCAAAATCAGTAGACAAAAATAGGGCAGGGTTTGCTTGCCTAGCCATATTTATTTTATTTATTTATTTCACAACAAAATCCACAGCTCTTAGAAATAAGATATTAAACCAATGTTCCAAACCGACAGCCAATAACGGATTTACATTATAATTAAACAGCCAATAACGGATTTACATTATAATTAACATATGCAAAGCAAAGGTTTTCAAACTGGAAAAGTATTCGTGCCTCTGAGTATAAAGTGTCTTCCTAGTATATGTCTAAGATACCACCCTGAAGTACCTATGCAACAGCCCCAAACAAACTCTTGTATTTGTGCGTGTGATATTATTTCATAGTTCTATAAGTAAGGTATTTATTTCCTCTGATCATATAGTATAGTTGCTGAAAGTTATTACCTATATTGTCCAATTTAGAGTGCGTTGACAGTCGGCAGCAACCTGCTTTGTTAGTGAATGCACCCTTAAGCTTGAAATAAAAAATGGGTATTTAAAGAGCAGAACGGGCTTCCCCACATCTTACGCATTCACATGTCGCACTAAGCTGATTTTTATGAAATCTCAAAGAAGAATCTTAAGTACAGATTATTGTACAGAGAGGTGAAAACATTGACTGGATCTTACGTGTTTTAAACATCTTTAAAAAGCAATATGAAAATATTTCCTTATGTTTGTTTTCGTTTGGAAATCTCTTTTAAAAAGTAATGTGTTTAAAAAAATTGGTGCGAACAATTCGTGAATGAGGCTATTTGTTTTTTGATATAGCATTTAGAAAAACATCAACTAGTGCGCTATTGAATATAAGTAGTACCTACCTAATAAGGTTTTCATCTACCATCTGCATATAAATTGCATAAGTTGGTACCCTAAGCGGAAAATATACCGACAACGCCCAATGACACACCTAACACTTATGACTTGTACTATACTTGTACTATACTATACTTGTACTAGTTCTATGAAAGCGTGCACAAGATTACATTGTGACATCTATCCGTATTTTCTAAAATGGGATGTATCCCCGAATCGGATGTTTATAGTTTATCCCTGGCCATAAAATGACAGATAATATATATGAATTCATCTGGCGAAAAGCTTCTAATAGGCTTCCAGCCACTTTATTTGCAGATGGATGTAAAATAAGGGTCAATAGGATACCTACTCAATTACCCTACTCCAATAACTACACAAAAATTCCAATTTCGAAAATCCATTCTTAAAGTGCAAAGAAACAATACCGTTGAGATAGGAAAAATAAATTCACAAGGCTGTCCGCTCGAACACAATACACAATATCAAGTAGTAAAGATACTAGCAAGTCACTACATTTTTCTAGCATGACCTGCCGTTAAAATGTTAATTCCGCACGGCTTTTCTGCTTTCTGCATCAGCTGGCAATTGAACTGCTAGGACTAAAGTGTGTCACACACGTAGCAGACGCGGTAAGATATCTGTATCTGAGGCCCAATTCTCTAATTTAAAAACATTCAATTCGCAGTATAATCTCGCCTCAGTCGCAATGTCACGTATAGTATTATTTACTATTACTTAATCTTTGCGTTTCTTGCGAAGAATATGTAATAGTTACTATACGAGACAGTGCGACTGGCACGAGATTATATTGGGACTGGAATGTTTTTAAATTAGAGAATTGGGCCTCTGAGCGCGTATCTGTCCATATCGCGCTAAACTCAAGGATCAACACACACGTATCAGATCACTTATATTTTACCGTCAAGCATATGTAGGCACCGACATAAATCAAAAGAGGGACAGATGATATCTGTGTATACACATTGAAATACAATACAGTTTGAAGGTTTCCGCGTGAATGTATCATTTTCGCATATTATCGTATCTGCTACGTGTGTGATACCTTCAGATGCGATAAGTTTTTATACGCATATAAAATATTACCGCATCTAATACGTATGTGATGGTCTCTACCGTATGTGTTGGCCTAATCGTGACTAGCCAAACCGAACGGGCAGTATCCATTCCGTTGGTTGAATGCGGTATAGTGAACGTCTCAAATGTCGTCAAATTTTGATAAGACAATATACTGGAACAACCTATAACATCTCACTGGCTCGAGAGGTGGTCCATAAATCCTTCCACCTATAGGCTAGTTTGGATAATAAGTTTAAATTTTCGTAGTGTACTTACTGTTTCTTTACTATATTGCAGCTCGTACCTTATTCATTGGCAAATCCCATTAGCATAGAAATGGAAAACATACCTCATTGGCGATCAGTACCCTCTAGGATTACTTATGTGATCTAAGGATAACATACCTACTCCGTGATTGTGTGGGTTTGTGTTGTAGGTAGGTATGGGATACCTTACAGTAACATTACTTTGGCATGCCTTACAGGTAGGTGCTTTGGTGTAAAGTTCATACAACCATGCTTGAACAACGCAGTATGTAGTAAGAGCGCTCATAGTGCTCGTCTGTATTTATGTCGTCACTGAATGTCGTGCGCAAATAGTTCGGCAATACGCTGCGCTGATAGAGCATACTTCTGTTAGTAAACCATAAAACCAAAAATTGATTTCCAATCCACATTGGACCTGACTCTTGTGTGATGGCTGGCAGCTCTAGATAAGAGTCCCTGTTGAACTGAAACCTTGCCCCACTTGGTCTCACTTGTAGTTCGGTTATTGATGTAGAATTATTGAGTATTAAGTACCTGGGTGATCGAACTTTGCTCGAAAACTTTAGGGAAAACGCGTTTTCCAGAGATGAGAACAGCAAGCTAGATCGATTTTTCGCTATCGAAAACCCTATATAGCAAATTTATTTAATTGAAATCGTTAAAGCTGTTTTCGAGATTTTAAAATATATAATTATAATATAAACGTGACAGGGTGAGTTTTTTTTTCAGTGCCACTTGGTGAATTCTGAAACCGTGAGAGTTATCGAAACGTGATGTTAGAAGTTACGGCCCCGATTTTGAAATAAATTAGTTAATTAGTTCTGCATTTATTTGTAGTTTTTCAGAAAAAGTAAGTATGAGTTTTGTTAACGTTTAGAGTTTTTTGTTTGATATAAATAAAACCAACAACTTGACACATATTATTTATTTTTCATCATACAAAGTAGGTACACAAAAAAGCATTTTTTTTACAACATCTTACTTTTTCTGAAAAACTTCAAATAAATAACTTTATTTAATGCAGAACTTATTATTTTCAAAATCGAGCCGGTAACTCCTAACATCACTTTTCAATTACTATCACGGGTTCAGACTTCGCCTAGGTGGCCCTGAAAAAAAACTCGCCCTGTATATACCTATACACAAATATTGCTCGTTTAATAGTGTTATAGATAGATAGATTAACTCTTTTTCGCTAAACTTGGCGCCTTTTTCACAGTTATGTTTTTGGTGGGATCACTATTCCAATAGTGATCTGCGTCGTGTGTGGCGTCAAGATTGTTTTGGACATTTGATGCTCTGTCTATTTTGTGACCATGTGATGCGATAATCCACAGCACACATAATCACATTACCCAGCAATCAGCACTGCACTCAGTTCGTTATAAATAGAAGCTGATTTCGTGGCAATCAAATTGAGGGATTATTAACTGGGACCAGTGGTCTGAGCTGGTTGCCCGTTGACCAACGAATGAGCAAATTAACTTAGTAGTAGAAGCTCTAGCTTACAATGCATATTTTAAATGAATTATATAAGGAACGAGTGACACTTCTGCTTTACTTCTTCTTTTATCTCTCGAGTCATCTGTTTCTCTTCTAAGTTTTCACCCTGCCTGAGGTTTGGTGGACCTGAAATGTGACTAATGGTAGAATGTACCAGTCTGGTGAAAGGTATCAGTGTGTCTCAAGGAACAGCTCTTAAATTCATGTCACTTTCTTTTTTGGTTTTAGGACATACCGGTTTCGTTTCGATGTTTATCAGCACCGTTAAAGAGCACGTGATCATTTATCACAATTTTTTCGATTAAAAAACTCATTTGTTCTGAATCTGAGTCTTAGATACGAACCCATAACACAAAGTACGTAAAGGTGGTGCGTCTGTTGTGCCCATAATCTGCATTTGGTGTAAGTGGTTTGAAGCTTGGATGGTTCCTACCGATGAACCTCGGCTTTCAAGTGACAGTCGAGTTGAATTATTAGCCAAGCAAGACCGGTGATAGTCAATCAATGAAAGAGCAACGTAGTAGAAGCGGCTGAGCTTTAAATATGACTCCTAGTAGATCGAACATAATAGTTCCTTATTAATAATTAATAAGCTTAAGCTAGGTCCGATGAACTTACCTCTCTCGTTGGTACCTTGGTACAAGTAGTTCATAATACCTACGACACAGGGATTCCTAATGTGGGATCAAGACTATGTAACAGTTGGGTGTTATGTAATGTTATAAAAGAAAAGCTGGGGTTCGATACCTCAGTCTTCACCACTAATCCGCCTGCCAAGCGTGATTGTGGCAGATCACTACATTGCATTTTATTGGTGAGGCCTCAATCAGCAATGGATGTCTACCGGCAGATAATGATTATTATGATGAATGTTTTTAATAGGGACTATTAAGAGATATGTACCTCTTACCTCTACCTCTACCTCTACCTCTATGTGCAGATACACTTAATAAAGTCGTGGGAAAAATAAGCAAGTATTGCAAATTTTGGTATGTGGACGATTAAATTTTCGTAGCATTACAACTACGCGCCTCTAGCAGCTACGTTCCGCGTAGCCGTGCGCAGTGCGCCTTTTGGTTCCAATTATTTATTTTAAAACGATCTTGCCTTACCTAAATAATGCTTATTTTTCTAATCAAAAACCTATCTTTACTCTAAGGCAAACAAATCTCCTAATATTTGACTTACTTCAGCTTGAATTTTTTTTAACTATTTCAGTGTACTGAGGGGTCGGTACAGAACGTGAGCGCTCCAACTAACTGTTTACGTCAGGAAGTATGTAACCATCGAATTATTGAGAGCCAGGTTAAAATGTTTCGAGTGAGCAGAGCTTTTTGATTTCCATTCGGTTTTTGGAGGAATAAAATGTTGGAGGTCGAGTGTTCAGTATCGGTCTGCGGTTTTTCTGCCCTTTGAAATGTTACCAAACTGTTTGGGAGAAGGATGTTTGAAGTTTTGTGATAATCCACCTGCTTGATTTAATTATTTATTAACGTAAAACGACCAATAAATTACCAGTAAACGACAAACGAACGACATAATTATGTAGTAACGCAGATTTCCAGATGTAGCAAAGATAGTATAGGTTTTGTATTAATGGATATATTTCTCGTAATCTACATTACAGCTTCATTATCTTAGTGATAAAAAAGACAAAAAAACACCGATGTTTGTGTTATTAGCTTTGTTAGGGTTTCACTACCTTAGAAATCAAATAGGCTTAGTCAAATCTAGAGAAAAAAATAAGAAAACATCCAAAGTGTAGCCAACCAGGTCAAGTGGTGTTACATAATTATGCCTTCGCAAGCACTTTTTTATATTTATGGCTAGTAATTAAAAAAAATCTATTTCCCCTTATCTCTGAAGTTTACAAGTCAAAATAATCAGTTATATGAAAGTTAAAACGTAATTTCAGAAATCCAGTTTAAGACATAAGAGGTTTCATTCGAGTTTTATTATGCATACAGCTACTCCATATTTTTATATTTCATAAAAATATTCACTTTGATAATTTCATAAGACAACGAACCCCTTCGCGAGTCTGACTCGCTATTGACTAAATTGATTTCTCTGTTATTTCACAGAAATTATACAAAAATGCAGGTGGTCACATGATCAATCATTACACATAACATAACATAACATAACATCCAACCGTTACATACATAGACTTGATCCTACACTAGGATTCCCTGTGTCGTGGGTATAAGGAACTACGAGTACCATGGTAAACCCCAAACATGGAACAGATCATACAAACATTTGTTCCGCAGCGGGAATCGAACCCGCAACCTCTTGTATCTAAGCCGGCTACTCGTCCGCCACGTCACAGAAGTCGTCAAGACCAACATTAATGCTTTTTGTACACCGACGCATTTGCATGCGGCAGAATAGTGCAAAACTGTAATATAAGGATGCTCTCGCGTTTAAGGTAAATCGATCAAAAGGGAACCATAGACATCGCACTAGAGTTAGATCGAGATATGTGATTTCATGATTTCGCTGCCACATGCGAATGCGTCGATGTACAAAGGCGTAAAAAATCACGTATAGAAATGCATATTATTATTTTAATTTTAACGGACCAAATAATACAATATTTGCGGTGCAGGTCTACATCTACCTACAACAGTAGGTTACTTCACACAACTAAATGTACAAACCCCTAACTGCGCACTGATAAACACATAACATTTCGTTGCTTACCCATGCATTAGCCACGCACCACTACCTGAACATAAACTCCACATCATTCTTCCCTTCAATTGACCATTTCAACCGGAAGAGTACGGCGCCAACAAAAATATCCGTAACCTGATAACCGGTTACCGGGGCCCTGCGGACCGAGGTAGATGATAAATCTTCATTTGCCTTGTTCGCACATCCGACCCGCCCTACCCAATTAGTTAACCCACCGTTGGCTACCTACGCGCTCGGATATCCTTGGTCACCTTGTACGGAGCCTGTAGACGGGATTGCATTGCGGTTTTACCCTCGAGGTAATAAAGAATATGAGTAGGTACGCATGTTCGAAAGTAGGGGCAAATTGAGAGGTAGGGTGAAACTGTCTCATCTGGAAATCCTGCAATTATTTGGCTTATGAGGAGAACAAATTACGAGACTAAATTATGCACTATAAACAAATAATAACACGAATAAAGTGTTCTCTTTCTGTATCATTTTACCAATCTTAAATGATGCTTTGATACGTTTCATAAAACTCCAAAGCACTCGACCCATTTTCTTGAGAAATCAACAGATTGTGTCGATTCGTGCGGGAGTAATAAAACCTGTGCTGAATACAGGTGTGAAGCAAATTAAAACGTCGGCCATAACAAAGAACGGAGAGTCTCTCGAGATGAGCTTTCAGTAAGAAAATGACTGCAGAGAAGCATTTCACGGGCCACAAATTTCACCGTGAAAACAATCGTAAAGTTTTTATTACTCAAACATTCGCCATTGATTCACGGCCGGAAACAATAAAAATACTGACTCAATCAACCTACAATTTTATGGGCACTAGGTGAGTAAATTTATTGTCAGAAAAACGATAAAGTAATTCAATTTACACCTTCTTCTATTGCCACTTAGATGCACTTAGTGTGTCATGAGACATCTTAAAAAATATTACTGAAAACGACTAGGTCCATCATTTTAATAGGTGTAGTCAGAGGCCAAATCCACGATTTTTGTTAAGAAACGCCTACAACTACAACTATTTATTAAGTTTGAAGGCTTTTACTATTTATCATTGATTTAGCCTTCCTCTACTCTAAATATGTAGATTGCTTTGTTCAGTTCAGTCAAAATCCGTCAAGTAGTTTTGGAGCTACGTGCTGGGAAAAGATCAACAAACTTACATATACACATCCTTACATACATACAAACACAGACTTTTAAAATTTTTACCCTCTTTTGCTTTGCTGTAGTCTGGCTAGGGAGAATCACGCAACAAAATTCAAAGTTCCATTGACAGTGCAATAGATTAACTAGGTCCACTGGAGTACAGTAAGTAGGTACAAATCGCATAAATAAAAAACCTAACCCACCCGCAAGTTCACATTCACAAATCACACTTTCGGTTTACGCCGCTGCGTTGACAAAAAACGCCCCTTGATCTCTCACAGTGAAATACTACAAACTGCTCTACAAAAAACGTAAAAAAGTAACGTTGAACAAGAGCCCACTCGAGAGTTCATAAAGGTCATTTGACATCATACGGCAGTAGGCTTCGCAACTGTCCCCTGCCTCTGTTGTTCATTTTTCTTCCCCTTTTCCAGGCCAAACGGTAAAGAGAAACTTAATTGGAGGCTTTCCCGCTGACTCTCAGGCTCAATGAAAAATTACGAGCTAAACGAGCACACGCTAGGGAATTTTGTGCCATTCTCGACGCCTAGAAAGAAATGCTGCGTCTTTACTCGCCCTCTTACTTAGATAAATCTAAGCTGGCGAACGTAATTTCAATGAAATATACTGCTTATTAGAGGATTTACGTAAACTCAGTTCTTTTGGAAGATTGTTTTAGGAATTCTAACAATATAGTATACTAGTTCATACTAATATTAATATTATTGTCATTGATATTCTACCTTATGTAGTTATTGCACCTATCTCGTAATAAGTAAGTTCGTGTAACTGGGTTCTTTATTTTTTATTCTTAGAGCTGTCAAGTGCCTGTCGTCGTCGATCTCAGACATACAGACTACGGGCAAAAGGATTAATAGGCACAGAGCGGGACCACAAGTGTTTCGTTTTTCCAAACTTGGTACGGAACACTGATAAACGATTTTAAATCATAAAGGAAATATATATTTTACTTCATTTACTCTTAAAGAGTGTTCTGACCACCAGGAAGCGTCACTGAGCCAGTTTTTTCTTTGCTCTTGTGGCGAGTTCTCGCCGGCAATGAATAACTATTAATTTAAAAAAGAAACTATCATTAAATTTTTCCTTGTCGGCGATGGGACAAGTACGTAAACTAACTGGTTTCCTCACGATATTTTCTACTAAAATAACTACACAATTTCACCGCCAGATATTAATGTAACTCTCAAAAAATAGAAAGTATACTTTTGTCCGTGTATTGTTGCATCTGGGTTAATCGCTGCCATGTGAGTTATGTGGTCCGCCTCTAAGGGGAATCCCAAAAGCGCAGTAATGAGGATCTAGCGTAATCCACCACTGCGTAGCCGGTTAACCAATTAAGATGTTTTGTTGCTCGTTGTCAGCAGAATACGGCTTTTTAGCACTTCTCTGCAAAAAGTCTGAAGCCAGGCTGGTTAGACGACGCTCACATAAAAGGCGTAATTTTTATTTAATGTTTTGAGATTCAAAAAAATGTCTGTTAAAAATTCTAATTAAACAGCAAAAAATTAAATAAACACATCACTTGACTTATTTATGGTGTGGGATTCAAAAACGAAAATTATTGTCGATATTTTAAATAAATAAAAAAAACACGAAATTACATTGTGAATTGAATGTCAAATAATTACGAGAATTGAACCTGATCATTGAACTGAAGTAATAAAATTAATTTCTTATTTTTTTAAATTATTTATTTACAACTTTATTTATCACAATGTCACAGTCAATACAGACAAGTTTTATGTACAAAAATTTATTCTACAAAATTCGACTACATTTTTTACAGGATAAGGTACAAGACTGATAAAAGGGCAGTTATGCAACATTACAAGTTAAGATGTTATCGAAATCAAAAATATTTGGTCTGAAGAATAGTAAATACGAAAAACAATAGATTCTGCAACATTGGTACTTTGTTATATTTTATAATGTTGACATTCATTTATTTCTATCGCTTGTCAATTTTGTATTATTTGTCAAGTGTCTATTTTACATTTAATGCTTCTTTTCTATCAATGATTATTCTATGGCACTGTATTGTTCATTATCAATAATTTACAATTTGTTTTTACAATGTACAGATTATACAGAGACTACTACGGACAATTTATCTAAAGGTAAATCTATACACAACTCTCAGGACCTGGTATTTCTTCTGCTATTAAATGCTCTCGCCTGCTTAGCGTCATTGTTCCCATGATAGGCTTAGTTGAAGCTCTTGGTGACTTCAGTATCTGTAAATAAATAAAACGTTACAGACATATACAGGCTGTTTTTTTAAATGGGACAGTATGGGGATATCCGAATCCATAAGAGATGGAGAAGGTCACTAGAGGTGTTCTGAAACGTGCCCGTACCTGGAAACAGCAATCCCTCTTGCTGTTTCCAGGTACGGGCACGTTTCAGAACCCATTTTGGCCATTTTTCAGAGGCCATTTTGAAAATTTATTGCGATAGTTTTATTAACGTAGGTACCAGATTGCTTACAAATTGTATGAGAAAACATTTTATTAAATTTGATTAACTTCTACTGCTCAGATTTTTTTCTTCCCATACAATAAAATAATCCTTACATGAAATTGAGTCGATACGCATTCAAAAAATTTTTGATCAAAACAACTCATTTTTATGGAGAACTCACGCTTGACCAAAAAAATAACTATGTCAAAATCGTTTTCATACAAAATGAGCAAATGGTTCCAAAGACAGTATCTCTTATGGATTCGGATATCCCCATGCTGTCCCATTTAAAAAAACGCCCTGTATTCCTAACGTTTTTAAGAAGAGGCTTCAGAAGGAAACGTTATTCCACCGATGATATTGCACCTGTAAAAGCCTTATAACTGCAACCGAAACTCACGGTGCAAACGTGTAACTACGTATGTATGTAATAGCTAAAGCATTTGTATGATTTTTTTATGAAATAAACAGTAGACCCACATAAAAAAATTTACTCAAAAGTGCCATTCAAAATTTAATTTCAGTGCTATCAGCAGTCTATCTAAAAAGCTGTGTGATAATGCAATTCATAGAAAAGGTTTTTCCACTTTTTGGAATGAATGCTAATATCATTACTATATCAAAATAAAGTTTTGCATTTATTTTCATTAACTAATAGATTTTTTCCATAAAAATAAAATAATACCCCTAAAAAGCGTTTCGTATTTAGGTAACTTACTAAAATTCAAACAGGTAACAGTGAAAACAATGTAATGATTAGTAAAACTCTATGTGAGATTTCAAAGTGAACCTCGCTTAAAGCTATGCCTTTGAATCAATAGAAAAAATATAAAATCATCATTCTAAACTATTCTACAAAATACTTGTAACTTACAGGTCTAGTTTCCTCTTCATCTGTGTGTGTGGAACGCTCGCCCCACTCGTCCCCTCCATGGAGAGTGCCATTATTGACGGCGCCATCTATCCCGCTCTTCAAGTTTGGAGGACATCCGTCTAAAATAACGGGTTGGAATTAGCTTTTTTAAGTTTTTGAGAACGTGAAATTGCTTGGCAACAGCGTCGGCAAAAAGATTATTGCGTTTTTTTGATGCGTGGGACTTTAGTAACAGGTCACATCTTCACCAGCTTGTATACGTTCACTGCTGGGACTGTCTCCCCCATTGAATACAAAGGGGGGATTTGCCATAATCACCACGCTTGACTATTGGATTGGTAATCGCAGTTTGGTGTTAAGTACTCAGGTGAATGCTGTTACCCAGCCCCTGATGTAGGCTTTTACTACATCTAAGAGAGGAGAAGGAGGGGTATTTTCTAAGCCTAGACACACCCCAGCGCTGTTATCTATTTTGAAATATACTATACTATTATATTATGGGTGTCTATAATCTTCGTGGATAATAATAATATACCTACCTACATATTGCTTCAGCATAAAATGGGAATTAAATAAACTTTAAAAAAGCTAAAAAAAACATTCAGTTGAATATTTTCATTCAAATAAATCCGTAGTTAAGACTTGGATAAACAAATAGGTCGAACTTCGTCATTTTGTGCGGCTAAAAATATAGCTTCTATAAATGTAGCCCGCAGACAACAAACTAACTTCACAACTGGTTTTCCACACGGCAAAGTTTCTAGTAGTTTTTCTTTTCAGACAGAGTCGAAGCTAGGCAATAAGAAAGTAACACTTATTTACGACTCTCAAAAGACAGAATTTTGCCTTGAAAAATATACTAGTTTTAACGTGCACCGATTCAGTTACTTATAGAATTTTTAAATATTCCTTGTAGATTTCCGATGCAATTCTATTTTCCAGCCATTATGCCCCTTAAAAATTAACTTAGGGATAACACCAGGGGATGGGCCACCTGAGTGCTCAACACTAAACTGCAATCACCAATCCGCCTGCTAAGCGTGGTGATTATGGAAAATCTTCCCATTGCATTCAATGGGGGAGGCCTCGCCTCGTGCAACTGTGGACGTGACTCCAATTCACAAAATTATAAAAAAAATTACGAGTACGTTTTTTTTATATCGGGTGACGATGATAGTTGAGCTGCAAACCCCCCTTCCCCCACCCAACTTGTTCATACACCACAATCCTGTGCTGTTAGTGATAAACCTATTAATTAATTGGTTCCTAAATTCCAATTGACGGTATATTGGTATTATGGTCTTTTAACTTCTTTAATTGGCCTACTAATCCATGCACAAAACTATTCCTATATTATTATTATTATTGTTGCTATTATGTTATTATTGTTATGTTTAAGCTATCGTTATGTCATGTGGTTTTTTTGTATTGAATTATGACTGTAGAAATAGAATCGCTTCGAAGCGAATACCGTTTGGCTAGGCCGGCTTGCCTTCACACTAGGGTCTTACAGCGCCCCCTGCTCTTTGCCCCTGTTGCAATCCACTAGCTATGATTTGTGTCACGACACTGGTTTCAAGGCTCGAAATAATCCTTAACTTCAGAACTGGTTGGTTCCAAAGTGCAAATGCAAGTTTTGCCGCGAATATCGGCTATTACACTCAGGAGTTTTAAGTTGATTTAGTTATTTCTGCCACTGTAACAGCTAAACTTGAAATTATGTGTCAGAAGGGGTTGCATTCTTAAATGGTTTCTGTTTATGTTACAACATATAAATAATTAAGTTTGATAAAACCCATACATTTTATACGAAACTCCATGAAAACGCACTTACACTATGTTACTTATAACGTAACGCTTCTATAGTAGGTATATTATTGTTTTAAATCCAGAATATCTTATCATAGAGTGAAACTTTCAGCCATATAAAGATATCTTACCAGAAGGAGGATTCAAGATATCCGGCTGGGCATGTTTCGGTGGCTTTAATGTATAAGCCACAACGTACTGCCCATCGCCAGCATTTATTTGCAATTCTGATGACGGCTGCTTCGTTGGAGGTCTGCCTCTAAAATTATGTAAAGAGAACTTTTAAGATTAATCGTGCACTAGATCCTACTTCCTACTAATCTTATAAATACGATAGTTTGGAGTCACGCTGTCAATTGAAATTGAATGAGATGCATAATTATAACTCATATTGAGAAATATTAATTCCATTTCCATTTCAATTCACTATCACGTGAACGAAGCCATAAGTAGATGCTAGTATAAAATGTGCAAAAGAAATAAAACACTGGAGTTTCACCTTTTTCTTCTCAAGAAATAACCTGTGAAGACAGCTCCGCAAGAACAAATGACGATCGTGAAGATGATTGCCCAGAAAGCTGTTTTTGATACCCCTGCCATGAGGTTACTGCTTCCATCTTGGAGAGAGAAATACATTAAATTTTAAAAATAAAGTTCATTCATCTACTAATAATAAAACGCATCTTATTAAACTTTGGTAACCGCAGCTCAGACGTTCAATTGTTTCATCTGCAATAACTCCATACTAATAATTTAAATGATTTTGAAACGTTATAATAATCATGATCAACCTGTAAAAGTCTACTGCTGGAAATAAGCCTCCTTCCTAGAATGCCATGACAAACGAACTTATGCCGCCTCCATCCACCGCCTTCCTGCTACTTTTATAATGTCTTTAGTTCATCGAGCGGAGGGAATTCCTTTACTGCGTCGTCCAGAACCTTTATTCCCCAAAACGGTTGTCAGTTTTGCGAGCTATATGTATATGATCTGCACATTGCCACTTTAACTTGCTAATTCAGAGAGCTATATCGGTGATCTTGATTCTCCTACGTTGGTTATTATCGTCATTATAAACCAAGTAAATGTACGCATGTTCCGTGCAAGCAAGGACATCTTATAAATTATAAGTCAAAAAGTGCATAACCTTGCTCAACTGATAATTTGTGAGGATGGATGTAGTTCCAACATGCCTGGGGCCTCACATGAATTTTCCTGATTTGTGATAGAAGTATTTCGATTTCAAAATCAATACGGGGCAATTAAGGGAAAAACTGATTATCTTATGAAGCAGGAATAAATTAACCTCAAGTTTCGTATAAACTTTTATTTTGTCGTAAAAACATTCTGAGACCCATCAAAAGACAATCTTTTATAAAGTTTATATTTCGTGAAACCACAAAAGCCACAGACAGCATTTTACTGTTTGAAAAAGCAACCAAGGCATTTCTGCTATGGAACTATATTCCGTTTGTTTTATTTTAAGGGCAGCAGACATGAAAGTATATTTAGTCTATATCAATCCAAGTTCCGCTTGATCGCTCAATAAGCGTAAAATATTTGCGATTGGGTAATATATGCAAAAACTAATTAATTTGAAACTCTAGTAAATATTTACAATTTACCATTTGGAGCATTTCCCATTACCATGGTGTAAATTATTATTCCGATATTGTCCTAGAATAAATCAAGTAAATAGCCATTAGTTATCTTTGTCTAACAATCAACTTTCATTCGCGCATGAGTGAGACAGAGTCATAAGCAGGTAATAGATAGTTAGGAATTTATATGACCATTTCATCTAGGAGATTGGGTCTTCATTGTCTTTCCATCAGTACGCAATTGGTATAAGTGTTGGACAAGTTTTCAAGTTATTTGGTTAATTGGATCTAGTTAGATGTACGACGTGCTTGAGTCGAATGGTTCTTCAAAGTTGGCAATGAATCTTCAAAGTTAATGTTACATTAATTTAATGAATGTAACATGTAACATTACTTTGAGAGAGTTTTAAGGATGTAATTTACAAACAATTTCTGAACTAGTAAATTGCCTACTAGTTAAGTTCAGCGCCACATCCAGTGGAATTATTGTGTGACGTAAAATAGGCTAGACGTGTCTCATCTCGTATTTAAAAATACTTTAAATTTTATCCTAGAATCTTCTATAAACGCTAGTTGGTTACCTTTGATCGGAGTTTGTGCAATCTTTTTTGCTAGGCAAAACGAAGGGAAATATTGCAGTCTTGTGTAAAATATTGAAGACAAGACGACAAAGTTATTTGCTATGATTTCAAAACAGTTTGTAACATTCTTATTAATTTGTTTTTAAGTTAAATTAGTTTAACAACACTTTCTTTAATGAAACCAAATAACCTTTCAAAATTCTGCAATGGAAATTATGTCTGGAATCAGATAATTCAGGCTCTTTTAGAGGTTTTAATATTATTCCCAAAGTGATGAACCTTTGTTAGATTATGTATAATAACTTGCAATTTTAGACATTGTAACGAATTACAGTTTTCTATGAAGCATGAAATTGCTAGTAGGCTCAGTCAGAAAGTTCACTCGTCATCCCTTTGCTGCTCTTAACTGAAGCTTGTTCTGATATAAGACCTGGTCACAAGCTTCTGGTTACGCGCTTCAAAATAACACTCTTGGGATAGAATAAAGTCAGTCTACGTGGATTTTGTTTTGCTCCAGTTCGCTTTCGTGATCTATTTCAAACTATTTTATTTAATATCATGGTGTGCAATAAAGTATTTTCTATCTATCTATCTATTTTGTTAAATTATTAATATTTCCTTAATAATTATATAGCAACAACTTTAGTTATTATAAATAATGGTTAGCAATAATGTATACTCTATAATTAATCACTTCTGAAGTGTACCTAAAGAGGACACACGTAAAAAGTGTTTATGACATGAATTCTGAATCAGTCAAGTGTTAAAAGAAATTGGCTAGAGCATGTGACTTATGTTTGGGTATAACTTCCTTGGGCTAGAGTTACAAAGTACCTACGTAAAAGCGGCGTCTTTTTTTCTATTTTGTGCTAGAGTGTTGCAAAAAATGTCTAAATGCTACGCTGCTACGAAGTTTGTAGCTTCGTAGCACTCAATATAATAATTTATCTAGGCTCCACCATTACTGCCACTCATTATTAGTGATGAAAAATATTAATCAGTACCTGTTCTTCTTTCCGGGTCTTGATACGTGAGAGCTTGTAGCATTATCCTATCTGAGACTCCTTTGTCGTTTCTTGAATGCACTGTCAATCTGAGAGCGTTCCCACTTGACCAAAGCACCACAGATGGCACTAAAAATAGTGCTACACCATCTAATAAAAACAAAAATAACACAATTTGAGCATGACATTCATAGGTGCTCAAATCTGAATTAATAACCTAACAAAAAGTGTATGAGCATGCATTGATCCAATCGAAGATTATTATTAAATCGAAATATCATTACATAAATAAAAAGTCCTCATAACATCGCTATAATTAAGTACTTATTGAAGCATAAATAAACATAATACATGTTCTAGAATACAAGTCGTTTGCAGCATCGGGAGACATTGTTAGACATCGCAGTACGTTGTCAGACATGTCGACCTTAGTTGTTTTTGGAAGTAAAATGTTTCAGAGATCTCACTCGTTGAAAGTTATGGCTGATTACAAGGTACCATGTAGTTACAGAGAAGTCTAAGTAGCAGTAACATTAGACCACTCAATTTCACTTAATGTACGTAGAACTACAAGTACTGCCATTTGCGGTAAAGTGCATAGAAATAGAATAGAGCATTCAGCGGACAACTGGAGCACCTTCAAAGTGACCGCGAAGTATTCTTTAACATCATTTTGTAAGTTAAATATAACAGGATGCTTTGAATTTTTACATAATTTCTTGTACATCATCATCATCATCAGTAGCCTATAGGAATCAACTGCTTGTCAAAGGCCTCCCCCTAGAATGCCACAACGAACGGTCTAGAGCTACCTCCATTCACCGACTTCCTGCGGCCTTTTTATTTTGTACTATTATTTTATGACAGAAAGTCGTACCAGTTTCATTCGCCGTGACATTAAATCTCACAGTTCCACCCACTGTATCCAAGGCTTCAAGCACCACCAGCTGAGGTAGACCGCCGTCGTATCCAGTCACACAGCGGACAACCAGCGCGTCTCCAAAGTCGTCTCTATTCGAATCTTCGATCCAGTTGGAGCCGTTGCCAGAAGATATGGTGCAGTTCCGTGGTGGGGATGGTCGAGCTGTTAGAAAAAAAGGAATAAGTTTTTTTTTACAATTTATTGATTGTCTCATTACGATCATACATAGATGTAATTTCAAGTTTTGTTGCTAAAAGTAACGTAAACATAGAAGTTTTGTGGGATTTTCTTTACATCTCGTATCGATAAAAATATACAAAATTTGAATCTAAAATTCAAATGTGTAATTTTTTTTATTTTAAAATTTCATGTGAATTACGTTGTTAACTTTCTTGGACATGGAGACCTGGAAAATATGGTTGGTTGCCATCACTATGACAGATCGATACGGAAAAAGTTCTCAATTGCCAACACCGGTAACAACTGGTTTTTAGGGTTCCATACCTTAAAACCACCAACGGAACCAGTATAGGATTACTCTCGTGTCTGTCTGTCTGTCTGCCTGTCATTATTTTTTCCGAATCTAAAGTTTAAATTAAGTTAGGTGACCCAATCACGGACGTATAGCGTAAATAAATTAAATCTGATTTTGAGGGTTCCTTTATATTAGAAAATGTAAACAATACTTTTGTCAAGTGCATGATTTGACATAATATCAAATGATATTATGAGAAAATTAAAAACATCTTTATCATAGTTTTTTATATATCATAACACATGCGAAAATCGAGCACGCCCGTTATCTCCAAAATGAATGAGACTAATGTTTTGAAAAAAATATAAAAAAATTAAGCCTTAATCATTGTTTACAGGAAAACCTTAACGAAAATCCTAAGTCTTCAAATTCCCCCAGGAAACTAAAAGTTTTCGTAAAGAGAATAATGTGTATATGTTAATTACACAGTATACTGTACAGTATTTACCGGTCTACCGTCGAACGTGGTCGCGGGCGGTGCTCATGATGAAGAGGCTTCTGAACTCAGTCTCGAATCGTCAGCAAAAGTGACAAAAAACAGTGATGTGTTTTAAATGATTTCCAACCACGAAAGTTTCAATTCTATACCTTATATATTTGTGTATAAAATGAGTTACTTAATTTCACCTTATTTTCCATTATTCCATATTAGTCTAGTGGTTACTATGGTAGCCTAACTATATATTGATGAACCCTCTCCACGCGACGCCAACTCGCACATAACATAGCGGGAATTGACGGTGTATCACACCATAAATATCTGTATTATTTAACTGTTATTAAACCCATTTCAACTTTCTCAGTCTCTATTGACGAAGCCAATTGATTCAAAGTTTACATAGCAAATATTTATAAAGCTGTTGACCCATCTTTATTGGGGTAAGAAATCAATATGAATTCTCGATTTTATTTACCGATGAGTTTAAAGAGTTTTAACTTAACGCAAGACCCTCTTGGACTTGAAATCAAATTTAAATATTGAAAAGTTCTACAAAACTCTTGAATAATTCAAAAAAAGACCTTTTGATAATATTGTAAAGTTTGTGAATTAGAAACTTAAGAAAAGAGATTTTGTTTTGTTTTTGTCTTCAGGGAAATTATTTTGTAGTTGGCTTAGGCCTACAGGCGCCTTTATTTCCAGCAAGATACTAATGATTTACTAGGTAAATAATCTGGATCACGACCCACGCTTGGTTGCCGGGTGCAATTGGCATGGCACCTTGGCAAGTCAACGAGCCGTAATCTCTTTCACTAACTGTTGTAAATCGAAACTCTAGTACTGTACTTTAATTGCTATACCTCTTGTTGATGGAAATGCTCTGCATTAGGATCCGTCCGCTTCACTCACGTGGTACCCGGATAAAAAGTGCCTATGGACTTCCAGTCCATAACCTTTTTTATCTCTCTACCAAATTTAATCGAAATCGCATCAGCCGTTGAGGCGTGATTGAGTAACAAACAACATCCAAACTTTTACATTCATAATATAAATTAGGATTGCCTCGTATCTTATCCATGAACATCAACCTCGGTATGTTATTCTTACTTTCAGTGTTCTGACTCAGATGGCACTGATTGACTGACGTAGTCATTTGATGAAACACAGAAACGTACAAAAGTTTTAAGCCACGGCTTTCTAAAAAGCGGAATATGATGACAGCCACTTCTTAGGGAATCCTGGATTTATCGTGCAATACTTACGGTTAAAATTACCATCACAAATCCCATGGGGCAATTGCTGTTTCTCGGCAAAACCAAAATTATACTAAACATTGGTTAGTGAAACCCTCTTTAAGGACCTTTAGGACTTTCTATACTATGTTCAATTAAATGGACCTATACCTGCTGGTACAATCTGGAACACGCATGGTTGCGCCTGGTTGCCAACTGAGTTGGCGCCTCGGCAGGTGAGTGCACCGTAATCTCGCTCGCTGGCTGGCGTGTATCGGAGCTCGCTCACACTTCCATTCAATGTCCCTGAGGGTGAGGTATTTTTTGAGAATCACCTATGCATAAAAAGTTTACCTTGCTCCTTTGCCCGGGTGACCAGAGAGCACTGAGTACGTTTATTGGTTTGTTGTCTCTAGTGAAATGTAGGTATATTATTTTGATATGGCTGAATAAGGCTATATCGTTAAAGTATCAGTCAAGTCATGTTCTAGTAAAGCGGTGGCAGTTTTACTAAAATGTGGGTGGACAATGTCCAACTATTTGAAAAAACACGTAATACACTTATATTTAAATACACTCTATGTGCTCTTTAAATAAGCTACACCGGTTAAAACGCCACTAAGATACAACAATATTGCTCAAAAAAATTATCATTCAACAAAAATGTCCTTTCAAAAAATACAACCGAATTGAAAATCTCTTCCTTTTTTATAAGACAGTTAAAAAATCCAAAAGGAACAATTTTTCTCCTCGAATTTTTTTAAAAAGTTTATTTCTTTGATACGGGCCTAAAATTTGATTCGACACATCTTTACTCCGCTCAACTTTGATCAATTTCAGGCCCATAAAATTATAATCTACATTATCAAAATAATGAGCTTCCTATAATTTTTAAACTCAGGGCCTATACCACAGACATGTGCACGTGTGCCACAAACATAAAGAAAAAATGGGCTTTACGATAAGGAAAGAGATAGCACCTGGCAATTTGACAATCGCTTATGTAATTTTATTTTATTTTATTAATAATGCTTATGCAACAGAGGTAACAAAATACACAATCAAAGAACAAAAGCCTTCTAACTTAACTAAACTATGTAGCATAAAGTACTCAGGTAATACAATTTAAAACATTATCAAAAAAACAAAACAGCTTTTTAGTGAATAAAGAAATCATGAAGTGAAAAGAAGTTCATCATCATTCATCTCCATAATTTGTTTAGCATTTGCTTGTATTTGATAATGAAAATTATAATTTAGCTAGCAACGTTGCGGTACGCAAACTTCCACATGGTCACTGTGTATCGACCAGGTTTACTCTCGACAAGCAAGAGTAAAAGGAAATTCTCAAATTATAAAACTCTACCCAATGCCTTACCGTAAACATACCATAAGCTATACCAAAGCTATCCTCTAAATAAAATTGTAAACGGGGATTGTCTTCAGAGATCCCATTTATGTTATCAGCGCGCTTTGTTACACATTCAGGTCGACAGACATGAGGTGCTGATTGAACTGTCTCGATGCGACTGATTGTTAGACGAGGGTGCTTTGTGCTAAGCTTACCTTCAAGAATGTGGTTTGAATTGAAGATCAGAAAGTATTGACAAAATTATTTGAAAAAAGATATATTACATTTATGATATATTTTTCCCGTCTCACGACCTTCGAGCGAGGTCGCAGTCGGTGCTCATGAGGAAGGACCTCTAAATGGTAAACTAAACGTCAGCAGGCGAATAGTAAAGTACGTGGTGTATAATCCTAATTTTTCTAAAATGATACCAAGTCACGATAATTTATATTCTATTATATTATATATTATAAAAAAGCTGAAGCATAATAAGTAGAAATGCAATAATGCTGAATAACGGAATAAAATAAGCAAGAAATATTTGCAGGTGGACTTACCATATCGAGCAGGTGATACATTGAAGCTCTCACCACTGTTATTAAACTGCCAGAAGAAAGTCACGTCAGCTGGGTCAGCATGGACAGAACAACGCACGCGCAAAGCTTCATCTATTGCTGCGCCTACTACTTGAGGAGTTGGTTCAGCACAAACTGGCGCAACTGTTGAAAACGAGGAAATATCTATTAAAATAGCAGCTGAGGTAATTATTGCATATCGTGATAAATCAGGGCTTGCATAAAATACTATTACAAAAGACATATTTTAAAATAATTATATTTTATCAAATCCCAAATGAGTAGATTTGTAGAAGAATCAAGATCACCGACATAGCTCTAATAATAAGTAAGTTGAAGTAGCAATAGGTTGGTAGTAGAAGTAGTAGTTGAAGTTTGAGTAGCGGCTCAAGGCTCTTGTCGTAGCACTCTAGGAGGGAGGCCTATGTCTAGAAATTGACTTCTACAGGCTGATGATGATGATGATGATAAGTAGCAATGGAAAGGCCACTAAGCTCGCAAAACCTACAACTACTGCGGGATAAATGTTCTCGGGTGGTGACCACAGACCAGACGACGCAGTGTAGGATGGCGGCGGCCCCCTACTTGATACCGATGACACTAAAGTTGAAGCTATTGAATAAAGGAACATGAAAGATGTTAAGCTCAATATTTTCAGAGCCTATCATTTACTGTTCATGTTAACATTCGCTCGGCCTTCTAAATTACAGGCATAAAATAACGATAAATTTAAAAACTCCAAACAGCGAGTTTTCCTGTCGTAAAACAATAAATATAAATCATGCGAACAATTATTTTGGCAGTGCCCCGAATTATTTCGTCTTCCTCTCTCACGGCAATTAAGTGTGGGTTGCCAGTTACCGTCCACGGAAGGAAACCCACGATGCGCCAATATACACGGCTGTTATAAATCAACCGACGGACACAGTTGTTGATTTACGGACAGCCGTATAATCAAGGTGTAATTCTGGATACAACACAGTTGGCCCTAAAAATGCTAGACAAATTCACGTGGATTTATCTTTCCAAGTGAATCGTTTCATTTTCATAGGTAATGGAGTTTCGAAACGTTGCTCATCCGGTCAGCATAATTTAAATCCTCGCATATTTTGTCTCCAATTAGCAGGGCCCTACCCACTCAATCGGAATTAATTCAACACAAATTGACGAAATATTTCGCAATAATTCTCTAGAGTTCCCAAATATTTTGGATATTTAACTTTAGCAATTAGTGAAATTGGTTTGAATCTTTCCAAATGGAATTTTGTTAATCGTTTTCAATAACTCGAGAACTAAATCAAAATGTCCATTAATCATTTGTGATTCAAATAAGCTAAATTAGTCAGGTAAACCTTCCTATCCATTAAAAATAATGAGCAAAATGTGTCTTTTCAATTTCTATAGTACCCAATTCAATTATAATTATAATTTATGAGAATTTCAAATGACAACGAAAACTAAAAAGAAATTATTTCAGCCTAATAAATCCAATAAAAGTTCTCGCAAAGTAATGACAGTCTTCAAAGTGGCTCATTTCTCTCAATTCCATTATATTTATTTTTGTTGGAAGTGATAACCAATTAAGGGCATACCATAAATACTAATAGTAATAATAATACCGTGGTGTGTCTGGCCTAAGAATATACCCTTCCGTCTCCTCCCGTGGATGTCGTAAAAGCTTACTAAGGGATTAAACCAGGTGATGGACAGCAGCATCCACCTGTGTACATAACACCAATACTGTGATCACCAATCTACCTGCCAAGCGCGGTGATTATGGGAAATCTCAGCAGTGGACATCAGCCAGCTGATGATGATGAGAAATAACCTAACAACCGCTTATTACACTAGCGAGCAAATGTATCTTTAGGATTTGCCAGGAAATTTATGCCGTATGGGGAACTAAAACAAAGCTCTATGAATTAAAGTGAGCGATATAACAGATCGGGGTGGGTTTGAGAATGGCAGTAATATTAGGCAATAATTTTGATGATTTAGTGCCAGTCGTGCCTTCGTGCCGATTACTATGCGGGCGGTCGGCCGCGGAAGGAAGTCGGTACGTCGATCCCGACCGCAATCATTTGAATACTATTCGTAGACACGTCGGTATTTATAGGTTAGTAATTCATACTGTGCTCCCGGTGACATTTTATGGGTTGCCCAGTGCCCGTGTGTCCGATATATTACGGGTGTATTAGGGTTATGCAAATGAACTGTCTAGTGTGTACGTGAATTTGATGTTCGCACTTTCCCTGTAGTAATGTTGGGTTGCGAAATTAAAATGTAGATAAGCTCATTCGATGGCTTAAAACTTAGGTCACCTTTCCAATTTATTCAGTCTTGTGCAAATATTATATTTTTTAATTTTAGAAGTTTGTTTTGGTAATCCGATTTACGTTCAAAATAAATGTTTTTCTTTTTTTTTGTTGGCAGATTAGAGCTTTTTAGTTTATGTTCAGAAAAACATTAGAATTACTGCCCACAGAAAATTAGTGTATCTTCAAATAAAGCCCATTTAAGGAAGTTAAGTAACTTATAAGGTACCATGGTGTGGCTTGTCTAATAATAGACTCGTCTATCTCCTCTCCTCCCAAGGATACCATAAATACTTTTAAAGGATGGAGTACTTAACATCAACTGCGATCACGAATAAGCCTGCTTATGGTGGAGATTATGGCAAATCCCCATGGCATATAAGGGAGGCCTTATCCAGCAGTGGACGTCTAACTGGCTGTTGATGATGATGATGATGAAAGCTACTTACACTGTACTCTTAAAGAGACGACTTCGCTTGAGGTTTCCCCTCGTGTGTTACCCGCCTTACAGGAGTATGCGCCCGCTTCTCTTCTTGTAACCTTCTGGAGGACAAGAGATCTAGTGCTGACGATAATGCCAGATGACATGTTCTGTATCACCGGCCTATCCTAGAGTAAGGTTTTAATTAGTATAAGAAATATTGGGAACAACATTTTTGAAAAGTCTCTCCTATTTCCTTGCATCCCTTGCAATAACCTTGAAAATCAGTTAAAAATGTATGTTTAGGCTCACTTTACACACACACAGTTTACAGTAAACACTTTTACTGGAAACTTTTCGAATAAGCACTTTGGTTTACTAACATGCCCTTACATTTTTTCAATATTTAACAGATCATTCAAGTTCTTTTGTGAGCGACAATTCACAAACAAATTTACATAAAAAATACGAATAATAATCAAGAACAGATTTATTGCTAAAGTCATATTTGAGACCAAGAGCGCACTATAAATTTTACAACGCGATTCCCTGAAGGGCTAAATTACAATATAAACTTTGGTTATTTGAAACTTACGTTATGGTACCAAGATATCCGATGTTCCCTCGGGTTGGCGCGTATATTGCACTCGAAGTATACATCGTCACCTTCTTT
This sequence comes from Epirrita christyi, assembly GCA_951392215.1. Classification (NCBI taxonomy): domain Eukaryota; kingdom Metazoa; phylum Arthropoda; class Insecta; order Lepidoptera; family Geometridae; genus Epirrita; species Epirrita christyi. The sequence goes on from OX595852.1 coordinate 7,349,284, forward strand.
GATGTCGTGAGGGTTTAGAGTGCTGCCGAGTGTCAGCGTCACTAGAGGACTGTCTGAATGAAAATATTAACTTATTAAAAATACACATGTTGGTTGAAAAATAAGCTATAAATTTTCACGAGCGTATTGAGTTTCATAATTGTCTGATACTAAAACTTACGCTGCTTCAGATACTTTTATAGTGTTATTAAATATCTAATAATAAGCATAAAATTATCTGAAAACGGTCGCAGAGAAAAATTTGATCTCGAAAAAATCACAACGTTTTATCATTGCTACTAAGCTGGAGCATTAGGGATTTGTATTACTTATTCGATGACACTGTCAAAGAATATTTAATGATACTGTTCAAATGTGCAACCGCTAATTTAAAGATCTGAATTTGATTAGTGTTTCAATAGGTTAAAAATCATAAAATAGATACTAACATACAATGTTGAGCTGTAGTTGATCATCTATGGACGTCATAGGAAGACTAGGGTTGGCTGCTACGCATTTCACAGTAGCTCCATTATCAGCTGGTGTAGGAGTGAAGAGTAAAGTGCTTATTGACCACGTCTCATTTGAATTATCCGTCACCTACGAACAAGATGTTTTAATTAGTATATTCAACTGTGTCTATGTTTGTAATCAGCCGGTAACACCGACTGCTGATTGAAAACATCTTCTATCACACCAGATTATTACTGCTATATATATCAATACAGCTATGTTATTTGGGACTCTGGGTAAGGCCATGTGGCTTGGAACAAAATCTAAAAACACATCATTTTTATTTTTCCTGGTGAAACATGAAGACTCCTCTTGTTTTTCAGTAGCAACTTGTCCGCCCTGATAAAAAAGTCAGGGGCCTGTAAAGTAAATTCACTTTGAACCTTTCCCATGATCATTCTGTCACGAACTTTTTCAATAGCCCGCGTAGAACGTAAACCGTAGTAATTAAACTACCGTTCGCTCTAATTTCAATAGCCGAGCGCCGCAGGTAATCCCTCAATTAACTTTCATTGTAAATCCAAACACGCACTCGAATCGATTGTCGCGTGGGCAATTTGTCCGTTGATGGACTATGATTTAGCAAGCGGATAATTACCGGTGCTTTGCCAAGATGAAATATCTAACGGTTTATGGAAGCTACAATTTGTGGCTTTGGACTAACTAGATTTAAAAGGATAACATTTCAGATCAGATTTTATTGTACTCACCATCTTTCTATCAAAGCTTCTATTATCCTTGTACCAAGAGATAAAAGCTGCTGGTCTGCTGCCTTCTGCTACGCATCTAAGTGTTGATGCTGAACCAGCTATAAGTTTTGGAGGTCTGTTTACCAGTGATACCGATAGTGGTGGCACTGTTGACAATCAAAATTAAAAAAGGTAAAATAGATAAGAATTATAGATGAGTAATTTACACACACAGTAAATAACTATATATAGGCCTTTGCACAGCAAAATGATAGCTTAAACTAAAAATAAAAAACATCGCTTTTTTGTTTCAGACTAGGAAAACTGTTAAGGTGTTATGAAATTAGATTATTCTTAGTGTTTGATTCATGCATGGGTTTGCTGAGCGTCCTGGTTTTAAATAATGAAATGTATAAGAGAGAGACGCAACAAGGAAACACATGCTTGCGAGATTGTTAGCGCAACTTTATAAGCCACAACCTCAACGAGGGGAACAGTAAAACCAAAGCGAACGAAAACTTGAAGGATAACTTTTCAAGCACATTTTAAGCCCATTGTTAAATGATTAACAGCGAGTAAAATAGAAAAAAATACTCTGAATACGGCTCGTTAATTTCAATGTGAATTTGCAATTCTGAGCTCAGATTGGCACACTTTATTTTCTTAAAATTGTGATTATGTTTTTTTAAAAGGCCTGCTGACTATCTTTTTAAAGTGCTACTTAATTGGCGTTCTATATTTTTACCGTCGTCGTGAAATTAAAGCTGTCACAAACAAGGATTAATCAAATCTTTTCAAGTAGGAGTTAGACTTTAATTTTTTCCTACCAATTATATTTTATTCAGAGGTGGTTAGCGCTCGCACGTTTAATAAAATAAAAATTTTGTGTATGTGAAATCAAACTCCTAAGTTTTAACTCCAAGAATAGCGCAAAATATTGCGAAGAAATTTATTTAAACAGCACTGCTAGAGGAGCCGTGATGTGTCTGGGCGCCCTGGTGTGTCCAGTCTAAGAACGGACCCCTCCGTCTCCTTCCGTGGATGTCGAAAAGCCGACTAAAGGATTACACCAGGCGATGAGCAGCAGTATCCACCTGAGTACTCAACACCAATACTGCGATTACCAATCCATCTGCCAAGCAATATGATAAATCTACCCATTGTATTCTTTGGGGGAGGCCTCGTCCAGCAGTAAACGTCTAACGACTGATGAGGATGATGATGACTAGAGGATTCATATAACTGTATAGTGAAAAAGAATGTATTGAGTGTTTTTATTAATTGTCATTTTTATATTTTTCTTTGATTGCGTATTAAATATCTTGCATTTTTGTATACAATGACTATGACTAATATCTGAGTAATGTTTTATGTGAAACCATAAGATGAATCTACATCAGATAAGTCAACTAATGTCTTTGTTGTTATATATTTTAGCCATTTACTAATGAGGACATATTTATTGATTACGTATTTATTGGTTGTACTTTATAAATAAGTATGAGTTATTGCAAAGGTTTACAAAATACATTTACTGGAGATCAGTGTATACCTATTTAATGCATTATTCAGTATGTAACTTACAGTTCAGTTCTAGTCTAACACTCTTTTCCTGCGGCAGTACTAAATTAGTATTTGCTGCTCGGCATTTGAATGTGGTATTCAAGTTTTCTCTCTTTAGATGCAATAGTTCCAATCTGTTCACCATAACATGGGTGTCGGTCTTCATTCCTATATATTGAGAAGCTGGGGTGCCATTTACCCACCATGTGACGACTGGTTCTGGTCGACCTGTGAAATAAGTGAATGAGTTTTAAACTAACTGATAGAATGTTTTTTATCCTATTAAATAAATAAATTATTCTTGCTTTAATTTTAGCGATAAAAACGTAGCAGCGTAGTAGAATGGTTAGTAGATAATATCCACCCCTGCTGATCCTGTCTGGCCCCTAATGTGTGACTTAAGCCTACTCCCAACTAGTGAGAGTGGACTATGTTTTGATAAGAAATAACCATATTTGTATATTTGAACACGGGCACAGTGCGAATTGGTGGTGTAGCAGCGTTATTGGTTATCAACACGCAAATCATTAATGAAACATATTTTTCTGCTATTTAATCTCAATTTATAAACAAAACTGACATCATGAAAAAGCCAACTAAGCTTGCAGGAAACCGAAATGAGAAAACAAAAATCTTCGACAGCTGTTCCGCCCACAATGGCATCCTCAGGGCGGACGTGTTGGCTCGTACGCTGAAAGGGTCACGTAGTCCACGGTATTGCAATTGTATTGGGCATTTCTCTATTTTGTGATCAGTTTATATCAGTTTTGGACAAGATAGACACGATTGGTTTGTCAAGTCAGCAGTACAGCTAAATTATACATACTCCAATTCATTTTATATTATTTATTTTTTTAGGTTGCATTTGCACTAAAAAAAATTTTGACTACTTGTTATATTGTAATACTCTCTGTGTGTTTATAAGATTGTCTATTAAAAGCTATTCTCTTGTTAGAGCAACTGATGTTAATATCCATTTGCTCCAGTTAGAGTAATAATGGGAGTGATTATGCCCTAGTCGGCAGTTTTTTATTTTGTAAAATTATTCTCAATAGTAGTTTCCCCTTGTTTTCAGCACTACAGTTGGAGAAGATGTATACCGGCACTTGATTTCCATTATTTTATGATTATGATTGTGTAAATTCTATCTGATTTTTGACCTTTAACTAATCTAGGATAAGAAACTAACTAACACAATATGATCCATGTTGATTGAAATAAATGAATAATAATAATAATAATTAAAAAGTCCCTAAAATTATTAATTATCTATTGAGGATACAATGCTGCTACACCTTTTAAGAAAAAAGTACAATAACAGAAAGTGAAAAAAAAGTTTAATAAGTTTTTTTTTTTTTTTTATGCTACTTGGCAAGCAGACAAGCTTACGGCCAACCAGATGGAAAGCAGTTACCGTAGCCTATGAACGCCTGTAACACCAGAGGCATCACACGCGCGCTGCCGACCCTGAGACATAAAGATGAAAAGTCTCATGTGCCTGTAATTTCACCGGCACCCGTACCCTTCAAACCGAAACACAGCAATGCGAACACTACTGCTTGGCGGCAGAAATAGGTACGGTGGTAGTACTTCCCCGGACGAACTCTTTCACAAGAAGTTCTACTGCTAACAAAAGTGTATTAAGAACGATTGAATCTTCGTGTTGCTTATGACTTTTATGTTAAAATATAACTAGTCCTTGTACAGTAAACGGTAAACGGATAAATAATGAATAGAAGACCTGGATATAAAAAAAGTTGTGTATAGAACTATGCATTCACCCACGAGAGCGTTTATTTTCTATAAAATTTTATAAAACTTTTCTATCATGGAAACATTTTAAAAGACTATCGGATTCTTTCAATTTTACACAGCACTGTTTTACGTTTTTCATTGTCTTGTGACTGTTCTACGCCGTAGAGGGCCTACGAATTTTGGCCTAAGTCCCTTGAGTGGTATGAATGTGTATCATATACCTACTAGTTTCCATTTATTATATGTTGCAGATACCTGCGACTGCGAAACGTACTAATGTATTAACCCTCACGCAACTTAAAGTGAAGGAAATACTTTACACGATTTTTCACTGTATATTCTCATATTTCGCCCATATAGCGAGACGCGGCGACGCATACCTCAAAAAAACTGGTCATTATGGGAAACGTGGAGAGGAAAAGATGGCGCGCTAGATCCCCAACTTGATGGACTGACTAGCTCTGGGAAGAAAAAGCAAAGTTATACGATGTGATGAAGATGGCCACCAATAGGATTTGCTGGAGTACAGCAAAGACGACCTAGTGATCCCGATCTTCATTCATAAGTACCGACACCGAGAAAGATCCGAGATTCATTGCAGTTTTTTTTTAAATAACTTGGTCAAAGTGTTGAAGCGTCATTTTAGGTAGGGTTGTCAAACCGAGTAGAATTTGTTTCGCGCAATTTATTTGGCCGCACATAATTAAATATGCCTGATAACAGGGTCAAAGCCTAAATTCCTCGCTGTCCAACCCGCTGCGTCATCACAATTGGTGAGCACACAGGCGAAGATAATCCGCACTGGCTCGACGCCAGCCGGCCATACTGCGGACTTTTCAATGAACCCATTCAGATGGAATATCTCTTCCAATGTTTCCATAAAAGAAATCAAGCAATAGAAAAATTTCACTCGACTGTTCGACGTTTCAGTTTTTTACTGTTACTGAATGGGACAGCTTTGGATTAACGTCTTTGAATCCTTAGGTGGCGTTCACTTCTATTGTTATCTAAGATTTATCTAGTTTGGTCTTAGATTGTAGCATTCTAGTTTGAATTGTACACTAAGTCACTATTTGATCTCGTCTGGTCGTTAGACTACAATTTTTTAACCACACTCAGCTTTACAAAATTTACCTAAAATGATTCAGCTAAGCTAAATTATTGCAAGCTTTTGTTGCAAATTGGTCCTTTTCAAAAGAAATTTCATTTGAATACTGAAATTCTTATACACGTTTGTAGATGTTCAGAAATACATTTTTACTACATTTTTATTATAATATATGACTATGCCACAGATAAAATTAAATATTTCAAGTGCTCCGTATGACAGCCAATCGGCCCGTGTGTGTGCATTAAACTTTGAGTGACGACCTTAAAGTTTTAATAAACATAAGCCATTAAATGTGTTATTTAATTATGTATACTATAAAAATATGGTATAAATTAGTACCATGCGATGTCCGGCCTATGAATAGAAGGGATTACACCACGGGATGGGTTGCAGCATCCATCTGAGTACTTATCACCAACTGCGATCACCAATCTGCCTGCCAAGCGTGGTGATTATGGCGAATCCCCCCATTGTATTCAATGGGGGAGGCCTCGTCCAGTTGTGGATATAAACAATAGCTGGTGGTGATGATGATGAATACAAATTGTCAAATTTACAATTTAAAAGTTTACAAAAAGTTTAGTTTTTTATGTTTTTTTAAGTTTACAGAGAGATTTCTAAGACTGACCTGGCTGCTGGAAATAAGGTCGTGAGCATATTTCCAGACGACAAAGCTAATTATATGCAGATGTGATGATTTAATGTCACATGTACGTATTTTACATACACATTACCTACATGTGTATGTGTAATATTTAGTGATATGTGAATTATTTAAACAAGTGTTGAATTTACTTACCTCCACGTACTTCACAAACGAGCACCAATGCGGATCCTTCTACCAAAGGCCCCACCACGCCTGATACATCTGCCCCAGATTTATCGTACATCAGCATCTGATGTGGAGGTACTGAAACAAAATAACATTTCTTATAACCGGAATATATAAGAGTTTGTTATGTTAAAACACCGATTTACTAAACACTGAAGTTTAAATAAAATTTGAAAGTTTACTTTTAAGTTTTTAGTCACATTATGAAAGAATTGAGTCATATTAGTTAGCCAGGACCCTTTTAATGTTACTATGAATAAGATGAGATGTACTTCTGTGTTCACTTCGATTTTACTTGTCAGGGCAAATTTTCAATTAATAATATAATATTGCGTGAACAAAGTTAATGTTTTGATGTTCAATTATTGCTGGTAGAGCAATAATTGAACATCAAAACATTAACTTTGTGTCCAATTCATGGAGTCTTTTAGAGTGCGAGTATGACTGAAGGCCAATATTCATTGAAGAAGCCGGTTGCCATCTTCGGCCGGTTGTTGTCTTTCGACTCTCATCGGTATGAACTTTGCGCACTACTAGCACACGATAAAGCAAAGCTCGTCCTAACTTTTTATATATTTATTTAAAAACAATTTTTTTACACAAGAACACGATTCAAAATCACCACATGAAATTGCAGATGTTTAAACTATAAATTTGGAATACACCTTAGGTCGTAATTAGGAGCACTAAGCATCAAATCAATTTTTGACAAAATTAAAAAAGCTATTTTATAAACAAAGGTCTCTTTCATTTAATTAACGTGTGCATATGGGTGTGTGTAGGGGTGTGGTTGCAGGTGGGTGAGGTTGTGTATATGACTATTTTATGTATAAGATACATCAAAAGCTAAATGAACCTAGCAAATCCTTATTGTGTAGAATTATTTGTAAATTAGAAGTTATTTTATAATTACTATATTTTATGTAAGTGTATGTCTAAGGGAGCTCGAACCAGTAAAAGCATAACTAGCTCCAACAACCTCCCGTTACGTGGATGTGGCCAAAGATTATACAACGGCGCTCCTTCACTCCCTACAGTGAGATATAACATTAGCGAAATACCGTTTGATTATGATTTCACGCCATTAATACGCCCTCCTCCATTCATGATGGTAATTGGATATTTTATGGTGTTATGAATACGGCTGATTACATATGAGAGTTCTTTGTGCGAGTCCCTTCCAACAAAAGATCCTTGCAAATTACCTCTCAGCGCGGGCAGACTAATGGATCTCAATGGAGTTGCATATGGAGGCGTTTTAAATGTTTATTCTGAGCAAAAGAAATTTCCTTAGCTGACGGTTTTCGTCGCCCCAAATAGAGTTATTGCTTTGAAAGTTCTAAGCTAGTTTGTTCAGTGTTGCATAAGTAATATTTGCACAATTTCATGATAAAATATTTACTGTAGTAATTATAAATAATTATTTTGAGGAAATAGCATAACGCATAACGTCATGTAGCTGCGTGTAACGGACAACAATGAATTAAATCAATTTGCCGCCATATTTTATTCTGAAATTAAAATTAATGTCACTTCCGCCATTGAACAACATAATTACGTCATCAAGGACTTGAATGGAACCTGGGAATGAATTTTCCGTTGAAAAAGGTTTATTAATGACGGCATAAACTTATTTGTGAACGTTCAGACAATTTGATCTATTCAAATCTAATTTCCTTTTATATTTAACCTGTCTTCTGCAGATTATATCTGTGTCATCGTTGGTGGCAGTATTTTTATCAGCGAGGCAGCTGAGCAGCTCGGCAACCCCGACGACAGTTTATAATTAAAATGTCTGCGCGATGTCATCACGGCCGCGATGCTCCCGCGATTCCTCCATTATGACTAAATTGATTCCCTGTCGGCGCCTCATAAAATTTCCATTATAACTTGCTTCTTTTGTTTTATCATGAAAATTATAGGCCAACCAGAGCTAGAAGTACATACTAAGATGAATTTGAATGGTGGTATCAAACAACTATGGCTAAGAAGAGAAATCAACAAACCTGCGCCATACTTTGGAGTTTATACATTTTTTAGTCAGAATAGATGTGGTTATATAAATGCTGAATGCAGAAACATTAACTGAAGTTGAACTAACCTATAACAGTGAGTCGTATCTGAAAGTTTCTCGTAGGAGAGTTTTTGAAGTCGACTCTACACCTGTAGACGCCTTCGTCATCCAACTGAACAGAACTGAGGGTCAGTGCAGCTGGTCGGGCCACCGTTGCGAAGTACGCGCGAGGACCAAAGGCACCTGGGTCTGACCACTGGAGAGCACTGTTGAACGAGCGGCCTCTGACGTCAAAACTAGAACAAAATAATAAATTTATTGTAAATTCTGCTGCCCAAACAGCAGCGTCAGGATGGTTAAGGACCACTTAAAGCTGACTTACCGACAAACCAATGGTCTTAACGCATGGCAATATTTTAACCTTTTAGGTTATAATCTAACTCTGGTTTATACAAATGCGACCTACTTGACCGAGAATTTCAATTGTTTTTCGAATTTTGATGAATCAGTTCTGTAAGTTCGCTATAGAGCCATCCTTTTACCCCCAAGATGTTTAAAATGTTCCAGATTCATGACAGTCCACTAATATTCATAAACTTTTATAATAACTGCGTAAATTGCCCTTCACTATGAGTACATTTGAATTTATCCCCAAAAAAACTGTCAAATTCTAGAAAAAGAACGACCCAACCGGGTGAAGTTTTTCAATTTCCGGCCTGGCTACATTTTCTCAATCTACCGACCTCCATCCTAATTTATACAGCAAGAAGCTTTGAAAAAGATGATTTGATTGTACACCCTGCTGTTCCCAGGTAAATTTAACAATTTAAGCACGCTTTTTATGAAGGTATTATCTCCACAAAGCTTTTGTTCCGCCCCTTTACTGGCTTCGAGATACTTATAATTGCAATTTTGCGTAATCGTTTGCCTCAGTAAATAGACAGTGTCACCGAGTGAGGAGTTCAAAGTGCTCAAAAGAGATAAAGCTATTTACTTTAATTCTTGTCTTTTTTTCACAGTATTTTTACTAGGTTCTGTACAAAGCTTGCTTTCAATCATAATCTTTTTTGATTACGAAAAAGAATACATTAAAATGAAATAATTACATTATGTTATATTCTTTCTTACTCTTTCTTAGCATTCAAGTTTAGTAAAGGTATCTAGATGATCATCATATATCAAATTCAGACATTTGACATCAGACAGGATCTCTACCAAAAAAAGTGGCGACAAAAACATAATCCTCAAGAAATATACACGTTTCTCAAAGCCTATTCTCGTACCTACTGAGCATAAAATACACATAAGAACTTTCCCAATAAACCTAGGATCCAACAAACAAAGTATTTTCTTCCCAATACCTGTTCTAATAATAATAATAAATATTATATATGCTGTATAGATCGACTAGTGAAACGGCCGCGACTTAGTCCGCGTGAAGTTTTTGCCATACAAACTTCAACACCCTGCTGCACCTTAAAGGGAATTTAATTCTTAGTGCACATCTGAAACAAAAATAACTAATACAATAAATAAATAATACTAATACAATTCAGAATTTCACTAGTAGTGTATTCCTTTTCAGTGTTTCGTACCTCAAAGTACCAACGGAACCATTATAGGATCACTCGTGTGTATCTGTTGCTCTGTCTGTCAAGTTTGTGTCTGTTGTCTGTATAAAGGCAATTTTTTTGAAAAAAATATTGAATTTTGGGCCTGAGTCAAACTTTACAAGAAAACCTAATAAGTGAAAATCCTAAATCTTCAAACTCCTACGTGAAACGGAAAATACTCGTAATGAGAAAATGTATAAAATTGGGTTAATTGACTATTAAGTTTTTATTGGTCTTGTGGTTACTATATTAGCGAGAGATGTGTTGTTAGGAGAGGGTCCGACTCACAATTGACCGGTTTTCTGAGTCTAACTCAATTCACAGTGCAATGGAAGAGATCGGCATGGCAGCTTCAATTTACGCAGCATTTTAAAATTTTAACTAAATACATAGTATCGCTTGGCGCACGGTCGTGTGGCTGGTCAAAGACACGCTAAATGTTACGCGAATACTCTTTTTACGAAAATACAAGCTAAAAGAAACTTGAGAAGACCAGCGTTATATGTACCTAGTTTGCTTTGTGTCTTATGCAACAATATATGTATTATGATAATGTGATACCCACTGGCACGCTACAAAATGAAATTGTGTCTCATAGATTAGGAACATCAAACATTATTGCATAACGATTCACAAATACCCGACCTCCTAGAGAAGTAGCTCCAAAGAAGCTACTTTCGTTATTTTTTTTTTTATATTTGAGCTTTAAAATACTGTATTCCGATGTCTTATAGCTATTGATTCGTAATAATATGTTAAATACCATTTCATGTTTATCGATATTAAAAACTGTTATCAGTAGGTACGTTAAACAATTGAGAAGGTATTGTTTCTAATTTAATTTATACCCATACTCTGTAAGAAAAACTCTATAAGCGGTAAGACCGCACATTACGCATATCTCTTTTTGTTGTTACTTTAGTTAAGTTTTTGTATTTCTGTATCCTAGAACTGGTGTTATGTAAATTAGACATTTTTATAATTACTTTTGGACATTGGTTTTGGATATTTTTCTTTTTTGACATTAGTCGTGTGTAGGGGCACGGATTGCTGATGTAGCAAATTGACCCACTCCCCGCTAACCTGTGGCCCGGCAGGCCAGTCTCTAACCGTCCGCCGCCAAGTCAAGTCTTCAATTAGCATCTGTATTGAGTAGTGTTGTACTCTACATGAAAAATATACGTTTGTGGAGTGAACGAACTTTATAACTAATTCCTCCTACCGAAGGTCATCGAACACAGCAGATGAAACTAGGTACGTGCAAGAGGGCAGTACCTAGTTGTCATATCGACGTTGATTCGATATCCTGTGTATTAAACCTTGGAGGTCTTACATCGTGCAAATCAACTATATATCTGTCTATCTTAATCCTACTTCCAACTAACACAGATCTAAAGGTGTCGTTATGTTACGGTGGTAGTATAAATATGGCGATTTATTATCAAAGTAATAAATAATGCGTTATGACGTCATTAACCGCTAAATAAAGACTAAAAAGTGATACCACCATTTAAGAAAAAGCTGGCTTAAATTAACTCAACTCTAGTCTGCCTCCTCAATATTTCTCCCACTATTTATACGGGCATTAATAGACCCTTGGACGCCCACAAATCTTCAAGTGTGATTTCTTAACGAGCTCGCGACGTCTTAAGTGTGTTTCGTTGTATGTATGTGTGTTTCTAAAGCTAATTGGATCGGTTGTGCTCGGCTTCCGTTCATCCGTTTAAGGTAGCGAGGAACGGTTCATTAGTCCCGACTTTACCCTGCTAATTAAATACATATTCACTTTTTCATTTAGATCAGATAGCTTTTTATATTTTTATCTATTTAGTATTTTGATTCAATGCTTTTTTTGCCACATCCACTTAGAATAACATAACATAACACCCAAAAGTCGTAAAAATAGTCCTGAACCTAAACTAGGCTTCCCAGTGTTGTGGGTACTAGGAACTACGAGTATCAAGGTACCACAACAAATAGACCCGGAACAAATATTTGCAGATCATGCAAACATTTGTCCCGCGGTGGGAATTAAACGCGCACCCCTTGCGTCTCAGCCGGCTACTCGCCCACTGTACCTTTGGCACTTTACCATGTTTTTTTTTTTTTTTTCACTTCCATTTATCTGTGACGAATAATAGTTAAAGTGCGTAATAGCTACGTTAGGTTCGATATCAGCAGCTTGATATCGTGATTCAATGCGCCTTTCATGTACACACATGTCTGAAAGTTTTTTTTTTGAGGATATGCCAGTCTCCTCATAACGTTTTTCTTCACCGTTTAAATATTGTGTAAAACTTGTTCACTTATTTTGACGTGAATACGTCATTAAATTTGCTTCCATAGTGAAAGGCAATCCAGAAAACTGAGGATAACAAAACCGGGGGATACAGTTTGGTGTTGCAGCTACAAATCTATCATCTACATCCAAAGTTAGTTACACTAATCGATAGCTACAGGATCAAGGAATTCCTTATGTAATGATAATTGTGACGCATCGTGCGCAGTGGAAGGGGAAGCGCCGCTATTTTGAGGCTGTTTCGCTACGTCACATAATTTCGTATTCACGTAAAACACATAGCCGTGACACATTACCATTACCATACACCATTTTTTTTACAATGTTGCAGTACCTATTTATGTATTGCTTACCTATAAATAGGTTTCCCGCCGCTTTTCCTGAACCACAGCACCATGTAGACACGATCCTCAGTGACGTCTGGCGTGACGTCACACGGCAGTGATGCTTTACGACCCAGTACTGCGTCGACTTCTACGGTTGATACTGTAACAAGGAGAAAAAGAGTTGTAGAACAAATTATCGAATTTCCAGGTCGTTTTGACATGTACCGCCAAGTTCCAAAGCGTAAATTAAAAGTAACTAGTGGTTCGCCCCGAACTGAGACCTCGCGATAACACCTCTATCAGCCCGACTACTTAACTAAGTAATATCCATATTTTCTATTATTATTTTTGAAAATTTTCACCTCGAGGTTTACCAGTATAGTATCTATCAGTAACTACTCTAATATCCTACACATCATCGAAATAACCTTTAAATAGGGCGGGGCGTAATACTACATACCTGTTATCACCTACCATGTACCTATATCAAGTACCTGACGAATTAATTGATAACGTCTTTTTGACGAAAACTTTAGAACTCCAACGTCATCCAAATTCCTAGAAATGGGAGGTCAACAATGGATGTTATATTGGTTTCAGTTTCATGGGGTAAAAGTTTCTAAATTCTTCAATTTCAGACTTTTCCCTGTAGTTATGACACAAAAGCCACAAGCATACCAAATTTCAGCATTGTGGGATTGTTGGAAGTACCCTAGAATTTTTGATTTTTACGTTTTTAATTTTCCCTAATATATCGAAAACTACTAAGGCTAAATACTTATTAAAAACATTTTTGAAATGTCCAACCAAAGCGCTTTCATTAAACACCCCACTTGATCTGACTGTCTCACTTTTATGTTTTTTACCCCCTCTTGAACCCCAATATCTCAGCAACCCCCTGACCGATATAGCTCATACCCTTACCTACAAATTGTACCAATACTATCTACTCCCATATCAAATTTCATGAAGATCGGATTAACGGTTTGGAAGTTTTCATCGGACAAACATACATACATACATACATACATACATACATACAAACGCCGATTCTTCCAACTTGACTCAGAGAACTCGCTTCGCTCGTTCAAATATAATGCTCTTAAGGGCTCGTATTATTTTAAAGTTATTAATCTGTTTTTAATAAAGTACCGCGCCTTAATCAAATTCAGGCAATCTTTATTTTTTAAGAAAAATAAATTGATTGATTATGTCATCTATTTCGACGTATATTATCGTAAATTAGACTTTATTGCTTCACTATGTTTTTTTTGACATGAACACATAAAGGCTGCAGCACACCGGCCGTCGTTGTGTACGTCGTTATACCATGACGTAATGTATGAAACTGTATGAGACATGGCACACCGCTTGCGTGACGTGCACGCAAGTGTGTACATACAAAGTGACGCGCGTGTCTACGTTATGCACGTTAAATATTACGTTATACGCATCCAGTGTGAATTGGCCTTTATTGTGTTCCTGTCAGCATGCTCTCGTTGCCTTGCCCATACAAAATAATTTAAGTATTTTTTCAATCCACAGATTGTCGTTCTTTATATCGTATTTTTTTTTCGATTTTCTAATGATTATCGTACTCGCAAATGGTTGTTTCAAATAAAAATTTACTAAGGGTAATTTTTAAAATTAGTTTGAAATACGACCAATTTTACGTATGTGTGAGTGTTTTTAATGTCCATTTTGAGTCGCCACCTACCATCGAAGCGTGATATTTTTACGCAGAGCACCCTGTTTTGTTTAATTTGACAGAGATGGCGGTTAAATGGACCTCGAGCACCGAGTTTTGAGAAAGATAGTGAAAGATGGCGCTAAATAAATAAAAGTATGCCTCGCGTTATTTTCGGGTCTGTCACCAAAATTGCGAAACGCGACGTTGCCAGGCAACGCTACGTCACAAGTTTAGTGCTTGCTAGTCACCCGTAATTATTAGGCTTTATGAGCTGGCTCTGATAGGGTTGCCAACCGTTCGTTATAATCATAGTTTACAAAGTTATTTGCGGCTATGTTCTTTATACTTTGCAATATCAACAAAGTAGGTACCTTCGAGAAAATACTTTATTGTAACGTACTTTATTGAAACTCAAGTTTCAGTTTTATAAAATAAAAATAAAACAACGAAAGAATATGTAAAAACTATACTTTCGTAACTTCATTCGCAGCAATAAAAAAAAATATTACTAGTCATTGACCGAGCGAGCAAAGCAAGGTAAGTCCTTGCAATATAATATGGCAAAATTTGCTATCGTCTGTTCGGATGTATGTACCTATGTACGTAAGTACTCGCGTACGTCGCATTTTTCAATTAATCTTGATGAAACTTGATATATGTACTTACTTATATATTTATTTTACAATATAGTTTTTGAGAAAAAATAAAAATGAAAACCAATATTACGTGAGCTCTCATTTGTTAGAGTTTCAACGACTTGTGGTTCAAGTAAGATTGGGTATATGCTAGATCGGACTATGGATGCGATTTTTAAACTTTATCGAAAAACAAGATAGTTTGTGCTCTTGAGGTATTCTGTTCGCAAAACTACTAGTTTTTATAATCCGACCGTGTACCGTGCTGTGATTCAGAAACTCGGTGTAGCAACCCTGATAATATATCAATATCAAAGTGTAGTATGAAGTTGTCATCTCGCTCCTTAAATGCAAAAGAGCCACAAGTCGAAAATTCATTTTTTTACTGGAAAGCCTATCAAAGTTTTGATAGTAGTTTTTTTTGTATTACTTTATAAATCTTTTTTTTCTACATATATGTATGGTATATTATAAGATGCGTATTTTGAACCTTACACTACCTTGAAATTTACATTGAGATCAATGTAATTAAATGCGGAAGAAACTTATCCATAACTATCACCTCTTCATCTAGCAATATTACAAAATAAAATACTCCATAAATCTTTGACTTACTAGTAGTAACGATGAGATCTACGATCAATAATATCTAAGTCATCGCAGTAATCTCATTAAGTGTTTCATTATTATACATAAAAATCCTTTAGCTTAAATAATCAATTTTAAAATAAGTAAGTATAAAAAGTTTAACATTACTTTGGGATTACATCCTTTTCAATCAGTTTTAGGATGCTTTGTTTTTTGTCTCAGCAACTTGTAGCTTTTTGATATTATTTTATATTATTTACTTGGGAAAAATCTGTATCCTGAGAAGTTTTGTATAAAAATATATTTTAATGTTGTTGATCAGTTTTAATAACTTTGAGGTCTGCTCTTTACGACTCTTCCTTTGGAAATCTATGTCAAGAGGTTGAACACTAGGAAGTACTGAATCAACTGATTGGTAATCAATCATCTGTACTGCTG
This sequence comes from Epirrita christyi, assembly GCA_951392215.1. NCBI lineage: Eukaryota > Metazoa > Arthropoda > Insecta > Lepidoptera > Geometridae > Epirrita > Epirrita christyi. Next base: position 7,365,329 of record OX595852.1, read on the forward strand.
TCTGAGCTTGAAGATGAGGATTCACTTGAGTATATCTGAATCGCTGTCTGTACTTTCCTCAATGACTAAATTTATTCATTGCTCTGGACTTCCAAAATCAGATAATGTTTTCATCAAGTAACGATAGGCTAGGATTGTGTTGGCTGTCTGTCTGGTATGGAATTTGTACCGTTTTTGATGAAGCGATTAAGATAGAGACTCCAGTGAATCAAAAAAAAAAAAAAAATCATCTATAAGCTCAGACAGCAGTACAGACGATTGATTACCAATCAGTTATGATTCAGAACCTCTTAGTGTTCAGCCTCTTGGCATAGATTTTCAAAGGAAGAGTTGTAAAGGCATAATATATTTTTATACAAAACTTCTCAGGATACAGATTTTTCCCAAGTAAATAAAATAAAATAATATCAAAAAGCTACAAGTTGCTGAGACAAAAAACAGGGCATCCTAAAACTGATTGAAAAGGATGTGATCCCAAAGTAATTTTAATAATCTTAAAAGTGATTATTTAATTCAAAGGATACTTATGTATAATAATGAAACACTGTATTTTAAGACTGATTGTACAGACTGATTGTAATAACAGTAATTTAACAAATATTGCATGTTTGTTTATAAACAATTACAACCATAATCACGGTAATCTTATATGCAAAACAGACACATTTCCAAGTACTGCGGTTTCGTTTTAATAAAATAGTAATCAAACTTATTGAACTTTCATTCAAAAGAAACGCATTCCAAAACCTGACACTTTTATGTTTCGTAATAAAGTTATTATTATTATTATTATTAACTGGAAAGATGGCTGCTTTGCTGTGAAGTTAGTCATCAAAGTCTCAAAATGCTAAATGGGTAGTTGTGTGATTGAACTATTTTAAACGCTAAAACCATGGGTGTCTTTTTCGAATATAAAAATTGGAATCATCTAAATGCCATTTTTGCATTAAAAACGATATTGAAATTTTTTGATTTGTGGCCCTGTTGAATTTAAGGTGTTCTGTTTGTCTGTGGTTACCTAGCCCAGTGCACTTATTTCTCCCTATATGTTCCTTGACTTTTTTCTCTATGGTCCTTGTCTATGGTGCACTGTGGGTGTCATGCGATTAATTTTCTTTGGGGCGGTGTCTTTGAAACGAGTGCAAGCCAGGTTATAACGGTTTCACGGTGAAATTTCGTAAGTAAACAGATATTTACATAATTTTAATGTGTTACCTACTAGTAGAGTAGTACTATTATAGAAGATGCCTGCCCTTTGTTTGAAGCCTTCGTTGTTGTTGTTGTTGGACATAGGCCTTCCCCTTAGAATGCCACGACGAACGGTATTGAGCCGCCTCCATCCACCGACTCCACGCGACGTTTATAATGTCTTTATTCCATTGAGTGGAGAGCTTTCCTCTAACGCGTCGTCCGGTTTGCGGTCGCCACTCGAGAACCTTTATTCTCCAACGGTTATCACTTCTTCGAGCTATATGACCTGCCCACTGCCACTAATTCTGAGAGCTATGTCGGTGACCTTGGTTCTTCTACGGATTTCCTCATTTCGGATTCTATCACGTGGTGAAACTCCTAGCATAGCTCTCTCCATAGCCCGTTGCGCAACTTTGAGCTTGTCTATACGGCCAATAGTTAGCGACCACGTCTCGGTGCCGTAAGTCAACACTGGCGTGTAGACTTTCGTCTTGAGGCTCTGCGGTATCGGCGACGAGAAGATTTTTTTTTATACTACTTGGCAAGCAGACAAGCATACGGCCCACCTGATGGAAAGCAGTTACCGTAGCCTATGGACGCCTGCAACACCAAAGGCATCACAAGCGCGCTGCCGACCCTGAGACATAATGTGAAAAGTCTCATGTGCCTGTAATTTCACTGGCACCCGTACCCTTCAAACCGAAACAGAGCAATGCGAACACTACTGCTTGGTGGCAGAAATAGGTACGGTGGTAGTACTTCCCCGGACGAACTCTTTCACAAGAAGTTTTCACAAAACCAACAAACTAGATATGGCGTAGTTTCCCGAACGCTGCCCATCCGAGTTGGATTCGTCGGTTGACCTCTTCATCTCATCACATCACACTAATATTATAAATGCGAAAGTTTATAAGTATGTTTGTTACTTCTTCACGCCCAAACGGCTGAACGGATTTGAGTGAAATTTGGAATGAAGATACCTAATAATAATAATAATAATAAGCAAGCAAGTACCTTGACTTGGCCCACGAGATTACCGCCATGTGGGATGTGGATTCGACGATTATCGTCTCGATAGTTGTTTCTGTGAATGGCCTGTTAATGTGAGGCAAAGAGCCTCGACCAATACCTTGAGAGGCTCTCACTAAATGGTTGGATCAACGGTCAGATTCAGAAGGCAGTACTCCTGGACTCGGCACGCATAGTCAGGAGGTTCCTCTCTCTGCAGCCCTAGCCTCCGACCGCTTGGGCCTTTGCTCCGCGGTCGGTGGTTTACCGTTTTGTAATATATTTTTTACTATACTGTTTTTATATACTATTTGTTTTTATAGATAAGTAGTATTTCTTTATAGTGAAAAATGTATTTTATAACGAGTTTTAAAATAAATCAACGTCATAATAATAATATCATGGTTCACGCAGGTGAAACCGCGAGGCGCAGCTCGATATTTATATTACTTGAAATATCTTTAAAAATTTAATGAATGAAAATGTAATAAGTAAATATGTTATGTTTTCAGATCTTATCTAACACCAAGCTCCCAATTTATGGACGAAATATTTTGAAGCCGAAATTGACGAAGCTGACTCTGGTTGCACGAAAAATAATAATGCACAACAGCAGTCAGCCAGATTTGATGGCAGAAGATTTGAGAAATGGTCCACAACATGAACAGCATGGAAATGATTTATACGTTACTCACAGATCGGAACGTTTTTTTTTTATGCTACTTGGCAAGCAGACAAGCTTACGGCCCACCAGATGGAAAGCAGTTGCCGCAGCCTATGAACGCTTGTAACACCAGAGGCATTACACGCGCGCTACCGACCCTGAGACATAAAGATGAAAAGTCTCATGTGCCTGTAATTTCACCGGCACCCGTACCCTTCAAACCGAAACACAGCAATGCGAACACTACTACTTGGCGGCAGAAATAGGTACAGTGGTAGTACTTCCCCGGACGAACTCTTTCACAAGAAGTTGTACTACTAACAAAACTACTAACTAGTCGTCTGACTGCGAGTCAATTTGGAATAGTGAGAGAGGCAGATTGTTGATTGTTTATCCAATATCATATATTTCCAACACAGTAATATTTGTACACTGTTATGTTTGCAAACGCCGTATCACCACACCCTATAAATGAGTTTATCAGCAGCATGATGCTAAAGCTGGTAGCATTTTTCAAAAATGCGATTTTATCTGAAATATATATTGAGACGTGTTCGGAAAAATGCAAAGTGCATAGATCTCAATGAAATGACATCATGTACGTTATTTTTTCTCATACAAAAAACCCTTACAACATTGTCTAAAACAAAACTATATCAAGAAATGTATTTTTTCTAGCCACTGATGATCAACCAGAATTAGCAAGTTGAAGTGGCAATGGGAAGGTCATATAGCTCGCAGAACTGATAACCGTTTGAGAATAAAGGTTCTCGAGTGGCGACCGAAAAACGGACGAGGCTGTAGAGGAAGGCCCTCCACTCGATGGACTAAAGGCATTATGAACGTCACAGGAAATCTGTGGATGGAGGCGGCTCAAGACCGTTCGTCGTGGCACTCTAGGGGACACTTAAGTGGACTTCTATAGGCTGATGATGATGAAGATGATACCTCATATCTCCGGCGTTTATGAACCGATTTAGAAAATTCTTTTTTTATTTGAATAGATATATGTACTTCCAGATTGGTCCCATTTTTTTCAAAACCCAGTTCTGATGATGGAATCCATGAGGAATTGAGGGAACTCCTCAAATATTTTAGGCATACATATGGCGATTTTGATATTTTCAGCAACAAACCAAGCATTTGCATTCAGAAAGTATCATAATCCTTTCACCACTATGGTTCTTTCATCATTTTTTTTTCATCCTAATATTTAGTCGAATACAATGGCGGAAGTCGGTTTTTTAAATGAAAAGTTATATTTAGAAGAGATGCAATGGGCACTAATGGTAACAATGAATACAATATACGAAGACAAAATGTGCAGTTGCACTGATCGCTTACCTATTGATGAATATTTGTTGTCAGTGTATGATATTTCTAGTGGAAAATACTTGTAATTATAAACCAATAAAAATACCTAATCTGTTTGTTTTTTCTTTTTATTAATTTCTGTAAAAAGACATTCATTTTTGTGGGGGTGTTTGCCATAATTACCACCCTTGGCAGGTTGATTGGTGATTGCAGTATCGGTTACTCAGATGGATGCTGCTGCCCATGCCCTGGTGTAAACCCTTAGTCGGCTTTTCCGACATCCACGGGAGGAGGATTATAGATTCTACGCCGCACACCACGGCACTTTTTATAGGGTGGCAGGAAGTCGGTGGATGGTGGCGGCTCATCCCTTCTAACAATTTTCTTTAACGCCATCATTATCGAGATACCTTATAAACATTTTTTTAACGCCATCTATATAACATCTGGGGATAATGACAACGCCATCTAGTGAAAAACAAAACAGTGAATGTAGAAGTGTGCGTGCGTGTAATTACATGAGGCAAATTGTCAGATCTTATTTATAGTGAATTTGAAATTTCTAACGACTCTTTAACGAAAATTCATGCTGCATCAAATTCTATGACCTACACCGTGCTCGCAAACGGTAAAATTACTCACTAAAGACGCTAGAGTTTTGAACAAAAAATAAAAAAGTCAATATCTGTTTTTCCACGCCATCTAGCGTGAAACGAGCTTTAAGTAATCGAAAGCATCCCCCTTAAATATTTGTTTTTTGAACGACCTAGTACTCCGTCGCAACACTCCGTAGCAACTGCTACGAAGCCTACGAATATGCTGTAGGCATCGTAGCAATGCAAATATTTATAAAAATAGCTGATCACTTTCATGATGAGATGACCCAATTTACATTTCAAAGTAGCAGTCCATTTTAAAAAGGCATAAAAACAATTTTACTACCCCCTAGACAAGAAATGACTCGAGGCATAAGACACTTTCTACATTTTATAATAAAATAAAGGAGCGTAAGAGTGAAGAACGGAATCCCCCGTGTAATACATTTATTCATTATAAAAGTAATTTTGAGAAAAGTTGATTAAGTTAGGATGGTTTGTTTTGAACTAAAGTTCTGTACAATGTCGTTGTGATTATTCGTATTGACAATACAGCACTTCTCACATTGTAATTGCAGCAGTAGCAATATCTACCAGCATTTATTGTAATCATAGTAGTATAATACTAGCATGAAATTACACCAGGGATGGGCATCAGCATGTAACTAATCATAGTACTGACAAAGATTCGTTTACTTTATAAATTTATTTAAGTTTAAGATCTCATTAGGGACCAGTAAACTTTCACCTTTTACTGCATAAATGAATCTAAAATTGAAAATTGTTAATGTAACATACTGTCTTAAATAGGTACTTTTAGGATAGTACTTTGATCAAGGAAGATACAATCTACCTTCAAGTATTTACAAGCAAGATCAGAGGAGGTTGCTCATAGAATTTAAGTAGGTGTTATGATAGTGGATTTCCACTTTGCTTTCCTAACAAACAGAGATTAAAAGAGAAGCAAAAATATGTATTAAAACTTCCTTAAAATTAAACGGAAAACATTCTGTGTGCTTTTATTAAAGAAGGAATGGTAGTTTTGAAAATAACTTGATTTTTGTCATGCCTAAAGGAAGGGTGAGAGGGGTTTGCTCATGGGTTTTGAGCAGGAGCTTGTTAACAATTTTCAACACAAATTTTTAAACAAAATTACTTGGAGATAGGAGTCAGAACCTGTATGGATACTTTATTAGGATTAAACTGAAGGTACCTTCTATATTCTTATTGATAAAAGACTCATTGGATTGAAAATAACTTGTTTTGTATACATTTTGTCGATTTCGGTGGAACGGGATCGCCTACGGCGCGGGTCTTTATCTTAATCAGAAGATGGAGACAATTCTAATTAGCCCATTTTGATATTATGGGGGGTTTTAATGTGATATATCATTTATTTCCATCAGTTACTGCAGAAATATTATAACAAGTGGCGCCAGTGCCACCTAGTACTGCGCCACCTAGTAGCGGAGAAACAAAGTACCACATTGAATGATTTCGATTGCGTGCATTATTCCCTCTTGACACTCATATTGAGAGAGATTATTGTGGTCAAGACTATCAAAATTTTACAGGATTTAATTATGTATTTATGAATGAAGTAAGTTCCATTAAAGTTAGATTAGCAGATTTTGAGCATTCGTTTGCCAACAGAATGTAGTATTTGTTTACGATTGTTGCCACGACGGCGCTAGTAGTAAGGGAAATAAAATTCGGAATAGAGTGAAGTGTTTGCGGACGGACGGACACACACAGATACAGATATGGATGAGACGAGTGGTGATAAAAGGCGAAGCGGTTCATTTTCGAGACCTTTCGACTGCCGACTTTAGACGAGAAAACAGGTGAGTTTTTGAACCACTACTAATTTCCTAATTACCTACTTGTGTGTGCCTTTGTGGAATGGGGAGTTGATTCCATGGAATCCCAGTGTAGACCTGAGCTACTGTGGTTCAGAAATACAGGTTCGATTCCTGTCGTGTGACTTCTTTCGATCTCGGATTGCGGACGAGATCACAGGTGAGTTTTTGAACCACTACTAATTTCCTAATTACCTACTTGTGTGTGCCTTTGTGAAATGGGGAGTGACTCCGTGGAATTTTGGGGGTAGATTTGCGCAACTGAGGTTCAGAAATACAGGTTCGAATCCTGTTGCGAGGCCTTTTGATTACAGGCCTTGAACGAGAAAACAAGTGAGTTTTTGAATTGATAATTTCCTAACTACCTACTTATGTGTGTGTTTGTGAAATTGGGCACTGCGCGTGTGACCGACTGAGATGCGGGAAATGCGGGTTCGATTCCTGTTGTGGAACGAGTAGGTATTTGCTTGATATTGTCTGAAATCCGTGGAACCATCAAGGTTGTGGATGGAATCTGGTGATGAAACGGAATTGTGTATGTGAATATAGTGTAGGTACTTACTAATTTTATTGCATATTCTTCGATTAATACTATTCTGAATATAAAATGTTTGAGTACCCTACAATTATGACCTCAATGATGAGAATTCGATTCTCACTGCGGGACAACTGTTTGCTTGATCTACAAATATTTGATCCGGGTCTGGGTGAATTGATGCCATGGTGCTTGTGGTACCGGATACCCACGACACGGGAGTGGACTGTGTATGTGACTGATGGGTGTTATGTGTTTTGTATGTTAATTATTTTGTGTCTAGATTTCAGATAATTGACTTTGTGTTCAGAAGTACCCTATTTTTAATTCGTGTCTTTGTAGATTTCTGATAATGGTCTTTGTGTTCGGCGTTCGGCATAGGTAGCTGCGTAGTTATTGCGTTGTTGGGTTTTATTGTTCTAGTGAGCAGTGAGTCATATATTTCCCGAGGTTGCTTTGTTGAGAGGTGATACACGTGTTGAATTCTTCCAGAGTTTTGTTGCAGAGGAACGAATGTGTCGTTGTTTTTGTTCGATAATTCAAAATTGTATGTAGATTTATTTTATCCTTGTTGCTTTTAAGGTACAACCTTAGGGTAAGTGTTGTTTGAACCTACCTTCACTAAAGCAGCTAATTATGAATATTAGGTGTGTGATTTTGTCGGTAAGCATTGTACGAGTTGGTTGATGAAGCGATTAGCTAGCCATTAGTCGCACCTATGTATTCCTACCATTGCGCAATACACAATGAAGGGAGACCCATTAAGGCTACCTACCCTTTCAGTGCGGGAGCCGAGAGCCTTAAAAGATTCTTATTGACCTTGATACCTACTTTAATTTAATTATACCTAAGTTAATACATCTGTATTATATTAAATATAGTTGTGTAACTACCTAGTGTTTTATTCCTTGATTATACAGAATTCTGTTGACCTTGTTACATGCTGTAACTATTTGATTATCTCTTATCTGTGCGGCAAATTTTATTTTGGATAAGTAGGTATACCATTTTTGTATACCCAACGTGTTATGTCGTTACTTTACAGAAACTAATGATTATTTTACGTACAATCTACCTTGTTGCGTATGATCTTTTTTCATTTGTGCAACTAATATTATTTTGATTAATTTCTTTTTTTGTGTACCCTATGTTTTATTTTATGCCTATATAGATTTATTTTGACCTTGCTGCTTACATACTACATTTAAGCGTTTATTTCATCCTATACACATTTGAGCGGCTAATTTTGAATATTTAATTTTATGGAAACTTTACGAAAGGTTTTTACGTGACTACGTTTTACTATTGTTCATTATTTGAACTTATCAACATTTGTGCTACTAATTTTATCTTGAATTATTTCTTTTAATGTGGATTTGAGTTTTGAAATCGAATCGTTATGCACCTAATTAATATAACCTACCCTTTTCCTACCTGTAGCAAATCGTACTTAGTGGTGCATGATATGGTGATAAGTTATAGTATTCCCTCCCTAAATCTCAGGTTAAGTGCGGTCTTGTTATCGTTGTGTCTCCTGAGAAACTAACCTACCCTTTTCCTACCTGTAGCAAATCGTACTTAGTGGTGCATGATATAGTGATAAGTTATAGTATTCCCTTCCTAAATCTCAGGTTAAGTGCGGTCTTGTTATCGTTGTGTCTCCTGAGAAACTAACCTACCCTTTTCCTACCTGTAGCAAATCGTACTTAGTGGTGCATGATATGGTGATAAGTTATAGTATTCCCTTCCTAAATCTCAGGTTAAGTGCGGTCTTGTTATCGTTGTGTCTCCTGAGAAACTAACCTACCCTTTTCCTACCTGTAGCAAAACGTAGTTAGTATTGCATGATATGGTGATAAGTTATAGTATTCCCTTCCTAAATCTCAGGTTAAGTGCGGTCTTGTTATCGTTGTGTCTCCTGAGAAACTAACCTACCCTTTTCCTACCTGTAGCAAATCGTAGTTAGTAGTGCATGATATAGTGATAAGTTATAGTATTCCCTTCCTAAATCTCAGGTTAAGTGCGGTCTTGTTATCGTTGTGTCTCCTGAGAAACTAACCTACCCTTTTCCTACCTGTAGCAAATCGTACTTAGTGGTGCATGATATAGTGATAAGTTATAGTACTCCCTTCCTAAATCTCAGGTTAAGTGCGGTCTTGTTATCGTTGTGTCTCCTGAGAAACTAACCTACCCTTTTCCTACCTGTAGCAAATCGTAAATAGTATTGCATGATATGGTGATAAGTTATAGCATTTCCTTCCTAAATCTCAGGTTAAGTGCGGTCTTGTTATCGTTGTGTCTCCTGAGAAACTAACCTACCCTTTTCCCACCTGTAGCAAAACGTAGTTAGTATTGCATGATATGGTGATAAGTTATAGTATTCCCTTCCTAAATCTCAGGTTAAGTGCGGTCTTGTTATCGTTGTGTCTCCTGAGAAACTAACCTACCCTTATCCTACCTGTAGCAAATCGTAAATAGTATTGCATGATATAGTGATAAGTTATAGTAATCCCTTCCTAAATCTCAGGTTAAGTGCGGTCTTGTTATCGTTGTGTCTCCTGAGAAACTAACCTACCCTTTTCCTACCTGTAGCAAATCGTAAATAGTATTGCATGATATGGTGATAAGTTATAGCATTCCCTTCCTAAATCTCAGGTTAAGTGCGGTCTTGTTATCGTTGTGTCTCCTGAGAAACTAACCTACCCTTTTCCCACCTGTAGCAAATCGTAGTTAGTATTGCATGATATGGTGATAAGTTATAGTATTCCCTTCCTAAATCTCAGGTTAAGTGCGGTCTTGTTATCGTTGTGTCTCCTGAGAAACTAACCTACCCTTTTCCCACCTGTAGCAAATCGTAGTTAGTATTGCATGATATGGTGATAAGTTATAGTATTCCCTTCCTAAATCTCAGGTTAAGTGCGGTCTTGTTATCGTTGTCTCCTGAGAAACTAACCTACCCTTTTCCCACCTGTAGCAAATCGTAGTTAGTATTGCATGATATGGTGATAAGTTATAGTATTCCCTTCCTAAATCTCAGGTTAAGTGCGGTCTTGTTATCGTTGTGTCTCCTGAGAAACTAACCTACCCTTTTCCCACCTGTAGCAAATCGTAGTTAGTATTGCATGATATGGTGATAAGTTATAGTATTCCCTTCCTAATTCTCAGGTTAAGTGCGGTCTTGTTATCGTTGTGTCTCCTGCGAAACTAACCTACCCTTTTCCCACCTGTAGCAATTCGTAGTTAGTAGTGCATGATATGGTGATAAATCATATTTAACCTGCCCTCGCCCATTCCGTGGGCTGCAAAATTTAAGATAAGCATGCATTAGTAGAATATTAATCTATAATATTGACATGTGGAGTTAATATTCATTATCCATTGCGGAAGACTTGGTTTTGGTCCCCTAGGTCGCTGGTCACCTGGATAGGTTATTAAATATTAAACAATTTTAAAGTTCATGTGTTTCATTCCATATTTTCATAGGAGACTATTGTCATTGATACATGCTGTATTGTTTGATTTTATTTTTCTGTGTGGTAAGTTTTATATGAATATTCCATTTCTGTGTATTCTCCGATTATTATGTTAATTTACAGGTACGCAATCATTCCTGAGTACTATTCATCTTCTATGTAGGAACTTAACCTTGATTTATTAAATTATATGTGTATTCTCCAAACAACTTCTAAGTGACTTTGCAGGTAACTACTGAAATTATTGAACACAACCTACATTTTTTACATCTGAACTTATTCTTGATGTGCTGCTATTTTTAATCTTGAGTACTTTATTATACACTTATCTACTTAATGGTTAGCTTTTTCTTGATCTTAAATTGGAAATAGATTGATAAAATGATTTTCTTAAGCTTGAAGGGCTTTCAACTAAGTCATAAAAGCCTTTTCGTCCTCGTACAATTATGCTGACAAGTTCCACGAAAGAATTCCCAATGTTTGACTCACATTTTGAAATATCCTTTAGCTAGGGTTTATATCTATTAGGCATCTTCGAATTGCAGACTATTACTTATTATGAATCTTATTCTTTGAATAAATCTAAAATCCAACCTTTTTACAAAAACTTCTGTGTTGAATTTGAAAGAAATTATTCACAATTATTTATATAGTGGTATCGATTGAGGAGAAAGAGAACCCAATTTTGATATTTTCGATTATACACATGCCAAGCAAAGCCGTGCAAAGAGAATCCTGACTAGAATAGAGGGAGGACCTTGATGTCCCTAATCGAGTTTATCAAACACTGATATCTACTATCTTAAGTTTTTTTAAAAGAGATGTTTTGAATTTTGAATTTAATCCAGAAGTTCCTTTGATCGATTTATCTCATTTTTAAATTAACAAGTTAGATTTATTTAATATTTACTTGCTCAAGTTGTGATTTTGGATTGTTACTTTGAAGTCAAATAAACCAATATTAAATTGAATATAAATAAGTACCAAAATTGTAGCAAAGATAGGTACTCAGTTTTGATATCTAGTTAAGAGAATCCTGTCTCCAATAGAAAGATGATCTTGGTGTACCTGGTCAGATCCATTAAAATACTGTCGGTCCTTTTCTATGCTATTTTATATTTGATGTCATTTATTTTAGTACCTACTACTAGAGATTCTTCAAGTCAAAACAATTAAGCTCACTGAACGAAATCAAACCATGGCCATATTTATATAAATAAATATTTACCATCATCAAATCATGGTGCTATTGGCTCTAAAATAGGACGTAGAGTCTAAAAGAGCTTAGTCCTATTCATATCAAAAATTCATTAAGAGCCTGCAGTTCAATTTGAGTTTATAAACTCTTAAGAGGCGGGTAGTTATAATCGTACCTATTCTTAGCTATTTAAGTTCTATGTTAATTTCAAGCAACCAATTGAGATTACTGCCTTAAAAGTAGACAAGCCTATATAGTTACACATCTATAATGTTCTAAGATGAATTTCATAGGTGCAACATTATTCTTAAATGAATACATTACCTTCAGTTATAAACGGAAACTTCTGTCTTATAGATTGACATACCTATTTAATCAAGTCATACCTATTTAATTGTTGAACTCTTAGTGTTCTTGGAAGAAATTCAACGGAAACTCTGTCTTATAGATAGACATACCTATTTAATCAAGTCATACCTATTTAATTGTTGAACTCTTAGTGTTCTTGGAAGAAATTCAACGGAAACTTCTATCTTATAAATAGACATACCTATTTAATCAAGACATACCTATTTAATAGTGAACTCTTAGTGTTCTTGGAGGAAATTCAACGGAAACTTCTGTCTTATAAATAGACATACCTATTTAATCAAAACATACCTATTTAATCGTGAACTCTTAGTGTTCTTGGATGAAATTCTTGGGTAGAACATTCATCTAATGAGTAAATAGTTATATCTATTCAGAATCAATAGAATTCCTAGAAACTTTAAAAACAAAGTTGTAACTTATAGGTTATAGGTAAATGAACTTATTCGAATTATGAACCAATAGAGTTAAAACTTAATTAGAAAGTTACAAGATAAGATTTTATTCAATTAATAAGTATATTTAAATACATATATTTTACATATTTACATTCCTATAATGTTCTTAGATAGAGTTTCTAGTTTGAACATTCATTTTAAAGTAAATAGTTATACCTATTAGGAATCAATAGAATTCCCAGAAATATTTATATAATAAAACTTATAGCTTATAGATAAATAAGTTTATTCGTATTATAAACCAATATAGTTTAATTTTGGTTGGAATTCATAAGGTAAACATTATTATCGCAAGTACGAAAATATAGATAATATTCAATTTATGAATATATTTAAATATAAATATTTACCTTAATAAAGGGAATTGAAGATATCATCCCTTAATTTTTAAAGGTATTGTTTTTGAAGTTTTCTTAAAACTATTAAATATTTGTTCCTATTCCGCTATTAAATATATTTATATTTGGAGTGGTCTGGTTGGCGATTGAGGGGTTTTGGAGGTTGAATCGCCCCGCATAAATTTATTTATGCGGATTTAAACATTCTGCATAAATGTAATTATGCGGCCCTTTGTTTGTCCCTATAAAGAACTAAACAGACATCGATTTGAAAAGCATAGTCTTTTGCTTTTCAAATTGGTTTCTTTAAAATGATTTTTCAATCCCTTGATATAGTATTTTATATATTTAATAAACTCGTAGAAAGTTTTAATTATTAAATGATGTTTATATCTTATGAAATTCAACTAAATATATCATTTAGTGAACAATTAACTAAATATATTAATTTAGGTTATAGGAAATAAAAGTTTCTAAATAAAGAATACTAGTGGATGTAATAGGAAATTATAGGATAAACATTTATAAACATACTAGATTTTACTATCGTTCTTAATATGAATTAAGGAGTTTTAAATTCTAGCCTTAGGAAGGTTTCAATCTTAAAGTTTATTCTTTAATATTCTTTGTTTAATTTATATTATTCTTTAATATTACTGAGTAGTAATATATTAGTTTAAAACTTTATTAGGTATGACCCTTTTATTTTATTATTATTTTATCATTTTCGTTAATAACCCTTCAATTTAGTACCATTTATTTATTAGAAAAATTTAGTTAGAAATAAAATAGGTAGTGTAGGACTTGACTTAATAACTTAAAAGAACTTAGATTACTGCGATCACACAACGTACGGTCCTACCACTAAAACTAGACGATCACCTTGGCCATTTCAATTAACAGCAAACCCATATCTAGTAAAGCATAACACATTTCAAAGATCCATGCATTACCTACTATGATAATATAAATCCGCAGCAGTAAAGTAAGTACGTAATAGTTCGAGGGTAACAGTAAAATTGGTGTTGAGTTAAATATAGGGGTTCTAGTTAAGAGTTTAAGTAGGTTTCGAGGTAGGTTAAAAAAGTATAATGAGGGGGGTGCGATTGATGAGGGGGCGGAAGTTACAAGCATCCACCTCAAGTGTTAAGTATTGGTGTTGAGTACTCAACACCAATGATCACCAATCTGTCTGCCTAGCTTGGTTGTTTTGGCTAATCCCCCATATAATGCAATGGATGTCTCGCCCAGCAGTGGACGGCTGTCTAAAGGCTGATGAGAAGAAAAAACAATGGTGAAATAATTGTGAATCATGGATTTTCTACAAAAATGTTTTTGCTCTAACCTAAGATGGACGCAACTTCTAAATAGGTTATTAAGGCTTATACCTAGGTGCTCGAAGGGGATTGTTGGATTTCAACTGGCTCTTTTTAGGGGTTCCGTATTGACAGGAAAAAACAGGACCGTTATAGCATTGCCTTGTTTTCTGTCTGTCTGTCTGTCTGTCTGTCAAGACCCTTTTTCTTAAGGATGGCTTAAGGTTCTTGAAATTTATATCAAATATAAAGGTCTGTGAGAATGTAGTGCCGTAAAAAATTCAAGCTTCACTCATTGCGTTCAGAATTTATATCTTATTTTTGTATGGAAATCGCGAATACTCCCAGTGACCTCACAATACTGAAATTTGAAAAGCTTAGAGGTTTTGTGATACAAATAAATAAAAAAAACTAAAATTAAGGAATTTTGTTTTTTTTAAAGGTACAATAGGATGGTGAAGTTTGTAGGATACAGTGGCCAAAAATTGAACAGGGCTCTGATGATTTCGAAATAATTTACGGATTGGAAACCTTAGTGTGCGAGTCACATTCGCACTTGTACGTTTTATATAAAAGTCATATAGTTATAAAAAAAAATTACATAGTTTCTAACATGTATCTCAAGCAATAAACACACTTTTGACTTTGATCTGCAGAAACAAAAGCAGTTAGGTCATGCAAAGAGTATTCCAAATTACACATACAACTTAGGGCCAATATTTATGATCTCAGCTAAGTTAGTTGGGGCAATCTGTTTTCCTCATTACAATAAACGTCTTGAAAAAGCTAGCTGCGTCGTTTTTTGACATTTTAGTTTGATGTTGATATAAATAGATTTCTGATTTATCCTAATTCCTTCAACATGTGGGTTCAAAGTACGTACGTCGGCGTCGGTTTAAATTATTGGGTAATTTTAATTTTCTTCATAAGTTTTCCAATGCAAATATTGTCATCATCATCTCCCTGCCCTTATCCCACTTAGGTGGGGTCGGCACAACATGTTCTTTTCTTCCATTCTTCCCTATCTTCCGTCATATCAGTACTCACACCATTCCTACAAATGTCATCTTTCACACAGTCCATCCATCTCTTTTTAGGCCTTCCTCTACTCTTGTATCCATCCACATTCATATTTATCACTTTCTTGTAACATGCCTTTCTTCCCTCCGCATAACATGCCCATACCACGCTAACCTTTTACTCCTCATCTTTTCTGTCACTGGCGCTACTTTTAAACTTCCTCTGATATACTCATTTCTTATCTTATCCATTCTTGTCACTCCACACATCCATCTCAGCATTCGCATCTCCGTGGCATGCACTCTTCTTTCATCCTTCTCCTTGGTAGCCCAACACTCAGATCCATACAATATTTATTACATTACAGTATTCAATCTAATAGCATTTAATGAAAGTAGGTTATTTTAGTTTTCTTCATAAGTTGTCTATTGAAAACATTGTTTTCAGTCTAATACTAGCACAAAATAAATAAGCGAAAATAATAAACTGTCTATTAGCTTAATAATTAACATGACATCCAATCATGAAACACAATATTCTATTAGATTTTTAATAAACATTCCAGACTAAAACCTCCACATTTAACATCGCTAAAAGCAACGCCCGCAGCAAGATTTTAAACAGAAAAACGATACTGAAAATCTTTACTTAATAATTTTCGATAAGTACATGATTGTTTTTGAACCAAGGTCACTGACATAACATCTCAGAATTAGCAGGTTGAAGTTTCAATGGGGGTCATTTAGCTCGTAGAACTGTCCATTATTGGGAAATAAAGGTTTTCAATTGGCGATCACAAATCGGACTACGCAGTAAAGGATGGCCTCTTGATGGACTAAAGACATTATTAAGGTAGTCAGTCAAAGGTAAGGTAAGGTATAGTGGGAAGTCAGTGGATAGAGGCGGCTCAAGACCATTTGTCATGGCATTTTTGGGCTGAGACCTAAACCAGCGGTAGACTTCTACAGGCTGATGATGATAATGAGTTGTTTTTGTATTGTATGCAAATTCCACAAAAATATTATATTTTTCAAATAAAACTTATTCATGGCCTGCAATAAACTTAAAAATCTGCGATATCACATGGTTTATTATTGCAATTTCATTTGCATTACAATTGCTCATTCTCTCGGTACTGTTTATGCCTAAACGGCGACATGAGGCATCATAAATATACCGACCAGTTCCTCAAAGTTCAGTTCCGAGAAGTGGTAGAGGTAAAAACGCAGAAGAAGGTGGCAGAAGTACTTAAATACCTTATAATCCAACCGAATTTGTCTCATGTAGCGATGATAGAATCTTCGTATCCAATGACCTTCTTAAGATAATTTCAGCATGTAAAAAAAAGTCTCAATTCCTGCTACAAATAAAATCAATATAATATGTCTTTACAAATCGCATCACTCAAGCCTCACTTGCTTGGAACGCTGGAGACGAGACGGAATGCATTATGATAATTTACCGTATCTGAAAGAGGCAGCGTCGCACGTGAAGCTATGAGCCCAAATACTTTTATAATAAACCCGTATCGACGCTGTCTTGCAGGGATGCGGTGTTCCTGAAGACGAGTATAGAAAGTATTGAACATCGAATTTTTAGGTGGTATAACTATGTGATGCGCTAGGATATTGAACATAAGTATAATAAGCATAATTACTGCTGGAGAATGATCACAATAAAGCGTTTTTGCCGACTCAATTTACTCATAGTATTGAGTGCCCACTTCGATGTAGGTACCGGTGGTAATGTAACGTTCGCAGAAAGTCTGTTTAAGAGTATGATTCAGAGATCCATAGACAGATATACTTTATTGCAAACCTTACCAATATAAAAAACCAGCCAAGTGCGAGTCAGACTCGCGCACGAAGGGTTTCGTACCATTATCTATAAAATTGTGTTTATGTCATATTTCTTTATAATTTTTAAAGCGACACAACCCATTTTCCTGAAATCTTTGTATCTAATTTTTTTTTTAAATTATTTGTTATTATATCGGCAACAGAAATGCATCATCTGTGAAAATTTTAACTGTTTCTATCACGGTTCATGAGATACAGCCTGGTGACGGACGGACGGACGGACAGCGGAGCTTTAGTAATGGGGTCCTTTTTACCCTATGGGTAAGGAATACCAAAAACTATTATACAAAATAATTAATTATTATGAATTGTCTAACTGTCAGTACGGTACATATTTTGCAATGTATAATAGTAATAATTATTACATTGATAATTGATTATATAGAGTAATAATCTCATCAAGATATTTAAAATTGACTGCTAAATTTCACATAAAGACTAAAAAAAATATGTACCTAACTAAATACTCAGAATATTATTCGTATATACATTAGTGTATACCTTTAATTATAACGGATGTTTAGGTATTTTGATTTTAATGTAACGTGTATCTTAACATTAAATTGAATATTATACATGTTTTATCGACCTAACTATTGAATTTCAGTCACACAACCAAGCAGAAGTATTTGCATGAAATAGATACAACTAACAGCAATGCAATGCTAGAATTTCAGCGCTTTGAACTGTTGACCCAACTAAAACAAAACAAAGGTGCTTATTACCACATACACATTTGCATACGTATAGGTAATAGGTAAGTCGGCACCGGTAACCTGCCGCATCGAATGGGCCGCTGTAAAACGACTTCGATCACGCGATCATTTCAAGTCCAAATTCTTACAGTAATACTTCGCAGCCGTCGAATACCACATTATTATGTTACAAGAGATCGATAGGTATGTCTTGAATCGATAAAGCGCACATTAAGGGTAAGACAATGATGGGAACTGTCACGACGGTAATGGGTTAGCAATTTTCTATAGAGCTTATAACTCTGACATGGTTTAGTAAGATTGACAGTTGACACTAATAAATTGAATAACTTGAAATGTTACAGCATTTCATGGAAACCCTTAGCTATAGAGTGATAACTGGATTTATTTTAAAGGGTGCAAATACACGGTAAGAGAGTTTGAAGCTAGAATTTGAAACATCTTATTCAATGGAGTAGTTGCTACAGGATCTAGTGGCTGCATGATTTAGTATAGTATACCTAATCAGCGTCATACCATTTTAAAATACCCATTTCATTCCGCGTTATTCTATTTATAATGCACTCCATTCCTTGCAGTAAATTCAGACAATCGCAAAAGACGGCAAGACGAGTTTTCTTATTACCTAATTGGTTTGAAAACTAGACTCGGTTCGAGCGGGAATAGTCTGGAGCGCCATCTTGAATCGATTATTCAATTTGAATCCGCCTCACGTGTAGATTCAAAATCGGTCAGCGGGCCCGCAAGGAGCCGCACTGACTCCCATCGGTATGACAGCACGTGACATGACTTTATTTCAAATTTTCCTTTGTTGTAGTGTATAAAATAATACAGTGTCTCTTCTTCATAGAATAAGATAAATATAAACATGATTCTTCTTCTTCATCAGCCGGTAAACATCTACTGCTGGATGAGGCCTCCCTGATAGCCATGCATGCATAGTGTACAACCATAGCGTGCAATGGGGGGATTTGCCATAATCACCACGCTTAGAGGTGGATTGGTGATCGCAGTTTGGTGATAAGTATTCAAATAAATACTTCTGCACATCCCCAGGCGTAATCCCTTAGTCGCGTTTTGACTAGCCACGGTATAGTCAAAATCGTTCAGTTGGTTTGCAAGGTGCCACACTGGCTCCAAGGCAGGTTGACAACACATGAAATTACTACTTTCTCCCAATAAACAACCAAAAGGTGCATCTTTAAAGTTATTTTTATCAGGCATATCTCAATCAATATAGATATAATGAACTCGTTGCGTGACTGATTGACTATCAACACACTGCCTAAATTGTGAGTCCTAGAGACCTCAAATTTGAAGAGTATATTTGTTTTGCGGTATAGGGTAAGAAGGGGTAAGAAATTTCTAAATTCATACCCAAAGGGGTGCAACGGGATGTTAAAGTTTGCATGGAAAAATCTCTCAGGCGTTCTACTACCAACTATGTAAATATTAAGATGTTTTATTTTTCAATAAAGGCTGAAACTCAAGTTGACTCCAAAGATTTTGCTAAAATCAAGATGAAATACGTACCTTTATGCACGTACTTGGTTATAGGAAGGAAATACTTAACGACATCATGATTTATAGTCGCGTTATAGTTGCGTTACTTGATTTCAGTTCCACTATACCATTGTTCTGTGTCGTACAATACCTCTTATTGCCTACATTCTATTCCACGTTAGTGAACGTTTTGTAAAATGTATGATTTTACTTGTTTGAACGTGCGTTGCGTTTAGGTTTTCACTTTTATTAGGATTCATAATATATTATTATTGTCAGATGCTCTTTTTGAGGCTATAAAAATATTGATTTTATAGAGGTAGCAAAAGAAAATTGAACATGACCAATCTCACCGTACTTATTAACTTATTACATTATTTTATCACAAAATTTGATAAGGATTATGGAAAATAGTGTTACAGCCGTTATTAAGGGATTTTACTTTGCCGTGGAGCATTTTTTGTCCAAATAACTGTCAAGTAGGGTTGTCCCTGTCATATTAGAATTGTATGATGGACAGCACTACTATTTGCGAGTTCACAAGAATTATTCATATTTCGTACCAACCAATTATTATTTTTCCAGACACTTAACACGTTCTCTGCTCTATCTACGTTTACATGAGTTATGTATCTTATAAGAGTTAGGTAGCCCGTAGTTGGTTGGTGAATATGAGTATTAAGTTGTAAGTATATTACTACTTTATTAGTGACTTTGGGCGATATATATAATACAAACGACGGCGCAAGCGATTGCTTGGAATAACATTATAGATACGGAAGCCAATCCAAATGTAACTACCTACGTAAACGACACATAAGTAGCTTTTGTCATAATTGAACCGACCATACAAATTAATAAGCCGGAAAGATAATGAGGTATGTCACACGCAAAATGTAATTAATGTGAATAGTGTAAAATCTGTGTCAGATACAGTGGGTTCACATTTGAAACGGTCACAAAAATTTATTTGGATCCCCTATTCAATTTTATGATACCATTGTATTTGCAATTTAATTTAAACTACAGTATTCTTATCAAGAAGTTCAGTAGGGTTGGCAATTGTTCGTGTATGAAATAACTCTTGCCTTTGAATCGTGCTATGGTATTAGTTTTGATCGAATTAATAGACTTTTATTTATGAAACGTTGATATGTGAGCATTGGATGAAATAACAGTGGAGTCCACGAATAATTAACGTTATCGTGACGAGACGATCGCAAATGTCAAATATTAGCCAATGGCATAGTAACTTTGTAAGTGCATTGGTTAATATTTTGACGTAAACGATCGTCTCGGTAGCGTTGTAAAGTTAGATATTCGTGATTGGGCCTCCGTAGACTTGTTTTAATTTTTGTTTTTGCGGTTGCCCTGATACGTGTTTGCCTTGAGCCAGGGTTTGAGAATAGACTCCTACGTCTCCACCTATCAAAATACCTACCTAAACCTAAAACCTATATAATACCTATCTAATTATCGTGTTTATCAAAAATTCTCTTGGATATCCTGTGATAAACACTA
Organism: Epirrita christyi; assembly: GCA_951392215.1. Lineage (NCBI taxonomy): Eukaryota > Metazoa > Arthropoda > Insecta > Lepidoptera > Geometridae > Epirrita > Epirrita christyi. Next base: position 7,386,267 of record OX595852.1, read on the forward strand.
AACTTTCCGAGCTATGAACGGACTGTGATTTCGGAACCCTACACTATGCGTAGTTCAAGAGTTGTTAGTCTCTTTTGTTAATAGTATTAACATCAACCTGTATACATAAACACGCACATTGCTTTATAATATGAGGATACATTTTTAATTACTTTGTTAAATTAACTGTTATGTTTATCATAATACCTAGAAAAAAAACATGAATAAGTTGGATAAATTCATATGAAACATATGTTAAAGTTGCACTCATACATATGCACATAAAATAAGTAGCTATTTCAAGCGGTTACAAAGTAACGTAAGTAAAGTACTAAGCAAAGAAAACTTTACAGAATCCCTGAGGAAGATATTATAGCCCATGTCTGTCAAATTCAAAGTTGGGAGCTTACAAAAGCCAAGTATTTTAATAAAAAGTCCCTCAAAAGAAACTCGCTATGAGTTCTCATGCTCGCTGTTAACATTTGCATCCTTTTAATTAAATTCTGCCACCTGAGTTGCGATAAACCTTGACAAAAAATTTACTTTTATTAGACTGAATTTGAAACAAAAAGCTGTGTGAAAAATTGTTATTTTAAAAGTTCCTGATATTTACTGTACTGTTCTGAAACAGAAAAAACTGTTCGTTAAATACTCAATTGATTTGTTATAAAAAAATCAATATTAAAATAAATGTTTTTTTTTAACTAAAAACAAAACAATACAAAACCGTACCGTACAAAATTTCTAACTTCTTATACAAATGTTATATGTTCATTATATTGCAATTTTGTATGAACTAAAAATCTTTGCGTAAAATTGGGGAATGGAAGAAAAATTACCTTGTTTTTTGTCTCTCGCAATTTTACAAGAAGCGTAACAATGAGTAAAAATATATTAAATGTTCAGTCAGGCTAGCGACAAGTGTACAACTGGAATTAAAACCCATGACCTCGGAATGAAGATGATCAATGATGATGATGATAATGAATGACCACTAATCAGTTTTATTAATTTATTTAAAAGAGCAGGAAATTGAATTGGTTTGTTTTATGATTTAACTTTTTTATTTATAATTGCCTCAAATTCGTCACACTGATTGAATTCTTTCTCTTTCTTTAATCCTGTTTGTAGATGTAATAAAAAAGTATTTTACCAGTGCTTCATGAAACATATTAAATGAAAGGGCTCCTCATACTGAGCGTAAAAAGTTGAAAAAAATAAAACAAAAACAAAATGTACTCATAATTTACAGGAAAACTTAAACGAAAATCCGAGCCGTCTTAAGCAACACATTTAATACGCATTTTATTATCACGAATGTTTTTCGTTTATGTTTTTAGGATCCTTTCATTGATACGTTAAACACAAAAGTTTTTTTTTTTACTTTTTTTAGTTTGCCCCAAAAATCAGAATTTGGTTATTTACGTCATATGCCCGTGATTAGGTCACTTATAAATATGTACCATATTTTAACTTTTTTAGTCGAGTAGATTCGGAGAAAACAGCCTGTGACAGACATACAGACACGAGAGTGATCGTATGACACGGGCGTAGCCAGGTTTTAGTTTTGGGGGGGGTTCAAGAAAATAAAACAACAAAAATGTAAGTACACGAAAATACATTAATATTCATGTGAAAAAAAAAACACATTCACCACACAGATGTTTCTTCAAAAAGTATCAGATTTTCTCAACATTTTGAATATTTGAGGGTGGGGGGGGTTGAGCCCCAACACTCCCCTGGCTACGCCCATGTCCTATAATGGTTCCGTTGGTAAATTTACCAAGAATATCAATGTAACAAAAAACTGCACTAATAAGCGATTCTTTAGGAAGGTTTTCATGACACCCTGAGATTGATAGCACGAGAGTCGGGTCGCAATACTAACGAACCCTAAGTAACCTCACCTGCGCTTGTCAGCTCTTAACGAGCCCGACTCTATATACCCGATAGTGCTCTATACGTTACTGTCAAAAACTAACGAATCGCTGAAGCTGCTTTTAAAGTGGATGAATCCATCTTTGAAGACTCAGTTGAACGTTTTGAAATGATAAACCAAGATATTGCCATGGCAATAATTAAATTGCACGTTTTTTTAAGTGTCTTCAACCAATAGGTTCCTGTCAGTATGTATATGCCTATATAACCAGCTATATAACGGCAGCTATAAGAAGTAGCCAGTTTGAAAAGTCATGTTGTTTTGACAATGAACCTTATGACAAGGTGTCCCCGTTCTTAACTGAGGAATAAAACCTTATTCATTGTAATTTTACCTCCCGTTAACAAATTGGCATTTTTTATTTTATTGCCTTACTTAAACAAATCACTGCTAGTCAACGGCATATATAACTGAGTAAACAGGTAAGCCTTCAAATCACTACACCAAGATGTTAATGACTTGATTGTAGAATAATTATTCGTCTACTTAATCATAGCATAAGGAATGTGTGCAAGCACCTGTAGCACCAGAAAGGTTTATTTTAAGGCCAGACAAACCACGCCACTGAAATATAAATCACAGTAATAAAACATTTCTAATGAAAAACCTCTATTATCCATTAATTATTAGGATTCCTAAAATACCACAAAAGTTTTTCCAAGGGTTATTATTTTCCAATAAAAAGTAGGAAAAAGTAATTGAGTACATCAAACTTGACCAACAGGCAAGCAAGGCTGCGTGGGTCGAGCTAAAGGCTTCTTCACGCAGTAAGCGGTCAGTGACGTACTTTGAAGTGGGCGACCGCGCCATACAATTAACATATTTAAATTGTTCAAACAAAGCCTTTTAATATGACACCCCACTATACCTAATTGTCTCACTTTTATTTTTGTTACCCCCTCATAGACCTCAATATCCCAACAACCCCCGACCGATTTACGTCATAACCTTATGAGCGTTTATCTACCCACGTAACAAATTTAATGAAGATGGCGTTAACGGTTCGAAAGTTATCCTCAGACAAACAAACATACATACAAACGCCAATTCATCCAAATTTACTCGGAGAACTCGCTTCGCTTGTTTAAAAAGTAATATCATCAGCCAATGCTAATCCAATCTAATCTATCTAATTGTTGATGTCCAATGCTGGACGAGGCCTCGTCCGTCGAACAGTGGGATGGTTTGCCATAATTATTACGCTTGGCAAGGGGATTGGTGATCACATCGCAGAATTTGGTGCTAAGTACTCCGGTGGATGCTAGTGTCCAGTAGGTGTAATCCCTCAGACGGCTTAACGACATCCACGTGAGGATACGGAGGGGTCAATTCTGAGGCCGGACATATAATCATGGGTCAAAAGGTTTATTTGTGGTACTATTTGATCGACAGGATACTGAACCATTGTCACTCTTAAAATTGATAGATTCTAATAGCTACGCTATTAGTTAAAAGTTATAGTAGTAGTAAGTATTAGTTTTAAGTTCTAATAGTTACGCTGACCGCTCGTAGCCGTTACCGCTCCGTCACTGTGTGAACAAACCTTTTAATTACTCACATCGGTGGACCCGTCACCCGGTACGTAAACAAATTGCCTCTTAATCCCTCCATGCGTGTTTAACAGTTGGAATACTCGATTAGCGACCCTCTGAAAATTCATAACAACATTTGGAACTCAACATTCGGCACTCTTTTATAATTGACCGCAAAAAGTCAGCTGTAAACCGGAAAACTTTTCGTCTCGCTAAAATTGTTTTTGATGAATTTTAAGTGAAAATTATATTTAATTATTCTCTTGTTCCACGCCGTGACGTGTCCGGCTTAGGACACACCTCTGTCTCCTCCCGTGGATGTCTTAAAAGCCGACTAAGGAACCAGAGGAATGGCATCCATCTACTCAACACCATTGCTGCGATCACCAATCCGCCTACCAAGCGTGGTAATTATGGCAAATCCCCCTTTGCATTTTATGGCCTCATCCAGTACCGTAGTAGATGTCTAAAGACTACTGGTGATGGTGATGACTTCTCGTCTTCGACTCTTGGAGAAGGTTATTTTGGTAAGTAGAACTTGATTGTTTTAAATACATTCATAACATAACAACACCCCAACAGTCACATTCTTAGTCGATCCCACACTAGAATTCCCTGTTGTCGTGGGTATCAGGAACTACGAGTACCAACACCCAGACCCGGAACAAACATTTGCAGATCATGCAAACATTTGTCCTGCAACGAGAATTGAAATCGCACCGCCCGCGTCTCAGTCCTAAATTTGAATTATCTTTTAAACTAATTTGTTTCGTAATGAAAAGCATGCAGGATAATAGGGACGTTGCGATCGAACTGTAATACAAAATAATTTAGAAGAACGTATCTCCTGTAAAGCTTTCAGTGACTCAAACAATAGATAAATACTTAAATGCTAAGTTAGATATCCTTTTCAACAAAATATTAAGCTCTATTTTCCCGAACAAAAAGCCGTCACGCCAGACAATCGAAAGAATTAGCGGCCACTGAACGTTCCCAGATAATTTATAACAAAGGCGTTAAAAAGAGCGTTAAAAGTTACACCTAAAAGAGCACAAATGTTCTAGTCTTTATTCAGAACCTTTGTGGAAGTTGACGCAAGCCACAGAACAAGGTATTGGACAGAGGGTACCAATAAAGAAAAAAGTTTCATAATTAGAACGCGCTAGATTAGTTAATTCAAGGCAATGAGTTCTTCTCTTCTTACTGACACAAACTGGAAATAAAAACAGTAAGTGAAGGCGCAACTAAAACCCCTAAAAACCCCTACAAACCACTAAAAACCCTTTCAGGTATCGCTGAAACACGTATTTATTAAATTCATTTAGGTTCGATTTCCGATGCACAGAGCGTTTTTGTTTTAGATTGAAAGCCCTTTTTGGACTAATTATCCCGTAAGGTATTCCTTACGGGAATATATTATATATTATTTGGAGAGTATATTACTCTCCAAATTCATGTCTCTAGGACCAGCGGTTTAGGCTGTGCGTTGATATATAAGTCAGTCAGTCAGTCAGTCAGCCTGGACTTTAAATTTTATATGTATATATGGCCCTGTAAGGTAACTACTCACTCTGCGCTTGGACTGGTAAGTGGGACGCTTGGGCCGAGTGCGAAAAAAAAGAGCATTTGTTTTGGCATTAATACGGACTCGGAAACTGCTGTTGTTGACTTTGTAAAGTTCTGATTTGGTTTGAGCCAATGGAGTGGCGTCATGAATGTTTTTGCAACGACTGTGCGTAATCTAGCCTGTTGATTTCTATTAGATAAGCCTCGAAATTTTGCTGTGTTAATTACAACCACCGAACCATAAACAAAATGACTGACCCACGCCCGTAATTATGACGTCACTGATTTATTAACTTTTAAATTATGGAACAGTTGTGGCGTAAGTACTAATTGGTCCTCGAACCACAATATTATGCAGTTCACCTTTTACAGTAAAAAGTGGCACCAGCTCTTTTGCATACAGTCAAGTTTCAAATTAATTTTTAATTAGGTAATTTAGTAACCTCGAGAATCTTGGGGAATGGAACTAATACATTATTCACGAAAACTATGTAAGCTAACATAAATTAAATGTTTTTATAAATAAGGGGAAAAGGCTAAAGTTAACCAAGTAGGTACCTAACTGATATTAAAAATAACTCTCGTTTTAACCTAACCCATTCTTTTTGACAGATGATATACATTATGTCAAAAAGAATTGATTGGTATTCTAAATTCAAAAATGTTATGACATTATATTGTTTTTCCATTCAGTTGGAAACCTCAACCTACATCAGAGTAATTTTCAAATACGAGTTTGAACGTGATTTCAACGCAGCCGATACAGCTCGCAATATCAATGCTACGTTTGGAGAAGATTTTTCTTTCAGGAAGCTGTACAAAATGCCTTCACATACTTTGTAGAATCTAGATCCTCAGAGTTCTATTGCAAAGGCATAAACGATCTTCCCTCGTGATGGTAGAAATATGAGGGTAAACTTCGATTAAATATATGTATTTTTTTCTAAGATAAAAAGGCGTTTGAATTTTTCATACCTTAATTAACAGGGGGGTAGTCAAAATCACCAGGATTGGCGGATTAGTGGCCGCAGTATCGTGGATGCTGCTGTCCATTCGCTTGTTTAATCCCTTAGAAGGCTTTTACGATATCCACTGGAGAGGAGGGAGGGGTCCATTCTAAGCCAGTCATCTTCTTTCTTTATCAGCCTGTTTTCGTCCACTGCTAAACGAAGCCTCCAATACAAATCATAATACAATGGGGGGATTTGCCATAATTACCACGCTATTGGCAGGTAGATTGGTGATCGCATTATCGGTGTTGAGTGCTCAGGTGGATGCTGCTGCCCATCCCCTGATGTAATCCATTAGTCAGCTTTTATATCATCCACGGGAGGAGAAGCAGGGGTCTATTCTTAGGCCGGGCGCACCACGGCATATAAGCCAGACATATTCCAGCAAATTCCCTTTTACATCCAATTACTATACAATCCACCCCCGTAAGTAATTCATACTGAATCGATGCGAGTTAACGGTAGTTGGGTACATAATATCATATTGCAGTGCCGTGGCACAGTAATTGGGCCGCGTACCCACCTGCTTACCAAATTCGTTCGGGTACAGTAGGCAAATCCAGAAAACCGCATATGGCTTGTGAAGTTCTTCGGCCGTACCAATTAACCCCTGGGAGAAATCCCCAATGGTATTAAACGAAATTGAGCCCAATATAATTTTACATTCGCTGGAGGTTGAAATTTTGCATGGAGTACAGCAGACGAGATTACAGAATTAATATTGCGGTAATATTACTATAGCCGTGAAAAGCTAGTGGAAGCAGACCTCACCTTAATGACCGATAGTAAGTTTGAATGAGTTTTTGTGACTTGACCGGTTTATTTTTCGTATAGTAAGTTATGGGTAGGTAAGTTATTATGGATTTAACTACCTAATACTAGAGGATGTGATTTTGTCAAGTAAAGGAATATCATTGTCAGAATAAGCTCCTTCTAAAAGTCTCGACTAAGGCTCAACTTCTTGCTGACTAGTCGATCGTAGATTTTTCAGTCGGTGTTATATCTACATAGCCGGAATATTGATGATCATGTCTACGTGGTGAACAAGCATTTTTACACATTGATATTTTTATCAATGTGTTATATTTATGTTTCTAAAATTGATTCTTTAGTCAACTCAGCCCACAACTCACTTAGCCCGCGGGTCGAAATGTCCATTATATGAAAGCAACACAAATATTTTAAAAATTAATTTTACTGTGAAAATATCAAAAAGCCTTGGCTCCAATGTTACAATAATAGATGCAAAACCAAAGGTATTAATTTAACCTATATGCTAGAGATCCAAACTAATTGAAATGAAGGTTTATCTTTGCTAGAATTAGTATCACAGTACGACACTACAATTATACCTACTGTTGGACTGTAGGTAGAAGCAAAGTCTGGTTAAAACAAACAAAAATCAATCATGAGCAGTCTACACAAGGTTGATAATGAGTTGACCAAATAACGCTTACCCTTAAAATACACCTTGTGAATAGCGACCATCACACATTAGGTATAAAAATAATAGGTAAAAAAACACGGCCTTGTCCAAAAACCCTTGAATATTTTAATCTAAATAAAATTAGGCTATCTACATAACGGTCTAGACGGCAGAAACAACTTCTGAATTATAACTGAGCCTTACTTGTACTCAATTACGCAATTACTTGTGTACAATTTCAGTTATTTTTGTGTAGAGAGAATTTCAAGAATTGGTCCCTTTTTCGATTAACTTATAATCGAATAATATGTATTTGACGTATTTTCCTCTAATTTATTTCCTATATTTATTGGACTCTTGAACATGTAAGACTCTTAACCTATATACCTATAGCTAAATATACGCACATTACACACGTACTTAGTTCAAAGATACTGAGGCTTCGTGAAGCTTCACTTGCTAGTAAGTATATAGAACAAACGTTTTGTTTGTGTTTTGTTGAAAAATGTATTGTTCAAAACAAACTTTTATCTAATTAGTGATCGGAATCGTGAGCTGATGTTTAATTTTTCACAGAATTTTCTACCTCATAGAAAAGTTAGGGTGGGCGCACACTTTTACCACTTTAGAAGCGCCTATTTACTTACATGAAAAACAAATTGAATCTTTACCATTTTTGAAAACCTATCTAATGACACATTTATGTGCACTGCTTTTTTTCATCCTTAATTTACATGTGTGTAGAGCCACGACTAATTTTTTTTTCGTACTTTCGCTACACTATTGTAGAGCAGTTAATAAAATACACCAATCTTTCAAATTTCATCTTTATAGAGCCAAATAGTCTTCGAATAAAATGGCTGTGACATACGGACGAACAGACGGACATGACGAAATTATAATAAATAAATAAATCAATGTTGGACATTTCACACAACATTATCTATAGCCCCAAGCTAAGCAGAGCTTGTGTTATGGGTACTAGATAACTGATATACTTAATACAATATACATTACATAGATAGGTGTTTTTTATTATACATAGAAAAATACCCGGAACACCCTGAAAAAATATCTGCAGATCTTACAAATTTGTTCCGAGGCGGGAATCGAACCCGCAACCTCCTGCGTCGCAGGCGAACCTTCGCCCACCGCGCCACAGAGGTCGTCATAATGGTTCCGTTTGTCGCCATTCGCCTACAATTCTAAAAAGAGTCCTGAATCTAATCTATTCTCTCGACACTTATGGATGGACAGATACCACATCATTCAATTATTAATTGCTAATTCAAGCATAAATGTTGAACAATATAATATTATTTTGTAAATCAAGTACTACGACAGACATGTTGTGAAACGCATTCTACTTAGCTGGTGTAAAAAAATCCATTGCGTATAATAAAGTCAGCCAACAAAAAGTTATACAATCTCACATTGCACGCGACGTGGATTGATGTGTGAGCAAGAGGGACAGGTATCAGCCCATCCCTTTCTCACATCAGGAAAATAACCAACGCATTTCCCGCGTGTTTACAAAATCACAGTCGTGTAATCTCTACATTTTAATGGGATTAAAATATGAGACAGCGTGTTCTACACAGTTTCAGAACAAAATAAAACATAGGTACCTACTGTCTGACGCCATTCCATTAAACTAGTTTATTTTTAAATTTTCATTAGAAAAACCTTTTTAGTCAAACCCATCAGGTAAATTCTCGGGAAACTTTAGCAGCTTTGAACATTTTTCTAGGAATCGCATACTAGAATATTGCCCGTGACTCCGCTTGCTTGATTGAGTGTACGTAGTAAGGTTAGAAACCCACATGATAATGATCCAGCTGCTGATAATATACACTCGAGAGCAATGAATCCGGGTCACTAAAGAATGTTAAAAATCTCGGAAACTAAAAATGATAGATTAATGCAATAAATTGTATTTAATAGACAATGTAATACTCCTTAAATGAAGGTAAAAAAAATATGAGTCACCATACATTTTATTAACACAAAATTACATAAAGAAAAAAACTGCTGATCTCTCCTTAAAACAAAAATAGGAAACATGATTTTTTTTAACTTTATTACGATTTTCTTGAATTTTAATACTTCGTATTGCCTCCTCGTGCTTCCATTACTGCGTTTACGCAGAAAAAAAACAACAAAAAAACAGAAATCAAACAATGATAAATGACAGATTACAAACAAAAGCAAAACCAAATGCTGTAATTTCGTAGTTCCATCTTCGAAAGTGGCCCTTTTTCAAATTTGATTTTTTTATGATATAACTTTACAATAACTAAGAAGTTTTAATACCTTCATTTAAGGAGTATTACATTGTCTATTAAATACAATTTATTGCATTAACCTAGCATTTTTAGTTTCCGAGATTTTTAGGATTCTTTAAGTGACCCGGATTCATTGCTCTCGAGTGTATTATGTACCTACTACTTAATCGAGCTACATAACATTTTGTGAAGTAAAATAGTTCAGTGATTGCAAAAAAGGATAAGAAATTTAATATCCAGTACTAACCTTCACAAGAGGTTTACCTACATATTCGTTTTCTAACAACAATTTTATTTTAACATTTTAATCATAAAATTTTATTTGTAAAATATTTATAAAAGTATTTTAGTTTTACGCTGACTTATTTTCAGAATGATTTTAGTTACGCAAATGTGAACTACTTACGCTGTTGTCGCCAGCTTCAAATTCAGTGTTGCCACCAGCGCCGTTGAAGACTCTATTCCAATATCCCTTACTAATTAACCGAGTTGAAGTGGCAATGGGCAAGTCATATAGCTCGAAGAACTGATAACCGTTGGGGAATAAAGGTTCTCGAGTGACGACATAAACCGGACGACTCGGTAGAGGAAGGCCTCCATTCGATGGACTAAATACTTTATAAACGTCGCAGGAGGGTGGATGGAGGCGGCTAAAGACCGTTCGTCGTGGCATTCTAAGGGGGAGGCTTATATCCAGCAGTGAACTTGTACAGGCTGATAATGATGATGATTATGATGACTAATTAACTATCATTTCTAGTTACACCTAAAATATTATGGTTTCATTGAAACTTGAACTTATAATACCGTCTATTTTAGTTGCGTGCAAGTACCCGACCCTTTGAGCAACTAAGATGACTGGCATCAACAAAGAACCTACAATGAACAGCCATTTGATCTTAAGAACTGAGAGGCTTCAGAATATCCAAAGCCATACATAAATGTCAAATAAACTCTATAGTTTTGTACCCAAATGGTGCCAACCGTCCTCGGGTACCTCCGTCTGTCTGTCAAATTCTATCACAGGGGTATATCTCACCAGCCGTAAGGGGTAGCCAGTTGAAATTTTCACAGGTTGTGTTGTAGTGACGTAAACCAGGGTAAATAATAAAAAAATCATAAAAATAACCGAGATAATAATGATATAAATAAGTTCTCCGACCAAGGAACAAGACCTTATTTTATTTTAACCCCTCGTAATTAAATTGTCATTTGTCAATTTCATGACTTAACTACTGTCATTGACAAAAAGTATTACTGTTTTGATTGAATATATAATGAACTTACTTATAAAGTTACTAGCATTTGCTCGCGGCTCCGCTCGCTCTATTATAAATTATATCCTACAAGTTATTCTGATGTTTAAGCTATCATACTGTAAAGTTTCATTAAAATCCATTCAGAAAGAAACACAACAACACAAACAATTTTTTCGTGAAGGAGATATATCCATCCATCCATCCTCACAAATATTTATATTTATAATACTATTTTACTTAGTAAGGATGTAACTTTAATCTAAAATTACTTCGTATGTCCTGTAATGAATACTTGTATCTTTGTTAAGAAGGGAAAATGTGACTTGACTTCAGAACCCTACACTATGCGTGGTTCAAGACGTAAATGCGTCTTAAACCACGTTTATTATTAACTTTACAGTCTTTAGATAGAGAGAGCATATTTTTTTAGATTTTGGTCGTAAATGTGTTGTTAAAACCCAATCTTTTCTTTTATTTATCACTAGTTGCGCCCCGCGGTTTCACCCGCGTGAATAATGATGAAAATTGATGATGATGATGATAATGAAAAGTAGCCTATGTGTTAATCCAGGGCGTAAAGTATCTTCATTCCAAGTTTCACTCAAATCCATTGAGTAGTTTTTACGTGAAAGAGTAACAAACATCCATACTCACAAACTTTCGCGTTTATAATATTAGTAGGATAGTAGGATAGGATTAGTAGGATGTGCCAGAATAATGCCCGTCAGTTGGACATAAAATATGAATTGATTAACTAGATTACCACAACTATCGTATATGTGACAAATATAATACACACTTAAAAAACAAAAACAACGAGAATAACATAAATCTGCTTTACAGTGTTCCTAAATTACATCCTACAAGAGGGCCATCCCAAGTTCTTACAAAACACAATTACCCACCTACTGGCCGCTGATAAAGTTTGCGCTACATAAAGAAGGTACCAGCAATGATTTATGTTGCCTTACGTCCGAAACGCGTCGAGAAATTACCAAGTTTTCCGAGACAAAATTTCTAAAATTCTGAAGTGTCCTTCCTTTTTCGGCGCTCTCCCTTCATAAGCGAAGCGTTACACGACCACTAGCATTGATGCGTTGAGCCAAATGATTAACGAAGAGATACACGTGTGTAACCGCTTAAATACGTACAATAAAGAACGTGTCATTCCGTCCACAATATTAAGCGATGTTTCAGTAAGAATTTGATGCCTTGTGTACCTTTTACGCAAAGCGCTTATCAACTTATATGATAGATATTCATTAGTTAAAATTAAAGATGATGCATATTAAGCAATTAGACATTAGACATCCACTGCTATTGCTTCTCATCCCTGCTGTAATCCCTTGGGCGGAGTTCATGACATCCACGGGAAGAGATGGAGGTGTTTATTCTTAGGCAGACACACCACGACACGATCAAAAAGCTTAATTTAAGCTAACAGCCGAAGAATTGGCCTGGTGAGGAAAGCCCTTATATTTGACTGGGATAAACCGAAAGCTTCTTTCGATTAAACACCTCTCTCCCTCATACGACCTGCTACACTTTCTTATCTTTGATGCACTCTTCGCTTGTCGCTCCGCGCTTGCCAGACCGTGGTCTAAAGGTTCCCCCGTTGTCTCTGAACTGGGAACTTTGCGAGGCAGGTTTAACTTAGTAACGCCTTAAATATAAATTTCACAAGTTGCCGTTCTTGCGAATGAAGTTACGCTGCGTCGTTGCTCAACAAGTTACCGTTAGATACGAAATTTCAGTTTTCTTCACAATTAATACGTGGGTACCTTTTTATAGGATTACAAAGAAAAGGTTTTGAAATCGTTTTAGTTTGTGCAAATTGTTAAGAACTTAAACATCATGTCATTACTCAACAAAATAGTGGTAAGACAACAAATTTTAGGGTTCTTACCCCAAAAGGTACTAACGGAACCATAATATAACTCAGGTGTCTGTCTGTCTGTCATAGCCTATTTTCTCCCCATCTACTGGACTAAAAAAGTTGAAATTTGATACATATACAGAGTAAGGGGACCCAATTACGAACGTATAGCGTATTAAATAATGAAAGAATTAAGATTTGGGGGTCAATTTGGATGGGCAAAGTAAAAAAAAAAAAAAAAGATGCGTCATCCGACATTCAAATAAAATAAGAAATACATTTTTTTTTTAATTTTAAACATTAAAAAAAAACGAAAATTGACCAATATGCAAATGCAAAACATTGGGTCTTCACTTACAATTTATAGGAAAACCTAAATAAAAATCCCAAGTCTATAAATTCCCACGGGAAACGAAAATTATTCTTAGGGACAAAATGGATTATGAAATGTGTTGATTGTTTAATAAGTTTAATTGGTCTTGTGGTTACTAGTAGCCTACGTATACGGAACCCTCTCCATGCGAGTCCGAGTTGCACATACCGGTTTCTAGAAAATAAAAAACATTGTTTTTCTCGAATGCTCTATTTAAAAACAGCTTAAACATGTGCTAAAATACTCTTCTCGTATCGTTGTTAAATAACTACCTTCTAACTTTCACATATACCACACTCTCACAAAGTTAGTATTGCCAACTTGCCAACCTTTAAAACCGCTAAGAACTTTTAGAAAACCTAGCGTTCGTATCGATTACTTACTCATACTTCCCCTGGAGCTTTCCGCACACAAATATTTTATAGTATCTACCAGATAGATACAGTGTTCCTTCACTATACCATGTCCTGTTGTTGTCTAAAGAAACGACACGATCAATAATTAAATTACATAAGCCATTCGTCGTCTTTCATTCATAAATGGTGAATTTCCCACAATAAGTAAATATATATAATATATACAAGTATCTTTAATGCAGTTTAGTGATTTATACTTGTAACGTGTTAATAATAATGTAAATTTAATAATCAAAATATTAGTAAATATTTTCACTAAAGTATGAACTACTTGTAGACTTGCGGTGTTACGTCTCGGCGGAATACACTCCAAACATTCCTGCTTTAGGTGAAATGCCACAATCAACATACGACAGCTGGTTGATGCAACACGGTAGCAAAAGCCGAAGGTGCCTGACTTCAGAAGGTGATATACGTATCTCGAATTGTAGGTCAATTTGATATTTTATCCCATCGAACTGTTAACTTGAAATCAATCTCAGCTTATCTCTCTTAATCTAAATCTACCTAAAAACTGTTGTGCGTTGCGTCCGTAATTTTGTGGATTCGGATTGGATTGTCACCTTGTCAGATGAAGCGGTGCGCGGTGGCAGAGCGTGTACGGGCGGTGGAGGGAAGTCGGTAGAGTTTTCACGGTATTTCCTCGAATTCCGATCGGACGCAGTGCACAGCATAACCACTCTTATTACACTTTGCCTACTGACTATCGGTGACTATGCAAAACTTACGAACAAAGGATGTCTTGTACGTCTAATACGGTACATGGCTTCGCACTGCATCGACTCCCTGCCAATACATGCCATCGTCGTCGAGCCAACATAGGCTAATTCAAGCTAACACCGCCACATGGATCTAGTGAATAATTGCTTGTTTTCTAAAAATAACTTCAGACTTAAACCAAAGTATTCAAATTTAATTCTTATCTATTATTTTTTAAACGACTTCAAAAAAAGGAGGAAGTTTTCAATTCGGTTGTATTTTTTTAAATGATTTTAATTACTCTCCAGTGACAAAAAGTGATAAGTGAGTTTTCTGATATTTGAAGGTCTCCCTGGGTACAAATTTCGAAAATCCGTTGGTCAACAATATGCAAATTTACTTACACCATTTTGCAAACCTGAAATATGTAGTAAAACAAGTTCAGTTGGATCTAAATTTGCCTTTACCAGTGACTTAATGTACCCGCGCTATGAGTTGATAAAATATCTACATTGATGTTAATTTATTGAGTAGGTATTTGAGTAATTCATTCGTTGATACTAAGAACTATTTTATAAAAGATTAATTATTTTAATTTACCCGAAAACTACTAGCGTAGCAGGCCACGGAAAGAACAATGCTCGGAGTTTCTCAAGGTTATAAAATCCAAAACCAGGAGATCCATAAAAGAACCAAGACCACCGACAGCTCTCTGTAAGTTGAAGTGGCAATTGGAAGCCAAATAGCTCACAGAGCCGACAACCGTTCGGAAACATAGGTTCTGTGAGTGGCAACCACGAATTGGACGATGCAATGTAGAAATGCCACCTTGTCGAGGGACCGACGACATTAAAAAAAGTTCACAGAAAGTACTTGGATGAAGGCGGCGCAATACCGTTCATCGTGGCATTCTATAACATAACATAGCATAACACAACACCTAAGTCATGTGACATGTGACTAGGATTTCCTGTGTCGTGGGTATCAGGAACTACGTCTACCATGGTACCATAACACTCAGACCTGGAAAAAATATTTGCAGACCATACAAACATTTGTCCAGCAGCGGGAATCAAACCCGCAACCTCTCGCATCTCTGCCAGCTACTCGCCCACCGCGCCACGGAGCCTTAGTCGTCTATCATATACAGACTGATGATTATAATGATGGTCCAAGAACTTTTCCAATAATAGAAACTTTGAGGTACCTTTACAAAACTGAATACAATCGAGAATGCCTAAATCAGTATCTAATCCACCTTTATAGCTTCTCCAAAACGCCTTTGATGTTGCTGTCAATTATATCACTTCTAGTTCTGGACAACCGTTTAATTCGCTTTGACCAAAGGGCTTAACGATGCCTTCTGCGCAATTTTATACCATAAGGCATGGGTATAACATCTATATTGAAGCGAAGGTACACAAAGCCGGACGAATTTGTAGGTAGGTATACCGTTGCATGAATTTACGCAACGCTAATCGGTTCAATTCAAGTGAATAAGCCCGTATTGTCTTGTATCTAATACTTAAGTCTATACTATGCGATACTTGAGTGAGATTGTACAATAATAAGTATATAACGTAATAAAATCGTTGTGTAACTGACTGACACACTCACTGACTGACTGGCAATGCACAGCCAAATCGGAAAGTTCTCAAAACACATTGGAGAGTACATTCTTTTTGTGGTCTAGAACTGTTCTTCACTTCCAAAGTGGAAGTGCACTACACTACGTGCAGGAAGGAATTTCCAAAATTCACCCCCCCAAGGAGGTGAAGCGGGGTGAAATTAAATTAAATCAGTTTATATGCTAAAACATATAGGATACATTGAAAACCTTAAACTATAGTGAGCACAATGTTATGTTCTTGCTTCACAAGCATGCAAACGTGTACATTGGGTACAATAAATAAATATTACTAACTTTAAAAACTATCATGGTTATTAACATAATTATCACTAGAAACGGGATATTTACCATAATATCGGGATATTTATCGGGAATCAATAAAGCTCAAAAATCATGGTAAATATCCCGTTTCTAGTGATAATTATGTTAAATATTAATAAATTCATTAACCAATTAATTAACTACAAAGTAGTCTATTTATTTGAGGCCAATTAAATACATTTTTTAGCTAAGACATCAAAATAACTTATAAATAAACAGAGAATGTAATTTTGAATAAAATATGATTAAAAATTAAATCAAGTTTGTATGGAAAAAACTCCATGCGGATGAAGTAATGGGCGTTCCGCTAGTTGTCAATATTTTCCTGATAAACTCTCGTAAAAACATGCAAACGAAATATTAAACTTTGCATCCCAAGATCATCAATCACGTTTTACCTCAATTTATGTTCGCAATTTTCGTAATCTCACCTCATTATTTCAACGAAGAAAATAACTACAAAAATGTCATCAGCCGGTAGTAGGGCGAAAACACCGAAAATTACTGAATACCTACCTACTCAAAAGGCCCAGGTGGTACAACACTGGAATGGAGGCTTAAACGATTTCCCTTCCCGAAAGCTTACCATGTTGTGGCAATAAAGCCTAGTTTTACCTTAAAACAGCGCACTTACTATTATTTAAGGCAGAACGCCGTATATTTTGGACTTATATTAGCGTATCTTCGATAGAATTCCATAATAATGCTTGCTCATGCACTTAGAACAAACATCTTGAAAGCACTTTGCCTTTTGTGGTGGTGTTGATTCAATTTCTTTTCAACAGATTCACTTACAAGTTTATTTTGTAATCAAAGAAACATTTTGCGGGATGATGGATTAAAAAATATTGGTAGAAATATCTTTTAGACGAGGTTACAAAGATAAATATCTGTACAGAGATTACCGATGTTAGATAAACTTACTAAAGGCAAAGGTGTTTCCGTGTCTTACTGTTTGGCCCGACTGATACGTAACCTGTTTTTTTTACGCGATTCATTTGTTTTGATCGTTTGAAAGGCACACATGAATATCATTAAAAAAACCGACTTCTGTTTACTATCAAAAAGCACTGAATCAATTTCGATAAAATTAATATGGGACCACCTCTGAAATATGACTTACTAAAAAATGGATCTTTAAAATCAATTCGTAATTGGTGGAGTAATCGCGTAACAAACATACCTACTTAAAAAAACATACAGTCGAATTGAGAACCTCCTCCTTTTTTTGAAGTCGGTTTATAAAGAATGCGGCAAGATAATCGATTACTATTGGCATGGTGGTCGCGCCCTAAGAATAGGACTGCTCCAAAATCTCCCGTAGATGTTTTAAAAGGCTTCTAAGGGACCAGGGTCTGGGCAGCAGTTGAACTGTGGGCAGTGGCGGATTTACCAGCAGGCTGAGTAGGCTGGAGCCTAGGGCGGCAGATTTTAGGGGCGGCAAATTTGGGGGCAATATTTTTTTCTTTTTCGAAATTATCTTCGAGATTCGAATTCAATTCACGAAAAAATTTAATAAATTTTAGACTTCCTGCTTAAAACTTCTTAACAATTGAATCTAAAAGATTGATTTGGCAATAAGAATAGAAGACTGCCATTTGTTTTGTGATTTCGGTACTTTATTTTTAGTGCAATGAATTTCCAATTTGCTCAATTGATTTTGCTGTTAATATGAATACGAAATTTTCGCGGCTCGCTCCGCTTGCCGCTACCACACGTTTCGTTACTTTTTCGGCTAGTTTGGATACCAAAATCTCAAAAATTTGGCTGTTCACACTTCTTAATTAAGTACGAATAGTTCGTCAGGGAAATATGAAAAAGGACACTCTGATGATGATCCCCCCGAAATCTTTACCTGTGATCGCGCCTGGTATAAAATTGTAGAGGTCGGTTGGGCGGCAAAATTTGAATAGCCTACTGGCGGCAAATGTGTAAATCCGCCATTGACTGTGGGACTGAGAATTAACACCAATACTGCGATCACCAATCCACCTGCCAAGCGTGCGGTGTTTATGGCAAATCTCCCATAATCTATGGGGAGACCTCGTCCAGTAGTGGACGTCTACACTAAAAACTATTATTACATGAGCTCCTATGTTTTGGAAAAAAACATAGGATTTTGTTAGTAGTAGAACTTCTTGTGAGAGAGTTCGTCCGGGGAAGTACTTCCACCGTATTCTATTTCTACCGCCAAGCAGTAGCGTTCGCATTGCTGTGTTTCGGTTTCGGGTGCCGATGAAATTACAGGCACACGAGACTTTTTATCTTTGTCTCAGGGTCGACAGCGCGCCCGTGATGTCTATAGTGTTACAAGCGTCCATAGGCTACGGTAACTGCTTTCCATCAGGTGGGCCGTATGCTTGTTTGCTTGCCAAGTAGTATAAAAAAAGCCAACCTAAGAACCTAATTACTCAAAGCAAAACTTCTATCCATTGAAAAAAGGTCCTTTCGTTACTGGTCCCACTCTTGTCACATCCTGTATGTTCCTTACTTCAACGGTTTTCAGTTTCCTAGGGAGTCTATATAGTGCAAGGCACGTCAAGGTGCGTAATGTAATGAAGCCTGCCCGAGTCAATTTCGTGCGGTCCCCTGCTATTACGTGTTAACTGCACCAGAACAGAATGTGGTTGTCCTGCTACGTGTGAGCCCGTTATAGAGGTAGGCAGTAATGCAACTGCAAATCCAGTCTGGAATTTATCGAACTGTTGTTGTCTTAGGAACGGGTGTTTGTATGTAGGTATAGTTTGGTACTTCGGTAACTACAACGGTAACTTCTCTTCTCTAGTTTTGGTTGCGTTGGAACAGGAGTAATTTTAGTTTATAAAGATGATTCAAAATGATCCTTGTGATTTAAATTAATAAAATTGGCTCGTGTAATCAAGTCCAAAACATGTTTTGGACTTGATTATAAGTAAAAGGCTGTTGATTAACAATAAATAAACAAATAAATATCCCCGGAGTTGGTGTTGAGGTATCTGAGCAATGTGCCAAGACCATCCAGCGATACTGGCATGAAAAAAATAAATAGGCTACGATTAAAAATTCTAAGAAATACTATAAACCAAAAGCAAACACCCAGTGTACACCCGATCAGTTGCTCGATACTTGTGCCATCGCACGCAAGCAATGCGTATTGCAAAAAGAAAGACAGTTAAGCTTAGTTCCACGGTTAAAACATTACGTACATAAAAAAAAGAACATTGTAAGATTTTTGTATGCACTTGTCTATTTCTAGTTTAACACTTTATCCTGTGATTGTTTATTTATTTACCGATTGTAAAATTTACAATGTACTTATTATTACAAAGCTAGTGTTTTTAGAGTGCTGTTTCTAATATTTGTAATGTCTGACCTTCTTAGGTCCACTAAGAATATATTCTTATATATCTATATTCTTATTTACCCCGCTATCTCCTCCTGCGGATGTCGTAAAAGCCGACTCGGGAATTACACCAGGCGATGGGCAGCAGCACCCATCTGAGTACTCAACACCAATACTGGGATCACCAATCAGCTTGCCAATCGCAATGGTGATTATGGCAAATAATTCATTCTATGGGGGAAACCTCGTCCTAATAGTGGATGTCTAACGGTTGATGATGTTAATTCAGCATTATGCAATGCAAAATCGACTACGTTTACTATCAGTCTCTCTGCTTCTATTGGTTTTGTACCTACGTGTTTAAAAACCAAAATTCTGTTAAATTGTCTTGTGGTAGGTAAAATTTATTAGTGTCATAAATTTTAAAACTGCTATTTCTAGACTCGTGTACTATTTTCAGTTTACGGTCACGTACTTCTCTTATTGGAAAATTTTCTTCACTAAATCGAGTTTCAGTCAATTCAATAAAATACCTAAGTATAGGTATCTAAAGAACTCACAGAATACTAAGCAGATCTGGGTTTTATACCTTTTTAATTCATCGCCGACCCACGCATTTAGACGTAAAAATGAACTGTTTTCATTTTGTTCTCAGAACTTGTTCGAATATAATATGTAATCTCAACTTACAACTTACAATAACAACTTAACATTCATACTGCTAACTTAACCTACAACAGTAATTTCAGTTACTAACTCAAGCACACAAACACCAAGCATTTCTGTTTGAATCCATAAAATCTTTCCTCCACTTTACATGGGTTTCCGGACGAACGCCTTTGTCCATATCTACGGCCACTGGATTCACAATATATCACGCGTCTTTGTTAAAATTACTGGGTGAGAACCACAGCTAAGAGAGGAAAGTTGGATTACTCACAGTTCACCCTATTTACTCACTGTCGTAACTTGGACATCTCTCGTCTAATTGATTCATGAGCCATATGAGCAAGAGATAAGACCTTAATAATGGCTGACACGCTACTTAATTAGTGACAATTCCAGGCCATAACGCGGATTGCGATAAGACGAATATTATTCAGCCTTTTGTCCCTATTCTAATAAAAGCAACCGTAAGGTTGCATTCACATATATAGCAGGTTACCACTGAGTGTCTACCAGCGCTGTAGAAGAAAGAATTTAACGGTATCTTAGGCTCATTTTGCAAAAAAATATAGCACGCCAACAGACCATATACCGGCATACCGGTACATAATATTATGCCTATTATACTATTTATAGAACATTGTAAGCGAGTAACTGCAAACTGTATTCCATGTGAATGTGAATTAATAAAAGTAACCTTGATGTGGTAACAGCCTTATTTATAAAGGCTCGTAGGACTAAATAGGTTTAGGTATAATAAAGTGGGAATTTCGGGAAAGAGAGATGAGTGTGGGATAATTTTGTAGCGGGTCTAATTCATCAACTGGACAATGAGGGAAGGGGTACATGTATATTTTTCATTAGAGAGTTTATTACTTTTTGTTTACAAAGGACGAACTCTACGTAACTTCTCAAATATATTCAGTTTCTATACGGGATATATTATGGATTCGTTTTCATAGTTTTGTTTATTTATTGATTGTAGATCTTAATGCACCAAATATTAAGTTTAAAGTCGATCTATCGTCTGTCATTTATAGTTAATCCAGTTAGTCGTTAACGAGTCTTTTTCTGCAACTTGACGAAAAACCAAATTAAACAGCAACTTTTGTACCACTGACTCAACGAAACAAACAAATAAAACGCCTGATTCAAACTGTCTGCCAACTCTCTACATAATAATGATTTGCTGTTCATGTTTTTGAGTTTTAGCGCGATAAATCTCAACATTACAGCATTACGTGGGTGATAAGTGCCACGGAACGTATCATTTATCGTGCATAAAGTTGGCAACACTGACATCGTGGCGTGCGTGATTCTACAAAAATTCCACCCCTGTGGTAAAGGTTTGTTTTTTCGAAGAATATATTTTTATCTCTCCCCTGAGAGATAAGTTCGCAGGGAGTTTTATTAACGACAGTTCAGTATAGGGACGAAGATTAGGCTTTTCTATCATGTACGAGTTTGCTCACTTATGTCAGTTTACGCCGTTTTTTGCGGTCAGGGAATAGCTCCAACTTTGTTGAGGTGACTTGCAGTTTGAAACTTGACTGATAAGAGGTGCTTAACTTAATAATCTTTTAAAGTCTATAAGCTAAAGATCACAGAGAGTACTATAGTACTCTCTGTGTATATATACACACCCACTATCATCATTAGCATATATAGAAGCCAACTGATGCACATATAGGCTTCCCCCTAGATTGCCACGAACGGTCTGGAGTTGCCTCCATCCACCAATTTCCTGTAATGTTTATAATTACCTCAGTTCATCGAGAGGTGGGCCATCCTCCACTGCGTTGTCCGGTTTGTGTTCGCCACTCCAGAATCTTTACCCTCCAACGGTTGTCAGTTCTGGGAGCTATATGACCTGCATATTGCCACTTCAACTTGCTTATTCTGAGAGCTACGTTGGTGCTTGGTTCTACGGATTTCCTCATTTCGGATTTCACGTAATTAAACTGTTAGCTTAGCTCTCTCCATAGCACGCTGTGTGACTTTGAGTTTGTCTATACGGCCAATAGTTAGCAACCACGTCTCAGTGCCGTATGTCATCACTGGCAACACGCTTTGATATAGACTCGTCTCAAGACTCTGCGGTAGTTATCTTTGGCGAGAAGATTTTATTTTTTTATTTTATTTTTTTATTTTATTTTGTTTATACAGGGAGTGTAATGTCTACACCCGAAAAATGAAACAGTGCATTCAGACCATGATTCTGAAAATAAATTATTTAAGATGAAAAAACACGAAAAAAAAGTGCTCACTTTTGGGCCGCTTTTTTCGTGTTTTCTTTATAAATATCCATAAAATATCTTTAACGGAACACAAAAACCTAATCCATCATTAAAAACACGATAATAATTAAATGTCAAAAAAAGCAATGAAAACCACACAAGCAATACTCGCGCTGCGCGTCGGTCAGCTGAACGAGAGCGTTGAACTCGTGCGGCCAGAATAAATGCTTTCATTGCTGGCTGACAAATACGATACGAAACAAAAAAAAAGATTTTCTCCGGTATGAATCGCTTCTCAGGCGAAACCTTGTTATATAGCTATGATATAGGTAGCTTTACCGGTACCTTCAGTATTCGGGAACTGTCTTTTTACACGCTGTATATGGCGTGCTTTTCCGAACGCAGCCCATCCGAGTTGGATGGGCAGCGATGCATGACACACCCACTAGGGGATGTATAAAGCATAAACATGAGACTTTTACCCCCATATTCATAATCTTTTTAAAACCCATTTTAGTTATAAAATGTTTTGTCTTGTTTTGACATATGACATTTTACATCAGAGAGAAGAAGACAAAAGCTATTTTAACTAAAATAGGTTTAAAAAATGATTATGAATAAGGCCCTTAGCCTTTATGTGTAGGGTGGCGGGCGCAGTGCAGTCCCATAAAGGGTGCGTTCCAGGTGGTGCATTGTTAGAGACAGAGTACTGCTTAACATCAGGTGAGCCATCTGATTGCTCAATATAAAATAAAAAACTATCAAATGAGGTAAGTAATCAAATTAAACAGAATATGAACAGAGTATTCTGTTTATGTCCGTGGTGTTGCTGTCTAAGAATAGATCCCTCCTTCTTCTTCCATGGATATAGTAAAAGCCTTACTAAGGGATTACTCCAGAAGATGAGCAGCAGCATCCATCTGAGTACTTATTACTAACTGCGATCACTAATCTGCCTGCCAAGCATAGTGATTATGGCAAATCTTCACATTGTATCCAATGGGAGGCCTCGTCCAGCATTGGGCCTTTATTATTTCCTTCATTGAGACATAATAAGTTGCAAAACGACTGTTTTCAGGCCTGTTATACGTAGCGTGTAACAGGCCACCGCAATTGAGGTTGAAATAAAAACGTATTCATGAGAACTGCGGCTTTCCGGCATCGTATGCAAGGTGTCTAGTAAATGCTTTCGATCCAATTGTTTGTCGTTGAATGAGGAAATTGAAGTCTGTGTAAGTTTGTTACAGCTGCGTATACCTGGGGAGCTTCTATCCCCTGTTCACGTCTGCTTACTTTTAAGTGACACGATGCCTTGTTTTCTTGTCAATAAGTTTGCAACTTTTGTTTTGTTTCTTCTTTCTTTTATGATATACTTTTACCAGCTGGATTTTCCAAGTGCATTTATCATAAGTTGTAAACGCCATTGTTGACTTTATACACGAAAAACTATGAGGCAACAATTCAGTTCAACCGGGTTTGTAATCCCATCCCAGCAATATTATAAATGCGAAAAATTGGATGTTTGGATGAATGTTACTCCATCACGCCTCAACCGGCTGAACCGATTTCGATTAAATTTGTTAAACAGATAGATTGAGACCTGGATGGACACTGATTATTGACTTCTGAAGCTTTAACTATGCGTAGTCCTACACGTGCTTGGCTAATTTTACTTATTTATCTACAAATTAATTTAAATTTAAAATAACATTATCAACAGCCTTAAGACGTCTTCTCCTGGTTGAGGCCTCCCCCATAGAATGCAATGAGGGGAATTCCCATAATCACCACGCTTGGCAGGCGGTTTGGTGATCGCAGTTTGGTGTTGATTATTTACGTGAATGCTTTTAAATATTATGTATGTGTACATAGGTTTTTTTTGGTTGTATTGCGAGCTCATGAATAAATTAACCATTTATATGTGAGACATGCCATGAACAAGATCTACTGACTCATCAGCAAACACTTTGTAACTACTTACTCTACGAAAAAGCATTCTCAACAGTAATGTGTATCCACAAGCCCCAATAAGCCCCTTATAAACAAGTGAAACTTAATACTATGGGCCATTCTATTGTATGCGAAGCTTTCACAATCGCTTCCGTGTTCATTCTAGCGGTATCAAACTGTCTACGTTAGTTTTACTTCAAAATAAGTTAGTACCTAAAATAGCTGAAATATGAATTTGTAGAATAACTGAAGAAATAAAATCGTAACAAAAGTTGTAAGACAAAATTTTACCCATGTCAATGGGTTTTGGAGGAGGGGGGGCACAACTACCTTCCAGGATAACATACAATACATTTTCTGCATACCCTGTAGAAATAAAGTAGGCAGTTATATTAATTATCACACAGCATGTTGTGTATTATTTAGTAACAGTATTAAATTTTCTGTGACATAGTCGAAATTTTTCGTAAATTGCCTTATTAATATAATACCAGACTTAGCCAAAGTATTACTAAATTCACTTATTACGTGTAGGCATGTTGTATTTAACATAAATAGTACTAAAGTACTTACGTGTAACCGCTAAGTGGTCGTCATCCGGAGCCATAGTTGAAAAATATGAGTAACGCAACACAACCCGTACCAAACAATGGGTGAACTATGCAGATGTGGCGTATTTTGTTAAGATTACCCTACCTTACCCTCATAAGGTATATAGACACTATTGCTAACCACAACTATTGAAAATGGTAAATTAGCCTTAACTTCCCACGTATAACACATACACACGTACACATATACTACACATAAATACATCATCTCATAACTAAAGCTCAGCTGACTACAAGATTTTCATTTTCAAATAATTCAATACGGTACCTATTTTATGTTTTATAAGATGTAAGGTAAGTATATTTTGTAGAGAGTAAGTGCAGTAAGTTGGTCTTGTTTCTCGGGTTAATTTCTTTCCTATTCATTCCCCATTCACAAGCAGTAGAATGAACTACCACATGAGGTATTCACGCTTAGTTACGAAACGCGCCGTTTAAAGAAAAACTTTGTATATAAAAAAATATTCAAGGCAGGCGTCGCATTGACAATGATCGCAGTGTTACCGGTGTCCATAAGCTATCTAATTAATGTAAAAAAGCCTAAAACGTTTGAAGAGATATGCAACACTGTATATACGTACACTGTGCCGCTTTGTTGGAAAGTGCTTAAGCGGGTCACGAGAGCCCTTATAAAGGGCAATACACGTTGACAGGTACGCCTATCTACTATGTTCCGTAGACAATCTGATACGTGTTGGATGATTACCTTTTGCTATAGATAAACTATTTTGATGCATAAATTTGGCAATGTTTAGCATCGATAACCTACTTGAGAGACACTCTCAACATACCAATAGGCCGAGATACTTATATATATGTTCCTTAGCACGTGCATTATCGCTATCTGTTTAAACATTTGTGTGACGGTAATAGGGATAGGCTAAGCATGAGCATGGGCAAAGTGACGTTTATTTATCACACCTAAAGGTTCAGAAAAATTTTGCATACAAATCCCTGTAGAGTGTGAATGGTGAGCTGCGACTACGACTGCTGCTGATGCCGGGTCGCTACTGCCAAGATCCGAAAGCTACCTTTAGTTTTTAAAAAACAGAACTATAAGTAACCTTATGACAACATTGTTTTTTCCCCAAACTAAATGTAACGTTGCTATGGTAACCCAACTTGTATCATAGTTGCACTAACATGTAAAGATAGTGTTCTAAGTTCAACAACCGATATATTCTATTATACATTGTCAGTAGCTAAGGCGTGTCAGTGCTTGTCTGAAAACGCGTTACTTGTAAGACTTCCTAGAAACATGTCTACTTCCTTATTATCGGAACTACCTATTTACTTGGAATGGAAATTATATTTTGCTGGTTTTCAAATAATAAATGTTGTAGTTGTTGTAGTTTGTTGTTGTAGCTTTGTTAATAACATTATTAAGATAATTAATTTATTCACGCGTATTAAAACTTTGCGGAAATCCATTCTACGATATTCAATAGACAAACAATTCCAATCAATCCAATTTCAATTTGAATTTAGTTTAAGTAGAGTGGAATTGTTACTATATAGTTGTTCGTATATTCAATATTGTTTTTTTTGTATTGAACATTACAACAATCAAAGGAAGTCGGTGGATGGAGGCGGGTTCGTCGTGGCATTCAATGGGAGAGGCATAAGTTTAGCAGTGGACTTCTACAGGATGATGTTGGTGATGGTGATGAGCTTTGCTCGGAAAATAAACAAATTAGGCGAATAAACAAATTAGCTTGGTTTATTACTAATAATATTTTTCCCAGCTGAGGTTTTTCTGAGGTGTGGGTAGCTAGATCATTTGCTATTGTCTCAAAATAAATTTGAAATTAATTGGTAAATTTTATCGTTAGAGTCGTTTTCGAGCGGCTCCTTGTACATACAGACAAATATACGTGGCTCGTTTAAAGGATAGTGGGATCAAGAAATAATTTCATATATACTCAATTATGATAGTTCTCTGCCTTATACCATTTTATTGAAACAACTTTTCAGTTTGGTTTTGCAAAATTAAATATTGTTTCAAACCATCTTTCAAAGTGTCATCACCAGCCTGTAAACTTCCACTGCTAGACGAGGCCTCCCCCTTAGCATGCAATTGGGGGGATTTGTCATTTTGTCCACGCTTGGCAGGTTTTTTTTTTTTATTTTATTTTATTTATTTACCATTTAACATTGTATTAAAACTATTGTATATAAATAGCACTTAAAAAACCACCAAGGTTTGTAGGGATAGTGCTATTAGTGAGTCTTAGCTGATACATAAACGTTAGGAATGTAGGTATGATTAGATACAGTTAAAAATAAAGTAGATACCTGCTTAAACAGACACTTATTCGTCATACCTACTTGGAACTAGGTAAGTGCGTTATTATTGTTGGTATCTTCCCATGTTAGCAAGAAAATATGATTTTAATTTATGCTTGAGGTTTTTTTGTGTAATGCTATCGAGTAAGTCAGTAGGTAGTTCATTAATCAACCGTGGAATCAAATAAGCAGCTGTCCTCTCGCCGTACGCATTGCTTGCGTGCGACGTGCACAACCGATTGAATGGTGGATTGGTGATTGAATGATTGGTATTGAGTACTCCCCTAGTCGGCTTTTACGACATCCTCGGGAGGAGACGGAGGGGTCTATTTTTAGGCCAGACACAACACATCATCGTGGTGGTGTGTCTCCAACCTGTTCTTGGAATACCCCGTCAAAAAAAATGTTTATTTACCAACCCATCATAATAAGTCGACAAGACGTTGAAATATCGACCCCAACCATTTGGAACCTATAAAATAAACAAAGAAAAGCGTACTGTCATTGTTAGCGAGGTCTCTAAATCAATTAGAGGCAAGGCCCCGCCGGTTTAATAAGGAGTTACGACGACACCCGACTCGAGACATAAAATGCTGACCACTGGAGCCCAGCAATGCCCAGATAATGGAAAATTGTCTAAGGGATTTTTTTTATTATAACCTCAGTGTGTCCACTCCAGTTAGAGACGAGAATTTGTGGTGATTTTGCTTTAGTGCTCCAGATTTTTAGCGCTTTAAGAGTCGGGTTCGTTTACAAAGCAAAAGGTATTCGCTTTCAAAAGGATTCCTTTTTTATGGACTAGTTTATAGAAGATTTTAGGAATTAATTGGGATTTTCAGCATTTTGATACACTTACGATCGATACTCGAGGAGTGACTCTACGTTATCGTGATTTGCGACATTAAAAATGTACGTTGATTTATTTTGTAAAATGTACTTTCAGTAGCAGGAAGTCGGTGGATGGAGGCGGCTCAAGACCGTTCGTCGTGGCATTCTAGGGGGGATTCCTATGACCAGCAGTGGACTTCTAAAGACTGATGATGATGATTATGTGCTTTCAGTCATATTATATATGTACTATCAAAAGTCTGACAATTGTTGCAGAAAATTCACCTAACCTAAAACACGCACGTTCAATAAAAATAAATAATTCCTCAATTTGGGACATAACCCTATCCCTGCAATAAATAAACTATTTTGTGTCCTATCCAAGTACCAGTGGCGTCCAACTTCTCATCAATATGTCCCTATAAATGTCCGTCCCATAGTCTTAAGGGTGCTGTATCACATTAACAGCTATAAAAAGCTGAAAATATGTATAATATATTATTTCCTCATGTTATAATACCGTGGTAAGCTTAAGCACTCCAAGTCTGTTTTTAATGTAAAATGAGTTTTAACTCGCTGTTATAACATTCAGTATTGCACGGAATCAATGGATTTGAATTCAAAAAACGTGGTGCCTGCCAGTGCTGATCGCTTATTTTCGGGTATTACACGCTACTTAAAATTTAAGTTGCGTGCGTGAGAAAGTGCCGTTCTTATAAATATTAAAGTACTATAGTAGGCACTATTATATGCTACGCCTAATGTAGTTGCCGCGGAGTGACCGGCCAATAAGAATAGGCCCCTCCGTCTTCTCCGTGGATGTAGTAAAAACCTTACTAAGGGATTGGACCAGGGTACGGGGAGCAGCGTCCACCTGAGTACTTAACATCAAACTGTCATCAATCTGCCTGTCATGCGTGGTGATTATGGCAAATCCCTCTATTGTATTTAATGGGAGAGGGCTTGTCCAGCAGTGGATGTATACAAGCTGGTGAATTTGATAATGAATGGTAGTGTTATTTTTTTATCTGATGCAAATTATGTACTGTGGGACTTACCATTAGGCAATTTAACAGGAAAATGTTTTGTTAAACAAGCCTACAAAGAAAATTGCAGTTTTGTCGGGTAGTGGACAAATTGTGGCCGTATGAGAGGTTTAATTACGGTTATTTTTCTTTGAAATTAGTGTTTCATTTACGCGGTTGGCTCGGTTTATTATTGTTGGAGATTCGTTTCAAATGTGCGTTAATTGGTAGCTTTGAAATAATAAGTGTGCTAGCATTTAATTTTACATAAATAATAAATAACGAGTCCCCCAGACGGAAATATAACAATGTCCAACAAAAACCTCACGATATAACTTTCATCTCTGCAATATTCATATAATTAGCATTAACTTTACCAGGAAGTCTTTGACCCCAGTAATGTCTACCACCGCTTACTCTTTCCTGATGATTCCTGCCAGTTTTTCCAATTATTCTTTTATTTAAAAGAGAGTTACACTCACGCATACATTGATTTCCAAAACTTTAAATTATTGGATAAAGCCGAAAACAAAAGGTTTGAAAAAATACAGAGTATTTGAGTGGCCACACACCAACCGTCTTATATATAAATGTGGTTAAGCCTCGGTATGGATTGGTTTCGGTTTATCTCTTTATCTGTTATTTGAAAATGAAAAGAGAGGAAGCCTTAAGTTGTATGATGAATATATCAATTACTTAACTTATTTGAATCAGCATTTTTTCCACATTCAAATAACATGGCATAGTACACAGGGAGAGCCCATAGAGGCTGGTTAAACTAATAAAGAAAACTACAAATACACTACCTCAGCTGTAGGCTGAGAGTGTCTTCAGGGTGTTAGTTTTCTTTGAGGTATGATATTTTGAACGAGTGTCAACATGTTTACCCAAAACCATCATAGTAATGAAAAGTAAATACCCGGGTAGTTCAAAAAGACACAGCTTACTCAAAACTTACTATCACAGTGACACAGTTAAGATAAAAGTTACTATAGACATCAATAAAACTATTCCACTACCCATCTCAGAATTTCGTATTGAAAATATTTACCCATTTATTTTATAAGCTCCCAGCTATTACTCGTATGATATACGAGTGTGTACACGTCTAGCGGCGGGATCGACTTTTCTTATTTACAAGGCAGTTTTTACGCAACTGCGTGGAGAAAATGAAGGTGAGTTTCGCTATTTTTTCATCTGTGAGCAACGAGTATTACTTAGCAAAAGGATCAAATGAATATCAAGAAGATTAATTAAAAAAAAACGGTTACAAGTAGTCCACATTTGATGCACATATTTTCTTGTTGCATTATTTCTGTAAAACTATGAGTAAAGGCCTATGTACTGTATTTTTTTTAAATGATTGGCTTTTTTGTTTTGGAGATAACGTGGGAAATGCTCGATTTACGTGTATTAAGCTATCAAACATTTATTTTTTAAATATAAATGTGGTCCTCATTACAAATTCCTTTTGACACACATCACAGTCATGATGTCAATTTTGCATTTTTTTTTTTAGTTTTCGCCCAAGATTTAAAACCCAAAAACATATTAATTTACGTCAGTGATTGGGTCACCTAACTTTGTATATTGTCAAAGTTTCCGTTTTTTTTAATGTTTGGGTAAAATAGGCTGTGACAGAGAGACAGACAGTCACGATAGTGAACCTATAATGGTTCCGTTGGTACCTAAAATATAATAAGTGGTATCAGATCTTATTATCTGTATCTCTCAACGAACAAGGCATCATACACGTACCTATTTATATCTAGACAGGTTTAAGTAAACCGTTTAAACGTACTGCTATTTATATTCCCCAGGTTCATGTGAACTGCTCCATAAAATGCATAACATGCAACGGCAAAGTAGCCATCACGAGTATAGAATTTCCCCTTTTCACCCCCCTTTTAACAGGAATATTTCATTACATTTCCGCCATCAAAGTCAACTTCCCTGTACACTAGTTCTTAAGGCTTTTAAGACGCCCCCGAGCCCACTAATTGATTTAACAGCACGCCAAGAATTTTAGGTCCCGTAAGCACGCCATTCTCGTCATTAAGCAACAAAAATTTTACTTGATCTTTATGCAAAGGTTACGACTCCAATAAATAAAGACCGAAAAAAACTTAAGGTGAGTTAATTTGATAAAAGAGTTCGCTCACCAACAAAGGGACATTTAAACGCAAGGGAAGCAGAAAACGACGGAAGAAAAATGAATGATTACAGCAAAAAGGGCCATCAAAACGAATGATAAACGAGCTTAATCCGAGTCCCATCCTTGTTTTATTACCATCGGACGATTGTAAAAACGTATTAGTGGGCGTTACCACACTACCGAGGCACACGATCAAGGGCTGGATCACTACATACAAAATGTGGTATTTTTAACAATGCCTTGCACTCTGTGTATTTACATGTTTCTACGTCCATCGTGATCGTGGCTTTGTGTTTTGTCTTTTGACTGTACTACCTTTTGGGGAAAAAATAGAGAACTTTGGGAACCCTGTATCTTGGGAGCTTATAGCCCTAGTAAATTGGATTAGGGCTCAAACTGTCAGGAATTTTGTTTACTTTAAAAAAATATTAGTGACCTTTTTCATCGGAGCCTTCCTATGTCGTTTTTTTTGTACAAAACTAAAAAAAGTGTAAAAAAAATTGGTTTTTTAGCAATAACTCAGTGCGCTTACATTTTAGAATGCTGCAAATCTGGATAGATACTATCTAGGTGGACCCAAACAACATATCAAAAAAGCAAGTTTACCGCAATTATTGCAGTTCCAGCGTTTTTTTTTTGTACGATATGACTGGCCTATGTTGAGTTTCAGAATTTCTTATAAACCATCCCAGCTTTCAAGGACATGGAATTTACTTAATTGAGTTCATGTTCGTCACTAACTACTGTTTTACTTTCTGAAGCATATCTAAGTATATAATCTGTTGAAAATAATTATCATAGCAACGTTTAAGTGCCGTGGTGTGTCTGGCCTGTGCCGTGGTATGTCTGGCCTAAGAATAGACTCCTCCGTTTCTTTTAAGATTAAGAAATTATGTAAGTATATATAGGAATCCAAAACAACTAGTTTAAAAAAATACAACCGAATTCAGAATTCCTCCTCCTTTTTTGAAGTCGCTTAAAAAAAGCAAGCCTTTCCTGCTAGATAGGCTAAATCAAATGCATAATGGAAGCGATTCTGTGCAGTATTTCAATTTAAAGTGTACTAAAACTATTGTGCGCCCCTTTTTAATAGACTGAAATAAAAAGGACCGCGATAATTTTAGCGCAGTTCAAATTTAATGAATGGTGCAAAATCGCTACCACTGTATTAGTCTGGCTCTTCTATCGGAACTGTAATACAAACGCACGACCATACCAATCTATGACACTTAAGTTGGCCTTTTTACAACCAATAGAAGACATTCGCTGTTATTTATTAGACCTTTATTACCCTTGAATACAATCAACCAAATGGTTTAACATTTAATATTAAGGTCTTCTATGTGATTGGAGGGGCTACAATTTCAATTTCTTGTCAATTACTAACTCCGAATGACTAAAATACTTTCACGATATGAGGGTAAAGGGTTGAGCAAAAAGCAAATTGCGTATAACATGTGTACCTATATACATTTAGTTGACCCTTGAATCATAAAGTGACTCACGTCATGGGTTAATGAAATATAAATTTAATGCTTAAAATAGCATTTTACATACAAAAAACTCCATTGTAATCATAACTGTAGCTGTTTTAGTTTGCCTTGCATATTATGAGAGTAAGAAATTGTAGAGTTTATGGCGTCACATTTTATTTTGAACAGTAATGGCTTTGAAGTTTTTTTTACCCGCCTTAAGGAAAGGAGGAGGTTCTCAATTCGGTTGTATGTTATTGTTATAATTTTTTGTATGTATGTTACCTCACATCTCCATCATTTATAAACCGATTTGGAAAATTGATCTTTTTTTTTATACTATTTTTATCAAAATCTAGTTCTGATGGTGGAATTTAGGGAACTCCTCAGATGTTATAGGCATATATAATAGTGATTTTGGTATTTTCAGTAACAAATTAAGCATTTTCATTCAAAAAGTGTTATTTGATGAAGTGGAACTGATGAAAAAAAACACAAATGGCCACCAAACTCCTCAATGATAAATATTTAACGGGTGGCGATGAGACACTCGATTAAGGTAGTTAAGCGACTTATGAAGCAAATTTTATTAAATAATTCAGATGAAAATAGTACCATTGAGATGGAAGGTATAAGCACCGGAACTCCGTCATAAAACAATGTATTCTAGCCATGTTAGGGCTTATTGGAATTATCATGGGCTGCACTCTGGTTATAAATGATTTATAATAATAATAATATAATAATAGTCATTTATTTCAGGCTACATGGGAATTGTACCTTAAATTATACCTAAACAATAAGTCCATAGAAATATATATATTAAAATAATAATAGGTTATAATAATATTTACTAAAACATATAGATTTAAATGGTAATATCCCATGATCTGAGAATGAAGCCGAAAGGAAGGCACCAGAAGTCCGTTATAAAACAATGTATCCTAGCCACGGATATTTATTATATTTTTTATATCGGTTTATTGGAATCGCCATGAGATGCTCTCTGGTTATGAATGCTTTAATGGTAATATCCCGCGTTCAATTTGCGCTACTTGAGTCGTATGTTATGTGTGGCCTTTATTTAATTATTTTGCCACACCGGTTCTCAAATATCATCCAGATACTTAGTCAAATACAGTGGTGGAAGTAGTTTTTTTATTAAAAGTTATTCTTAAATCTCTTGAAAACTTTATATGACACAAAAACAGAAAGCTAGCGTCATTAAAAATTATAGGTACACAGCACTCAAAAACGCAAAACATTTTAAACACAATTTGAACACAATGTTCAATAATAACTCGCTAGTTGTTTGCAACAGGAAAGAACACTTCTTCGAAAACGGTTTTATTTAGTGATAAAAGTCAGACTGTTTGTCTTATTACAGCGAAGTTTTTACTTCAGATGTGATTTTGTTTTGCCGTATTTTTTCTTTATCGCTTTTTAACTTTTGCATAGGATAAGACAAAAGTTTGCCAGTTCTATACGGCTTTCTTAAAATTTCAGCATACATATTCAGCTGTTTTTTAGAATCTGCATTTGTTTTTTTTAAGTATCAGTAAACCCCCTTGTGGGATAAAAATAAAATACATCGGAACGTTCAAAAAATATTGTTATGGTAATTATTAGATAACTTTTCATCTCTTTTCATTCGTTGGCGAGTGGTCACACTGAAATAAACTACATAGATAGGCATTTGCTCTCGAACCACGTATAATGTAGGGTTCTGAAGTCAAGTCACAGTCACTCCATAACTTGAAAAGTATTTAGTCCAGGATATTCAAGATAAGTTTCACTAGTTCATTAGTTATTCAATCAAAACAATAAATAATTTAGTCAGTATAAAAAATACAAATGCCAGTTTGATTACGGCAGGTAGAAATAAAAAGGTTTTATTTTTTAATTTTTTTGACGACCTCTGTGGTGTGGCGGTCGAAGGTTCGCCTGCGACGCTGAAGGTTGCGGGTTCGATTCCCGCCTCGGAAGACATATTTGTGCGATCTGCAGATAATTATTCCGGGTGTTCTGGGCATTTTCTATGTGTAATAAAAAATATCTATCTATGTAATGCATTGTATTAAGTATATCAGTTATCTACTTTGATGAACAGTGTATTCTTCATCAAAGGTTATTTAGTACCTACCCATAACACAAGCTCTGCTTAGCTTGGGGCTATAGATAATGTTGTGTGAAATGTCCAGCATTATTTATTATTTATTTATTATTATTTATTCCTTGGTTGGAGAAGTCTTGTAGACGTTTGGTTTATTGCATAGGGTTCATGCATATTCTGTGAAATTTTCAACTGGCTACCTTTTTCAGCTGCCAAGCTATACCCTGTGACAAAAAACAGCTAGACTGACGGACAAACGAACAAAGTAGGATTAGTGATCCCAATGGCACCCTTTGGGTACGGAACCTTAGAAACCTGAAACGTCTCGTGTATTCAATCCCAAATTTAGGTAGGAAATCAGTAAAATAGATATCCAGGTCTAAAATTAGTAAATTCATCACTTCGGTTATCAATGAGTAAACCAGGAATTAGAAAATAGGAGCATGATTTCTGAACTACGAAAAAAATCCAACGCAATATACAAGTAAATAAAGCTGAGAGCTCATTACTCGTCTGGAGTTCCTTACGAGGGTCTCAATGGGGAAGTGAGAGGCTGTAAGTGTCCTGGCAGGCCATTCTCCCTTTGCGATGCCAGGCGAGAGGTCCCAAGTACCTGTGTGTAGTATTTACCCAAATATGAAACTGTACACCGGTTCTTTTTCAACGAGTATATTTTTTTCCAAGTAATATTGGAAAAATATCAAAACTGAACCAGTGCCGTACATTCTTAACCAGAATCTCCAAATTGATATACACCAATTTAACATTTTCAGTGGCAAAAAAAAAACATTGTTGCTCAAATTATTTTTTGTTTTGTACATATTTCCACAATATCCTTACAGTTATTTCTATGAAAAAAAACATAGTTATTTGCTATGCCCCATTTTACCGAAGCAATAGAAAGATTAAAATTAATACAATGCTATTATTAACTGTTATAGCGAAAATTATCTTAATGAAATCCACGTAAACGCAGCCCGTGCGATGAAATTATTTCGGCGAAAATATTGCTTTCGGAAGTCATAAACAAAATTTTATCTAATGAGTTTCAGCATTAAAGAGTTATAATGTGCTTTAATGTAATCTTTTTAAGATTATTATTAAATTTCAACAGATTATATTCAAAAGAATATTCATGAAATAAGATTACCCTGATCGAGAATCAAATTAGTTTTATCCAGAGGATTAAAAGGGCTTAACTTTTTAATTTCGAAGGGATTCGATATTCTGGGAATGCTGCTTATAGGCCTTTTTGTGAACAGGAAAAGTGAAAAGGTCATGACTAATAGGTGACACAACAGCGAGCTTATACAGGTCTATACCAAACCCGTGCCGTGCAGTGCTCATGGTACAGGTACCTTGTGGCGGTGAGTCTGACTCTTCACGTGGTACTTCACTCACATAGTACTGGAATAAAAAGTATCCTATAATTATGTATCAATCCAGATCAAAATCTTTCTAATAAATTCCATATAAATTGGGTCAGCCGTTACGGTATGATGGAGTAATAAACAAACATACAAACTTTCATATTTATATCTGTATTTTTTATAGGATGCTGTAACCCCAGTGCAGACAGGCAGCAATCCAGACCACTCCAATTCCATAGTGACAGCCAAAAACTGTGACAAACGATCAAATCTCGTTGCTAATATATCCAGCAGCCATATTACCCCAGCTGGATTGGAGCGGCGTATGTTTTATGGCTAGCCCCACAGCCCGTGTCCTATGTGGCATGTGGACAGAACTGTGGCCGATGATTTAGGTGCTTTCATATCACTACAGTTTATTTTACACATTGGCCATTGGTCTTTTGTTGTATTTGAGTTGACTTTACTTCTGTGTATTTAGTTTCAATTTGTGATAGTTGACTTAATGTGTTGTTAAAGTGACTAAGTATGTCTTATTAGATATAACCCAACAGTTATATACATAGTCCTTAGTCCTGAAGTCAATTTTCTTATTTAAAAAACGATTAAATACTAACTGTTACTTAATCTTCGCGTATGCTACTATGTGACAGTGCGACTGACACGAGATTATATTGTTTAATAAATAAATAAATAATAAATAAATGCCGGACATTTCACACAACATTACCTAGCCCCAAGCTAAGCAGAGCTTGTGGTATGGGTAGGTACTAGATAACTGATATACTTAAAACGATACATACCATAGATAGATATTTTTATTATGCATAGAAAATACCCAGAACACCCTGAACAAATATCTGCAGATTGTACAAATATTTGTCCCCCGGCGGGAATTGAACCCGCACCTCTCACGCCTCAGCCGGCTATTCGAACGCCGCGTCAAGGAAGTCATTACGAGCTTAATAGCAGCTCGTAATAGTAGTTTATTTTTGTTTATTCATATTATCATTATGAGCCAGTAGAAGTCGACTGCTGGTAACTCTGTGGCATTCTGTGGGGTAGACCTTAGTCTACACCACAGAATGCTACAAAAAACGGTTCTGAGCCACCTCCATCCACCAACTTCCAGCTACCATTATAATGTCCATCGAGAGGGTGCTGGCCTTCCTCTTCTGCATCGTCAGGTTTGTGGTCGCCACTCGAGAACCTTTATTCCATAGCGGTTGACAGTTCTGCGACCTATATGACCTGCCACTTCAACTTGCTAGTTCTGAGACCTACGTCAGTAATCTTGTTTCCTCATTTTGGATTCTATCACGAATTATTACATCTATCACGGATTCTATCATGATATACTGATTATTGAAAAAAAATAAACGCATTTACGCGTTTACAGTTGTTGGCCGATGTATGTTAATTTGGAGCAGAGTGTCGCTTATTCACTAAAACCGTCTAAATCATTAAAACTTATTGTTCAACCGAACTTAAATTTTGTAAAACATTCCGACAAGTGCAACGTTTGATATTTGTTTTTATACGAATAAATTTGATATTACAAAAATTGTGTAAAAATATTTTTTTTTTTACAAAATATGTTCTAATCGATTTATTAAAATCTTAAAAAGGCTTTTGGAATCTTGTTATACTGGAATTTTGTGTCACCCATGTATAACCCAATCTCCTGATTTCCTTTACTTACTTACTCGTAAAAAGGTCACATCAAAGGAAACAGAAAACTAATCATATTACCTTCATTTTAGAGAAAGACAGACACCTTTTACCTGAAAGTGTTTCCCCTAATTTACGCCTGCTACTAGGGGAAGTCGGGTCAAGCCGGGGCAACTTCTAAAGCAGTTTCCGCGTTCCTGCTAATCGGTTTTAAGCATACCCTAGTAATTCTATTGGCTCTTATTACACTCTGGCCCTTTTACCCCTGAATAAACAAATAAATAAAATCCCTGAAAGTCGTTGCCGCAACGAAACAAATATGTATAGGTACATACTGCCTGCCTTCATAAATACCTACTAACATACATGTTTGGTTTCGATTATTTGCTAACGTTTTAAAATCACTGACGCATTTTGTTGTAACTGTACATTTTAAAGGAAAATTTTAATGAAAGGATTTTAGTTTTTGACATAATTTTCTTAAAAATAATCGTATTATGTACGCAATTTTTTTATTTATAAATTTTGAGTACTCTCTTTACGCTCTAGAAAAACCTCAGAATAGAGAAAAACCATTGCCTAAAAAAGTCTTAATAACATTTTTATGAACGTCCCCATGTGTCACTGGGAAAAAACACCCCTGCGGTTGTAGTCATCACGAAAACGACTCGAACAAAAGATAGGCGGGTCTTGGCTCGTTTATCAAGCCCATACAGGGTATCATTGCTCTACCCTTGATTTTTTACACGCCCTGTCGACATGCAAGACAAGTTTCAAATTCATAAATCCACTGCATGTATTATCATTATTACAGTTTATCTATATGCGTTAGGAGCGATTATGTTTCAGTCAGTCATACTAAAATAATATTTTCTAGTTGTTTTTGGGGTTCCGTTCATCAACAGGAAAAAAGGGACCCTATAAGATCAATTCGTTGTTCGTCTGTCTGTCTGTTAAGATCCTTTTTCTCAGGAACGCGTGCAGGTATGAAGTTGAAATTAATATCAAATACTCAAGTTTGCAATCCCTCGGTGCTGTGAAAATATAAAACTTCTAAGTCAATGAAATCAAAAGATACGGCCATTTATGCCGAATAATTTTACACTCACAAGGGAATTTAAATCTATACGGTACTTCCCGTAGACCTAGAATCATAAAATTTGGCAAGAAGCAAGGTCTTATAACACAAATAAAGGGAAAAAATCTGAAAACCGTAAATTTGTAGTTAAATCACAAACTAATTTAGATTTAATCACCAAAACTGTCAAGACTCTTTTTCTCAAGAACGGCTAAAGATATCCACATGAAATGTATACCAAATATAAAAATCTACATTTTATAGTGCTGACCAAAAATCAAGCTTCTAACTCAATTCATTAAAAAGATATGGCTAATTCTTGTATGGAAATCGCGAAATGTACCTCTAGGGTATTTCCAGTAACCTCACAAATCTGAAATTTGGAATGCTAGGAGTCTTTATGGCATAAGTAAAAGAAAAAGTCTAAACTTGAGGAGTTTCAACTTCTGGGATGGTGAAGTTTGTAGGGAAAAGTGGACAAAACTCAAAAAGGGACGATTTCGGAAAGTATTTACCTATACGGATCGGAACACTCACGAGTGCGAGTCTCACACTTGTAAATTTTATTTCCTTTGCCCACACTGTTCCACAGTTAGGAAAAGGTCTCCCCTTTCTTCTGCCTTGGTGTTATTCCATACCTATGCACAATTAACTAAAGAATGTGTTTAAATGCACATGACTGTCCTTGACCAGCCTCGGCGTCCTCTTTACTAAGCTTACTAGATTTCAGGCTCAAAAAATTTTTAGCAGGAAACTACGAGTAGAACACGCTGGAGCAAAAATATTTTTATAGACATTTACCAATCTGTCTAAGTATAATACCTATTCATTCATGTCTAAGAGGCAAAGCTTAAAAGCGTTATGATGGTAATGTTAGTGCACTCCATCTAGTTTCTCTATTTCTCTATTTCTTGGCCTTGTTTGCACCGTTATAGACACACAAGCGCTTCCAGCAGTATGAAGAATGAGTCCATATCAGAATAACCATGTAGCAAAACGCATATATCGTGAAATGTTATAATTATCCAAGTCGTCTTAAATGCAAATTACAAAAACGTTGAGATTGCTCTTCGTCAGTACAGTTGAAGTATTAACCGCTTAAAAGTAGCTAACCCGTGTTTGTTGCCCTGAGTCTTCCAGATTTATCGCGTTAAAACGGAAGTAAATTTACCGACTTTTTAAGACGACATTTATATTTCCTGTTACCCAATCTTTTTCCTATTTCACATTAATTTATTGCTTTTTTAGCACCAACTAACTTCAGTATAATGCAACCCAGCAAAGACTAAATAGGAAGTGCTAAATGCATTTTGGTAACGTGCTTTCAATGCAAATGCAATCTTGGTGGATGGAATGTTAAACAGGCTAATTTCCTACTCTACATCACTATACTAAAGCTCTTATTCATCATCATCATTAACAGCTTATTACGTCAACTGATGGACGGGGCCTCCCCCATTGAATACAATGGGGGATTTAAGATAATCACCACGCTTGACAGGTGGATTGGTGATCGCAGTTTGATGTGATGTACTCACGTGGTTGCTGCTGTTTTTCCCTTGGCCTTGGTGTGTCCGGCCTAAGAATATACCCCTTCGGCTCCACCCGTGGATATAGTAAAACCTTACTAAGGTATTACACCAGGGCTCCTATTATTGGTTACAAAGGAGATACCAGATCATGTTGAGAACCTGGTTGTCATAAATTTACTGTACCCTAAAAAGATACAAACGGTTATAACATGTGTCATGTTCTACATTCGTCTTACTTAATATTGTATGAAAGAAATGCCAAGTTTTACTAAATTTCAACCCTAAAGGTAGCATTAGGAACTCATTAGGATACGAATGCTACCTTAATGCTGACATACATTATTGTTTGCTTGTTTCACCATCGATCAATAATGTTCCACATAAACTTTCAACAATGTTGTACTCAATCAAATTAAAAATACTATATTTATTTTGTATTCCATTTGATAATTTTATTTGAACAATAAAAATAACTCTATAAACGATGTGGTTCAGTAGAAATCAGCCACCAGAAAGTACAGTCAAAACCAACAAGCCAAGCAGTGTTTGCACCGCGGGAGGATAAATATTTTTTTAGGGAAGTGTATTTAACCGCTGTAGGAAATAACGCGGCCGGAACATCGTCGATTATGTTCTGATAATGCGGACGCTCGGTTATTTACGGCCCGATAACAGGGGGCGATGATTTAAGCAACTGAGATAACGCGCGATTTACAGTGAAAACATGTTTACAATAAATTAATTATTTTATTGTTTTTTTTTTAGTTTTGATCTGCATTTTATAATATGTACCCTACTTACTATAATGCCCTGTCTGAATTGGTAAGAAACTACAACTAAACATTAATTTGCATAGTACATTTTTTTTATCCTATCTAGGACAGATTATTTTTTTAAAAGATACAAGATACAAGAAAAAAGTTTGTGAGGATGGATGGATGGATCGATGGATGTTTGTCACGCAAAAACTATTGAACGGATTTTGACAAAACTTGACAGTATTATAGCTTATACCTACATCAGAAAAGTATAATTTACAATAGAGGTTCCACGCAGGCAGAACCGTCAGCAAATGCTAGTAACAAATATTACACAAATCACGAGTCAAATGCATGCTCATTAAACACTTTCGTGGAACCTTATCATAATTTTAAGCTTGAAACATAAATTGTGTAGGTGTAAAACCTTTTGACATTGAATGTGTGTGACATTCAAGGTTACTGTAATGGTTATACAAACCACTTACCTCGTATGACGCTTTGAGTAGTGTAGTCAATTTAGACGTTATATATTTTACTAAGTATCTTATAATAACTCGTTAACAGCTACTTAACAGTCATTAGTGGGTAATATTAAAGTTATCACTATATTTACCAGTTTATGACAAAAAAACGAACGCACATTCGTATTTTTTTAAGGTTAAATCAAAAACAATACTTTACGACGAGCTTGTATTTAATCTCAATATTATTTTTTTTGACTATATTTAGATCGTTTGCAACGGTAATAAATAATAATAGATTATTTTTTACGTGCTAACGCAAAAACTTACTTTATGGTTTAAATTATTGTAATTGTTGTGTAAGTTTTGCTATGATGAAAATACCAACACTGCTGTAGCACCTTAACAACTTGCTTATCGTTGTTTTTAATTTAAATTCATTCACAAAATCCCTTCATTGAAAAAAGAACATCATTTTTTTCCAAACAAAAGTGTGTATCTCTCCTAAGCTGTAGCCATAAATCATCAGTTATTGGCCACCGCATCTAAATTACAACCGTTTTATGAAAAGGGTTATCAATGTAGGCGTTTTTACACAGAATTTAAACAAAACCAGTGATGTAGTTAATCTAAAAATTGTTTATATCATGTGTCGCAAAAAGATAGTAATCTTAGGAAGTGAAGAAGCTATCTCACTAGTGTAGATAAATATACTTTTAGGCAACTTAATTTGTACTTCACTTGTTTATTAAGGGCCTTATTATGACTGCTGTCATATAGCGGTGAACTTTATGTATAACCTACCGAAGTTTGACAGCATGTTAATTATAATAATAAGCTTTATTTTTCTTACACTAAATACACAATTATAAAAGAATAGAAAAAATATGGTACTTATTACCAATAAAAAAACTAATTAACCGTAATTTACGGTAATTAATAATTAATATAACTACTAATCT
Organism: Epirrita christyi; assembly: GCA_951392215.1. Classification (NCBI taxonomy): domain Eukaryota; kingdom Metazoa; phylum Arthropoda; class Insecta; order Lepidoptera; family Geometridae; genus Epirrita; species Epirrita christyi. The sequence continues at coordinate 7,429,078 of OX595852.1, forward strand.
AATTACTAAGCCATTACAATAATTAAATGTCGTAGGAAGTCGGTAGATGGAGACGGCTCAAGACCGTTCATCATGGCATTCTAAGAGGGAGGCCTTTGCCCAGCTGTGCACTTCTACAGGCTGATTAATAATTTGATTTACTTAATTTATGTAATAGCCGTGTAGTCTCACAGGTCTACCACACACAGTCAAAACCACATATACTACCATACATCGGTGCATGTCACCGATTTTAAAAAATAACCATTTATACCCCAAAACAATGCAATATTCACCCTACGATCAACCTATACAAAATCCCCAATTGTTTACAATACGCAATACCCGACACCAAGCGGAATCAATCATCATTGGCATAACAAATGTACACAATTCATAGTGATGTACCAATATTCCTGCGGCCACCAGGCAGTTCCCATGGAGATATCTCGGATAACTCAACACCGTTCTGTTCTCATTTGTAACTTAAATGGAACTTTTTAGATCCCCTTCACTTTTTCTACGTCAGTTTTTGCCCCGCCTTATTTTAATTGTCTCCGAGAAAATTTTGCGTTGTCAGGGCGTAATGGACTTCGCAATAATTCTGCCTAAATAATTTCTTCACCACACTAAATTAACATATAAAGTAAAAATGCTGGAATTCCCGCCGGCATTGTATAATTTATGACTCTGTTACGACCAATAATTACTGTGAATTTAAATTGTAAAACTGCAATAGCAATACGTTTAACAACGTAAAAGCCTATTAATTTACGACATCAAAAATTGCTGTAAAACATTTTTACAGCTGAATATGTAAAATCATCTAATACTGAGTAATTTGAGAAGAATTATATTACAAAAAGCGCGAACGTAGCGTAGTTTAACGCATCGCAAAAAAATTGTGACATCAACTTTTTATTTTTCGTACGCGATATAAAGAGTCGTTCCGAGTTTTTTTATTGCCGCCGAATGATGCACGTTTGGAAGCACGTACGGGGCCAATAAAAGCGAATGACTGAATCATAAAAAGGGTTGAATTTATTGATTCGCATTGACGATGACGTTCAAAACACAGTGATGAAAGTTCTCGGTGTCGTTGCCTTCCCTCTTTGAGTCACGGACACAGAGTAAGTATGTATCTAGTCAGATAGCACACTGCTAAATAGCTCGGGAATGTGTGCGTAGGTCTCACTGAAACGTCACTGTGGGATAAGCCGGTTTATGCCGGTTCAGTTGTGAGAAAATATTGAGCCTCCTATTAAAAATGTATCAAAATATTGTAGTGGAAGGCCCCAAAAGCAACAAAAATAGAGAATCTTGTATTCTTGCATCAAACTATATTGGTTACATCATACTGGGATAGAAAGTATGGGACAATCCAGGAAATGTTCATAAAAACGAAACTTTAATTGAAAACAGTTCAGCCGTATGGCATGAAATTGTTTGTTTGCATCTTCAAAACTGTAAAATTTATAATAAGTATAAGTAAGAGTCTTAGAATGCACTCATAAAACCATTTTTTTTTTATTTCATTGATTGTGTTCCATTCGGTGTAATATTTTAAATTATTTTACGGTATCATATTAAACGTACTGTCGTGGTGTGTCCGGCCTAGAATACACCCCTCCTTCTCCTCCCGTGGATGTCGTAAAACCCGACTAAGAGATTACACCAGGGTATGGGCAGCAGCATCTACCTGAGTACTCTATACCATTACTGCGATCACCAATCCACCTGCTAAGCGTGATGATTCGTCCTCTGATGAACTCGTCCAGTAGAGGACGCCTGCTGATGGAAAAAAAACAGTGGTCGTCTCGCTAACGTCTTGGTAACGTTAGTCAGCCTGTGCGAGCCTTACCTACTGAATATACATCCATACACACAGACTTCTTAAATTTTAACCCTACTTTACCTTTGGCGTAGTTGGGTAAAATTTTAATACATTTTATGTAAGATACGAAGCTTAAGTTCTGTACAGTACTTACTCTTTGTTACGGTCGCACGAGCGTAAACAATTTCCATATTACGGCATTATCATTTCGCAGTCATGGTATTTCGCTCAACACTCCTTCCAGCCACTACTATGCTAAGAAATTTATAGGCGCTGAGGGAGAGTGAATAACCAATTCATTCCATGAATTGAGTTTGTTATACACAAACAAGTTATGTAACCACACGACGTTAAATATTTACATTGAGATATTATGTTTATTATTAAAAGCAAATGCTAATTTAATTTGAATTAAACCAACAACAACCTATGATCCACTGGATCCCTGGAGAAGTAGGCTGAGATCACGGATTTTACGATCCTGACATACCTCTTTTGCTTCATTTACTCTTCATTCTTCATGCATGCTACTTGGTTAAGAGTACTCTTAACCTGACCTTTCTCCAGAATGTTTCTAATTTGGTCTTAATACGTTGGAAGAGGTCTTTCCCTTCCAACGGTCTCATTCAAATTTGCCTTACTGCGACCTTTATTATGTCTTTAGTTCATCGAGAAGAGGGCTCTCCTCTATTGAGCCGTTTGGTTCGTGGTTGCACTCGAAAACCTTTATTCCCCAACGGTTGTCAGTTCTGCGAGCTATATGGTGTGCCCTTTGCCACTTCAACTTACTTATTCTGAGAGCTATGTCGGTGATCTTGGTTCTTCTACAGATTGCTTCATTTCAGATTCTATCGCGTAGTGAAACTCCTAGCATAGCTCTCTCCTTAGCCCACTGAGTGAATGTGAGCTTGTTCATACGGCCAATAGAATAAAATTTCACTTGTTCCACTCAGTTTCCGTAATTCCTAACAAAACATTTTGTGTTATACATTTTTTATATGTACTGCTACAGACATTCTTACGGCCCACCTGAAAGAAAGTAGTTACCATAACCTATGGACGCCTGCAACACCAGTAGTATCAAACGCGCGCAGCTGACCTTGAGACATAAAGATGAAAAGTCTCATGTACCTGTAATTTTACCAGCACCCGTAATCCTTCAAACCGAAACACAACACTGTGAGCACTATGATATTATAGTGCCCACATTGTAGGTATACTGCTTGGCGGCAGAAATAGGTACGTTGGTCCCCGGACGAACTCTTTCACAAGAAGTTTTACTACTTACAAAGTGAGTGAGTTAATTATTCAAACAAATTCATTCGTATAAACTTTCATTCAACTCAATTAATTATATCAGGGTTTGTGATTTTTTCATATTCCGAATGCAATACATCAAACCCAGTTATAATAGAAGTTTTAATTTAAAAAACTACAGAATAAGTTATTTCTTTTACTTAGAATTTTCTAACTGATTTTTTAACGAGACGATCGCAAATTTCAAAACCAATGACATCGGGGTAATTTCAAATCTTGGTAAGTTGATTGGTTAATATTTGATGTTTAGAATAGTCTCGGTAACGTTAGATGTTCGTGCTTGGCTTCGTAGCACACCTACGCTGTAGAGCGATGTCGGTTAAATTAGGTAACAACTACAACATACAACTACAGGTTAACTAATTGAATGTAACTTTAAAGTTACATTAAATTAAAATGAAAAGGCATCTATCGCTGTTAACATCTCTAACTGGGCCGAAATACGACGAAAACTGCAGGTGTTTCATTATTCCGTTTTAATGGCTTCAACGCCATCGTGTTATGCTTCAGACCTGCCCTTCAGAGCGCCCTACTTGGCATTGCACAGTAAATGCTAAGTAAGGCACGTCCTAGGTGGACGTGGTAGTTTTTGTGGGTAGTGTTTACCACACCATACTTTGGTGGTTACCACGCCATGTTTTGGTGTTTTTAAACATATAACATGTTATGCTAACATGTTTTGTTAGTAAAATTAGCGCAGAACCTGCTTAAGGTGCACAAGACACAAGTTCCAGTACTTAAAATCAAATAAAAAAAGTTTAACACATGGATGGTCTAAAACGTAATCCGACGGCGCTGACGCCATTAAAACGGGATAATGAAACACGTGTGGTTTTCGTCGTATTTTGGCGTGGATATAGATCTAAACTGGATGCCTTTACATTTTAATTAATTTTTGAATGTAATGTAATTACATTCAGCTTAACCTTCAACTTGTTTACTTTACTAGCGTAAGCAAAAAAATACACACTTGAACGATACTTAAGATTAAGATAACTTTCGTATTTCACTTAATTTCACATTTCTTATGAAGTTTTATTTACATAATATAATCAGGAAAAAATGCGTGTTTTTAAGTAGTATGTATATTTGTGTACCTGTGTTAGAATGTTTGTGCCCTTCTAAATCTGAAAAAGAGCTGTTTATCTTTTCCAGCACTACTAACTCTACGTCATGTGTGAGTCTACCCTATGTCTCCCCACGCTTTGTTCCCGCTGTCCGCACAAAGCAGGCGTTGCACTAATAATTAATGTGCATACAATTATTTCTAAAGCGTTTGTTCGCTGCTTCCTCAACGCGAAACAACTTGACGGCTCTGTGTTCCATCGATTCAATTGACAGCATTTTTCTTGAATGTTAGCTTTTGTTCTTATTTGCTTGTTTCTTTATTGTCTGTCGAAGTGAAACTAAACTCAGTAAGCTCATTGGCACTTATCTAACAAACGACTTAACAAAAACATTTTATTCCAGCAGCGTATGTTTATTAGGCAGTTTAGTGCACAGATTTTTACATCCAAAGTACTACTCAAAACCTTTTCCTTATAGTATTAGATAGTGAGCAATACATTTTATATTTGAGTGTATAACCTTCAAAAACCAAAAGCTAAAGCTGGCTCTTTTCTGGCCTAATACATTAACAATGCAGTCAGCTTCTGTCTGGTAGTGATTTGGATCAGTAGAGCTATCTTGAGATCGGTAACGGTCCTTAACCTTCAACTGTTTAATTTGTGTTTTTAAATTATGAAGTAGTATGTATAGTTAGTTGTATTATTCATTCTGTAAATAAAGTTATTTATGTTTTGTATATAAATGATTGACATTTAATCTGAGCATTGCTACATATCAATTTCTCACATTATTATTCCTGTCACTTTCAACAATGAACGAATTTATAATATTTTATTTATTCAGGCTCATAAATTTCATCTCGTGACGCAAATGAAACAATGAGATTTCATTTTGACGCCCACACAGAAAAGTATTCCAAGTGTACCTTGGGTTTTGACACTGACAGCAACCACAATTAACTATTCCCTCACACTGGAGCGTGTGGAGTTACACTAAAACGAGCGCCTTTGCCTGAATAAGCGATGAGATGAGACCGTAAATTGTCGAGGTCAGTTGCTGTTTTGGTCGAGTAAGAGAAAGTATTATTACTTATTCCACAAAGGATTCCCTAACTGATATATGAGTGAGTTCTTTGTGTGAAGTGTTATTTGCCACTTAAGTTATTTGCCTTAAATGCCAAATTATGTTAATGATGTTTGCCTTATGTGTATAACTTGGGAATAATTTCTACAATTTCAAAAAGAGAAATAAAGCTATTTAAGTACTTAACATTTTCCAATCGGTAATGTACGCAATGAAGTGGTTGGTTGTGCTAAATTAACACCTCGCTACAAATTACGTTGTTTGTTTTCAATGAATATAACACGTTCATAAATAACTTTTCATTTAAAAAACCGACTTCCGCCATTTTATTCGACAAAATATTTGGATGAAAAAAAAATTATGAAAGAACCATAGTGGTGAAAGGATTATTATACTTTTTGAATGCAAATGCTTGGTTTGTTGCTGAAAATATCAAAATCGCCATATGTATGCCTACAATATTTGAGGAGTTCCCTCAATTCCTCATGGATTCCATCATCAGAACTGGATTCTGAAAAAAAAGGTTTTTATAACGAACCTTGACAGTACATGCACAAAAAAATTTAAAAGGGATTTCAAATTACCAATTATTTTTTGTGTTTGTCAGCCTGAATTTCAGAATCATGGTCTGAATGCACTGTTTCTGTTTTTTGGAGTCATCTGCTTCCCTGTTTACTTCTGTGGAGGTTGACAGCCACAGATAGAAAAAGCCTTTGTTTTTTGCTAAGCTAATATTTCTTAGGTAAATTTGCACAATCCCACTGTGACCAATTATCGAAAGCTTTGCATGAACGATTGTCATATTTTACAATTTAGAAATAATTTTCAAAATAACCTAAAAATTTGTGAATTTCCTATCAATAGGTAACAGCGTTCTCGCAAAAAAGGTCGGAATACCAAACCAATTACAATAGAAAGAAAACCCGAAACGGACCAATAAATCCAGTAATGAATCAAGGTATCAAAAGGCCTAGTTACACTCGCACATCCAGTTACGCAGCAGTGTAATAGGCAGCCTCCTTAAGTCGGGCGTAACTCCTGAGGGCTGTCGGCCCGGCATTGTGCTCCCGTATTAACGACTAACGCACAAAAGACGCCCGCTCGTATATCAAACTAACGTCACTCGAATGTCTTCCTTCCTCAGTACCGGGCCGCAAGAAACGGTCCACCGTTTTTTTATTGAGCATTTAGTACATTGGAATTATGGCACGTAAAATTCATGCGTAAATCGAGAGCTTATTTGTAAGAAACAATTTTATATGCACAATAGAAATACCCTTTTACAGCTATATACTTTTTATAACAAATATTTTATTGTAGTTTTATTTTTTATGCATGAGAGATGAGTTTTGGGACGATGTTTTATGTCAGTAAAATATGCAAATAAAGTAACGTTGCGGATCGTAGATGGAATGTACCACGGTTCAGTAATTAACTATTGTGTAGTTTTAAACAAAAAACTAAATTTTGCGCAGCAAGTCTGATACTGTGTTTTTTTAATCTACATTAGATGATGCCTTTATTAGGTGTATACTGAAGGTTTTCGTTCATGCTGAGAATTGATAATGTATTCGAAATCGTTAGTACGTTTTCATTGGTATAGGATTTGCCCTATCTGTCGGCTTATTAAGGAGTGATTTAAAAAAAATTAAACTATTCCTGCTGACGTTTCGTTGACCATTAAAAGGCCCTTTATGAGCACTGGAACAGAAGAATGCGTAGCCATAGCCAAGTTGGCCATGGAAAAGCAATGGTGATGATGAGCTCACCACTGGTCACGTCTTTGTTCCTGCGATAGTGTGACCCTTTAAGATTTTGCCTACTCATTAAAAGGGAAAAAGCCGTGCGTCTATTTATGTATATATAATATGTAAAACTTAATCAGCGTTTTTACGTTGTGAAAATAGATACCAAAAACCTTCTGGGCCAGCCTCTTAAAAAAAATTATCAATAATAAACAAAACACAAAATTAAACACCGATTAAACAAATTCATAAACCTATAAATCACCGTCTGTCCGTAAGTAAAACAATTTCGTCAGAGCGGCGCAATTGTTATCCGCTGACTGTGAAAATATTTATATTCCCCCGAGCCAAGGAAGTTCCTCTAACTTTGCTAATGACTTCTTTCTGTGTAGAAACTTTTCTGAGGCGTTGCTTGAAAGGTTTTTGCTATCTGTTTAAACAATAGTACAGCATCATTGTCAGCAAGTTTTCCGGAGGCGATAATTATTGGCGCAGCAGACGCGAAAAGTGCAAATATTTTTGTAAACAGTTGAGATTAAAAGGATCATTTTATATGTGTAGCTGTTTTGATGATATTAACTAGCAACTGAAGCAAATTAGCGTACAAATGAGAAAATTGTTCTCTTAAAAGCTCTGCCAGTCAGGTTAGTTTCTGCTGTGATCTTCATAATAAAAATGGCACGTTTTTATCATTGGTTGCTTGCTACAATACGAAATCCATCCTATTTAATATCTGCAGTCATCAGGATTTTGTCAGATACATCTTCAACTTTTAGAACGCCCGCGACTTCGACCGCGTGACGCTTTTTCCATAGAAACTTCAACACCCCGCTGCGCCTGTAGAACGGGGTGAATTTCAGAAATTTCTTTGAACTCCTAGACCACAAAAGTAATGTACCTCCACATTTCAGGTCTCTATGAATTACGGTTTAGGCTGTGCCAGGTTGATAGTCAGTCAACGCGTCAGTCACTTAACGATTTTTTGTATATTGAGTATTTCTATATGGTGGAATTAGATTTCCTGCTCAATCTGCCTCTCTTCCTAAGCTAGAGTTGCTGAGAAGTGCGGCAATTTTTGAGAATACAACTTGATTCGATAAGTTTAAGAAATTTGACCATTTTCACCGATAATAAATCTGATCAACATCCAGAGGGCTGTAGACATCTCTTAGGACGGATCTTAAGATTATATTGAACAATTCTAAAAATCGAAAGACTTTTTAAATTCGTTGCGTTATTTTATGACATGGTTTTGGGATACAAACAAGATATAGTTTTTCAATTTAAATCGTTTATTAGTTAGAATACACATAATTTTACACTTTGAGGTCTACTATAGTATAAAGTCCTTGTTGTATTAAGTAAAGTTGAACTAACCTCTCTCGATTTTGTTTCAACAGCGTATAAATGTATTTACCGAGGCAATGAAATAACAACTCTAGGCGCAATTGCATGTAATATGAATATTATGGTCCTCCAACAATATCGTGAGTTTATTATAGGAAGACGCGACCCGTATATCACGTGGAGTTTGCGGCCATTGTGAACGGGGATTATCGGAGGCACAAAGGGACACAAAAGGCAGTTTATCAAAGCGTTCTGACTGATCTACGTCACAAGTTCACTTGGTGAGCTTCCGAACTTAGCCAACCCTGTGTCACTACAAATCAGCTTTCATTGTAAAATGTGATTTAGTGCGCTGAATTTGTATCCCCGCGTAGTTCACATTGGAGCAAAAATTATTATGTCGAATAGAAACTATCGTATAGTGTTAATTATTGAAAATTTACCTACTTAAACATTGTGTGGGATATAAGAAAGGTAAACGTATGTATAATAAGTACATTATTAAAAATTCTGAAAATTAGGGGCTGTCTGGCGCTGTAGTCTTGAAAATAATAAATTATAAGCTTTAAGTCGCAGACTTTGTTTCAGTCCCATTTCCAACAGCAAGTTGCATCTCAAATTAAACTAATTATGTCAAATTATCTAGAAAATAAAGAATTAATTTAGTTGATTCGAGATTCAACTTTTGGCGTAAATAGTTCTTATTCTTCTCGGAGCAGTCTTCAATTTGGCACCGCTGACTCGGCAGACTTAGTGCAAATCGATCTAGTATCACCTTCGTGTTTGATGTACATATCGTTCAGCAAGTTGAAACGGTGCTAAAATAGGGGGGGGGGGGGCAGGAGTGAAACTTAAAAACTTCTACTACTATTTCTTCTATGTTTTGGGCCATTGGCGGCCCGTATCGTGGCGATATCACAACTATATTTTACAAAAGTTCCGAACAACTCCAAACTGTAATGATAATGGGCGTAACTTTGTCTTATCTTTTTTCAGTGCCAATTTGTTTGAGCACTTAATTCCACTAGATAAAAGGTTTTAAGAATTTATGATTTGATATAAAAAAGGATGTGCAAGAACCTAAATGAAACCTATCTTTCTAAATATTACATTCTTCCTAATTAATAAAACAGCTTGCATCTGAACTGTATGATATTTATGATATGGTCAATTATTGTTAGAAATTAAGAAAAAAACAAGGTTCAAAACTTCTCGTTGTGTTTTGAATCTAATATTTTTTATATTCTGGGGTACAGGATCCCGGTATTGTATTCTCAAGCCCACACCAAATACAGCCGTTAATAATAACTTACATCAATGTAATGAATCATTTATAATTACTCACAAAACTATTTACATAATGAATTTATGTTCTAAAATTATTTTATAGATAACAAAAACAATATCTTGTAAATTTAATTTTGCAAGAATTTAATTTTCTACAAGAATTAATCCAACTAATTATTCAAACAAAATATTTTCATAGTTCGCTCCTATTCTGGCGCTCCAATTAAAACATAATTGAATATCTTAATTCGGAATAGGGATGCTGCGTCCGTCGCGTCGACTCAGCTCATTAACTTCTTCTGAAACGCTAATTAAGCACTCTTTGAAGTATTCACGTTGCGATTTCGTCGCCTCCGCCACTGAATCTCAATTATGCAATACAATTTTAATTTACTATCAAACTTGTAAACCAATTAAAAGCATCTAAACCTTTGATGAGGCTATAAAACGCTTCTAATAATGTTATGGTAAGGCATAGTTCCCATTTGTTCAATAGGTTATTTTTTTATTTGATTAAATGCCGCAACAAGCAGATTTTAGGTGGCAACCTCTGAAACTTACCAGCCCCCTTATTCGCTATGACTAAACGTAACATAACGCGGGCTCGTTACGATATCTGCTTGGAATCATCGCTGAATCGTATGGGTGACGTCACACGTTATTGACAAGGAATCTCTTAGGCCATAGCGAATAACCACCCAGGCCACGTCCACCTGAAACGTGCCTTGTAGCATTGCGATGCACCCGTCACCTGAGACATACTGCTGAAAAGTCTTATGCTCAGAATAATGACAAGATCTCATGTGCCTGTAATTTCACCGGCACCCATACCCTTCAAACCAGAACAAAGCAATGCTTACACTACTGATTGGCGGCAGAAATAACGATATGACGTCATCGGACAAAATGAGTTAATTTTTAGATGGGAATCAGACCCAAAATATTATTTTAGTGAGCTTTTCTAAATAATAGCCAGTTGCACATTTGACATAATTTTTTTATTGAACGCTCGCGGTTAAAATTCAACTTTAATAATAGCGTATACCTGAAATTATCCCATATCTCAACAACTACACAACATATCTTATTCAAAGCAACTTTCATTGAAAGTCTATTGTAAGTTCTACCACCTTACATTTTTTTATAAATGTCAACCCTTTAGTTGTAAGTTAGAGAGGGGGTCACAGTTTTAACGACTTTAGGAGTGGCATAATCTCATTAACTATTCGACTTATATACAAAAGTCATTTTGTAATCTCTTTAGCATTTATCAATTTTTGATAGATCTGAGGATACACACGTTTATGTGCAATAGATTTTGTTTTCATCCCACATTAACGAATCCAGTCTTATTTCTTTTTTTTTATTTCTAACCTTCGACTACTTAGGCTTTATGTACAAAATATTTTTTTCACAGGTATAAATATCTGGGTGAGTAAATATACTAAAAAATATGGTTCACTTTAAGTAGGTACCTGAATCTCTTGAAAAAAGGTTTCTACGCGTTACGAAGCGAAGGTAGTCATTATAAAACTCTTAAAAATAATTGAGTTGGACGGCAATCAACGTTTTTTACCACGACTAAATCTTATTTAATGTTATGGAATATAATTTTTATATTATTGTCTACTAAAATAAATTACGCATTTTATCATGAGCCTTCTTCTCCTGGTAATCAAACCTACGAGCTCTGCCGATATATCAGGACCTGGTGTTATGGTACCATGGTGTATCCTGATACCTACGACACAGGGAATCGTGTGGGATCATTACTATGTATTATGATTTGGGTGTTTATTATTATTATAACTAGGCCACTCTGAAGTTAGCCGTTAAATGCACAAAAGTTTTTTTTAATGGCATTGTGCGCTTTTATAATTCGCACGTCACGTTATCGTGGACGTTGACTTCCAAAGCCGTGGACGTGATGGATGCCATTTGAATGCGAGGCGATGGGGGAGCGCGAGCACGTGGACTCACTCACACATAAAGTAATCCTTGTAGTTACGCACTACCACTACATCGCAAGAATACCACGACGGCTTAAGAAGGAAGCTTGGTATATCGTAGCGTCATCACATCCTGGACATGCACATTATAACGTCATCATCACGGATATTTATTATTTATTTACAATATATCTGCAACAAATACCATATTATGGGCCATCATCCCACTTGATACACCGATGGCTTTATAACGGTCGCAATAATTCTGTGGCTTCTATAAGGGAAGGTCTATGTCCAGCCCACCTATGCCCTAACTGAAAGTCACTCGGTGACTAACGATTTGACAAGTAAAATTACCATCATTGCTCAAAATTATTATTAAGAATTGTCAATTGATGGTTATTTTACTTGTCAAAACGTAAGTCACCGAGTGACTTTCAGCTAGGGAACAGGGGGGCTGTAGTAGGTGTTTAATGGCTGAAGATGATGACTTGCTGAAATCATGGCTGGCAGCAATTTGTATGGTTTGACAACGCAAAACACATAATTCGAGGATTGACGCAACCGTAAACCATAATTTCACCACCGTCGCCAGCCTTTTGACAGCTTGTGTGGAAGGCAGTAACACACAAATCTGCTCATTGGCGTCAGCAACATATTGAACTTATGAACTTTGACAAAAGGCAGGTCACTAGGCTCACAGCTCTACGTAAGTAAGACTACTAAAATATAATGTGAATTAATAAGCTGAAATCATATCAAGCCGGTTTTATTTAATTCTTGCTTCTATGGCCCAGTTGAGATAAGCTGCTTATGTTTTACTAGCAGAAGCCCGCGACTTCGTCCACGTTAAAAACTGATACGTGACCGTACATAATGTAAATGAAGGGTGTAGCACTTTTTTGTTTTTGCCCTCCCCTATTTATTGGACTATTATTTTGGCTGACAATGATGATTATCATCATGATAATATGACAGAACTCGGTCATATGTAGTACTTTTTACTACTACCGATCGAAGAGATGAGATGGTTGATGGCAACATCCGTTGAGACTCTCCCACTTTCATTTTCAGACCCTGGCTGTCACGTATTGTCTTTATCAGCCGGTAGACACCCACTGTTAGATGAGGCCTCCCTCATAGCATACATAGCGTTTGGGGGATTTGCCACTATAACCATGCTTGGCAGGCGGATTGGTAATCGCAGCTTGGTGTAAAGCACTCAGGTAGATGCTGCCACCTACCTGATACGCCTTGTTTAATTCTTTATTCGTTTTTTACGACATCCACAGGAGGAGTTGGAGAAGTCCTGTTCTTAGGCCAAGACTACCACGGCACCCAATACTACGACGTCTATGATTATATTGAACACGTATAATTTGTTTTGGTGTTTATTATTTATAATATTAATTTTTAATGTATGCGAGATTATGCGACCGGTGGTTTGCTCCATTTTAAAATAAAAACACTATTTAACGATATGCGTGCGGTCAGCATTTAATACTAATAATGGATGAGCACAAACAGCGTATCAGTGACAACGTAATTAAGCTAGTGCCGAAATGAGCTTGGAATTGAAAACCAACATTTAATAGCGGATTTGCAAACCGTATGTTAGGGTCAGTAGAAACGTGGCTATTTTAGTTCACCATTACCAGCTTGTTTACGTCCACTACTGGACAAGGCCTCCCCCATTGAATATAATGGGGGGATTTGCCATAATAACTACGCTTGGCAGGCCGATTGGTGATCGTAGTTTGGTGTTAAGTACTCCGGTGGACGCTGCTGTCTATCCCCTGGTATAATACCTTAGTAAGGCTTTTATTACATCTGCCAGAGGAGAGGAAGGGGTCTATTCTCACGTTGGACACACCACGGCATTAACGGGTATTTTAGTGCACATTAGATTTTATATTTCTACTAGTGCGTGACTTTGTTAACGTGGTTATGATGGTCCCGGTTTTTTTTTCAGCATCCATCCCCGGCGCTTGTTCAACTACTCAACAAAGTGTTATCGCTATTGGTATAGCGGTTTAAGAATTCATACGGACAAACGAATAATTAAACATTAACTTATATATATTTATATAGATCGATTTAATAGAAGCCTCAAAATGTAGTCGTTCAAACAAATATAATTTAAGTCACTTCCCGCCTTTTTCAAAAAGAGAGAATTCATCCCCTTTTGATCGAGTTACCTCTACTTTATTTGATTTTATTTCATAGTGTTTTTTTTTATTATATCATTTAATTTTGGTGGCATTTTAAAGCACAAGTGTAGTGAAATGATATATGAGTTTATTACGTGACATTACTAAGGGGTGGAAATTTACAACTACAGTTTTAATAAAACTGCCATCGCTTTATTAAATCTGACTTGGCTGAGGCTTTGATGACTTAGAAATAGTGTAACGTTGCAAATTGCAAATAATCAAAAAATACTTGAAACTGGTAAATGTACAAGCGGCGCGAAGGCAAACAAAAAATAAAGAAAATAGATGCTATTTGAAGAGCGCACGGTGACTTTTTGCAGCGGTGGATCGCGATGCAGATACAATAAAATGCGATCCAGTGAGATACGTATATTTTTCAGACTTGCAATGCGATGCAGTCTTAATGGTTAGCCTTATGGCTAAAAGTTAACAGATAAGATCTAACTACTTGAGGCTATGATTCGGATTTGCACTCCGCCACTTCACCACAAAATCAAATAAAATATATGATTTACGTGTCCATAATATCTTCACGATAATCACAAATTTTCGAGTAACCAACAGAATACAAGAAATATATATGCGAGAACATGTAGAAATGGAGGTACTGTTACGTAGTGTTGACCTCAACTTCAGTGACCCGTAACGATTTTGCGTTGACTGAACACGCCTACCTATACTGAGAGCCATCGACTTTTTATTGAGATTCCGTTCGTCGATAATAATACCAACATTTTTTTACTTCGATTGAATGTAGCTATAGAAATTCTCGTAGCAGTTTTCGTAGCACTACTACGTACGTGAATCTAATATTAGACTAAACCCTAGCACCTAGTTCAAAAATGTATTTTATGTCTAACTTTAACTACAGCTCATATATTACAATTTTTAGCCGTTTATGTCCCACTGATGGACAAAGGCCTCCCTTTGTTTTTCAGTAAAATAAGCTGTATTTCATATAGCTAACTTGTGTCAAATACTTCATGTGACATATCAAATGAAAGAGCTTGCTATGAGTTTTATAATCATTTATAGTATTTTTTATAATTTTCAAATGCATAAATTAAAATTATATTAAAGAAAAAAAATTACCATCTATTTATCTATCTTCTCTATCTATCTTAGGATTGGATTTGTTAGATCGGTCTGACCACGGACAAAATAATGGTTTGGATAAGATCGAGTGTCCATAGAGCCACGATCAGTCTCTTCTAGGTAGGTTAACAAGTTTTTTTATTAGGATACATTCAGTTTTTTTTAGCAATCTAACCACGAAATCAGCAAGTTGAAGTGGCAATGGGCAGGCCATATAGTTCGTAGAACCGACAACCTTTAGGGAATCAAACTTCTCTTGTGGCGACCACGCACCGGGCGACAATAGTAGATTATGCACTAAGGGAATAAAGCAGTGTCTTATGTCGCGGGTGGCATATTGAACCCTGAGCGTAACGAGGGACTCTAAAGTTAACTCCCGAATGTAGCGAGGGAGTTATATAGAGTCCTGAGTGAAGCGAGGGGTTCAAGCTGCCCAAGACGAAGACAGGCTTTATTCCAGAGGAGCTTACTCTACTTTTCACACTTTCTGCGAGACAATAAAAAGCCAGGGCTTGTTTTGATTTTCGCGGTAGTACATTGTCAATAATCTCTAAAGCGTCTGTTTTGATAAACTCTGGAGTAGAATCCCTATCGTTTGTAATTTTTTATCAACATGAATATTGCAATAAAATTTACTGAAAATCACAGCACCTAACACGCTGTTCGCATTCTTTGTAAACGCACCTTTTTATTTTTTTTGAGTTCTGCTTATGGTGGCCAGTTCGAATTTCGAACAAACCTCTTTACAATGCCATATGGGCATTTTTTTACTTAGAGTTTTCCACGAGTCTCCACACGAATTTGACGTTCCAAATTCAAATCACTTTAATCCCTAGGGAGTTTCATACAACTTTATATCCCTAGAGAGACAATGCTTTACTTTACGTTGAGGTTGCATGATTTGTAATTGGACATTGTCGAGCAGGTGGTGTGAAAAGGCCATTACATCAAAATAAAATATTCCATAATCCTTAACCGCAAGGAAGGTTTTCAAACGTGAAGCTTGTCTCAAATGCCAAGTACAAGTGTTGGAGGAGCGTTCAGTTTTAAGACTAGACAAATCCTACCTACCTACAACCTAACCTACGCACGAACGCACATCCATCTAGAATGCGTAGTAAGTGCTCTACCTACGCGCGGACGAAGTACGAAATACAAATCGTTTATCGGAATAGGGGCAAGCGTGACGTGTAACAAAGAGCGGTGACCTCCGCGTCGGCCGCAACGTTTTGCAACCGTCGCTCGTTCGGCGATAGATTATAATGTACCTATTCATTCATGGATCGTATTTATCGACAGCACCTTTGTAGGTGGTGAGAATAATTAATCTTTATGGTTATCTTGAGACCCAAAGGTACATTTATTTTAAGCAATCACAGATTTTTTGATAAAAACTTTCGTAGCAAATTCGTTATTACATTGATTTTTACCGGTTTAACTTACATTGATTATATTTAAGCATACAACTCAAGCCATCCCATCGAGTGAGATCGTCCTAAGGGATCATTAAATCAAGCAGTAGAAAATTACCACCCACTTTTTGGATTTGTAATAAAATGTACCTCTAAGTGCGCAATATTATCTGAAGAAACCAGCATATAGAACCTAGAACTCAAAATTCGAAGTCGTGTTCTGTGTATAAAAGGACCTTTTTCGAGACGCACTGAGTCCTATCACCACACTGGTTCTGTCACCGTTGGCCAGCGGTATCCATATTGAATTATATGTTAGAATGTATGTTTATGTTTTAAAAAAAAAACAGCAAGGGTCTTTTCCACTATCAGCATATAAAGTAGCTGGCAGCCTATGTGTAGTTTTTTTAAGTAGTGTTTAAGGTTCCGTACCTCATCAGAAAAAAAAGAACCTTTATAGGATCACTTTGCTTTCCGTCTGTCTGTTTGTCAGTCGAGATCCTTTTTCTCAGGAATGGCTGAAGGTATCAACTTGAAATGTATACCAAATATACAAGTATGTAAGCTTATAGTGCTGCAAAACTCAAGTTTCTAATTCAAAGAAATATATGGCAATGAATGGCTTTATTTTGTATGGAAATTGCAAAAATGGAATAGTAGATTATGCACTAATGCAAAAAAGCAGTGTCTTACGTCACGGGCGGCATATTGAACCTTTGGCTTTTTGGCTTAACGAGGGACTCTAGAATTAACTCCCGAGCATAGCAAGAGAGTTTTATAGAGTCCTGAGTGAAGCGAGGGGTTCAAGCTGCCCAAGACGCAGACAGGCTTTATTCCAGAGGAGCATACCTACTCTACTTTTCACACCTTCTGCGAGACAATAAAAAGCCAGAGCTTGTTTTGATTTTTGCGGTAGTAGATTATTAATAATCTCTAAAGCGTCTGTATTGATAAACTCTGGAGTAGAATTACTATCGCTTAACATTTTTTATCAACATGAATATTGCAATTAAAATTACCGAAAATCACAGCACCAAACACGCAAACACAACAACAAAAATTGAAAACTGAAAAAAAAAATCTTTTGGTTTAACATTCTTTGTAAACGCACCTTTTTCTTTATTTTTGAGTTCTGCTTATTGTGGCCTGTTTAATTTTCGAACAAACCTCTTTACAGCGCCATATGGGCATTTTTTTACTCAGAGTTTTCCACGAGTTTCTACATGAAATTTTGTTCTAAATTCAAATCACTTTACTCCCTAGGGAGTTTCGTACAACTTTATATCCCTTAATAGATAACGCTTTACTTTACGTTGAGGTTGCATGAAATGTAATTGGACAATGTCGAGCAGGTGGTGTGAGAAACTACTTACCTGGGTGCCAGTAAATGGTTCCGGTGAACTCATAATTCTGAAATTTGGAATGCTTGGAGGCTTTGTGACACAAATTGAGAAAAATTCTAAAATAGAGGAATTTTTATTTTGTACCTACCCCAAAAATGGGATGGTGATATTTGTAGAAAAAAGAGCTTAAATGATTTAGAAATTATTTATAAATCGGGCCCCTCTCAGGGCACGAGTCTCACTCGCACTCCTTCATTTCATTGTTGTTAATTTTTAGCCTGTGTTGATCATTCAAAGTACAACTAAACCTATTTGATTTGATGCTGTACTTTCCGTCCAGTTCAAAACAATTGTCATGGGACGAGTATAGATTAAAATATGACGAACAGCTCATAGTTTTGGTATAATAAATTTTGTTTACTGAAACCTGATCATTGAAATAAAACATTTCAAACTGAATGAATTATTTTTACGGACAACATAAATCTGAATTTAATATTTTAGAGACAATGATACTCCAAACTGTATAGCTGTACGTTTGAATTATTATGAATAATACTCAAAATCTTGAAATAAAATAAAGGGGTGCCATTTTTATTTATTTCATAGTAATTTGATATTAAATGTCGCAATATTATAGCCCACCTGATGTTAAGCGGTAACCTCTGCTTATAACAATGCATTACCACGTTCACCTGGAACGTGCCTGTTGCAATTATATATGTTGCTGTTATATTTATATTATCCTGTACTTTAAACAACATATTGTATACTAATAATAGTCGTATGGTAAGCCAACAAAATATTTTCCAACAACACAATTTAAAACTCACAATTAATAGAACCTGATTTGTGCATGACCGACTTGCACTTGGTAAAACGTTTGAACGTCATAAAGCTATACTCAGAGACTTGTAAAATGTTGGTAGACTGCTAAAGACTATGCAGTAATTTCGATTTCGGGGGTTCATATTCGTGGTTTAACTTTGTAGTCATACATAATGATACTTTCATACATAATACAAAGTTATTTAATAATCACACGTGAAGATGGTGACGTTAAATTAGGCGGTTTCTTGTGTCGTCATCGTCCAATGAACTTCCTGAGCTTGACTCCCTTCGGCCAAAACTCCTCACTCATGAAATTCGATAAACGGTCAGTCGGCACACTCACCATATAATAAATGAAATTCACTTTATGGCGAGACTTCAACATGTCGAAATTCAAGATGAGCCTGATTTTCTGCATGAGGTACTCCAACCACCCCCTCGGGCTTCACGGTATAGTGGACGCGCGACACGTACAGCGCAGTGGTGGGTACCTCCGCTCGCAGCAAGCACTGTTGGCTAAGTCCGGTCGGCACGGCAGTTCCGCACTGATTTCTGCAAGTGGGTTTCTTCTTCCTTTCCACTCTGATGAAGCCTATTTTGTCACATCGTTTCGTAGAAGGACCAGCAACAACAACACATTTGGGTTCATGGTTCTATTAAGTTTCTAGAATAAATAATAGGAAAAACTCCTTTCGGCCGCATACGACCGCAAGTTCGTAATTGGTTACGGTAAAACAAAAATTCGGTTTCGTTCGTAACTAGTTAGTAAGGAATTCACTGCCGTAATACAGGTGCAACCTAGCACGGTTGCTAACAGAACTAAGCTTATAGTAGAACTTACATCAAATTTATTTTGTATAATCTGCTTCATTGCACTTGTTTTAAATAAATACTTTATACATATTTTGGACGGTTGCACTGAAACTTTATAGGTTGTTGAATAAAGTTGCCAGTTACCGGATTCGGGCGGCTACCATAATAATTGTTTAATAACGTACATTTTAACCACCGTATATTAATCACATATTTGCGCCACCAGTAATTATGTAGTTGGGTTCGGGTACTCAACAGTCGGTGCAACTCAATATGACCTAGTTTTTGCAGTTTTATGTACTCGCGAAAACAACCTTAATGTTAAACGGTTAAACGTTGATTACTGAATAATAGCATACATTTTTAGAGGGTGCCAGTGACTTTACACGCCTGTGTGATTTTACTGTTTTAATTTGTTTTCGACATAGCCATGCCTACGCCAAACTTTTTGGTCTTTTTATACATTTTATCTCTTAACAAATAACCTATCTGTGGATAGTGACTCTTGTATTTGATACTTATTGTAAGTAATAATAAGTATAATAGGGGTTAAAGTATGAAGTTACCGTTTTAACATAATTACCACTTTTAAATGAAAATAACTTTTCAACTAAAAAAACCGACTTCGTGAATGTATTCGGCTAACTATGATGAGTTAAGATTTTTTTTAAGTGCTACTCGAATTCTTCCCGTGATCATTCAAATTCAGTCAAAAGTTTTTAAGGCATAGTTTTATCAGATTTGGACACGAACAAATTATTAAATCAACCACATGACGACAGATCATTGACGGAAATAATGAAGCTTTAAAATCTGTATTCTGGAAATCAGGGCCACACATAACAAACAACTCAAATAGCGCAATTTGAACGCGGGATATTACCATTAAAATCATTCATAGACAGAGTGGATGAATTCATAATCATGGTAATTCCAATAAGCTCAAACACGGCTAGGACACATTATTTTATGACGGAGTTCTGGTGCCTTCTTTCCAGCTTCATCTTCAGATCAAGAGATACTACCATTTTATCCAAAATTTGGACAATATTCAACAAAGAAAATAAAAAAAAAACTTTATCCATAGTCCAGAAGCATATAATAGGTACATAATAACCACAGGCCAGAAGCCCAATTCTTATTAATTATTAAATATTCAATTCACAGAGTTCTAGTGCAAAGGCATAATAAATGATCTTCTCTCAAGATGGTAGAAATGAGGGTAAAACGTCGATTAAATAAATAAAAAGATCCTACTTTAAACCCTTATAATAACCGTTGCATGGAAAGGTTTGAATACAAAGTAATCATTCTGATTCTTTTGAAAACCTAAGCACGGAAAAGATAGTGGGCAAAGTAAGAACCGAAAAGGCAATAACCAAGTACTATATATCCCAACTGCAATTGAAGAAGAACGTAAGAGTTTCTAACTGCCTCGGCCAGTTTTCCATACCTAGCATGTCTTGTGGACGTAATCAGGATTTTTCGTATGGTCAAACTGAGTATTGTCTTCCGTTGTGGTCCATGGTCAACAACTGAAAGGAACCTTACTGAGGGACAAACTCTGAATCCCTCCACCACGAGTAGTAGAAGAAAATTGAATGAAAAGGTATTACGACTAATATACTTATACAAGCCTCATATAATTTTCTTTAGGTCTTTTTGTCTTAAATCGAAAATATTCCAATCAATTCCATTTGTTGCCCGTCTTATTCTGATATTATTTAACAAATGTTCCTTCGTATGACAGATTAAAATGAATAAGTATTGGTTTACAGAAGTAATAATACAACAAATACAAGTTTAAACAACTTTTTTAAACTATTATGAAACACATCAATTTTCTAAAGACCGTTAAATTCTAAACCGTACCAAATTTTAACTTTTTTATTCCAGTAGATTTGGAGAAAATCGATTATGACATACAGACAGACAGATAGACAGACAGACAGATTATAGACAGACAGACACCTGAGTGATCCCATAATAATTGTTATGTTGATACCTTTTGAGTTAATGAGCCCTTAAATACTAATAAAGTAAATAATTATAAAAAATTACAATTCTTTGGATTTTGAATTTAGTTTTTTTCAGGCAACTACAACCTTTTCTAACCTAACTTAGCCCTCGCCCGTCTTCACTACGTTGGCGCGTTGGCGCCACGCCAAACAATTACTTTGTCTCGTCACGAACATTTCTACAACTGATGGATCTCAAGTGTCTCTCACCTACATATGTTTTCAAATAGGTTTTGGAATGTAGGTCAGTTTGAAAAAACTAAAACTGCAAGATTTGTTTCCCAAAGAAGTTGCATGGACAAATTCTTTAAGCATATTATGTTAATTAACTCCCAAAAATTCAAAAAGCCCTTGTTTTACATTTGCCTTGTTTGTTACGAGAATAATAATAATAATAACCATAATGTAATTTATTTCAGTTTTTAGGTACACCAGATTATGTTAGTAATGAGTTACTCACATTAAATTCAACACAAAAATAAATAAATTACACCCAATGCACAATATAATTACAAAATCATCATCATCATCATCATCAGCCTGTAGAAGTCCACAGCTGCACATAAGCCTCCCACTTAGAATGCCAAGACGAAAGGTCCAGAGCCGACAAAAAAAATTACAAAATAGAAATATTAAATTAAATAATGATTCTATGATGGAAGGGTTTAACAAGCTTTTATTCAAGCTACCTGATAGTATGTAAGTTAGTTAGTGTGGGACAAATCTTGAAACTGAAGTATTAACCAGTTCCACTGAAACAATTGAGCTGAAATTTTTTATACCATTCAATATTATGGTGACTGTGACTCCATGATAAAAATTAGTAGTCGTGGATTTTGATCAGCTCTCAGTTTCATAAAAGTTGTTTTTTATATATTGTTCACATTATATAAGTATACTATAATTATTTATTCTAAATTAGTAGAAAACCTACTTCAACAAAAAGAGGGGTGAAATTATATTGATAACGCGCAAGAAGACATAAAGAACACTGACACCAAAACCCAGGACTGTCATAAACCGAGATAAATTACTGGAATAACGGACGAAAAAAACTTGATAAATGAGATTACGTGGGTAATAACCAGAGCTAAGTAGTATTGTGACGGAGTGAAGTCTAAAAGTCATTTATATTACGCTTAGCGCAGTTTTTACTAACATCGGCTCACAAGTTCATAACTTTGTATAATTAAGATACTATCAAAAACTTTAGTTTTGTTTTCTGGAGAAAATTTAAAGTTATGATTTCACAAAGTCAAAGATTCAGTTTGCAAAGTTGTTTACAAAGATTATAAGAAAATCCATAATTTTAACTCGATCTAAAATCTGAAGACACGTTTTATTTAAAGTCAAGTCGACTCTAGGATCTCAATTATATTCTTGTATAAGTTGAATGCCCGAACGAGAACTTTCTAATAATATGTGAATAATTTTAACATTTGTATTTAACCGCTGTGATGTGTTCTGCCTAAGAAGAAACCCCTCCGTCTTCTTCCATGGATGTCATAAAAGCGGACTAAGGGAATGGGTAGCACCATCGACCTGAGCACTCAACACCAATACAGCGATCACCATTTCGCCTGCCAAGCGTGGTGATTATGGCAAATCCGCAGTTCAGCAGTGTACGTATAAATGCTGCTGAGGATGATGATGTGTACTTAACCTACAAGGCAAAAAGGTATGACTCTGATAAGAATTAAATGGTTTTTATGTTGCTTTTTAAATAATGGAACAAGATCCATGCAATATACGGCACTATACTCTGATTTTTATTCTTAGATATTTTTTGTAAAAAAAGAAATGTCACTGTGTGTATAAGTGTCATGTATGTGTATATAAATATATGATACACATACATGACAATTATACACACAGTGGCATATCTTGACATTTCTTTGTTTACAAAAAATGTCTAAGATAAAAAATCAGAGTAAAGTTATACCTAATCAATGTTTGTAGAAACTCAAACTCATCCCACTCCATTATATAATTTGAAGTCAAAACACAGAGAGAGAGAGCTCGTAAAAGCTATTGCGCTCCTATTTCAAAGGCTGATAACGTTGACACGTTGACTTTCATCAACAGAACGTCTATTGACGACTGTCCGTGTCTACCGTTTCCTAATTCTCTTTAGAGGTGCACTAAGCTACTGAAACTCTAGAGCTATGTAGCTAAGCATCGATTTTACTTTCAATAACGCTGTTTTTTTGTATAGCCGTGGTAGTCTCAGCCGTAAGAATAGGAATCCTCCAATTCCTATGTATGGCGTAAAAGGCGACTAAAGGATTACGCCAGGAGATGGGCAGCAGCATCCACCTGAATACTTAACACTAAACTGCAATCACCAATCCACCTGCCAAGCATGGTAAATTATACGCTATGTATTGTTATGGGGGAGGCAGTCCAGCAGTGGATATCTACCGGCAGATGAAGAGGAATTATTCTTTCAGTCATGTGAATCAGATCATTGCAACTTTGCCTATTGATAATAAAAGGGATAATCTAATCCGAAAATGATTTCGAAATCATTAAAGTTCTTTTTCGATTTTCAACCATTTTATGCCAACAAACTTCACTATCCCATTTGAAGGGTAAAAAAGTCATAATTCTCAAATTTTTGCCCTTTTCTTTATTTGTGTCACAGAGCCCAGCTTAAAAAAATTTGACTTTCATTGCCATAATATCTTTTCGCCATAGAGTCAGAAGCTTATTTTTTGACTACACCTTAAGAGGCCCCTTAAACAAGAGACAAAACCAGGGGTTTTGTCTAAAACAACTTGCTTGTTGGGTTGTCCAACGCAGTATTTGAAAAAGAGGCACTGCGAAAAATAAGACAGAGTCAGAGCCCTAGGTTGAAATTCAGAAAAATCCGTTTCTACCTCGCTATACGGCAATTAATGCGTGGGTATTTCATAAAACTGGTCCTAGGAAATTCGTGTTTTTGAAAAAAGTCTTAAAAGTGTGTTTTCTTTACTTTTACAATGTATGATTAGATTATGTACGGCCAAAGATAAGGTAAATTTTTTACAAAAAAGCAGATTTTTTAAGGAATAAACTGAATTTAGGTAACAAAATATAAAATTTTAGATTTTTGTATAAACTTAGATAATTTAGTCAACAAGTTACCTACATATTTGTACAAAACATCTAAAGAAACATCGTTCGGTGCATTTTTTTATCGTTTTAATGTCTTGGTAACCCTAAAGTGACGCGCATTTTGAAACGCTTTGCGTGTAAATTCCCTTAGAGTCAGATTCCACCAACTGAAACCTTAGAATAATTGCTTTACACGCCTTTTCTTTCACACCTTTATTAATTCAAGACCGCACCTTAAGGCTTATTAATATTGTATGTAAAGTGGTGCCTAAGCGGGACGAACAATAGTTTGTATAGAAGGTATACTTAAAAGAACACTAATTAAGTATAAATGGGGAAAAGTAATTAAATAAATATGACTAATTATACCTACTTATATACTTGAAAATTAACTAAGTTGTCTCACTAAAAAAATTGGTACCATGATAACGAGTTTAAAATGTTCAATCATCTAAATGATGAGTTTTAAAGCAACGATGCTTAAATTAATTTTAGACATATTATCATTAAAACTAAAGGTTAATTAATGTAGGTAGTTATTAGTAATTTGCCGTGGTTTGTCCGGCCTAAGAATATACCTCTCTTACTCCTCCCGTGGATGTAGTAAAACCTTTACTAAGGGATAACACCAGGGTATGGGCAGTGCACCATCTGAGTACTTATCACCAGCTACGATAACCAATCCGTCTGCCAAGCGATGGTGATTATGGCAAATCAATTCAATCGTATTCAATGAGGAAGGCCTCGTCCAGCAGTGGACATAAACTGGCTGGTGATGATGATAAAATAATATATGTAGTTTAAAATTATAAGAAAAATGGTTAGAAATCTTGACATACGATCAAAAGGCGAAAACTTCAGCTCAATAATAGAAATATCTGCATCGATACTCGAAGGGGTTGTCAAAGACAAAGAAATTGTCTGGCATGCCGCCAGGCATCCTCGAACCTGCAGTAAGGCACTAACAGGTATGGAATGAAAGGAAGCGAGCCGATCAAAGATTGCTCTATTTCAAAGAGGGGCAATGAAACCCCAGGGCTACCTTTCCCAGTTTTTGGCTAGATCTATCCAAAAATAACATGAATGCAAAAGTAAATATAAATTATAACCTCTAACCGAAGAACCATCACCTTATAAGGATATTGTTGCATGTCAGCAGGGGTGTCTAATTCTCACGCTAATAACAAATATCGAACTGAACATAATCATGCAACATCTGTCAGTATTGACTGAGGTTTGACAGATCTTTTATGAAAATGTCGAGTTTAACCATTGACATTTATATAATATATAAATATTACTAAGTATTTAAATCAATGAGTTTAACATTTGTCTATTTAACGTGAGAACATAACATAACGCACATATTAATTGCTTTAAATTCTCGAAATATTATAGTGAACAATTGTAATTTAGTGGTGGCACCAATGTATGGCTACATTGTAAAAGTAGTAAGTACTCTCTCATTATTTATCTCAATCTAGAGTCTAGCCTGACTGAGCTGGCAACACTGGAACAATGCAAACTTTTGTTGTCCCGAGCAGCTTCTGGGGATAAAAATGTAAATTTGTTCAGTGCGGCTCCGAGGAATGCGCTTTTGGAATTCCAGACGTATCCGAACAATCAGGCGAGTGTTCGAACAATCAGACGATCAAATGGCATTTGGTTCTTTGCGCTGCCGCGGTAATTTGTCACGCTGCGGTTTTGGGCTGAAACGGAATGCGTGGTAATTGCAGATCTTTTTTAGATTTTTTAAGTTTTTTACCTCTTCTTCGAATAAATTCACGGCAAAGTAATTGTTTTCAAATATATCGATTCCGTTATTACTTCTAGAGTTTTGTATATAGTACGAAAATGGATTTAGAAAATACAGCTTCTGTTGATGTATTTTACAACTTTAATGTATTTTTACATCAACATTTTCTATGCCTATTATATCTGTTTAATAATCTAAATACCAACGAGAAGAAAAAAGGTATAACCTTGTAGTTCTATAAAGAGAAGAAGGTGCATGATGATTCCACTTACCTAGATCCTCTGCATCCTCACTCCACTCGCCAGTCCCAACCACGAGGACCGATATTGCAGCCACCACCACACACCGAAGCACCGACTTTAAACCATCACTATTCCACATCATCACTCTCACCTAATCTTTTTATAATGAAGTTATTAAAAAATTACGTCACATATTATTACTATATTTGGCAACATTTGTCTATCACTATTAATTTATTAATATCTAAATTTTGTTTCATCGTTATCGTGACTCACGCATATGTTTTATTTTAATCTGGCAACATATTTTGTACCGATATTGTTCCTTGATTGGTTATCATTTTTGGACTCAAATAAATCGATCATGAAGACTTCGTCACAGTATCCATTTATTCAATCACTAATATGTATCTTTCAATATCGAATTTATTTACAACTTTACCTTATCTTTCACCATCAGAAATAAATCCTACCATAGGCATTCAACAATTACTTTCTAATGGATGAATTTTACATTCTAACAACATCCACATTTCATTACAAAAACTTAACCAATTTACTGTATCGTTACGGGTAGATTAGTCATGGATTAGCTTTTTTTATCTATGTTCGTTCATAGGTTTTATTCTTTATCCTTATAAATTTAATGTATTTCCTTTAGTATAGTGCGGTGACACGCACGCGAGAGTTTCGGGACACGGTTAAATATCCCGTTGAATTATTCAGGACTCTTTTAGCGAAGCGGTGCCGTTCCACCTGCAACAAAAGTACATAGTCCCTTAGTTATGTAGAGTATCACTGTATTTAGTCTATGCAAATAGTAAGAATTTATAATGTCAAGTATAGTAGCTACGGTGTTGCTCTATAATCAGTGAAGACCGTCATAAATGTTTTTAGGATATAATCCTCATTTTAACTATAATGCCTAAAACCGAAAATACTGGTTCCCACTAAAATAAGCCGGTTATTCCTATCTACCTATCTAGAAATCTTAATCCTGTCTTAAACTGTGGGGTTAGGAAAAACAAAAATTTATATTGGATTTTTCCGTACACGAACCGTATATGGTTTTAAAAAACGGTACGGTTTTAAATAAAATTAAAATAAAATCGATTGTCAGCAGTGGAACCACTTGATTTTTTGTATTAGACTATTTCTTATACCTACTTAGATCAATGTGATAACCAAGCTATACAAAATAAAAAACTTTTAAAAACAGAATTTCATAAAAGAAAATGAAGAAACAATACACCGCGTAAAAGCAAAATTCGAAAGGAAAAGTGCTAAAAAGTGAGACTAGAACTTCACAATTTCTGCTGCAATCCAGTGCTTGACGGAAGCCACTGTGTTTATTTTAAAAGGAATTTCTCGCAGAAAATTCAACAAAAGCTTTCAAGAAGCAAATACTTCATCAAAGGAGACTAAACGACCCGTCCCGAGTACTGAAGCGCTAATATAGTTTAGAAGGCATCGTACCTCTATTTCCTGGCTTATGGCTTAGCGCGAATAGAATAGCTGGCCCACTTTCACACATATTATGTATACACACGTCAACCACCAAGCAGGTCGAGTGTGGTAAAAGAAGCATTCATGAGCTGAAGTTTCAAGCGTGGAGATATTCTAAAATCTTTGAATTAAATACTACGTAGGTACTATTGACGAATAATTATGTATTTGAGCCGTTTGGAGTAGAGAATTTAGGCCCATGGGGGCTTGGGGCACACAAAATTCACAAGGCCCTGATGGAGAGACTCACAGGTACTACGCGTGATCGGAATGCTGGTTTTTATTTCGGCCATAAAAGCAAATAGCATTGCCATACAACATTGCAATACCGCCAGTATTCCGAGCACGCTGACGTCTAGTGACGGCATGGATCGACCGGCCACCCCCGTATTCTCTATCTCGCGGCAGGTTTGCAACAAGCGTAAATTGTACGATCGTTGCTGTCAAACGTCACTTTTCTCATGCAAATTGTTAATTATCTATGCTACTTGACATTGGCAAAATTGTGTATAATATTATCGTCATATGCCATTAAAAAAAAAAGAAAAAAAGAAAACCCAAAGTTACCGTTTGACAGCATTATTGCAAACTTGTCGCGAGTAAAGAATAGCCCTGCGGGTTATCTATGACAGATTTGAGATAATCCAGTTAATAAAAGAGTTTGTTGTTAATAAAGGTAGGTTTAATTTTAGGTTAGAATTGTAACAATTATTTTCTTTTGTAATTAGTTTAATATGAATAAATAATAAAAAAATACCAATTCGTATCGTTGGAGCAACCCACCATTGGTGAATGTAATTAAATAAATTCATAAATAAATGTTGGACATTTCACACACTAAGCAGAGCTTGTGTTATGGGTACTAGATAACTGATATACTAAATACAATACATTACATACATAGATATATATTTTTTATTAGACATAGTAAATACCCAGAACGCCCTGAACAAATATCTGCAGATCGTACAAATATTTGTTCCGAGGCGGGAATCGAACCTGTAACCTCCTGCGTCACAGGCGAACCTTCGCCCACCGCGCCACAGAGGTTGTAATTATAAATCAGTTATACACAAATACACATGACATAGTGGTTGGTCTGAATTTTGCCATCTGCAGTCGAATGCTGCTTTTTCCCAACTAATTACTGCAATTCAGCAACTCTGATCACGTGTGGTTATATAATGTGCGTAGCATCATGAGAAAACATTGTTATATAACATAACATAGTCAGCAGTGACGTACCTAGTCCTGATTGGGATCAGGAGTAGGTACCAATCATAGTGATTCCTTGTGTCTTGGGTATCAGGAACTAAGAGTACCATGGTACTACAACAGCCAGACTCGAAAGATATGCTTACGGATATAGTTAACATTGACAACATTTTTCACGCAGCGGAAATCAAACCCGTGCTTCTCGCACACCGTGGCAGAGAGGTCGTCAATTAAATATAATTGCCAGAATACTATTGGGTGCTACTGCAACTATGTAGTGATGTATCATTCATTTGGTAAAAACGGGAAATTTTCACGTACCGATATGTTGGTGGAAGCACCAACATATCGGTGGAACCGAGAGGAGCGAGCTCAGACACGCAGTGCAAGGAAGGACGCGGAGGGAGTGTAGCGCGATGAAGACCCTCGATTAGGGTCGAAACTTGTTGGTACTTCCACCAACATATCGGTACGTGAAAATTTCCCGTTTTTACAAAATGTATGTAGCGATGGCTTTTAACAGTATTAAATAAAGTTTTAACCTAATAAATCAATTATTGTTTTAATTTTAATGAACTTTCCACACGTACTGACGACATGCTGACGGCTGCGAGATTGTATGGTTTGACGGTTACACCCACCTGATTTAAAAAGAGCGTGGTTAGTTCCACTTCTGGATACCTGGAACTAAGCTGGCCCAGTGTCGTTTCAATTTAAATTGTGACGAATCAAATTGAGTGTTCTTACCGTGACAGATAAGTTTGTGGGGCTGTATAAAATTGATTTAGCTGTCAGCAATTGTGGAAGATCCATAACCATATGATGTTTGGAAATTCTATGTTGTGGTTTGCCCGTAAAGTGAGAGTCAGAACTTAATCAGAATTAATCTACTTATTTCCCTCTCAATATTTATTTGTGTACTTGTGAGTTTTATTAAATATCATTCAAAAGACATGATCGTAATGCTTCTCTTTCAAATATTAATATTAAAATTCAAAGGCAATATTTCCAAAGATTTTTTCCGCAGTTTATTAGCTTCTCGCAAGTAACAAGTTTTGTTTTTTCGTTCAATTTACGCGAGCTTTGATTCCTATATAGATTTAGGAGGAAATTGTTTGATCTTTACAGGGAAAATCGGCGTAAAGCCTCGTTGACAACGCATTTACATCGACTTTTATTTTGTACATAAACTATTCGTACTGAGTATATATCCTTCTTTTCTCTTGTGTTTTTCCGTCACGGTT
Organism: Epirrita christyi; assembly: GCA_951392215.1. Classification (NCBI taxonomy): domain Eukaryota; kingdom Metazoa; phylum Arthropoda; class Insecta; order Lepidoptera; family Geometridae; genus Epirrita; species Epirrita christyi. Next base: position 7,459,471 of record OX595852.1, read on the forward strand.
CTTTCTTGGTAAACCTGTCTGATTTGATTGTGACCGCTACTGTAAGAACAAACCACGTATTGTGAGAATTCAGGGTCTGCCCTGCAGGAAGTCTCTTATTATAGGTCTTAGTATAGGATCTAGTCGTGTGTATGTTTAAGGCACGTGCACTAAATCAAAGATAGGTGGCGAAGTCTTATTCATTTGGTTGACATTTGGTACCTAGGTTGAAAACATTTCAAAGCAATCTACTTCCTATTTTTAGGGTTCCGTACCTTAAAAGGTATTAACGGAGGCATTATACGATCACTCTCGTGCTTGTTTATCTGTCGCGCATATTATAAAAAATAGTAATATGGCGACCTAATCGAACGTATAGCGTAAATAAACTAATTCTAATTTGGAGGGCAAACTAGATTTTTTTAAATAGTAGATTATATTACAATGAGTTTATTGCCATTTGATCCGATACGTTTATCCGCCCAAGTCAAAGACGAGGGTAGATATTTAAGAAGAGGATGAAATGGATTTTATAAACAAGTTAAATACACTCTGCTTTTCACTTTAATTGTGAGGAAACAGTGATATTGTAAATAAATGCCTCTGTAATTAAAATTTGAACAATTTTGTATGTTTAATGTATTCATCTTTCCTGGCAAATTCACAGTGTTTGTTTGAATTTGTGACGATGTAGACGGCATATTGTGAAATGAAGCTGGCTCTGAAATCGCGGTATTATTTTTATTTGGTTAAACAGAACAGGGAAGGCAAATAAATTCGAATAAATAATATATAACGTTAAATATAATAATGTTAACGTAAGAAAAAGTTTTTTTATGGAGTTTTATTCGAGGATCTAATTGCCTTAATTTTAGATGTAAATAAGTTTGTGAAGTAAACACTTTTATGCACAAGAGTATAAAAAGCAGATTTAGTCCACTTACACTTCGCCCAAACAAGAACTTTAAGAGCATGAGAAATTAAAAAAACTTGTGAAAATAAAAAAATTAAACAAATGCTTCATATGACATAACAAAAGAAAGGTCTAGTTATCAAATATTTTAATATTTTATAATTCATTACTTAAAAGATATTAAAGAAAACATATGAAAATCATGTACGAATCCTACATATAAATAAATAAAATAAATAAATGAATAAATGCTGGACATTTCACACACCATTATCTAGCCCCAAGCTAAGCAGAGCTTGTGTTATGGGTACTAGATAACTGATATACTTAAGATAGATATTTTTTATTAAACATAGAAAATACCCAGTTCACCCTGAACAAATATCTGCAGATTGTACAAATATTTGTTCCGAGGCGGGAATCGAACCCGCCACCTCCTGCGTCGCAGGCAAACCTTCGCCCACCGCGCCACAAAGTCGTCAACATTATGATTGGTCTCCCAATACTTATCCGTGACATTTACTGTCTTTGTAAGTACCTACCTATACTAAAATTATGTGTCTATTGTATAGTTTTTATATCATGATATATAATTATCAATTTATCTTTATATTATTAATTTTTATATAATAATAATTACGGAGCATATAAATTTACAGTCTACTGGAAAACCAAAACAAAAAAATTAAGACATTCAATTCCCACGAAAAATGGAATATGTTTGTGACGAGTAAATGAGTATAAAATGTGTTAATAACTAATAAATTAAAAAAAAATATAAATATATAATTTGTAATTTTTTTTATTTAACATAAATGATATCCTACTTGTACGACACCCTCCCCATACGATCCGATTCGCACTTAACCGGTTTATTTTTGTTCAATCCTCGTAAAGAGGTCTTAAATTCGGCGGCTGTATTTTTTATGTATGTACACCGATTACTCCCTATGGCTGGTCCAATTGGGATAGTTTATTTACGGTGTAGGAAGTGATACCGGTGTTGTCCCATATTTTTATATATCCAAATAAGATAAGATAGTAAGATAATTTATTATAAGATCTGATTCTTTATTAAAAATAAGTAATTTACCTACCTTGCCTTGAGGATTAATCAATAAATATAAAGATAGATTATTAAAATATTGGATTGATCGTTTTTTATTTTTCGAATGAACATTTTGGTAACAATGAAAACATACAATAATAGAAGTGGTTAGTTAATAAGCAGGTATCTTTTAATAAGCTATGAGCAACATTATAGCCTGAATCGGCGTGAAAATGTTATGTAATTGAATATTTTGAATACCAAATCCACCAAATTCAATGATTGATCTACCAAATTAAAGTTGCACTGAAATTCAGCAAACAATTGATTCAACTTTACCAATAAGCTTTTAATGATCTCACTGGTGAAGTATGCCTGTGATCGTTATATTATTATACATATTGATATTTTTATTTATAAAAGAAATCCACCTTTCATCGTCGTTTCATCGTTCAGCTAGTTGACGTTCACTGCTGGAACTGGCTGGGCCTCGCCCGTAGAATGCAACGATGAACGGGATCAAGTCGCCTCTATTCACCAACTTTCTACGTCCTTTACAATGTTGCCAGCCCGTGGAGGCATCCCCCACTTTCTTTATAAATCATATAATGATTAGACTTACCTCTGACTAACCTCTAGCTATCTCTGCCTCTAGCATATCCCCACGGATCTATGTCTTTTTCATCACCTGTTAGAAGTCCACTGTTAAACAGGGTCTCCTACATAGTATGCTATGGGGGATTTGCCCTAATCACCACGCTTGGTAGGTGGATTGGTGATCGCAGTATTGGTGTTGAGTACTCAGGTGGATGCTGCCCCATCCCCTAGTTTTATCTCTTGTCGACTTTTACGACAACCATGGGAGGAGACGCAAGGGTCTATTCTTAGTCCGGACACACCACGGTACGGACCTATGTCCTGAGTAAAAGTCTGATATAAAAGAAGTCATGAACCTTTTTCTATTGGATAACTTAAATAGAAACGAGCTTAAAAAACGTTTCTATTATAATTTTATGATGTGCAAAAATCACTCCACTGCATTTTACAGGGGAGACTCGTCGAGCAGTGGACATCTACCGGCAGATGATGATAACTTCAAAGTCCACGTAGTAAATAGGCTATTCTTGCTGCCAAGGGGAATCAGTATTTTGATAAGGAAAAACAGAATATTTCACTTATTCACTATTAAATATTCAAGCTAATTTGCAATACGAAGTCATTGCGAAACTGTAATAGTTACTTTGTGTACGTATGTTAGTAAATTCCTACTATGCTGGTAATCCACCTTTAATTAGTTCTAATTAATAATAAGTCAGGTAGGTACCTATACCTAATAATTATAATTTCACGCCAAGACACTTCGTAAATACAACAATCACATTTTCCACTTAACGGTTAGTAAACAATGTGGTTCATGCATATTAAATATGCTTAAAGCAGGACCTATTTATACATACTCGACCTTACTAGTCTTTAGTACCTACATTACTCATTATGGGACCTACCGATCAGCTGTTTTCTGTCATCCGTTGTTAGAAGTAAACCAGAGCAGTGCAAACTTTTAAATAAAACTTTCACAAACACTGAAGTGACACAAGTTTTGTTTGTTTTTCACGTTTGAAAGTTTGTTTATGGGTTACGTGATGGCATGCGTTTGGTCATGGCCCGCCGCGTGCGTGCTAGGCCGCTTCGCGCGGTGTACTGCTGAACGTTCAGTTACCTTCTAGGGCGGATTGGGCGCGCGCCACCTTCAGGTGAGCTGGGTGAAGCTAGAAAGTTGTGGATGCGCTTTTATTACTTTTTTCTTTAATAGTTCTTAGAATGGTATTTTATGAGTTTAATGTGGATTTATTTATTGATCAATGTTTAAAGTACCAGCAGAAAGTTAACATAGTACTGGCATTAGATGATTTTAGATTTTGGTGAATTATTAAGGTCATTTTTTTTAATGGATTTTTATACATATTTTTTTTATTGAATTGGAGAATTCTCCAATTAGATATTTCAATAGAAAAATACAATTAAACAGTAAAAATCAACGAATCAGAGCAAAGCAATCTTATTTAACAGAAATTATTTGATAAAAATCTGCTAAATAGCACTAAAAGTTTATAGGAAACGGGAAAAACGGTGAATTTGAGGCTGCGCATAACCGAGGTCGTTAAAGCTCACTCGAGGCTTTCATTTGTACGAGTAGGTCGATGTTTCTCGCGTATTCATTACGAATTCGAATAACTGCGCTAACCGATCCAGTCTTTATCAAATCGATTCATTTATCATCATCATTATCATCAGCCTGTAGAAGTCACTGCGCTGGACATAGGCCTTCCCCTTAGAATGCCACGACGAATGGTCTTAAGCCACCTCCATCCACCGACTTCCTGCGACGTTTATAATGTCTTTAGTCCAAAGATTGAATTAATTCAATTTAATTTATAAATTATTATCATTCATAGTTGTATCTTCTTCACCAGCCGGTAGATATCCACTGTTGGATGACGCTTCCCTTATAGCATTGCATAGCATACAACTCGTAACATGCAATGAAGGGATTTTCCAAAATCACCACGCTTAGCAGGCAGATTGGTAATAGCAGTAATTGATATTAAGTATTCAGGTGGATGCTGCTGCCTATCCCCTGGTGTAATCCCTGAGTAGGGTTTTACGACATCCACGGGAGGAGACGGAGTGGTCTATTCTTAGGCTGTACACACCATGGCACATTATTTATTTATGTTTACAGTCTCATAACTTAACTTAATCTCTCTCCCAACTAATTTGTAATGGAAGTTTTAAAATGAGCTTCCAAATTACAAATTAAGACAGTAATGGACATTATCTGCTTAAGTCTTGTTTAAAAAATGCATTTTTTATGAAATGAATATTAAAAAGGTCTCCGGGGACGATGTCTAAAGTTGAGACAGTTTTAAGATTGAGTTCGTTCAAAGGCGTTTTAAAGACGAATCTTTAATTAATATTGTGTGATATCAAGTCTATAACCAGGACGTGTTGCCAGTGATGACTTACGGCACTGAGACGTTTGCTAACTACATATAATATTGGCCTCATACACTAACTCAATCAAAGTAACGCAATGAACTATGTAGTGTGCCATACTCGTAGTTTTACTACGTGTTAAAAATCTGAGGTTAGGAGATCCGTAGAAGAATATTAAGATCACCGATAAGTTGAAGTGGCATCGGTCAGGCCATTTTGCTCGCAGAACTGACAACCGTTATATTAGCGAACGGTTGTCACCCAAGAACCAAAACAAAGACGTCTGTGTTTTCAGCAGAGAACGTGAGCAAGAAGGACTCGCGAATTGCATGGAAGCAAAGACAAGGACACTCAAAAGCCTTACCACATTGCAGGTACGGTAAAGTAGCCACCATAGCGACTGGACGTGTGAGGCCTATTACGAGGTATAAGAAATTCAAAGCGCTCAACGAGGTATTCAGGGGAGATTGGACAAAAAAAAATTGGAAGAATTTTTAAGAGAAGTGTCAGAAAGGGATGATCGTGACACGAAAAGGGAGCTATTTTAGTTGGGATCCAACTCGGATACGAGATCAAACTTGCGCAATCCGAATATAAAAAGAATGCACCAGTTTTGAAGTTCATTTGTATGCAATTAGTGGCCACGTGGAGTGAAGTGTACCTATACTAGGGACAAGATAAAAACTCCTTTTTGACGCTGTCGTTTCCATAGAGTTTCGTAAAAAACATATCGGTTTTATGCAAAACCTAAAACTACTACCAACTACTGAACTACTACTGAAGAACTAGCCAATCTTATTTCTTTTATAAATAAAAGAGAGCTTTAATTAGTCTGTTTAAACCATTTTTGAATTACTACAATTATATTGACTTTAAAAAATTGCAACTGTCAAAAAGTATTTGTTAGCATGTCCTTAGTATATAGAAAGCTTCAGTAAAAATTACACCAGAGGCCAAAGCACGAACATCTAACGTTATCGAGACGCTAGCGAGACGATTGTAAAAGTCAAATGTTAACCAATCAACTTACAAAGATTTCAAAGCACCTAATGTCATTGGCCAATATTTGACATTGGCGATCGTCTCGCTAGGCGTCTCGATAATGTTAGATATTCATGCTTACCCCACAGATTATCCAGTTATTAGGGCGAGCACAGATGGGCAAATCCGAATCGAATATTCCTGAGGTTCAATTATGCATTGCCCCAGGATCGATTCAATTGCGGTCAATCATAGTGGTTAAACCATAGGTTGGAATAAGCAGTCCAAAAATTGAGCCGTTTGATCACTCCATATTAGGATATTATTTGGGTATGCATGTACCAGAAATTATATTTTTAATGTTATTAGCGGCGATCCTAATATATATATATCGATATCCTCTATATTGCGATATTCTCTAAAACTGCAATACTGCAATTGGGACTCGTGATCTGACTGCTTTATCGCTTTTATTTACAAACACATCAATTCTTAGAACACTGTTTCTATTATTACCATTTGCATTGGTTAAAAAGAAAAGGTGGAACACCAGGAATCTTGGAGATTCTGCAAAGTTTGTTGCAATATGTCAGGATACTTCAAGCAACATTCATAATAATTATAATACAAAAATAATACTAAATTTTATTTCATCTCACTAAATGGTTGGATCAAGGGTTAGATTCAGAAGGCAGTACTCCTGGACGCGGCTCGCATAGTCAGGAGGTTCCTCTCTCTGCAGCCCTAGCCTCCGACCGCTTGGGCCTTGCTCCGCGGCCGGAGGTTTCCAGTTTTGATATATATTTTTACTATAGTGTTTTTTATAGGTACTAATTATGTTTCAGGCCCTGACTATGCTAGACTTGCCAAAATACACCTTAACTCAACTACAAAAGTCTGAAATTTTAAACACCAGTAGAATCGTTCGAAAATTTTTGCAAATCAATTCATCCCTTAAATGGTACCATCTATAATACAACATTCGAACAAGCTGGTGTGGCACTTGGCTTAGGCTCGTGTACCGTAGTAAATCGCCGGCTCTGCTGAGCCAAGCTGATCAAATCAGATAAACACAACAAGAATGCCATAGTGTGTCCGGCGTAAGAATAGAATTCCTCCAACTCCTCCCATGGATTTCATAAATACCGATTAGTGGATTATGCCGGGAGATAAACAGCCAAGCGTGGTGATTATGGTAAACCCAGAGGGGTTCCTCTAGGGAAGCCTCGTGCAACAGTGGATGTCTACCAGCTGGTGAAGAGTAAGCTATTTACTAAAAAGTAGTTTAGCTAGATTAACGATTAACCTTCATAGTTCGCTGTGGTTTCACAAATTATGGCAGTAAATTCATTCAAATGTTTTACTTTTTAGTTCATTTATTTATTTGTTTATTGGTAATCAATAGCGTTTTCTTAAAATCTAGGCAGAAAAACATGTGTGACAAACACAATGCCAATTAATAGATTACCCAAATTTGTGAATAATATAGGTAAGGAAGAGTTTTACAAGATCAAAAGCATGTGTAGGTACGAAAGTTTGCATCCAAAGTGACTGAGCGCGTTATGTGTAATATGTTTATTTTCAACATACATACACTTTGAAAGCATTAAGTAAATTAATAAGTAGAAAGATAATAACTAAATAGGTGGACCGTACGCGCTTAATGGCTACAATCATTTATGATCGTAATACAAGTTAGTATTCAATTACATTAAAGGTAAAGTATGAAGTTGCCTTTTTAACGTATTGGCCGCTTTAATTTTAAATTAAACCAGCATGGTCGAAGATTCGTGATTCAATATAAAATTTGAGACATTCTGTTATTTGATTTTCATTTGTTTTTACATTAAGCTTCAAAAATTATGATTTATTTTCAAAAGCTATTTGAGCTATCAAAGGTTTAAAAATGTTGAATGTAAGAATTTAATAAAGAATGAGGGTAAGAATTTAATAAGGAACCCATGATATAAGTTACCAACTGACTACAAAATCAATTACTTACATTAAACAAAATTGACTTGCAGTGAGCTTCGCACCTGCGTAAATTCACTGAATTTCGAGCGATTTTAAAATTACCTTTTTTTTGTTTTACTTGCAGCAATAGTATTCATAGTGAATATTTACGCGTAAAAGTGCCTTTAGCAAACCTGCCAACTTCGCCTGTACATACTAGTGATGACCGGGATGACCTGGTATTTATCGATGACCTAAAACGTTTATGAGGGATTCGTGCCGGAGCTAATCTTCCTGTTTCCGTTATCGATAAACTAAAATATCGTGCCGTGAAATTTATAGCGAAACGTATAAATTCAGAATGGTGAAACCGTGACTAGGCGATTTTAAAAAGGGGCTTAGTTGAAAGTGTTTCGTCGCATTTTATGCAGATAAAAACTTTAAAAAAAAAATAATTCGTTTATGTAAAACCTTGGTGAAGGTGAAACTTGAGGCAATCTCTTTGATACAAGAGAATGAGAACATGTTATACTATATTTTATATTTTATTTCATTATATATATTATGTTACAGTACCTAATAGTTACAGTTTCCTACGGCCTCAAAAATCTTGGAAGCGTATTTGTATCCACATTCTATATTTACTGAATTCCGTATTTGCCTATGATATTTCAGGTTCCATATATCCTACTAATATTATAAACGCGAAAGTTTGTGAGTCTGGATGGATGGATGTTTGTTACTCTTTCACGTAAAAACTACTGAATGTATTTGAATGAAACTTTACAATAATATAGCTTATACATCAGAATAACACATAGGCTACAATTTATAAAGATATTGTGTGAATTGTCCATAATATGACGATAAGTGTCAAGTAATTAGGAAAAAATCTACCATCTGCGAGCTATTCTGGCGTGCGCTGCCAAAACCGCTAGAGTTACACATATGTAATGTATGATAGAAATGTTTATTTTAAATAGTCCTACAAAAAAGTCCGCCACAGTATATATCTATATCTTATGTGTAAGCCATTACAGCAAAATGTGTATAATATTATAAACGCTTATTACTTCTTCACGCTCAAACAGCTGAACGAATTTGAGTGAAATTTAGAGTGGAGATACCTTATACCCTGGATTAATACATAGGCTACTTTTCATCATCATCATCATCAATTTCCATCATTATTCACGAGGGTGAAACCGCGGGGCGCAACTAGTTGCAAATAATCCGGTATGAGTGCCGGTGAAACACACGCGTGGACACGATACTTTACAATGTCATGTCTCAGGGTGGCAGGCGCAGTGCAGTACCACGTAGGGCGCGACCTAGGTGGACGTGTCCTGTTAGGTAATGCATTGTTATAGGCCATTACCGCTCAACATCAAGCGAGCCAAAAGCTTGTCACGGTAATTACTCAATTAAAAAAAATACAAATGTTTTTTTATAAAAATGTATATTTCAAAACAAGTATCTAAACTGTACACTGTAGACTGTGCACTGTGTGTATTTGTGTGTATTTCCGACTGATAATGATGATGAAATTAGTAATCCGAACTGAGAGCTGATTAAAATGAGCCTAAACATGACCAGTCTTCTATTTTTCATCAAAGAGTTCCGTTACCCAGTTTCTGTTACCATCATCAGATGAACTCGTTGTCGATGTCGTTGACATAATACTTAATTGTTTTTAATACCTGGAGTTAAAAAATAGCTTTTAAAAATAAATTTGGTAAAGTGTGAATGTGTGTGAAACTCGTATTAACTTTTCTTGACTTGATACCGACGATAATTGCAGAGGGAAAATTAAAAGCTGATCATTAGAAATGAATTAGCAATACTTGGTAGATGCAGCTTACTGCCAATAAAATATTTACTAGCTAAAATCTTGGAGTAAATAAAATAGAGGTAGTTTTTATGTTGTTCTCAACAGAGTTATTTTGAAATTACTATCATAAGAGCTTAAGGAACCTTTTCTTTGGTTCCATTAGGGTCGCAATAGATACGGAAGCTTGTTCTACAAGGAAAACCTCACAAGACCACCGGGAGATTCCAATTTCCCGAAATAATGGGCTTATGATGTCGAGCTGCGACAGTATTGTTTTGTTTTCGATAATTGAATAGAATTGTAATCCAACTTTAGGAGACCTTTAAAAATTTACCACCATTACATAGGAATGGCGAGATATCGTGAGGTGAGCCACATCAACCTCTAACAATCTCACTTTGGATGTTTTTATGTTTGATATTCAATCCACGAGCCACTAGTAATTAAATATACCTACACCATACAAACGACAACGATATCTTACGAGCCACTAGTAATTAAATATACCTACACCATACAAACGACAACGATATCTTTGTCAAAAGCTCAACCACTAAGAAGAAGTAGGTACATTCAAAATATAAAATTAGCTAAGCCATAACAAGCCTATTTATGTCGTTGATCGGTCTCTCAGACTGTCAAAAGATTGAGAGAAACGACGAGGGCCCGGTGGTAATTTGATGAGTAATTTTGTTCTCATCGATGCAAACTCATACTATTTAGGATTAAAACCAACCTTTAATCAGAAAAGGGGTCATGATGGCTTTACTTATCTGCGTGATTAGACCCAATCATAGTCAGAATTTTAACTTACCAGAAATGCTTGCAATAAAATGCTTGGAAACGAATGCAATAAATTCAATGGCGCTTCTTGGTAATTGACGACTAAACGTGTGATTTACCGACAAAAACATGAAATTATAAGATTATTCAAAATGATCGTTGTGATTTCAATGAATAAAATTCTTTTGATTTGATTTAATTTGAAATGTTTTTTATATTGCAGCGCAGTATAAAGTGCTTCGAAGCTGAACATATTAATCAATAGCATATAAAGAAAGATTTTAGGTGCCTATTCGTAAGTACTAAAGTCTGTTCAGCGAGAGAGACCCGTCGTGGGATTGGAGGGCGCTGCTATGCTAAATTAACTGTTTTGTTTAACGGGTAACACCAATAGCGCGTCTTCCGTTTTGATCCTATTACAACTATTACTATTTCTTGTTTTTTTTTTTTTTTTTTTTTAAATGCTGACAGTAAGAAACCAACTCCTAATTATGGTTTTATTATGTAGTTCACAACTTTAGCTCACAATTTGGCCACGACGAGTCTCTCGCTGAACAGACTCTAAACAGATGTTATGAAAGAAAATTTTAATGTAAGATTAGCACATAAAATATTCCGGCAACCGCAGCACTCTCAGGTAACAATAAAGTGGCTAAATACAGAATTATTAGGAGAAATTTTCACCAAGTCAGGGTCATATTTGGACAAAGTAACAGGGGCTGAATTTCAGGGACCTCTAACTGTAGGTACACCAAATAACTAGCACTGTATTATAAGGACAAACAAATGTGCCTTTCTATTGTAAACAGATAGATAGATAGGAAATAATTTATTACGCACCATAAACACTAACCCCCTTGTTCATAATCATTTTTCAAACATATTTTAGTTAAAATAGCTTCTGTTATGTTCTCTCTGATATAAAATGGCGTATGTCAAAACAAAACAAAAGCTTTTTTAGCTGTCAAAGGTTTTAAAATTGATTATGAATAAGAGGGTTTCATGTCATGTAAACTATTTTAACAAGTTTAGAAAAAATACTTTTTACTGGGATGTGCCCTGCATTATTTGATTTTATTGATTATGATGTAAGTGCATTCATTGTGCACTTACATCATAATCAAAATGCAATAATTCGACTGTTCAAATTTAAGAAGTTATATTTTTAAATAGCAAACATTTTTGTGGCAGAAAAAAACAAGAAATTGTTTTTTAATTTCTTTTAGTATGTTCTTATAAATAAATTTCAGGATTATTTATTGAACTTTGCTCCCATTTTCACTTTAATGTTTTTGAAGGTATTTTATCTTTTTAATCCCAGTAAAATGGCTGTGACATATAAGAGAGGACGAAATCATAAGTGTTCCAATTTTTGCCATTTACCTACAGAACCCTAATAATGTGGTTGGTGATATTTCGGCGATAATTATTCAATCTCAGTTGCCCCACATGCTCAAGCAGCTTTTCGAATCTGACCCTGGCCCAAGTCAGCACTAACAGCAAGCTGGCGTAATTAGGTTAATCCCCAAAACTCGGGTTTAAACTAAGTAAAAAGGTTTTAAGATATTTTAATCCCTTATTAGTCATTCTGTTGTTTCAACCCTACCGTTGCGTTGGTTCCAGAATCCGAGCAACATTGTTTAACAACTTCGGCTAAAGGGTTTTAACACCTCGTGACAAATAAATTTATATCTGAGTTTAGTATTCCAGCTACGTTTTTGCTGTTCGAATTGATTTGCCGTTTCATGGTTGATGAGTTATTGTTTTAAATGAAATAAAATGATTTTGTACACTAACCTACTCAAGACAGTGCTCATTTTTCTTTAACTTAACATCTTTTATTTTACTTAACCTGTTGAGTAAATATGTAGTTAAAATTTTGCATAACATCTTTTATTTAACTTAACCTGTTAAGTAAATAGTTAAAAATTTTGCATAACTGTCAAGTTTCAATGCAATACAATATTATATAGTGACAGCGAGCTAATTTGATGATGGAGACAGAAGGTGGACAACGGAAAGCCTTGATGGAAAATAGTATTGATCGTGTTTAGGTTAATTTGGATCAGCTTACAGGTCTGATTACTAATTTCATCATAATCATCAGCCGGAAGTAGGTACATTTCATAAAACCAACCAACTTAATAAAAGGTCAAAGTTAAAAGATTAAAAGTTAAAAGTCATGTCCGTTGCCGCATCTAACGAATGTAGTAAAATTTTCGTCACATTCAATGCGATCAGCCATTTAAAGAAAAACTCCACGAAATGCAGAATGAATGAATGTACTCTTTTTGAAGTTAATAATTCGAATTCTACGATATGAGAGTAGATAAACTTAAATTTATTAGAAGAAGCCAGGATTAGAAGTACGTATTTGGTAATCCATGTCATCTACTATCTGTGTATATTTCAAAGAAATCTGTTTAGCCGTTTAGGTAGCGGCGTGAGTAACAAACAAACAAACATCTTCATTGGACTTATATTATACGTGATGTGACTGTTATGGGTGTTTTTATTTAAACTTTCATATATACTGTTATTGGTTTTAAAGTGGACCCACACTTAAGGGAAATATTAAGATTCTTTTATATCCCATTCCATTACAATATTATTTATTATTATTTTAATAAACCATTTTATTTTTACGAGTCTCTTAGAAAAAGTACCAGATATTTATAAAAATAGGTACCTAATGAGAAAAGTCTAGTCATTTTATGTTTTTTAGTATATAAAAAAATATGGAGCGTTTGAACGTTATTTCTCATAAATTTTATAAGCTTTTAAATACCTAAGCCACAGAGCTAGAGCTTTATTGAAATCTAAAAAAATAAGATAAATCACAAAGCGATACTTTTCTGAAATCGGTTCAACTTCTTCGATAACAAAAGTTTAAAATATCGATTCCTTAAACTACTCCCAAAAGAAACATCAATGAGATACCGAAAACTCGTAAAAATAAAGGTTAGAATCGTAGCAAGAAAATCTATTTTTTCATATCAATATCCTAAGCTGTCTCCACCGTCTCCAATAACGTTTGATATTGAAAACCATCAAACGTTCGATGTCTGCGTATTAGAAAATATACCATCACATAAGCAAATAATCCATGTTTTAGTGGTAAATATTGCCAGTCATTCGGTCGTCTACAGCATCTTAGGCCATTCAATTTGTTGCATCCCAGAGAGACCCTACTCAATACGTAATTGACACTGGCTTATCCCCAAACTTAGAGCCGCAATTTATTCACATTTCTGTAAATAGTGACTTGCTATTTCCGCTTACTATATCGACATTTTCTACGAAAAAATCCGTTTTTGTAAACAACGAAAATGCCAAACCTTTCTGCCCCTTTGTGACACTATTCGGGCATATTAAATATTTATATTGTAGCCCGATTCACACAAATGGAAGTGCCTTCGCTTAGTCAACAATGATTTTGTGTGAACAGGACTTATAATGGACAATAATAGTTTGTTAGCGAAACAAATCAAATAAAAAGTATTTTATTCTTAGAAATCAAAAGCATCATTTTAAATCGTCACTTCCGCTAGTCATAACTATCTTGTGCTACTGTTTGCCAGTCCGTCTCATAAGCAACCAGTTCATTCCGCTCTTTTTTTGTATTCTACTTGGCAAGCAGACCCACTCTACGGCCTACCTGATAGGTAGTTACCGCAGCCTATGGACGCCTGCAACACCAGAGGCACACACGCGCTGCCCTTAGACACTTCCTTCATGGTCAGCCGCAACGCCGAGTATTCAAAATGGAAATGATTGTACTGATTTTTCGAAAGTTGGTAAAGGGTACACAGGCCGCCTTGCCACTAAGTGGAAACCTGATATGGCGTACATAATCCTATTGTTATAGAAGAAACCCGAATCTATAATTAAAAAGGTATTAAAAAGAAAACTCTAAGATAATATTTCACGCCCTTGAAAGCTTAAAGTTTCGCTGCGTTCAATGTAACTTTGTTTTATGAAGTCATTAGTCATCCTTTTGTTGGCGATTACGGAGACTAATTTTTCACGATGAGACAAATTTTGAGAATAAATTAAACCAGTGTTGTAATCTTGTGCAATAAAAACCGGGGGAAGGAAGGAGTTTACTTTTGTTTGGGAAGTGTACCTGCCAGTTCTTAAACTAAATTAATTTGGCTAACTTTATGCAGAAGTGACCGGGAAGTGAGATGCCGTAACGCTTTTGTTAGATATTTTCTAACTTTGCACGAAACAAGAGCCCTTGATTGTTCAATTTCGTTCAATTCACGTAGAGTTTGAATAAACACACAAAGAACATTTTTGTGTAAAACGATTCGTAAAGAGACTAGTAGAGAAATATTCAGAAAATGTTCGAGACGTGGTCGCTAACTATTGGCCTCAAACACAAACTCGATGTCGCGCTGCGGGCTATAGAGAGAGCTAGACTTGGAGTTTACCTACTTATAGACTTTAAAACAAGGAGACCCGTAGAAGAACCAAGATCACAAACATAACTCTCAGAATAAATAAGTCAAGTGGCAATGGCAATAGCGCGTAGAACCGAAAACCGTTGGGGAATAACGGTTCTCAAGTGCCAACAACGAACCGGCCGTCGCAGTGTAGGAAAGCCCCTCTCGATGACCAAACATGTTTTAATGGTCGTAGGAGGTTGATGGATGGAGGCGGATCAAGATTGTTCGTCGGGGCATTAAATGGGGGAGGCCTAAGTTCAGCAGTGGACTTCAATAGGCTTATGTTGATGATATAAAAATATAATCAAACATAGCTTTTAATAAATATATCTACATTATCTCAACATATTAGTAGATTATCGTGGTGTGTTTGGCCTAAGAATAGATCCCTTCATCTCCTCCCGTGAATGTAGTAAAAGTCAAGTAAGGCCTAAACCACGGGATGAGCAGCAGCATCCACCTGAGTACTGACGAATACTGCGATCACCATTCTGCCTGCCAAGCGTGGTGATTATGGAAATTCACCTTTGCATTTTAAAGGGCGAGGCCTCATCCTGCTGTTAGATAAAATACGATAAGAAGAAGCATAGTTGCCATTAGCATAGCATAGCATTGTTAGATAGCATAGTTTACCAAGTAAGAAACCATAAATACAAGGTGAACATTATATAAATAGGTAGGTACTTTTATGTGGCAAAGTCACTATCTTCATGATGAAAAAATAATCGTTAAATAATCTTATTTTTATTTTTTTCATTTTAATCCTTACTCAGATGTATTTTAGGTAAAAATTAGAGAACTAGGTCCAGGAGCGGGAAACGAAAGCACAAATCACGAGACAGCACCCCCTTGTAGTGGCGAGGGAGTTTAAAATTACAACTTTGTTTAAACTCATTACTCATTCTTTTGTTGGAGGCGCCACTGTAAAATTTTATGACACGAATAACTTAAATTACTTGAACAGAAACGCTTGTTTAAAAATTTCGAATGTGCTGTGTTGAAAGTTTTGCCAGTGTACAATCTTTTGTATAAATAACCCTCAGTAAAGATCATTGTAGAGCCGCTTTTAGATCAAATAGAGAAATTGATATTGGACTTTTTTATCTATCATACTTTAAAAATATATACAGGGTGTTGTTTTTAAATGGGACAGTATGGGGATATCCGAATCCATAAGATATACGGGAAAACTGTCTTTGGAACCATTTGCTGATTTTGTATGAAAATGATTTTGGCATATTTATATTTTTGGTCAAGCGTGAGTTCCCCATAAAAATGAGTAGTTTTCATCAAAAAAATTTTTATGCGAATCGACTTAGTTTTATGTAAGGATTGTTTCATTGTATCGGAAGAAAAAAATCTGAGCAGCAGAAGTTAGTCAAATTTAATAAAATGTTTACTCATACAAATTGTAAGTAATCTGGTACCTACGTTAATAAAACTATCGCAATAAATCTTCAAAATGGCCTCCCTCTTGCTGTTTCCAGGTACGGGTACGATTCAGAATACCTCTTGTGGCCTTAGACAAAGATTTTCTTATAAAAGTTTGACTAACTTCTACAGCTCTGATTTTTCTCATTTCACGAAACCATCAGAGCAGTAGAACAACATCCACCACACATCTTTGTCTAATGCCACTAGATATGTTCTGAAACGTGCCCGTACCTGGAAACAGCAAGAGGGAGGCCATTTTGAAGATTTATTGCGATAGTTTTATTAACGTAGGTACCAGATTACTTACAATTTGTATGAGTAAACATTTTATTAAATTTGACTAACTTCTGCTGCTCAGATTTTTTTCTTCCGATACAATGAAACAATCCTTACATAAAACTAAGTCGATTCGCATAAAAATTTTTTTGATGAAAACTACTCATTTTTATGGGGAACTCACGCTTGACCAAAAATATAACTAAGCCAAAATCATTTTCATACAAAATGAGCAAATGGTTCTAAAGACAGTTTTCCCGTATCTCTTATGGATTCGGATATCCCCATACTGTCCCATTTAAAAAAAACACCCTGTATATTATAATGTTTTTGATATTAATGGTAATTTTTAGGGTTTCATCTCCAAAAGGAAAACGGCCCCCTTATAGGAACGCTTTGTTCTCCGTCTGTTTGTCTGTCAAGCCTTTTTGTCTCAGTAACATCTAAAGTTATCATATATACTTGAAATGTATGGCAAATATAAAGGTCTATAGTACCGTAAACAATCAAGCTTCTAATAACTCAATGCATTCAAAAAATAATGGCAATGAATGTTGATATCGCGAAAATGAAAAACCTCTCTAGTAATAAACCTGTCTCTGAAATTGGGATTTTTAAGAAGCTTTGTGACACAAATAAAGAGACAAGTCCAAAAAAGAAGAATTTCAACTTTCTTTCCCCTAAAATGGGACGGTGAAATGTGTCGAAAAAAATGGCCGAAACTCGAAAAGAACTCTTGACGATTTCGAAATAATATACGGATAGGAATCCACAGGGTACGAGTTTTGCTCGCACTTGACCATTTTTTACCTTATTATAATTTGTAGCATTAACAAGACCCTTGGACTCCTAATAATACGATATTTTGTAAAGCAAGACCCATACATTCTCTCTCTTTGCATCTATTTACCCTTTTTGCTTAAAGTTGAAATTGATACGTCTCGTTTATCACCAGCAAGCCCAGTGAAAATTGAGTAAAAATCTTCTGAACTAAATATTTAGTTCTTAAAAGAATCGTTATGTAAGTATCTACTATTCTGTTGGCACCCCAATTCGCTAAGCGCTTCCGTAGAATCCAAACGGGAAAATAAGGAAAAACGTTATTGTTTGAACATGTTATCGGTTGTTTAAACTCGTAATTGCGCAAACATGTTTTTGCGTTCCTATTTCATGAAAGTAAACCCTGAAAACATATTAGAAAAATACACTCTCTCGTTTGAGAAAAAAAGTCTTTTATAGAGCATCAATGTTTCCTCGCAAACTAAAAAGGAGCGTGGGTGGACAATACGTATTTGCGTTGCATTGAAAGCGCCTGCAAGGCATTACTGAGGTGGCATTGTGTCGTGTTAGGGTGGTGTCCATTGTTAGCGACGCGACATAAAACTAAAACATAAAATTACGAAATAAAAAAAAGTATGACACAATGCATTCATCTGCGTGCTCCACATTGCTTTTTGAATGCGGCCCGCGTGATATCGGCCTTTGTAATACCTGCAGCAGAATTATCATAAATGCATTATATTTACTACGAAACAAGTTATTACATAATAAATTACGAAAAAATTGTAATATTAGTACAACGTCATCATTTTATCTATGTGTAGGTAATCGTATAATTATTTATAAGCATTTCCAAACCTATTTATGAAATTATATCTATGATGACAAAATTTATTTTTATCATGAATCCGTCTAAAAGGTTTGTTATTTGTTTTTTAGCCATAGACTCATAGTTACTGTACAATCTACAGATATATTTGTTCAGGGTGTTCTGGGTATTTTCTATATATAATAAAAAATATCTATCTATGTAATGTATTGTATTAAGTATATCAGTTATCTAGTACCCATAACACAAGCTCTGCTTAGCTTAGGGCTAGATAATGTTGTGTGAAATATCAGCATTTATTTATTTTTTTACTAGTCATACACAATAGGTCCTTTGTTTATTAAAATTTGAAACACTATTAAGCTTAGTAAAAAGCTCTCTCTCACTTCATTATTTTCCCACATCATCATAAGAGTATGACGAGAGCTGAGAGATAATTTATTAATTTGTTAATATTTTTTTTTTTACTTTTTTATAATAAAACTACTTAACAATGGAAGAAAAAACATTTGCAATTATTAAACTTAACAAAAATACTACACTTACATTATTTGAGAAAATGTTTAGATATTTTAGATGTCTGAGGCATTCGATTAATTCAATTTTTCCATTTTCTAAATCAGCAACAATGTTTTTGTTTTTCTGTCCTTTTCTATATTATTTAAATGTAGAAGTGGGAATACGCAGCATAGAGCCGACATCGCATGATTAAATGATCATCAATCATCAACAGCTTTTGGGCGTCTCACTGCTGGACGAGGCCTCCCCCATTAAAAACAATGGGGGGAATTGCTCCAAATAGGACCTGACGTCGTATGATAACGTAAGACGAATGACAAACTGGGAATAATCAGTATAGAATCGGCATCGTGTGATTAAATGGTAAAATTATAAAGTGGGACTTGTTAAAGGCCCCGAATATTTTCGGTCCCAAACTGTCATTTAAAATATAAAACGGGCAAATACACCTGCTTAGACTGCTATAACCATTTTTATTAATAAATACTGAAGTAACGCTGGCTTTGGAAAACTTTCCTAGCCTTAGGCCACGTTCAAGAACGTCTTCGAAGTAATTATCCAGCTAATAAAGTTGAATTCACGACCCAGCAGTCACGTGCCCACTATAAAAAGGGGTGAACTTGGGTAATCTAGGCAAGCGGAGTTTGAGTACAAACGTGGGTAATTACTTATTTATTGTATAGTCTAATTAATTTTAACCCTTGACATGTTACATTTGTAAATTGAATATTAATATGAATTAATTTGACTAGGCAATAAGTGCTTGATCAAATTCTCGGCAAATAGTAATTGCTTTACAGAATCAGGCTAGCATACGTTCGTCGCTAAAAATAGATTGTGATTATTCTCTAATTAAATAATAAAAAATTATAAAATTTGCATGTCTCGACAGAGCTTACGTATTTGAGCCTTCGGGGTCGAGACTTTTCAGGGCCCTTGGGGTACCGGTGCTTTCGCATTTTTTTAATTCTTTCAATGCGTATGGTCGGAATGACGCGGAACCCCAAAGTTGGTTCTTATCTGGCTCAACGCATTATTATTACTATTCAGCGTGGCAATGCAGCCAGCGTCTTGGCAACGCTTCCGTCTGGTTGTGATTTGGAAAAGTTGAGCTACCTTTTGATCGTTGTCTTTAGATAGCTCAGCTGTTTCATTTGTATTTTTTTAATGTCGTATGAACTTATAACTACTTGTATTATTCTTTCTGTAAATAAAGTAACTACTCTCTACTATTTACTCCGTTACATCATGTAAATTTTATTACTGGTTAAGAGTCAACTCTATTTTACATCAATAAAACTTTCAAAACAATGTTTCAGTATAATCGTGCTAGTATAAGAGCTAGCACTAAATTAAAAGTGAACTTTCCAGCGCACAACAGAATAGGTTTGTATTAAAACAAAGTCCTCCGCTGTCGCTTCTCATTTACCTTTCAGCGTTGACGTTCACAACTAACACTACATCATAGTATGAAAAGACACAGTTAGATCACTTTTTAAGTCGCAACAATTCTTAAAGCAGATTTGTTTAACATTACTGCGCACACCCGGTGAATATCAAAAATAAATTATGCCTATTATGCCTATATCTAGGCAGGTAATAGAGTTTGGAGTGATCTCTACAACGTTGATACTACTACGCCGTAGCAGCTACAATCGTATATAGCAACGATCAGTTTTGAAATCCTTGGTTTGTATATTTTATTCCATAGATTACATATTTCAGTAGTAGAACTGGAAAGTACTAAGCCCGTAGGTACCTATTTATCTTAAACCAAGCAGTAATATTCGCCTTGCTGTATCACGGTTTAGAGGGTATGGGCACCGTTGAAGGTCGTTGTAATGTGCAGAGGTTACCACAATATATCAGGCACACATGCCCGATCCATCAAATACTCAAATAAAAAACCAGCCAAGTGTGAGTCAGACACGCGAGAAGAGGTTTACGTACAAGAAGGTTACACTAAATTAGTAATAGGTTCAATATCTAGTTCAGTTAATCTAGCTTGTGGATACACTAGATACCTACAATAGTTTTGGTGATAAGTAGGGAATGCTCGGTTTTTTCATATATTTTATTATCTACACGGCAACCTGCGTACCGTTTTCCGCGATTTGCAATCGTCATGGTATACTATGCATTTTAATATTATAAAATGTATTTATATTTTCCCTTTTATTTTTTTTTATTTGCACTTCACAAAAGTAATTTATTTTATTTTGTAGTTTGGTCCCCAAAATCATAATTCGTTTATATACGCTTTACGTCTGTAATTGGATTAACTCTAGCCCATTTTTTCCAAACCTACTCGACGAAAAAATTTAAAATTTGTGCACACAGAGTCCGTAATTGGGTCAGCTGTATGTACCTACCAAATTTCTATGAATTAGGATGTGACAGACAAACAGACTGAGAGTGATTCTATAATGGTTCCACTGGTATTATATCTTTTTAGGAACGGAACCCTACAAAAGATTGCTGGTATAATTAATTGGTGTTCTTGGTAAATTACAAATCCATCACAAAGTAACAAGTGCTAGCATCTGATAGTCCATGCATGAAGTAAATAAGCTAACTTGGCAATTTGCTGTGATTACATAGTGTTTGTTTCCCGAGCATTTTTGTAACACAAATATTTGAGTAGAGCAACTTTTAGATTGAGAACCTATTTTCAATGCCTGCCGTTATAATGTCTACTGATTCTATTTCTCTATTATTTAATTGTAACACCCCTAAAACAGCTTATAACAAAACACCCAACAGTCACATACGTAGTCATGATCCCACACTAGGATTCCCTGTGTCGTGGGTATCATGAACTACGAGTACTATGGAACCATAACACCCAGACCCGGAAAAAATATTTTCAGATCATACAAACATTTGTCCCGCCAGTGTTATCCATTTTTAAGTGCATTTACGCTGAAGGCCAATTACAAGGTTTTGTATGAGTTTGACACATTATTCCAAGCGCAGTTACTGGTTTAGTTCATGGTCGGCTGGTAAAATTATAAACTTCCTAACACCTTACAATAGTCATCGTGTACGTCATAATATGTGGAAATGTGACTCGCAGATGCACAACTCATAAAAGTAGTTCCGTTGTTAGTTACTAGTTATTGGTATCTGTAATAATAACACGGTAAATACCGTTGCAGGATTGAAAAATGAAACTTTAGTTCATTTCAAAATGTATGCTATCGACTAAACGACACATTGACGGATCCTTCAGGAGATTTTGTGGCATACTCTGCCACAAGTTTATCCCAATCATTATTTTTCCTACCAGTTAAGTAAGGTTTACTTATATCCATTGAAAACATGAAAACTTTTCTTTTTCGAACCTATCTTTCTAGAACTCAAAGAGCGCATGTCTTTGAGCAGCTGCGCGATCTTCAGATTACAGTTAAAAGTGCCATGTCCATTCCAATTTTCAGAACTATTCCGACGCAAAGGTACAAACGGCCTCAAAGCAGCTCAAAAGTACGAGTAACTCTTTGAAACGCAGTTCTTTTGAGGAAGATTTGCTCGCAAAGCGTAGGTGTTATCTTAATCAGAACGCCTTGCCGGCATTGTATGAGCTTCCACTTGGCTGGCGTGCGCGAACAATTGTTGTCAGAGAGGTAATATTTCTGCTCTTTTGAACCTCGTGCATTTAGGCTCGTGTTTAGTGATGGGCAAATCATAACGAACTTTGTCTACTAGACTTTAATTATTTTTGCGTATAGCTGAATTTATTTGTCAAGCAACATAAGTGCCAGTCGTTTGAAATGCAAGTAGATTTGCTATGCTAGATAGTGTAACTTCCCCCCCCCCTCATCAATCGCACCCCCTCTCTTTATACTTTTTTAACCTACCTCGGAACCTACTCAAACTCTTAACTGGAACTCCTATATTTAACTCAACCCCACTTTTACTGTTACCCTCGAACTATTACGTACTTACTTTACTGCTGCGGATTTATATTATCATAGTAGGTAATGCATGGATCTTTGAAATGTGTTATGCTTTACTAGATATGGGTTTTCTGATAATAAGTTTGGCCAAGGTGATCGTCTAGTTTTAGTGGTAGGACCGTACGTTGTGTGATCGCAGTAATCTAAGTTCTTTTAAGTTATTAAGTCAAGTCCTATACTACCTATTTAAACTCTAACTAAATTTTCCTAACATATAAATAGTACTAAATTGTAGGGTTATTAACGAAAATGATAAAGTAGTAATAAAATAAAAGGGCTATACCTAGTAGAGATTTAAACTAATATATTACTACTCAATAATATTAAAGAATAATATAAATTAAACAAAGAATATTAAGGAATAAACTTTAAGATTGAAACCTTCCCAAGGCTTGAATTTAAAACTCCTTAATTCATATTAAGAACGATAGTAAAATCTAGTATGTTTATAAATGTTTATCCTATAATTTCCTATTACATCTGCTAGTATTCTTTATTTAGAAACTTTTATTTCCTATAACCTAAATGAATATATTTAGTTAGTTGTTCACTAAATGATATATTTAGTTGAATTTCATAAGATATAAACATCATTTAATAATTAAAACTTTCTACGAGTTTATTAAATATATAAAATACTATATCAAGGGATTGAAAAATCATTTTAAAGAAACCAATTTGAAAAGCAAAAGACTATGCTTTTCAAATCGATGTCTGTTTAGTTCTTTATAGGGACAAACAAAGGGCCGCATAATTACATTTATGCAGAATGTTTAAATCCGCATAAATAAATTTATGCGGGGCGATTCAACCTCCAAAACCCCTCAATCGCCAACCAGACCACTCCAAATATAAATATATTTAATAGCGGAAAAGGATCAAATATTTAATAGTTTAAGAAAACTTCAAAGACAATACCATTAAAATTAAGGGATGATATCTTCAATTCCCTTTTATTAAGGTAAATATTTATATTTAAATATATTCATAAATTGAATATTATCTATATTTTCGTACTTGCGATAATAATGTTTACTTTATGAATTCCAACCAAAATTAAACTATATTGGTTTATAATACGAATAAACTTATTTATCTATAAGTTATAAGTTTTATTATATAAATATTTCTGGGAATTCTATTGATTCCTAATAGGTATTACTATTTATTTTAAAAATGAATGTTCAAACTAGAAACTCTATCTAAGAACATTATAGGAATGTAAATAAAATATATGTATTTAAATATACTTATTAATTGAATAAAATCTTATCTTGTAACTTTCTATTAAGTTTTAACTCTATTGGTTCATAATTTGAATAAGTTCATTTATCTATAACCTATAAATTACAACTTTGTTTTTAAAGTTTCTAGGAATTCTATTGATTCTGAATAGATATAACTATTTACTCATTAGATGAATGTTCTACCCAAGAATTTCATCCAAGAACACTAAGAATTCACGATTAAATAGGTATGTTTTGATTAAATAGGTATGTCTATTTATAAGACAGAAGTTTCCGTTGAATTTCCTCCAAGAACACTAAGAGTTCACTATTAAATAGGTATGTCTTGATTAAATAGGTATGTCTATTTACAAGACAGAAGTTTCCGTTGAATTTCTTCCAAGAACACTAAGAGTTCAACAATTAAATAGGTATGACTTGATTAAATAGGTATGTCTATCTATAAGACAGAAGTTTCCGTTTATAACTTGAAGGTAATGTATTCATTTAAGAATAATGTTGCATCTATGAAATTCATCTTAGAACATTATAGATGTGTAACTATATAGGCTTGTCTACTTTTAAGGCAGTAATCTCAATTGGTTGCTTGAAATTAACATAGAACTTAAATAGCTAAGAATAGGTACAATTATAACTACCCGCCTCTTAAGAGTTTATAACTCAAATTGAACTGCAGGCTCTTAATGAATTTTTGATATGAATAGGACTAAGCTCTTTTAGACTCTACGACCTATTTTAGAACCGGTAGCACCATGATTTGATGATAGTAAATATTTATTTATATAAATATGGCCATGGTTTGATTTCGTTCAGTGAGCTTAATTGTTTTGACTTGAAGAACTATCAGTGGTAAGTACTAAAATAATTGACTTTGAATATAAAGTAGCATAGAAAAGGACCGACAGTATTTTAATAGATCTGACCAGGTACACCAAAATCGTCCTTCTATTTTAGATAGGATATCTATCTTTGCTACAAATTTTGACACTAAATTATATTCAATTTTGAAGTTAATATTGATTTATTTGACTTCAAAGTAACAATCCAAAATCACAACTTGAGCAAGTAAATATTAAATAAATCTAACTTGTTAATTTAAAAATGAGATAATCCGATCAAAGAAACTTCTGAATTAAATTCAAAATTCAAAACATCTCTTTTAAAAAACTTAAGATAGTAGGTATCAGTGTTTGATAAACTCGTTTAGGGACATCAAGGTCCTCCCTCTATTCTAGTCAGGATTCTCTTTGCACGGCTTTTTGCTTGGCATGTGTATAAACGAGGATATCAAAATTGAGTTCTCTTTCTCCTCAATCGATACCACTATGTAAATAATTGTGACTAATTTCTTTCGAATTCAACACAGAAGTTTTTGCAAAAAGGTTGGATTTTAGATTTATTCAAAGAATAAGATTCATAATAAGTATTAGGCTGCAATTCGAAGATGCCTATCGGAAATAAACCCTAGCTAAAGGTTATTTCCAAATGCGAGTCAAACATTGGGAAATCTTTCGTGGAACTTGTCAGCATAATTGTACGAGGACGAAATAGTCTTTATGACTTAATTGAAAGCCTTTCAAGCTTAAGAAAATCATTTTATCAATCTCTTTCCAATTTAAGATCAAGAATAACCTAACCATTTAGTAGATAAGTGTATAATAAAGTACTCAAGATTAATAATAGCATCACTATCAAGAACAAGTTCAGATGAAAAAATGTAGGTTGTGTTCAATAATTTCAGTAGATACCTGCAAAGTCACTTAGAAATTGGCAGTAGAAAACACATGAAATTTAATAAATCAAAGTTATGTTCATACGTAAAAGATAAATAATACACAGGAATGATCAGTAGTACCTGTAAATTCACATAATAATCGGAGGATACACAGAAATGGAGTATTCATATAAAACTTGCCACACAGAATAAATTAAATCAAACAAAACAGCAGGTATCAACGACAATAGTTTCCTAAGAAAATATGAAATGAAACACAGGAACTTTAAAATTGTTTAATATTTAATAACCTATCCAGGTGACCAGCGACCTAGGGGACCAAAACAAAGTCTTCCTCCACATGCCAATATTATAGATTAATATTCTACTAACGCATGCTTATCTTAAATTTTGCAGCCCACGGAATGGGCGAGGGCAGGTTAAATATGATTTATCACCATATCATGCACTACTAACTACGAATTGCTACAGGTGGGAAAAGGGTAGGTTAGTTTCTCAGGAGACACAACGATAACAAGACCGCACTTAACCTGAGATTTAGGAAGGGATTACTATAACTTATCACTATTCCATGCACCACTAACTACGATTTGCTACAGGTAGGATAAGGGTAGGTTAGTTTCTCAGGAGACACAACGATAACAAGACCGCACTTAACCTGAGATTTAGGAAGGGAATACTATAACTTATCACCATATCATGCAATACTAACTACGTTTTGCTACAGGTGGGAAAAGGGTAGGTTAGTTTCTCAGGAGACACAACGATAACAAGACCGCACTTAACCTGAGATTTAGGAAGGGAATGCTATAACTTATCACCATATCATGCAATACTATTTACGATTTGCTACAGGTAGGAAAAGGGTAGGTTAGTTTCTCAGGAGACACAACGATAACAAGACCGCACTTAACCTGAGATTTAGGAAGGGAGTACTATAACTTATCACTATATCATGCACCACTAAGTACGATTTGCTACAGGTAGGAAAAGGGTAGGTTAGTTTCTCAGGAGACACAACGATAACAAGACCGCACTTAACCTGAGATTTAGGAAGGGAATACTATAACTTATCACTATATCATGCACTACTAACTACGATTTGCTACAGGTAGGAAAAGGGTAGGTTAGTTTCTCAGGAGACACAACGATAACAAGACCGCACTTAACCTGAGATTTAGGAAGGGAGTACTATAACTTATCACTATATCATGCACCACTAAGTACGATTTGCTACAGGTAGGAAAAGGGTAGGTTAGTTTCTCAGGAGACACAACGATAACAAGACCGCACTTAACCTGAGATTTAGGAAGGGAATACTATAACTTATCACTATATCATGCACTACTAACTACGATTTGCTACAGGTAGGAAAAGGGTAGGTTAGTTTCTCAGGAGACACAACGATAACAAGACCGCACTTAACCTGAGATTTAGGAAGGGAATACTATAACTTATCACCATATCATGCAATACTAACTACGTTTTGCTACAGGTAGGAAAAGGGTAGGTTAGTTTCTCAGGAGACACAACGATAACAAGACCGCACTTAACCTGAGATTTAGGAAGGGAATACTATAACTTATCACCATATCATGCACCACTAAGTACGATTTGCTACAGGTAGGAAAAGGGTAGGTTAGTTTCTCAGGAGACACAACGATAACAAGACCGCACTTAACCTGAGATTTAGGAAGGGAATACTATAACTTATCACTATATCATGCACCACTAAGTACGATTTGCTACAGGTAGGAAAAGGGTAGGTTAGTTTCTCAGGAGACACAACGATAACAAGACCGCACTTAACCTGAGAATTAGGAAGGGAATACTATAACTTATCTCCATATCATGCATTACTAACTACGATTTGCTACAGGTAGGAAAAAGGGTAGGTTAGTTTCTCAGGAGACACAACGATAACAAGACCGCACTTAACCTGAGAATTAGGAAGGGAATACTCTGACTTATCACTATATCATGCAATACTAACTACGATTTGCTACAGGTGGGAAAAGGGTAGGTAATATTAATTAGGTGCATAACGATTCGATTTCAAAACTCAAATCCACATTAAAAGAAATAATTCAAGATAAAATTAGTAGCACAAATGTTGATAAGTTCAAATAATGAACAATAGTAAAACGTAGTCACGTAAAAACCTTTCGTAAAGTTTCCATAAAATTAAATATTCAAAATTAGCCGCTCAAATGTGTATAAGATGAAATAAACGCTTAAATGTAGTATGTAAGCAGCAAGGTCAAAATAAATCTATATAGGCATAAAATAAAACATCACAAAAAAAGAAATAATCAAAATAATATTAGTTGCACAAATGAAATAAGATCATACGCAATAAGGTAGATTGTACGTAAAATAATCATTAGTTTCTGTAAAGTAACGACATAACACGTAGGGTATACAAAAATGGTATACCTACTTATCCAAAATAAAATTTGCCGCACAGATAAGAGATAATCAAATAGTTACAGCATGTAACAAGGTCAACAGAATTCTGTATAATCAAAGAATAAAACACTAGGTAGTTACACAGAATTGTATAATATTTAATATAATACAGGTGTAATAACTTAGGTATAATTAAATTAAAGTAGGTAACAAGGTCAATAAGAATCTTTTAAGGCTCTCTGCTCCCGCACTGAAAGGGTAGGTAGCCTTAATGGGTCTCCCTTCATTGTGTATTGCGCAATGGTAGGAATACATAGGTGCGACTAATGGCTAGCTAATCGCTTCATCAACCAACTCGTACAATGCTTACTGACAAAATCACACACCTAATATTCATAATTAGCTGCTTTAGTGAAGGTAGGTTCAAACAACACTTACCTTAAGGTTGTACCTTAAAAGGCAACAAGGATAAATAAATCTACATACAATTTTGAATTATCGAACAAAAACAACGACACACTCGTTCCTCTGCAACAAAACTCTGGAAGAATTCAACACGTGTATCACCTCTCAACAAAGCAACCTCGGGAAATTTAAGACTCACTGCTCACTAGAACAATAAAACCCAACAACGCAATAACTACGCAGCTACCTATGCCGAACGCCGAACACAAAGACCATTATCAGAAATCTACAAAGACACGAATTCAAAATAGGGTACTTCTGAACACAAAGTCAATTATCTGAAATCTAGACACAAAATAATTAACATACAAAACACATAACACCCATCAGTCACATACACAGTCCACTCCCGTGTCGTGGGTATCAGGTACCACAAGCACCATGGCATCAATTCACCCAGACCCAGATCAAATATTTGTAGATCAAGCAAACAGTTGTCCCGCAGCGAGAATCGAATTCTCATCATTGAGGTCATAATTGTAGGGTACTCAAACATTTTATATTCAGAATAGTATTAATCGAAGAATATGCAATAAAATTAGTAAGTACCTACACTATATTCACATACACAATTCCGTTTCATCACCAGATTCCATCCACAACCTTGATGGTTCCACGGATTTCAGACAATATCAAGCAAATACCTACTCGTTCCACAACAGGAATCGAACCCGCATTTCCCGCATCTCAGTCGGTCACACGCGCAGTGCCCAATTTCACAAACACACACATAAGTAGGTAGTTAGGAAATTATCAATTCAAAAACTCACTTGTTTTCTCGTTCAAGGCCTGTAATCAAAAGGCCTCGCAACAGGATTCGAACCTGTATTTCTGAACCTCAGTTGCGCAAATCTACCCCCAAAATTCCACGGAGTCACTCCCCATTTCACAAAGGCACACACAAGTAGGTAATTAGGAAATTAGTAGTGGTTCAAAAACTCACCTGTGATCTCGTCCGCAATCCGAGATCGAAAGAAGTCACACGACAGGAATCGAACCTGTATTTCTGAACCACAGTAGCTCAGGTCTACACTGGGATTCCATGGAATCAACTCCCCATTCCACAAAGGCACACACAAGTAGGTAATTAGGAAATTAGTAGTGGTTCAAAAACTCACCTGTTTTCTCGTCTAAAGTCGGCAGTCGAAAGGTCTCGAAAATGAACCGCTTCGCCTTTTATCTCCACTCGTCTCATCCATATCTGTATCTGTGTGTGTCCGTCCGTCCGCAAACACTTCACTCTATTCCGAATTTTATTTCCCTTACTACTAGCGCCGTCGTGGCAACAATCGTAAACAAATACTACATTCTGTTGGCAAACGAATGCTCAAAATCTGCTAATCTAACTTTAATGGAACTTACTTCATTCATAAATACATAATTAAATCCTGTAAAATTTTGATAGTCTTGACCACAATAATCTCTCTCAATATGAGTTTCAAGAGGGAATAATGCACGCAATCGAAATCATTCAATGTGGTACTTTGTTTCTCCGCTACTAGGTGGCGCAGTACTAGGTGGCACTGGCGCCACTTGTTATAATATTTCTGCAGTAACTGATGGAAATAAATGATATATCACATTAAAACCCCCCATAATATCAAAATGGGCTAATTAGAATTGTCTCCATCTTCTGATTAAGATAAAGACCCGCGCCGTAGGCGATCCCGTTCCACCGAAATCGACAAAATGTATACAAAACAAGTTATTTTCAATCCAATGAGTCTTTTATCAATAAGAATATAGAAGGTACCTTCAGTTTAATCCTAATAAAGTATCCATACAGGTTCTGACTCCTATCTCCAAGTAATTTTGTTTAAAAATTTGTGTTGAAAATTGTTAACAAGCTCCTGCTCAAAACCCATGAGCAAACCCCTCTCACCCTTTCTTTAGGCATGACAAAAATCAAGTTATTTTCAAAACTACCATTCCTCTTTTAATAAAAGCACACAGAATGTTTTCCGTTTAATTTTAAGGAAGTTTTAATATATATTTTTGCTTCTCTTTTAATCTCTATTTGTTAGGAAAGCAAAGTGGAAATCCACTATCATAACACCTACTTAAATTCTATGAGCAACCTCCTCTGATCTTGCTTGTAAATACTTGAAGGTAAAATGTATCTTCCTTGATCAAAGTATCTTAAAAGTACCTATTTAAGACAGTATGTTACATTAACAATTTTCAATTTTAGATTCATTTATGCAGTAAAAGGTGAAAGTTTACTGGTCCCTAATGAGACTTAAATAAATTTATAAAGTAAACGAATCTTTGTCAGTACTATGATTAGTTACAGCTCGACCCCCTGCAAATTTTCGCAGATAATTTTCCCAAAATTGTCGAAAGGAAATTTGTCATAAACTAAATTTGTTCACAAAATAAAGATGAAATTTTACACTAATAATCATTTTGACTGTTTTTTTTTTTTTTTTTTTTTTTAAGAATTAATTGATAATGCTTTAATTCAAATATATATTTAATCTCGAGTGTGTACGGGTGGGTGTGTATAATGTGTAAAGCGTTTTTAAACCTAATCTGAAAACAGTCCATTAGAAATTCGAGCTTCAAACGATTGTTTTTTTTTTTTTTTTTTTAATTAAGATGCCCTCCCATACCGACCATCTGTTTAATCTAGATTCAGCAAAGGAAGCGGGTTGTGAGTTCCGCTCAACCCTAGTAGTAGAAAGCAATACTTTCCTATCAAAGCTCCTGTTTTGAAGTGAAATTCTACTTCCCCCCTACTTACTCACGACTAACCAATAATGATAAGCTTGACAGGGCACAATAATTAAGTTATTCCCCTGAAGCTAAAACCCACAATGAACTATTTTCAATTCGGCGCATGCGAAGTGTGCTTAGTCCGATCCTAACCACGTGTAGTAGGACTTACAATGAAAGCAACTCGTGACGGAGATATTTTGTCTGCTGACTTTCCTAACACCAAATCCCCTCTTTCATTAACCATCCTTTGTGTAGTCAATGTCATATATGAAATAAAGCACCAGCAACCGTTTCAAACCTTTGACACAGTGGAATTAACTAAGCCCTTCCTACATTTTTTTTTTTTTGTAATCAAAAAAAAATCCGAAATCACACATCAAACAGAACTCCTTGCTCACTTTGTTCGCAGTGTTTCACGCTACTTAACTAACCCAACAAGTCAATTTAGGTAAGAAACTTATATAAATTAATAAATTAATCTGAAGTTTAAGTTGTAAAATAATTTTGTGAACGTATGTTTGCAAAACTAGATTATGGGCATTCATACTATTATTTATCATGTCATTATAATTATTATTATTTGAGAAGGCTAGCCATGATTATGACATGTTGAGCGTTGCACTATAATGCTTCAATAAAGTAAAATCGTTAAATCCTGGATGATATAAAATGTAAAAATTTATTTACAGAATAATAACTGAATTTAAATAAGGTATAGAAAATGGGAAGACAATTTATAAAATATTAGTAATATAACGCGACAAACACCTACTAAGTACTGATTCTACTTCTCCGTTCCGCGTCTTAAATATCAAGAAGTACGAACGGTTATAAATCTGAACAATTAATTTCTTTATTATTATTTTTTTATTTGTGTTATTTTTGTACTATTTTAAGGAATAAATAAGTAACAATAGCGAAACCACTAATTAAGTTTTGTTATCTCCTACACTTTCTCCATTTCAATAAATTTACAAAAAAAAAAACAAATGCTGTTGAAACACTAGAGCCCTCCATAAATCTCAAAATCTAACCCTACATTTTTTTTTTTGTGATCACAAAAATTTTACTTAAATAATAGTTTTACATTTATTAAAACTACTCCATTCAACATTCACGGCTCCTTTTAACATGTTTCATTGCTATTCATACAACTCTAGCTTTCCAACAGCATTACTCAAGTCTGAATTCATGATTTTATTTTAAAGAACTAATTTTTACCTATAACTTTATATGAATCTCACTCATTCAATTTAAGTTTACCCTATCGCAAAATTCGTTAAAGGTTTTCATGAAAATAAAAACCTTTTGAAACAAATATCCTTTCTCGCTTTAAGTCAAAACAATCAAACTCCTTATGTAATAGCTGTATTATTAAACTTTGCTGTAGATTAAAAGCTTAGTTGAGTACATAATTTCAAATATGCAAGAATAATACTGAATCTGGTCAGTTGTTGTAAAACTTCTTCACGAAATCAAACCCTAACCAATGGCAAATAAAGACTAAGGTAATACAGATTATCAAAATTTAACTAGGAACATAACGAATTTATTTATTTAGCACACATAACAAAATTCGCTTTTCAGAACTTAAAATATTTTATGACCTACAACCACTACTTTGAATTTACTTTAGAAATAAGTAGCTACGAAGTTAATTTGCAATGATGTCAAAACCTATTACGGTACTTTAACTTAAAAAGTTCTACTACCTTATTTATATCATGCTATACCTACATTGAAGTTTTTTTTTTTTTTTTTTCTATATAATTCCTAATTCATGCTGAGTCTAGTATAAATCCTACTCTATTTTATGAATGAGGAAAGTTACCTACTATCTTCAAAATTCATGGTTAGCAAATTTTCTTACATACATGGGCAGTAAATACTATTTACTTTTATTTTACTAAATTGTTTTTTCAAAATCAAAGCTTAACTTAATGTTTTCGAAATGAAATTAATGTAGTGTTCACAGCAATGCCTTAACTCAAACCTCTGAGCAAATCATCATAATATTATATTTTGTATTTGTTATCAAAATATAATATAAATCTTAACTTTAATTTTTGACTTTACATTATTATAAATTCAAAATTATTTGATCAAAGTTACTTACTGAAAATGTTTTACTATGATTCCATAAAACATTAATAACTACAAAAAAAAAAATAACTATTTGAATAATTTCCAACTATAATTCTATAAAAACATAATTGACTACTCATCTTAATTTAGAATAATTCAGAGATGATTAAGAAAATTCTAAACATTCAATTAAATTAGTAAATTAAAATTAAATTCTTAATAATAATTAAACGCCATTCATTCAAATCTTTTGATAAAGGGAATGATTTCAACAGTTAAATTAAAGTCCCTCCTTTTTCATTTTTAGTTTACCTTCCTATCTTTAAATTTATAATAATTAATATAAAATACAAAAATCTTGTAATAAATATTAATAAACACTAACTTATTTTGAAAACCTCATTAACTCTAACGTTTCGCGCATCAATAATGACAAATGGATAAAAGAAAAATAGCAACATGGACAGGACCATTATATTATAATGAAAGGATCGGGGAACCAAAAAAGAAGAGGTTAAATGAAATAAACAAAATTGCTGACACGGCCTGAGTTAATAAGGGGAAAAAAAAGAGATTATCTAGAATATAATGATAACTATTAAATAAATTACATAAACTTAATCGAGATTAACTTAATTAATTTAAGGACAAATAAAACCATTATTGTTACCTAAGAAACTAATTAGGATATTATAATATTAGTAATCTATCTAATTTTTGAATTTATTTTTATTTTCAACACTAAAATTTTAATCATTAAGACTGACCTACCTATTTATAAAGTTATTAATTAAAATTAATCATGGTACTTTTACTGAAAATACATTGATTTAAAAGTTACAAAATCAACTTCACCTCCAAAATAATCTATTTAAGGGCCCTTATATTAAGAAATATATTTAGGTACCAAAATTTTATAAAGTAAGAATTATCAAACATACGAATATACAATTCATTTTACGATTTCCCAATTAAAGAATTACATACCTATTTTCAAAGTTTTTTTTTTTATAGAAATATTATAGCTTACAACAGTATAATTTGTTTGACGACCATTTCAAGAATTTTAAACCGACTTTTATATAAGAAGAATTATTATAAAAATATACAAAACAATTCGTTTCATGTCCTCCCCAACTAAAATTTATGTATCTACTTTTATAAAAGAAGAATTTTAATAAAAATATCATAGTTTAATAATAAAGCAAATTGTATCACGACCCCCCAATTAAAAATGATGTATCTACTTTTACAAAAGAAGAATTTTAATAAAATATCATAGTTTAATAATAAAACTATTTGTATCACCCCCCATTTAAAGAATTATGTATCTAAATTTATTATAAAAGAAGAATTTCTATAAAAATGTCTCGGCTAACAAACAAATAATTCGTTTAACGACCCCCAAATTATAGACTCATGGGATACCTACTTTTATGAAGGAACAATTTCTATTAAAATATCATAGCTAAACATCAAAATAATTTGTTTCACGACCCCCCATTAAAAGAATCATACTATACCTACTTTAATAAGAGAAGAATTTTAAATTTAATGTCATCGCTACCAAACTATTTGCTTTACGACCCCCCATTGAAATAATTATATATCTACTTTTATAAAAGAAGAATTTATATAGAAATATCATAGCTTACATCAAGCAATTTGTTTTACAATCTACCTAACTAAAGAATTATACTATAGGTACCTACTTTTATCAAGGAGAATTTTTATCAAAATCTCATAGTTAGCAACAAAAGAATTCGTTTTACGACCCCCCATTTAAATAATTATGTATCTACTTTTATTAAACATAAATGTTAGAATATCAAAGCTAACATGAAAACAATTAATTTTACGACCCCCCGTTTAAGAAATTAACGCATACCTACTTTATCAGAAATAATTTTAGATTTATTATCATAGCTAACAACAATAGAATTCGTTTTACAGCCCACTATTTAAAGAATTATGTATCTACTTTTATTAAAGAAGGATTTCTATTACTAAAGCATAGCTAACAAGAAAACAATTGTAACCACTTTTATAAAAGAATTTTAATAAAAATATCATAGCTAACAACAGAATAATTTGTTTGAAAACCCCCCAATCAAAGGATTGTATTATACCTACTTTTAGAGAACAATTTATATTAGAATATCATAGCTTACATCAAGACAATTCATAAACGACCCCCCAAAAACCTGCGTGATTATTTGTATGACCTTGTATGATTCTTTCGACCCATCAAAATAATCATAATATATATCTTTTATAAAAAATTCTATATAAATATCATAACTATCAATAAAATAATTAAATTGAAACCCCCGCAATTAAAGGATTATATAAAACCTACTTTTATAAAGAAGAATTTTATTTTATCATCGTAGCTAACAATAAAATGAGTTAAATCACAGCCCCCTTTTTAAAGAAGCATGTGCCTACTGCTAAAAAAATACAGCTTTATCATAATTAATCAAAGCTTACAATAGATTAAATTGTTTAACGACCCCCCCATTTATAGAATTATATATCTAATTTTACAAAAATATACACCCTCTCATAACAAAGTTTATTTAGAAACTTACTTAACGACCCCCAGTTTATGAAACTTAATACCTAATAAAACGAAAAATACAACTGCTGAGTGGTTAAATCTTATCACTACTATAACTGAATGATAAGCATTTCAAATCTGAAGTATTGAATAAATATTTAGTTCAAATTAATTCGGTAACATTATATCTCGCTATTAATATAAATGTGTTTTGCCTATAATTTAGTTGCTTCGTATTTATAATATTTTGTTCGCTCTTCCTACGATAAATGTCCTAAAATATTGTACCTAGAGTTGAAATATTAAATAATCAAAGCAGACTAATCTGATAGCTACATATTTCCCCACATATAAATCAAGTTTATCTACCTATTAATTGTAACACTACTTGTTGAACCATATAAAATATTGTTTAGAATTGATGTACGTTAACATAAAAAAGATACTACCTACCTTCCAACTAACCTAAGAACATAACTTCCTAATGATGAAAAACTACACGGTAAATTCACTAAAATAATACCTATTTATTATGACTTGACTTAAAACTTTCCTTTATATACGGCAACAAATTGTGCGGGAAACCCGCAACATAATAATAAATAGAGTAATAAAACAGCAACCCATAAATTAGCAAAGCACAAAACAAAAATATCAAAATAAAATTTTAGACAAGATAAGATTACTAACGCTTTATAAATTTTAAACAAAATTAATAAATGAGGACACTAATAACATATCCTGGTCACGGCTATACCATATTGTAGCTTCCCCCCCCCCTCATCAATCGCACCCCCTCTCTTTATACTTTTTTAACCTACCTCGGAACCTACTCAAACTCTTAACTGGAACTCCTATATTTAACTCAACCCCACTTTTACTGTTACCCTCGAACTATTACGTACTTACTTTACTGCTGCGGATTTATATTATCATAGTAGGTAATGCATGGATCTTTGAAATGTGTTATGCTTTACTAGATATGGGTTTTCTGATAATAAGTTTGGCCAAGGTGATCGTCTAGTTTTAGTGGTAGGACCGTACGTTGTGTGATCGCAGTAATCTAAGTTCTTTTAAGTTATTAAGTCAAGTCCTATACTACCTATTTAAACTCTAACTAAATTTTCCTAACATATAAATAGTACTAAATTGTAGGGTTATTAACGAAAATGATAAAGTAGTAATAAAATAAAAGGGCTATACCTAGTAGAGATTTAAACTAATATATTACTACTCAATAATATTAAAGAATAATATAAATTAAACAAAGAATATTAAGGAATAAACTTTAAGATTGAAACCTTCCCAAGGCTTGAATTTAAAACTCCTTAATTCATATTAAGAACGATAGTAAAATCTAGTATGTTTATAAATGTTTATCCTATAATTTCCTATTACATCTGCTAGTATTCTTTATTTAGAAACTTTTATTTCCTATAACCTAAATGAATATATTTAGTTAGTTGTTCACTAAATGATATATTTAGTTGAATTTCATAAGATATAAACATCATTTAATAATTAAAACTTTCTACGAGTTTATTAAATATATAAAATACTATATCAAGGGATTGAAAAATCATTTTAAAGAAACCAATTTGAAAAGCAAAAGACTATGCTTTTCAAATCGATGTCTGTTTAGTTCTTTATAGGGACAAACAAAGGGCCGCATAATTACATTTATGCAGAATGTTTAAATCCGCATAAATAAATTTATGCGGGGCGATTCAACCTCCAAAACCCCTCAATCGCCAACCAGACCACTCCAAATATAAATATATTTAATAGCGGAAAAGGATCAAATATTTAATAGTTTAAGAAAACTTCAAAGACAATACCATTAAAATTAAGGGATGATATCTTCAATTCCCTTTTATTAAGGTAAATATTTATATTTAAATATATTCATAAATTGAATATTATCTATATTTTCGTACTTGCGATAATAATGTTTACTTTATGAATTCCAACCAAAATTAAACTATATTGGTTTATAATACGAATAAACTTATTTATCTATAAGTTATAAGTTTTATTATATAAATATTTCTGGGAATTCTATTGATTCCTAATAGGTATTACTATTTATTTTAAAAATGAATGTTCAAACTAGAAACTCTATCTAAGAACATTATAGGAATGTAAATAAAATATATGTATTTAAATATACTTATTAATTGAATAAAATCTTATCTTGTAACTTTCTATTAAGTTTTAACTCTATTGGTTCATAATTTGAATAAGTTCATTTATCTATAACCTATAAATTACAACTTTGTTTTTAAAGTTTCTAGGAATTCTATTGATTCTGAATAGATATAACTATTTACTCATTAGATGAATGTTCTACCCAAGAATTTCATCCAAGAACACTAAGAATTCACGATTAAATAGGTATGTTTTGATTAAATAGGTATGTCTATTTATAAGACAGAAGTTTCCGTTGAATTTCCTCCAAGAACACTAAGAGTTCACTATTAAATAGGTATGTCTTGATTAAATAGGTATGTCTATTTACAAGACAGAAGTTTCCGTTGAATTTCTTCCAAGAACACTAAGAGTTCAACAATTAAATAGGTATGACTTGATTAAATAGGTATGTCTATCTATAAGACAGAAGTTTCCGTTTATAACTTGAAGGTAATGTATTCATTTAAGAATAATGTTGCATCTATGAAATTCATCTTAGAACATTATAGATGTGTAACTATATAGGCTTGTCTACTTTTAAGGCAGTAATCTCAATTGGTTGCTTGAAATTAACATAGAACTTAAATAGCTAAGAATAGGTACAATTATAACTACCCGCCTCTTAAGAGTTTATAACTCAAATTGAACTGCAGGCTCTTAATGAATTTTTGATATGAATAGGACTAAGCTCTTTTAGACTCTACGACCTATTTTAGAACCGGTAGCACCATGATTTGATGATAGTAAATATTTATTTATATAAATATGGCCATGGTTTGATTTCGTTCAGTGAGCTTAATTGTTTTGACTTGAAGAACTATCAGTGGTAAGTACTAAAATAATTGACTTTGAATATAAAGTAGCATAGAAAAGGACCGACAGTATTTTAATAGATCTGACCAGGTACACCAAAATCGTCCTTCTATTTTAGATAGGATATCTATCTTTGCTACAAATTTTGACACTAAATTATATTCAATTTTGAAGTTAATATTGATTTATTTGACTTCAAAGTAACAATCCAAAATCACAACTTGAGCAAGTAAATATTAAATAAATCTAACTTGTTAATTTAAAAATGAGATAATCCGATCAAAGAAACTTCTGAATTAAATTCAAAATTCAAAACATCTCTTTTAAAAAACTTAAGATAGTAGGTATCAGTGTTTGATAAACTCGTTTAGGGACATCAAGGTCCTCCCTCTATTCTAGTCAGGATTCTCTTTGCACGGCTTTTTGCTTGGCATGTGTATAAACGAGGATATCAAAATTGAGTTCTCTTTCTCCTCAATCGATACCACTATGTAAATAATTGTGACTAATTTCTTTCGAATTCAACACAGAAGTTTTTGCAAAAAGGTTGGATTTTAGATTTATTCAAAGAATAAGATTCATAATAAGTATTAGGCTGCAATTCGAAGATGCCTATCGGAAATAAACCCTAGCTAAAGGTTATTTCCAAATGCGAGTCAAACATTGGGAAATCTTTCGTGGAACTTGTCAGCATAATTGTACGAGGACGAAATAGTCTTTATGACTTAATTGAAAGCCTTTCAAGCTTAAGAAAATCATTTTATCAATCTCTTTCCAATTTAAGATCAAGAATAACCTAACCATTTAGTAGATAAGTGTATAATAAAGTACTCAAGATTAATAATAGCATCACTATCAAGAACAAGTTCAGATGAAAAAATGTAGGTTGTGTTCAATAATTTCAGTAGATACCTGCAAAGTCACTTAGAAATTGGCAGTAGAAAACACATGAAATTTAATAAATCAAAGTTATGTTCATACGTAAAAGATAAATAATACACAGGAATGATCAGTAGTACCTGTAAATTCACATAATAATCGGAGGATACACAGAAATGGAGTATTCATATAAAACTTGCCACACAGAATAAATTAAATCAAACAAAACAGCAGGTATCAACGACAATAGTTTCCTAAGAAAATATGAAATGAAACACAGGAACTTTAAAATTGTTTAATATTTAATAACCTATCCAGGTGACCAGCGACCTAGGGGACCAAAACAAAGTCTTCCTCCACATGCCAATATTATAGATTAATATTCTACTAACGCATGCTTATCTTAAATTTTGCAGCCCACGGAATGGGCGAGGGCAGGTTAAATATGATTTATCACCATATCATGCACTACTAACTACGAATTGCTACAGGTGGGAAAAGGGTAGGTTAGTTTCTCAGGAGACACAACGATAACAAGACCGCACTTAACCTGAGATTTAGGAAGGGATTACTATAACTTATCACTATTCCATGCACCACTAACTACGATTTGCTACAGGTAGGATAAGGGTAGGTTAGTTTCTCAGGAGACACAACGATAACAAGACCGCACTTAACCTGAGATTTAGGAAGGGAATACTATAACTTATCACCATATCATGCA
This sequence comes from Epirrita christyi, assembly GCA_951392215.1. NCBI lineage: Eukaryota > Metazoa > Arthropoda > Insecta > Lepidoptera > Geometridae > Epirrita > Epirrita christyi. The sequence continues at coordinate 7,500,026 of OX595852.1, forward strand.
ATACTAACTACGTTTTGCTACAGGTGGGAAAAGGGTAGGTTAGTTTCTCAGGAGACACAACGATAACAAGACCGCACTTAACCTGAGATTTAGGAAGGGAATGCTATAACTTATCACCATATCATGCAATACTATTTACGATTTGCTACAGGTAGGAAAAGGGTAGGTTAGTTTCTCAGGAGACACAACGATAACAAGACCGCACTTAACCTGAGATTTAGGAAGGGAGTACTATAACTTATCACTATATCATGCACCACTAAGTACGATTTGCTACAGGTAGGAAAAGGGTAGGTTAGTTTCTCAGGAGACACAACGATAACAAGACCGCACTTAACCTGAGATTTAGGAAGGGAATACTATAACTTATCACTATATCATGCACTACTAACTACGATTTGCTACAGGTAGGAAAAGGGTAGGTTAGTTTCTCAGGAGACACAACGATAACAAGACCGCACTTAACCTGAGATTTAGGAAGGGAGTACTATAACTTATCACTATATCATGCACCACTAAGTACGATTTGCTACAGGTAGGAAAAGGGTAGGTTAGTTTCTCAGGAGACACAACGATAACAAGACCGCACTTAACCTGAGATTTAGGAAGGGAATACTATAACTTATCACTATATCATGCACTACTAACTACGATTTGCTACAGGTAGGAAAAGGGTAGGTTAGTTTCTCAGGAGACACAACGATAACAAGACCGCACTTAACCTGAGATTTAGGAAGGGAATACTATAACTTATCACCATATCATGCAATACTAACTACGTTTTGCTACAGGTAGGAAAAGGGTAGGTTAGTTTCTCAGGAGACACAACGATAACAAGACCGCACTTAACCTGAGATTTAGGAAGGGAATACTATAACTTATCACCATATCATGCACCACTAAGTACGATTTGCTACAGGTAGGAAAAGGGTAGGTTAGTTTCTCAGGAGACACAACGATAACAAGACCGCACTTAACCTGAGATTTAGGAAGGGAATACTATAACTTATCACTATATCATGCACCACTAAGTACGATTTGCTACAGGTAGGAAAAGGGTAGGTTAGTTTCTCAGGAGACACAACGATAACAAGACCGCACTTAACCTGAGAATTAGGAAGGGAATACTATAACTTATCTCCATATCATGCATTACTAACTACGATTTGCTACAGGTAGGAAAAAGGGTAGGTTAGTTTCTCAGGAGACACAACGATAACAAGACCGCACTTAACCTGAGAATTAGGAAGGGAATACTCTGACTTATCACTATATCATGCAATACTAACTACGATTTGCTACAGGTGGGAAAAGGGTAGGTAATATTAATTAGGTGCATAACGATTCGATTTCAAAACTCAAATCCACATTAAAAGAAATAATTCAAGATAAAATTAGTAGCACAAATGTTGATAAGTTCAAATAATGAACAATAGTAAAACGTAGTCACGTAAAAACCTTTCGTAAAGTTTCCATAAAATTAAATATTCAAAATTAGCCGCTCAAATGTGTATAAGATGAAATAAACGCTTAAATGTAGTATGTAAGCAGCAAGGTCAAAATAAATCTATATAGGCATAAAATAAAACATCACAAAAAAAGAAATAATCAAAATAATATTAGTTGCACAAATGAAATAAGATCATACGCAATAAGGTAGATTGTACGTAAAATAATCATTAGTTTCTGTAAAGTAACGACATAACACGTAGGGTATACAAAAATGGTATACCTACTTATCCAAAATAAAATTTGCCGCACAGATAAGAGATAATCAAATAGTTACAGCATGTAACAAGGTCAACAGAATTCTGTATAATCAAGGAATAAAACACTAGGTAGTTACACAGAATTGTATAATATTTAATATAATACAGGTGTAATAACTTAGGTATAATTAAATTAAAGTAGGTAACAAGGTCAATAAGAATCTTTTAAGGCTCTCTGCTCCCGCACTGAAAGGGTAGGTAGCCTTAATGGGTCTCCCTTCATTGTGTATTGCGCAATGGTAGGAATACATAGGTGCGACTAATGGCTAGCTAATCGCTTCATCAACCAACTCGTACAATGCTTACTGACAAAATCACACACCTAATATTCATAATTAGCTGCTTTAGTGAAGGTAGGTTCAAACAACACTTACCTTAAGGTTGTACCTTAAAAGGCAACAAGGATAAATAAATCTACATACAATTTTGAATTATCGAACAAAAACAACGACACACTCGTTCCTCTGCAACAAAACTCTGGAAGAATTCAACACGTGTATCACCTCTCAACAAAGCAACCTCGGGAAATTTAAGACTCACTGCTCACTAGAACAATAAAACCCAACAACGCAATAACTACGCAGCTACCTATGCCGAACGCCGAACACAAAGACCATTATCAGAAATCTACAAAGACACGAATTCAAAATAGGGTACTTCTGAACACAAAGTCAATTATCTGAAATCTAGACACAAAATAATTAACATACAAAACACATAACACCCATCAGTCACATACACAGTCCACTCCCGTGTCGTGGGTATCAGGTACCACAAGCACCATGGCATCAATTCACCCAGACCCAGATCAAATATTTGTAGATCAAGCAAACAGTTGTCCCGCAGCGAGAATCGAATTCTCATCATTGAGGTCATAATTGTAGGGTACTCAAACATTTTATATTCAGAATAGTATTAATCGAAGAATATGCAATAAAATTAGTAAGTACCTACACTATATTCACATACACAATTCCGTTTCATCACCAGATTCCATCCACAACCTTGATGGTTCCACGGATTTCAGACAATATCAAGCAAATACCTACTCGTTCCACAACAGGAATCGAACCCGCATTTCCCGCATCTCAGTCGGTCACACGCGCAGTGCCCAATTTCACAAACACACACATAAGTAGGTAGTTAGGAAATTATCAATTCAAAAACTCACTTGTTTTCTCGTTCAAGGCCTGTAATCAAAAGGCCTCGCAACAGGATTCGAACCTGTATTTCTGAACCTCAGTTGCGCAAATCTACCCCCAAAATTCCACGGAGTCACTCCCCATTTCACAAAGGCACACACAAGTAGGTAATTAGGAAATTAGTAGTGGTTCAAAAACTCACCTGTGATCTCGTCCGCAATCCGAGATCGAAAGAAGTCACACGACAGGAATCGAACCTGTATTTCTGAACCACAGTAGCTCAGGTCTACACTGGGATTCCATGGAATCAACTCCCCATTCCACAAAGGCACACACAAGTAGGTAATTAGGAAATTAGTAGTGGTTCAAAAACTCACCTGTTTTCTCGTCTAAAGTCGGCAGTCGAAAGGTCTCGAAAATGAACCGCTTCGCCTTTTATCTCCACTCGTCTCATCCATATCTGTATCTGTGTGTGTCCGTCCGTCCGCAAACACTTCACTCTATTCCGAATTTTATTTCCCTTACTACTAGCGCCGTCGTGGCAACAATCGTAAACAAATACTACATTCTGTTGGCAAACGAATGCTCAAAATCTGCTAATCTAACTTTAATGGAACTTACTTCATTCATAAATACATAATTAAATCCTGTAAAATTTTGATAGTCTTGACCACAATAATCTCTCTCAATATGAGTTTCAAGAGGGAATAATGCACGCAATCGAAATCATTCAATGTGGTACTTTGTTTCTCCGCTACTAGGTGGCGCAGTACTAGGTGGCACTGGCGCCACTTGTTATAATATTTCTGCAGTAACTGATGGAAATAAATGATATATCACATTAAAACCCCCCATAATATCAAAATGGGCTAATTAGAATTGTCTCCATCTTCTGATTAAGATAAAGACCCGCGCCGTAGGCGATCCCGTTCCACCGAAATCGACAAAATGTATACAAAACAAGTTATTTTCAATCCAATGAGTCTTTTATCAATAAGAATATAGAAGGTACCTTCAGTTTAATCCTAATAAAGTATCCATACAGGTTCTGACTCCTATCTCCAAGTAATTTTGTTTAAAAATTTGTGTTGAAAATTGTTAACAAGCTCCTGCTCAAAACCCATGAGCAAACCCCTCTCACCCTTTCTTTAGGCATGACAAAAATCAAGTTATTTTCAAAACTACCATTCCTCTTTTAATAAAAGCACACAGAATGTTTTCCGTTTAATTTTAAGGAAGTTTTAATATATATTTTTGCTTCTCTTTTAATCTCTATTTGTTAGGAAAGCAAAGTGGAAATCCACTATCATAACACCTACTTAAATTCTATGAGCAACCTCCTCTGATCTTGCTTGTAAATACTTGAAGGTAAAATGTATCTTCCTTGATCAAAGTATCTTAAAAGTACCTATTTAAGACAGTATGTTACATTAACAATTTTCAATTTTAGATTCATTTATGCAGTAAAAGGTGAAAGTTTACTGGTCCCTAATGAGACTTAAATAAATTTATAAAGTAAACGAATCTTTGTCAGTACTATGATTAGTTACAATAGCTCCTTTCTTTTTTTATTTGAAAAAATGCCGGATCTGGTCTGTCGCACACCTGATGTTAAGCGGTAACCCCAGCAAAGGGTATTGCAACAAATGTAATAAAACCTCTACGACGCGCCCTACGTGTGAAATACACTGCGCCCGTCACCCTGAGACATAAAGATGAAAAGCCAAATGTGCCTGTAATTTAAAAGTAATTTATTAGTAAGCACTACTGCTTGGTGACAGAACTAGGTATGTAGTAGTTCGAAATATTGAACTTTTTTAAGACACAAATAAAATTCACTTACTCACCATTACATTTGGATGTACACTGTAATACCTAATTCCACAAACAATAAATGATTTAATTTAACTTGAAGAAAGTTCTTTAAAACTGCTATAATAAACTATTCTGCTTAGCGGTTATTACATTTAGACACATTATATAGATGCCCATGACTTAAATCCCCAACGAAATCCAAGGTCTATTATTTAAAATCCAAAACTTTAGTTAAATTAATTTTAACTTTAATTTTATCTACACAGTTAATACATTCTTTTGTAGCAAAACTTGCAAACGTATTGCCACACTAGTCAACAAACTCCAGAGCGAAGGCTTCGTTCAAATGCGTGCCTGCAACGCTCCGCTGCTCCTTTCTGATGTAGAGTGATTGTTGATGTTTCAATTACAAGTAAAATGGTACTGTATGTGTTATGAATAGGCTTTGATACCGGGCGTCCTATACGTTAATGGGACAGGAGCTTTCATAAGCTGTCTTTTAAAGAGGAAGCACTGCTACAATGAATCTCGTGTTTAAATTATGTTATTTCTTGAAACAGTTGTTTATTACAGCTTTTAAAAACTGAAGGGAAAAGCACAGCTACCCTGACGTAGGCCTTAGTTGAAAACAAAATAACCACATTCCGAAAAATGTTCAGGTCAATTTATGACTGCTTTTATATGGGTCCTGCGGAACAAAATATCGCATTTGCAGAAACTCTAGTATCATTCCTATGCTTCGCTGTATCGTTGTATTTTATGACCTCAAATAAACACAAGTTTAACAGAAAAATATTATTTTCATTCTGAATTTACAAAAAGGGGAAAAACTAAAACGGATTTTTCGATATTGTTATTAGATTTTTCAGTGGTTATCTACCAAGAATCATGGTCTTACGTCTGAAGTATTTATATTATTGAACGAGCGAAGCGAAGTTCTCTGTGTTAACTATGATCGCTCGGACAATAAAATTATAATTAATTAAGATTTTTTAAATTGTGACTAAAAGCTTATGATCCAGCGGGACTCAAACTCTAATACGGGTTCTCCAAAATCACACTTTAAACTAGTAGTTCGCTTCGAACTAAAAATTCACTATGTTTCGATATTCACCTCTATCTCAACGAACCCTTCTTCACCCATTAAACTCATATAAATTTGCCAATTGTATTAACTATTACTAACCTATTAACTTATAAACTAACCTAACCTAACCTACCTACCAAATTGCATGGCGCTTGGATCAACGGTACAAAAGTCATCAACATCCATACAACATAGTTACCCACCCATATTATTCCACTCGTAGATACCTCCCACATACATACGAACGCCTCTTTTTGTTAACACAGAGATTTTCGCTTTGCTTTTTCAACAAACTTCAGATTGCTTTTATGAAAAAGTTACTAATAATTATAATGAACTATATTGTGTTTATGTTGCTACTTTCTGTTTTTTTTGATGACAGTATACGAAGCAAGCTCTCAATGCTTTAATGTAAGTGATGACGACTTCTGTGGCGCGGCAGAAGAGTAGCCGGCTTAGATGCAAGAGGTTGAGGGTTTGATTCCCGCTGCCGGACAAGTGTTTGTATGATCTGCAAATATTTGTTCCGGGTCTGGGTGTTATGCTACCATGGTACTCGTAGTTCCTGATACCCACGACACAAGGAATCCTAGTGTGGGATCAAGACTACGTATGTTACTGTTGGGTGTTATGTCATGTTAAGTATTTCATCGTGTGTGAAAGTTTCAAGTCAGGGGTATTAGTTCTCCCACTCATGAAAGTATAGGTGTCCTATTTTGGTACACCCGGTATATATTACCGCATTTGCGAACCCACCTTCGTTTAAGTATATTGCTAAGCTTGGCTGCCTTTGAAAAGGCGTCAAGAAACTGAGTTGCTGGAAAAAATGTTTTCTTTGTGCTGTTAGTCAAAAGCATCAAGAACGAAGTAAGTGCGTATTCTGCGAAAAATATGGTAATACGTTACCCGGATTATTTAGTTTAACAAATATTTCTGAAGAGCTATCGTAGCGTGATCAAAGGTTGAGGTTTCAAGGAGAACTTTCATTGAATTATCAAGAAATAACGATAAACTTCCTAAGTTCTATCGCAAAAAATATTAACATTAAAATTTATGTTGCATGAAACTCCTGACCTCACTTTCTTCCCTCTTAAACATTACAATAACACTCAAAAAGGGACGTTTGTCAGGAAAAATATAATTAAGGTTCATTGTTACTTAAGTAATTTAGCTCCATTATGTATAAAAATAAACGTTTCAAGATACCGAGGTCAACATGGACGCCGAAACTTGGACCCTCATTATTTCAGTTGAAATACCTATTCCTGATTAAGGATTGTTTTTCTTTAAATCCGTGTTTTCATGGTGTTCCGGACTTGTTGGGCAATTTTCGTTGGTATAAGATTGGTCCTGGCTGCGACTGTGCAACTCACGGTGAAAAGTTTCCCTTTGAGGCTCTGCCAAGCCCTTCTGGGAAAAAATCATGTGTTTGTGTACGTGCTAAGTATAATTGTTCTGGACGTGTCTTTGGTATTGGGTTGAAAATCGAGGTTACCGCTTTTTACTACCGTTATTAGATGACCGCCACTGGTAACAGAATTTATTCATTGTGCTCGTATATTTTTAAGTTCCATCATCGCGGGCTAATAAAACTATATTACTCATAAAATTTATTAACATAAACATTATATTTGTAGGTTACCTGAGAGAAATAATAACGTGGTATAACTTCGAACTACTACGTAGCTTTTTGTCTCACGCCACACTCATGCAAACCATTTTTCTATTAATTTCTACTCCTCTGTGCCGTGCCGTGCGGTGCGAGTTCGATTCCCACACAAACTTTTGCATAACCTGCTAAAGTCCCGATTCTGAATTTTGTGATGCCTTGATACTCGTACTTCAAGATATCTATGACATTGGGAATTCTAATATGAGGACTATTGGGTTTAATTTATTTTAGAACTATATAAAACAAAATTTTAGTATAAGATGCATTTGTTTTCTAAGAAAAGCTAAGTGTCTTTGCTTATAGTTTATTTTTTTTAGAGAATGCGCTCTACTGTTTGTTTATCATCACTCTGTGAAATATCCTGAAATTTTACTGACTTCAAAAGTATTCTCTTCAAAACAAGGTAGTTCTTGTAAAGGTTGTTCAACGTAGTAAGTCAAAGAAGGGACAATTTGTTTAACTTTTCAGCTTACATTAGGCGAGATGAGTTTCTTGAGGACACATTCACGTATAAAGCAGGTTGCTGCTGTCTACCGGCGTTTACTGGAACAAAGCTCCCACAGCCACAAACAGATAAAAAATTTCACGCAAAATAAATTGGTTCTTCTCCTTCTTCTTCATCAGCCGGTAGACATCCACTGCTGGATGTGGCATCCTCCATAGCATGCGTAGCGTAATCACTCATAGCGTGCAATGGTGGTATTTTCCATAATACCATGCTTGGCCAGCGGATTGGTGATCGCAGTTTGGTGTTAAGTACTCAGGATGCTGCTGCCCATCCCCTGGCGTAATCCTTTAGTCACCTTAGTTCTTCCGTAAGTCATGGGCCGTGGTAGTCTCGGCCTTACTCCTCCAATTTATGTCGACTTATGACTTACTAGTTACGCCCCGCGGTTTCACCCGCGTGAATAATGATGAAAATTAATGATAATGATGATGATGAAAAGTAGCCTATGTGTTAATCCAGGACGTAAAGTATCTCCATTCCAAATTTCACTCAAATCCATTCAGTAGTTTTTACGTGAAAGAGTAACAAACATCCATACTCACAAACTTTCGCGTTTATAATATTAGTAGGATAGGATGGTTCTCGATTGGCGACCACAAACCGGACGACGCAGTAGAAGAAGATCCTCCACCCAATGGACAAAAATAAATATATAAAGACATTAATGGTCGCAGGAAGTCCGTGGATGGAGGTGGCTCAAGACCGTTCATCAAGGCATTCTATGGGGGTGGCCTATGTCCAGCAGTGGACTTCTATAAGCTGATGATGATGTCGTTAATGTTGACGTGATGTCAAAATGTATTCATTCAGATACCACAAACAGAGTCGGTTGAATTCGTAATTTCTTCAAGATTTTTAGTGGTTACTGACTAAATTCGCCTCTCGAGAAAAAGGACTCTCTTCTTTCTTTCCCCAGTAATCTAGTAGGCACGTGAAGATAGGCGCTGGCAATATGCTTTCTACGTAAATGTCGAGATGAGTTTCCTCGTGAAAGGCCCACTTAGCGCCACCATGAAAGTTAAATGCCCTATAAATCATAGTGAGACAGAAGGGGGCAGTGCGGTAATGAACTGACTTTTTAATAAGCTTAGCGAGCTTGCTTTAAGGATTACTTTGTTTTTTGGAATAAGCTGGTGATCTATGGTTCTAGTTATGAGCTATGACAAATGTAGACAGATAAAGATATTCCTGCAAAGTAGGAACTTTCAGAAGTCTGAAGTCTTTTTAGGGTTCCCTAACTCAACAAGAAAAAATGGGACTCTTAAAGGATCACTTTGTTTTGTCTGACCGTTGTTCTATCTGTCAGTCTTCCTTCTGCCTTTCTGCCTGCCTGACGAGATCTCTTTTTCTCAGGAACAGCTAATGGTATCAACTTAAAATGTATACCAAATATAAAGGTATGCGATCTTATAGTGCCATAAAATCAAGATTCTAACTTGATGCATTATTCAACTCGATGCCAAGATATAACACTGAATGTCTAATTTTTGTATGGAAATCTTATATTTGGAATGTTAGGAGTCTTTGTGACACCAGGTTACAGGTTAAAGGAATAAGACTAATTCAGGAATTTCAACTTTTTTACACCTAAAGTGAGTGGTTAAGATTGTAAGAAAAAGTGGTTGCAACTTGAAAAGAGCTTTGCTGATTTTGAAATAATTTACAGATTGGAACCCTTTGCGTACGAGTCTCGCTAGCACTTATGTCCGTTTTATTTTATATCTAGTTAGTGTATAATTCGATTCAGATCCACTTTTCCGCACTACGATCCTGATTGATGGAATCAATACCACGCTCCGAGGATTTTAAACTACAAATAGCTAAGCAATTTAAAAGTGAACTTTTGAAAAATTAACTTTAGCTTTTCGGCTTTATATGCGTTTATTAAATAAAAATAATCTGATATCGATTCCAATGCAACATTCCCTAGAAGTTGAGCAAAATGTATAAGTAATCTACATAGATAGATATCATAGATTAGATAGATTAACACTTTATTGATCACCACACCAAACAATACACAAGTTATTTTATAATAGACAGGCAATACAACGGTCGGCCTTATCGCTGAGAGCAATCTCTTCCAGGCAACCTTTGGATGAAACGAAATTAGCAACGCTATAATGTACTGACATATTTACGGAAATAGCCCATAATTTCCAATTATTTGCAATAAAAAAATCGAGTATTAGAGAAGAAAAATATCATTGAGAGTATAACAAACATTTTTTCCTTCAGTCAATTTGATGGAACTCTGATAAACAGAGATTCACTTTCAATTGATAATTGAAATCACAACGGCCAATATCCAATTTAGCTTAATATCACTCAATGGCACTGGGCCAGAGCGGCCCGCAAACAGGGTGAAAGCTCCAATCAGTCAGATGCTGTTTGCTCAAACTTGCTGGTCAGACTGGCACTTATACTTGAGCTGGAGGGTTCGGTCTGACCTGAAAGACAATGTTATTGTAATTGCTAATAGATTTCAATCCTCGCGCTCGGCAGATGGATCTAGCTTTTTAACTAGAGTGCCCCAAGTCACTTGGATCAGAAACATTGTGGATGAAACAGTCGAAACGTGATGATACCTACATACTATAATATCTACCTATACATACAGTGCCGCGGCCACAGTCGTGGCACGCTGTGCAGAGGACGGTTAGGCAAGACATGCGGATTCCGTGTGTAACTCGACGGATTGCATACAGTGGGGTTAACACGAATATCTAACGATAACGAGACGTTATTCAATGTCTAATATTGGTCAATGTGGCTTGAAACCATTATAATTTGGTTGGATAATATTTGACATTTACGATCAACTCGATAGCGACTTGATAGTGTCAGATACCCCTGCTTGGGCCTCAGTGTAGTGCGACAAAACAATACCACAAAACGCGGCGATCTGTGACACATAGTTCACTTTTTGATTATCACTTTCGCGGGTTTCTTGCCTGAGACAATATCAAAATGCTTTATAATTTTAATACAAAGCAAAACATTGAAACCTTCTTGCATAAGTATTCGTATTAATTTCAGCCGTGTTCGTAAATAGACGAAATCATAACTCAGTAGACTCGTGCCAAGATATCGCGGAACTGTGTCTCAGATAAACAGAGCCGCCAGCCATCCATGAGGGCTGATATGTGACTGTGAGGGTATTTCAACCACTGGATATTCTTCATGTCACTGAAGACTCTTTAAATTTATTACCTTAAAGCATTGATATTTAAAATATATTAACTTAAAGAGAGAAAAAACGAGTTTAGTGAAAGGGTTCCACAGGGAAACCCCTTTTATAGATGACCTCGGTGGTGCGGCAGGTGAGTAGCCGCCTGAGACGCCTTGAATTCGATTCCCGATGCAGGACAAATGTTTACATTGAACTGTAAATATTTGTTAAAGGTTTGGGTGCTGTGAAACCATGGTTCGCGTAGTTCCTGATACCCACGACACAGGGAATCCTAGTGGGCCAGGACTATTTATGTGACTGTTGAGAGTTATAAAAAAAGAAAAAAATACAATGCTTGCTTTTCTCGAGAAGGCAAATCTCACTTGAACCCCTTGAGTTGCTGACCCAAGACGTTCATCCATGAGTAAACTTTAGTATTGTAGATTTGCCATTGTTCCTCGTTTGCTTCGTTTATGGAAAGGTAAAGCTTTTTGCGTCCAAATGCTAAATGGTTAAAGATGTAAATATCATTGTAAATTCTCTTCAGTGTCTGTTCATCTTTAGTAAATTACTAGTGATTCATATTTATTTATATTGTCACGGGTATTTCTCGCGTGTTACCTTATTATTCATTATTCCCGACGTTTCGAATGCGTTATAGCAATCTTATAAATAAATATGTATTCTGAACGCGAAAGTTTAAAAAATACTAGTGATTCACCCTGATTATGACACCTCGCATGTACACGTGATGTGGGAAGCCTACTTTCTGCACCTTTTTACTTAAACTACTTCAAAAAACATTCGGTTCAATTTTCACAAGGCCACCTTGAGATCATTCCCTAAACAGCATCGAAAGAATCGGACTAATCAACGGTGAAACCGGCCGATAGTAAAGGACGGCCCCCTTTCGATAGACCAAAGGCATCATAAAGGTCGCAGGAAGTCGGTGGATGGAAGCTGCAACACCGTACACTCTCAGCGTCCCCCACCTGTCTGGCCCCACTGGGGGACGTTGGGAGAAAAAAGTGCCAACGTTCCCCACTCGTAACAACGTGCAGATATTTAATATTTAAACAGTAGGAGAACTTTTTAACTGTTTTTAAGTATCCATTATGATGATCACTGAACGCAATGCTGCTAACCGTATGTCGTGGCATTCTACGGGGACTTACTAGCTAAACTCAGCTAAAGAATCTAAGAATTCGTTACGTTGTGACATATTGCGCGTGGCGGAGGGAGAAGCGCCGCTATTTCAAAGTCGTTTAGCTGCATCAGATAATTTCGTATTCACGTCGACGACACAGCCGCACCCCGTTTTTAATTTATTTTTTTCCAAAGTGGGTATCGAACCCGCGCACCTCCTGCACTTCAGCGTGCTACTCGCTTGCCAAGTCACATTTTTCATCATTCAGAGACCAAGTTTCAAAGCTACTGAAAAAAATTAAACAGAAAGAACCGGAGTGATTTGGTTACGCCATATCTAAAATTTTACGGGGCTGGTCTTTTCTATTTCACTCTGCACTTATGCTGAGTGCTGGCTACTTTGAATAGCATCTTATGATGCTACAACGGCAGGGCGTACTCAATGCAATACCACGTATGTCACTTTCTATATTGGTGGTATTTGTTTCGTGTATTTATTGTTTGCACTTTTTTGGTTTCAGTTTTCACTACCATAAGTAGGTAATTTAACAAGGCATGTCCTTGCATATTTTCCACGTGAATGGAGCCTTGGACTACTACTTATAATGCAAATAAAACAAAATCTCTATTTTTTACCATTTTGACAAGACCATTACATAGCATAACACCCAACAGTCACATACGTAGTCTTGATCCCACACTAGGATTCCCTGTATCGTGGGTATCATGAACTACGAATACCATGGTACTATAACACCCAGACCCGCCCCCTAATTACAGTAGCAAATGGCAATAGGGAACGCAACAATACGGATCATTTTGGCAACCGTAGCGCTATCTAAATCTTATGAAACTTGAATAAGGGAAACTTCTTGACCTAAATATTCCACCCATACAGATTCAAATGATTTGGACAGCGCTAAGGCTGTCAAAATTATCCCCATTGTTGCGTTCCCC